>OX493268.1:32878629-33491129 GCA_950370525.1 Bellardia bayeri
GATGTTTTACTACGAATTTCCACCCGTAAACAGCAACATAAAGAGTCTTACGATGATTTTCACGGAAATATGGTCTCCATGAATTCACGTGTGCGTGAACCAATTGCAGAGAATACTCTAGTAGATATTATTACACGAAACGTTAATACAAATTTGAAATTGATGCTTTTTAACACCGTACCTAGAACTTTACACGAACTAAGAGATTTAGCCAGAAATGCAGAGAAAGTATTGAAGGAAACGAAAGTGCCTTTTCCTAATGTAAGCAACTCTCGCCAGGTAAATGAAATAGGTATGAATGATAACGATGGTAAAATATCACCAATAGGTAGTGATTTAAATATTGATCCTCAAATTGAAGCGTTACAAGAACCTCGTCACATAGTCAAACCAGATTACTCTAAGATAAAGTGCTGGAATTGTTTAAATTTTGGGCATTCATATATATATTGCCCAGAGAACATTATTAATCTTGTTTGCTTTAAATGTGGCCAGAGAGACGTAAATACCGTTAAGTGTCCCAATTCTCATCTGGGAAACCGGAAGCAGAGCGAGTTGGCAACTGGGGACTCTCGTTCAAATCTCAATTCCCCAAATTCACAATAACTCAATAGATGAAACATCCACAGGATGAAGATTTTGATAAGTTAAATTTTCATAGCAGCTATAATTTTAATAATTTAAAACTTTCATATCAAACAGCTTTAAATAAGTCTTTGGAAAATTGCAAAAACATCTACAAAAAACGAATATTTTACAGGAATTTAATAGAATCATCTACCTTTTGTAACAGTTCTGATGAACGACCATTTGCCAATATTACAATTTTAGGAGAGAACCTTTATGGTTTGCTCGATTCAGGGGCAAGTGTATCAGTGTTAGGAAAGCATAGTATGGAATTTATTGAACGGCATTCAATTGTTTTAAAGCCTTTTAGGTCCTCTGTAACTACTGCAAATGGCTCTAAACAAAAAGTTTACGGATATTGTGAACTTCTAGTTACTTACAAAAACGTTAGTAAACCCATTACTTTCTATGTCGTTCCTACACTTGCACAAAATGTATACCTAGGACTTGATTTTTGGAGAATCTTTGCGATAGCCCCCCAAATAATTCCTATTATTGAGACATTAGATTTCGATGATGCAGCTTCAGATTTGCATTTTCATAAATTGTCACCTGAACATAAATTAATATTGGATAAAGTGATCCAAGAATTTCCCTCATATGAGAGACAAGGTCTTGGTTGCACTAACTTGATTGAACACCATATTGATACGGGGGTAGCCGTTCCTATAAAATGTCGCCATTATCCTCTTTCACCTCCACGTCAAGCTGAGGTATATAAAAGTTGGATAGACTTCTAGAAATTGGAGTTCTTGAAGAGTCCAATTCTCCCTGGTGTTCTCCAATTGTAAATGTAAGAAAACCTGGAAAAGTTCGACTCTGCTTGGATTCGAGGAAGTTAAACGAAGTTACGAAATAGGATTCCTATCCACTTCCTCATATCAACGGATTATTGAGTCGATTAAAGGACACTCACTTTATAAGTGGCATAGACCTAAAGGACGCTTTCTTCCAAATTCCTCTTACTGAGTCCTCTAAGGAAAAGACTGGTTTCGCGGTACCGGGTAGACCACTCTACCATTTTAAAGTTATGCCTTTTGGGCTTTGTAATGGACCGCAAGCAATGACTAGACTCATGGATAAAGTCATTCCCTCTAGGCTTAGATAGAATGTTTTCGTATATTTGGATGACCTCCTTGTGTGCAGCTCCATATTTGAAAATCATATGGAATTACTTAGTCAGGTGGCGAAATGTTTAAGGTCAGCGCGTTTAACGATAAATGTCAACAACAGCAAACTTTGTCAGGTCGAGATTAAGTATTTAAGATACCGAATAGGTAATGGTTGCCTTAAAGTTGGCACTGATAAAGTTGCCGCTATAAAAGACTTTCCCTTGCCAAAAACACCACGTCAATTGCGCACATTTATAGGAATGGCCAATTGGTATCGTTCGTTCGTGAGCAATTTCGCTAACTTAGCTGGACCACTTACTGATTGTCTTCGCAAAAGCAATGTCCATTTTCAAATATCTCCACAAGCCTTGCTATCTTTTGAAGAAATTAAGAAGGCTCTTTCTAGTGCACCTGTTTTGGCACAACCTGACTTCTCTAGAGAATTTGTTGTTCAATGTGAATCATCGAGAGTCGGTGTCGGCGGTGTACTGTACCAAATTGATGGGGAAGGCTTCGAACGCCCAATCTCATTCGTATCTCAGAAACTAAATCGTGCACAGCACAATTACAAGTAACTGAGCTTGAATGCCTTGCCGCTGTTTTTTGCGTAAAAAAATTTAGACCCTATATTGAAGGTCTACCCTTCAAGATTGTGACAGACTATGCAAGTCTGAAGTGGCTGATGTCCCAGAAGGACCTAACAGGCAGGCTTGCAAGGTGGAGTTTGAAATTTCAGGGGTTTGATTTTAAGGTAGAGCATCGGAAGGGCGCACTTAATATCGTACCGGATACCCTCTCACGATTCGATGTCGACGAATTTAAGATCGATTCAAGTTTTCCGGAAATTTCTCTTCCCTCAGATGGTTTTAATAGTGCCGAATACAAAGAATTAGTTAGAACTGTATCAGAGAATCAAAATAGCCTCCCTGATTTGATTTTATCTGACAATGTTGTATACAAGAGAGTCAAATTTCGGGAAGGTGTGACAGATGAGGAGGAAAGCCTCTGGAGGTTATGGTTGCCACAATCATTGACGGAAACCGCTATCAAGCTAACACACGATTCGAATTGTCGAGAAAAATATTTTTGGCCTGCCATGGCTCGAGACGTAAAAATATTTATCGGGAAATGTGACACATGTATGTCGATCAAGCCAACTAATCAGATTTCTCGTCCCCCTATGGGTGATGCCTTCATAACCGTCCGTCCGTTCCAACGCATTTATTGTGACTTCCTAGGTCCATATCCATTGTCAAAATCGAGAAACACCTGCATATTTATAGCTATAGATCATTTTACTAAATTTATTTTCCTGGAACCATTAAAATCTGCTACTTCACTTAACGTCATTGATTTTTTTTCAAAATAAACTTTTTAATACATTTGGTGTTCCCCAACACATACATAGTGACAATGGAAAACAGTTTATTTCAAAGGAAATGCAGGACTTCCTTAGTCTTTTAGTCTCAACCAAATAAGAACAGGATTTTATTCGCCCCAGGCTAACGCCTCTGAGCGCTATAATCGTGAAGTAATTTGCAAAATAAGATCGTATCTAATGACTGAATCCAATCATCTAAATTAGGACCAATGTATTCCGAGAATTTTGAGTGTTTTACGAAGTGACTTTCAAACATCTATTCAATGCTCACCGTACTACGCCTTATTTGGTCAGAATATGTGTTTACACGGATCTACTTATCCACTCTTAGACAAACTAAATATGCTTTGCGATGATATTATGATTAATCGTGTTGAAAGAATTAACTGCCTTCGAGAAAAAATTTCTCACAATTTAGAAATGGCACATCAAAAGTCTACAAAGACATACAACGATCGAGACCAATATCATATCGGATAGATCAGGAAGTTTTTAGAAAGAACCATGTTCAGAGCAACTTCAAGAAGGGTATTAATTCTAAGTTCTGTCCTAAGTACTTAAAATGTAGAATTCGAAAAAAATTGGGAAATGATGTTGAAGACCACCAAGGTAATTTCGTAGGACGCTTTCACGCTTCAGACCTACGGCCATGAATTCTAGATAAGTTTATATTGCCCGGCTTAATGTGGGTCGAGCCACACGAACAATATTTTTTTTTGAATATGAGCAAATCTGCGTTTGAATCCTTTTTCCTGTTCACCACGCAATCTAATATTTCTTGGAGAAGCAGGTATGTTAGGGATTCTTTGAAGTTTTTATATTGCGCATTTTAAAGTCTTCAATAAATGCTTGAACATTATTTTGCAGCAAATTAAAATTATGTTCATTTAAAATTTTCTTAAATGCATGCACTTGCAAGCAATTATATTATAAATGTTAACTATGTAAAAATATAAATTGTATTCTTGACATGCAAAGTATATTTAAGTTGGTAAGAAACTTAAAATAACGAAAGTTATAGGGTTAATGAACAGTCGATAAAATCGTACTAATATTAAGCGACACTGCGTGAACGATGGAAATATACCGCTTTTTTCTTTACACAAACACCTACTCTACAAACACATCCTAATAAAAGGTTTAATGGCGCCCAGCATGACTTGAACCCGTTTATTCTCGAACCTTCCTTCTACCAGTGTAACGGTTCGCTTTAGATTGCTCAGCAATTCAAAGCGTTTTGAGAAGAAAATAGAGTGTGGACAAGTACCAAAGTTAAATGTTCGAAGTGGTCAGTCAAGTGTACATTTAACCCAGAAAATCTTCCCAGACAGTATTGTGAATCCCATAGGTTTATGCGGTGTCCGATAATAGATTTGGATGAGAAAGCAGACTCACCATTAGCTACTTCAATCCCATTTAAACTGTATATTCCGAGATAAATTTTATAGATTCCCAATAATATTAGTTAGCCAATTCATATATAAATATTTTTATTTCTACGTAATCACTAGACAATTTGAAGTGGACTTTCTATACCCCTCACTGTGCTAGGCACAGGAGGAGAAATCGTATTTAATGCGGGAAAAATATAAATCTATACTCGGCTAAGAAATAAATCTAGAGGAGAGTCTCATAAATTATTGATAATCCACCTGACAGAACACGCAATTGTACATGCGTCAACCTATTAAGAAAAATAAATTTTTGAAAAAGAAAACTGGTAAACGATACATAATTAATGAAAATTCAATGATTTATGTATAATTTCAATTTCTTATATTTAATAATACTGTTTAAAATCTATTTCCATTTTTTTTTTAAAGAAAACTGTATATTTAATGTATAATTTTAAACAAATGTAAAGTAACAAAACCAACTATTCTTAATTTATTTAGTTAGAAATATGCAACAATTTACCTGTTCCTAGCTCTTATAAATTTATTTTTGCGGCAAGCAATGTTCGATGTTCGAAGAGGCCTCTAAGTCATCAAACCAGCTCAAGCTTATCTACTATACTTTCATCATAATACCAACAACAACAATTAATTTTGGGTGAGTGAGCCAAACAAACTATATATAAAATTATTGCATATTTCTTTTTGAATATATACATATTTCAGATAGTAGACAGGGAGCAACAACAAAATCACTTGAATTTTTATTTAAAAATAAGAGCATTTTCTAATGTAATACATAATTTTTGTATAAAAAAGAATATATGTAAAAATTTGGTTTTGCTTCCTTCTAAATACATATGTATAAGACAAAATTTTTTTCTAATTAAAAATATATGTATATTAGATTTTTTTAAAGCAAAATTGATATGCTAATTAGAATTTGATGGATTCGCTAAATTTTCTTAATTTTGAATTTTTAAACTACATAAATAGATTATATTTATAGAAACAATATTTTATGTATATTATTATTAATAAATTTTGAATCAACATGAATTGCTAAACATTTTTTTTTAAGGAATGACACTATTCTACATTAGGGGTAAATAAATTAGCCAGTCTTATACTTTATGGGGTAATATTTGTAAACTACCAAGTACGTAGATTACCATAGGCGTACCTTAGGTATGTTTGGGTGGGAACAATGTACTTCCAGTGCTTTAACATCTTAGCACCTTGAAAAGTTGCATTTGCATATAATTACTTGCTGGTAAAGTTTTATTTTTTTTGCTTAATTGTGGTACTTTTATTTTATGGCATGATATTATTTGCTATGTGTACGTACTTTTGTAAAATAAAGTGTAAGAACCACGCCACACCCGATAGAGCTAGTCGATGAACCACCAGCATGCCGTCGACACTTTAATTTATAAAACAATATTTCAGCCTCTGTGCGTAACAAATGTTTTATCTATGATAATTTTCAATTTTACCTAAAAATATCGATTAATCAGATAAGCCATTAATCGATTATTCTTTTTTGTCATCACTATACAAGACAAACAATCGACTTAGAATTATATAAGGATTAGATTAATATTTCTGAGTGTTACATACAGAATAACGAACTTATATATACCCTCATTCACCAGTTGTGGTGGTAGACTCTCTAAAAATAAAATAGCAACATAGTACATATCGATGGTCTCATGTAGAAAGACCCTAACTCGCATATTTGAAACTTTACAGGAGAAGGTAAAAACATAATAAAAACTGTAATATTCAACATGTAACTTTTTTTGTACAACTGCTTATAAAAGCGTTATTTTTTACACTTTTGCAATAAATTTTTGTGGAGGTGTATTTGCGTTAAATGCTTTGAATCGAAAAAAAACAAAACAAATTTCGAAAAAATATCGAGTTAGGGCCTTTCTACATGAGACCAACGATATGTAGTTTTACATATTTGAAATAATAAAAATGTATTAAAAAATTGTTGATTGAAGAAGAAAATTTATTTATTAAAAAATTTTGAGAATTATTAGAAAATTGAGAGATTTTAAAAAAAATATTTAAAATATTTAAGAAGAGGAAATTCAGAAAAAAGTTTGAAAAGTTTAGTAATATATTTTGTGAAGACATTTTAAACTTCATTGCGTAGAAATTTGATTGAAAAAGAGTCTGTCATTATAATATATATGTATGTACATACATATGTATGCATATTTAATGAGGATGAAAACTACAAAAATCTAAAGATCTTTATAAAAAAAACAATTTTGATAAATGTTTAATAATTTTGAGAAAAAAACGTGAATATATTTGTTACTGGAAATAAAAATAAATGTATGTTGGTGAATACCTTTATGTGATAAAAAATTACATAGTATACAAATAAAATTTAAAATTAAAAGTTTAATTTAATAATATAATTTTAAGTTTTAATTTATCAGAGCAAATTCTGTCATCGACCGCTCGAAGACGTTTGCAATAATGCAAAATAAAACATCAAAACTACTTTCATAAAAAAAAACAAACATAAAATAAAATATTTTTATTTATTATTAACTAAAAAATACACTAACAAATTTATAATAATAACTAGCTTTTTGTACCAGGCGTTGCCCGAGATATTATAGATCATTTATTCCTGGCCGCTGATCATTTAATATTTTTAGAATCTGTTTTAGATATTAGAAGCATATTTGGTGTGCTCTTGCTACAGGAAAAAAAACTGTTCATGCAACTAAAATTCTCTTATGGAACATCATTTTTTGAATACAAATTCATTTACATTAACAGATTTTAAATCTCTGATAGGATTCTGATGATAGCTGTTTTCTTAATTTTCCCTTTCCTAATCGTAGATTTTTTGAAAATTACTAAACTTACATATCAAATTTCAATTGTTTTCACGTCTTTGCCCATAGTATATAAAATCCTAAATGCTATTGAAAACTGTGTGCTAATAGAGTTATTTTTTCATCATTTAAAGGAACAGATGCAATTAAGTAGTTTGGTATGTAAGACTACTGTTTATATGAATTAATATGGGTAGAGATCGGAATTCCAGTACAAACGAATCTTCTTTAAAAAATATATAAAAATATCATTTTTGAAAACTTTATTTAACTATTATTCTACAATTTTTTCAGTCCATTAATAACACTGTGCTAGAATATGACACTTTTTTTTGGAACAAGTGGGGCACCTGGCTGGTTAACCTAATTCGGGTATGCTGAATCCAGTGGTGGTAACCGTTTTTTTTTTAGGTGGAGGAGGTTGCACAACATATATTCGCGTAACTCAAAAACGGTTTAGTTTATTGAATAGACTAAAAAAAACCGAAATTCCGCAATTAAATTTTCTTTAAGTAAGGTTAAACTTTTTCCAAAATGCGCAGTCGTTGTAGAAAAATAATTTTTTTTGACCAAAAAAAATAGTTTTTTTTAGCAAAATTTCGAAAATTTTGTTTTTTAAAACGGCATAAAAAATTAGAAAACGCAGAAGATACGCACTCAAATAGATCACATCAAATTGTCATCAACTTCCAAGACTTGTAAGTCTAAATTAATCTCATAATATTAAAAATAATCTCGTCAATAATAAAGATTCCAACATTTAGTTTCATTTTAAGGACTTTACTTAAAAGTTTAACCGAATCACCATACACTGAAATACTAAAAACACAAATTTTATCTTGAGGGATGACTTCAGCACACAAATTTTAAAAAATTATTTTATTGAAATTAGAATCGTAAATATATGCTTGTGTAATGTATTGTAATGTATACACGACATGGCATGAAGTATAACTCAAGAAGAAATATTAGTTGTGTTGACAAACAAAAATGCAATTAAAACTGCATACTCAAATAACATTCAGGTGTATCGAGAACACCCAAGCAGAACATGTTGAATTCAACATTCTTTAAAGAATATGGAATACATGTGTGAAAATAGTAATAGAGAAATTAGAAAATAAAACTAGAATGAAACTAGACTTGAACTCAGCTAGACGCTGCACAGTGGCGCCCGTAGAGCAAACGAGGTTGCAAAAATAATAATTTTCATGAGCGCCGACGATGTTTTGAATAAACTCATATTATAGGAAACGATTTCAAATATGCCACTCTTAATAATATCACATTTTTAGTTTAGAAGATATAACCGTCCAAAGTTGACCGATTTTTGGTTTTCAAAAAACACACAATTTTTAGTCAATTTATTGCGATTTTAGGTGTAATATCACGAAAAATAGGTAACGAATCGCCATATTTTTTGTTTTATTGATTGATGTATTTATTAATTGTATAATGATAAAAAAAATTGTGTTTCTCCTGGTAAATCACTATTTAAAAAGTGTCCGTTTTTTCACTATTTTTCAACTTTGACGGAAAATAAAAAAAATTGTATATTTTTGTATATTTGCCATATTTGCAAAACCTGTCCTTTGATTATTTCTTTACATAATTCAAAAAAGGCCCGTACGTGCCCGTTTGGCTTCTAGAGGTAAAAAAGGTTAAAAAGACATGGTTGCAGAATTTGTATGCCGTCCATCCCTTATATGTTTTGACTGACAGTAGTTTATTTTAGTAGTAAAGTTTTGTTTAAAATTTTTTTTAGTAGTAAATTTTTAGGCATAGTAGCATAAGCCTATATATTGCAAAATAAGCATAATGCCTAGATGTTTTTTTTAGTCTACGACTAAAAGTTTGCGCAACAATTACTGAAAACAATTTAAGTACTGAAAACATGGCGTTGAACAATTTAAAATTATTTGAACTGTTTAGAAAGTCAACCACACGGAAGCTGCTTTAGAAGAACTTGATAGCTTATACGGAAATATTGAGAGAAGCGAAATTATAAAAAATAATTTTTATTATTAAGGCAAAATGGGTGAAATCTAATATAACCATTCAGAACTTCAACTCCAAATACGAGGACTGGCTTAATGAAAACACCATCCTGGATATATTGGCAGTAGATAAACCCACCACATCAGCCAGAGGAGCAAAAGGAAGGCCAAAAAAAAGTATTGAGGAGTGTTCAATTTTCACCAGAAAGAGGAAACTTGCCGATGCCACCAATGACTTGACCACCAAGCATTTATTGGATGCGCTGTCTATTAAATATACAAAGGATAGTGAAAGAGGTCGCAGATAATCAAATGTGTTGCAGATGCAATCCCATTGCGACTAAAAATGATTAAGAAAACATTCCCACGCCCACATTAAAAAGTATGGTTCCGAAGTAGCCTTGGCCTTGTTTATGGACGTAGAACTTTACAAAGAGAAATATGAGAAACTACGGGCATCTTTAACGCGACACCGCGCTGACGTTATCCGTATACAAGCATATTACGCAATCCAAAATAAATTCATGACCACTGCATATGGAGTTTACGGAAGTCTCTGCGAAAGCCAATCTGCAGGATCTCATGGGGAGTCTTCCTGAAAATGAGGTGAAAATTCTTCCTGAGAAGTTGACATTGATCAGCAAATGGGTCTGCGATGGATCATCCCGACAAAGCGTTTATAAGCAAAAGATATCTTCCGATGACGCTACAATATCTGACGGAAATATGTTTATGGCATCTGTTGTTCCTTTGCGGCTAAAATCTGATGTTTCCCTACACTGCAGAAATCCACGTCCGTCATCAGTGCATTATTGCCGACCAATAATGTTTCAGTTTGCAAGGGAATCGGCAGAACTCATAAGGACCACGGTGAAGGACATTGAAGAACAAATAAGCAAGATTAAGCCTACAAAGCTGCAAATTGGAGAAGGAAAATATATTATGCAATTACGAGTTCCACCTGACCATGGTTGATGGAAAAATCGTAAACGAACTGATAGGAACAAAATCAACAATGTCATGCCCGATTTGCAAAAAGAGTCAGAAGAACTTTGGTAATTTAAACGATTCTACAAATGAGGAGAATTACGAATATGGAATGTCACCATTGCACGCAAGGATTAGGTGTATGGAGTTATTGCTAGAACTGGCGTATACCCTACCACAAGAGGAGGAAAACTTCGATGAGAATACATCAATAAAGGATAAGGAAAAGATCAGAAAGAAGCAAATACAGGATGCTTTTTTTTAAACAAGTTGGACTAAAAGTAGACTGTCCCAAGCACGGATAGGGTAACTCAAACGATGAAAACACTTCTAGAAGATTTTTTGAAAATGATGAGGCGTAACTAGAATCACTGGAATTGAAAATGAAATCGTGAAAAGATTGGGAACGATCTTGGATGTTTTAAACTGCAAAGAAAATGTCAATTCTACATATGCATCGAAAACTGCATCTCTTTTAACAAAAATTTATCCACAGAAGAAGTTGACCCCGACCGTCCATATAATATTGGCGCATGGCAAAGATATAATTGAGTACCAGTCTTTGCCAATTGGAGAGCTTTCTGAAGAAGCACAGGAGTCTTTTAACAATTTTGAAAAAAAATATAGATTGCAGAACACATTCAAAGCAAAGGGTAAGGCAAAATGAGAACCTCTTCAACATGTTGGCAGCATCTTCCGATCCACTTATTTCTTCCCTGCGGCATATGAAGTCACGAATAGAGTTAGAAAATAATTATAGTTTAGAAAAGGTTAGTCTTTTAGATATACCTTCTCTTACGAATTGTGATGAATATTTTACAGGAAATTAAAAAAAAGTTATTTTTTTTTTAATTTGTTGGGTAATAATTTAAAACATAAAACCCTAAAGAAAAAAAATAAAAACAATCACCCCTATCGTGAATAAAAATTCCACATGAAATTTGTTCCCTTTTCACATTTTCCTATTAAAATTCAATGTTAAAAAATAAAAGGGAACAAATTTCATGTGGAATTTTTATTCACGATAGGGGTGAATCTAAAAATGTTAAAATTATTTTTTTAGTTACAATAAAATTGAGTTTTCTACTAATTTTAACTTTGATATTTAAAAAATGTGGGGAACTACATGCAACTGCTCAATGTAATAAGTCCAAAACGGACTTAAAAATAAAAAAATGCAGTAACTGTGGAGGAAATCATACCGCTAATTATAGAGGTTGTCCAGTTTATACTTATTTGAAGGGCATAAGGACCAATAAGTCGCCAGTATTACCTGACCATCCTCAACAACCTAATTTCACGTCGAATTTTCCTCAAATTGTACGACCAACTACTCACGTAAACGCTCCTAATTCTAGACAAGTTTCTTACGCAAACGTGGTCAAATCTAATATGCCAGGTCTGGAGCAGGAACCTATATCGCAATATTCTGAGCCACATATCAACAATCTAGAGACAACATTGCAGACACTTGTCCAAACTATGAACACTTTTACGACCACCATGACATCCATGATGCAGGAAATGCTGAAAATGCAATCCACTATCTTGCAAGCCATTTTAAAGAAATGATTTATTTAAAAATTTGTTTTTGGAACGCGAACGGCCTCCGCCAACATAAAAACGAACTGGAATACTTCCTGATGGATAAGCAGATTGATGTTATGATGATTGCTGAAACTCACTTGACGTCGACAGGGTACTTCAAAATTAATGGCTACGTGTTGTACGATACTAAAGATCCCCGCGGAAGAGCTTGTGGAGGTTCGGCAATTCTTATAAAGAACAGAATAAAACATTATCTAATGAATAACATAAGTGAGGATTACCTCCAAGCAACAAACATTTGCATTGAATTCTGTCAATACAAATTTGTTTTATCATCGATTTATTCTCCGCCTCGATTCTCAATAAAAGAACACCAATACCATAACTTCTTTAATTCCCTTGGAGCTACATTTTTAGTTGCTGGCGACTTTAACGCCAAACACACATTTTGGGGTTCACGTCTGGTAACCCCAAAGGGTCGCGTACTCTTCAACACCATTGCTCAAATAGGCTTAGATGTACTCTCAAGCGGACATCCCACCTACTGGCCGACGGACCGACGGAAGATTCCCGATGTTATTGACTATACTAAGACATTTCTTAGAAACCCAAAGAACGGCTTCACTTAGATCCTACTTGGAGTGTCTGGGGGTACTACACAATCTGACTACTCGTTATGGAGGGCGGCAAGAGGTTTAAAAAGACCAGTGAGAGGAAAACCTCCTTTGCGAAATCCGACTGGTGACTGGGCTAGAAATGATTCCGAGAAAGGGACATTATTTGTTAACCATTTAAGAAATGTGTTTACTAAAAACAACTCAAATAACGTATCTGATTTGCCACCACTCGTTATTAGACCTCCTGTACCTCTAAGACTAAACTTTGGTGATGTCCAAAGTGCTATTGGTACTCTGAACCTTAGAAAGGCTCCAGGTATGGATAAAATCAGCAATAAAATGCTTGTGGAGTTACCTCGTGTAGCTAGAAGAATTATCCTCTTTATCTTCAACGCTATTTTACGCCTAGAATACTATCCTGCAGATTGGAAGGTGTCTATGATCACTATGATTCCTAAGTCAGGGAAGGATCACACCAAAGTAGAGTCATATAGGCCAATTAGCCTACTGCCGACAATTTCTAAACTGTTCGAAAAATTGTTAATGACTAAGTTGATTCCAATTCTGAACGACACTGAATGCATTCCTAATCATCAATTCGGCTTCAGAGCTAAACACAGCACCATCGAACAAACACACAGATTGGTAAATGTGATAAGAGGGTCGTTTGAAGACAAAAAATACTGCTCCGCCCTTTTCATTGATGTGTCCCAAGCGTTCGACAAAGTTTGGCATGACGGTTTAATGCACAAAATAAAATTAATTCTGCCTGCTAACACCCATAAACTTATGGAAAGCTATTTATACGGTCGCAAATTTAAAATCAAAGAAGGCAATTTTTTAAGCCCCGCTCAGCCAATTGAAACAGGTGTGCCACAGGGTAGCATACTGGGTCCTACTTTATATTTGATTTATGCCTCCGACATGCCGTCAGACCCCAAAATCCACACGCCTTTATCAGCGTTCACAAGGACCACCAAGTAGCATCACAGAATTTGCAGAATTATGTTTATAAACTAGAGAATTGGCTAGAGCTTTGGAAAATCAGGGTTAATGAACAGAAATGTATTCATATCACTTTCACATTGCGAAAAGAAACTTGCTCGTTCATCAAAATAAATAATCAAATTATTCCTCAACATAATGACATAACTTGGAAGTCTCATATTGAAGCGAAACTTACACAGATGAGATTAAAAGCAGTGCAACTTAATTGGCTAATTGGCAGAAATTCTTCACTAAAGTTGGACTGCAAACTATTGTTGTACAATGCAATTCTAAAGCCAATCTGGTGCTATGGAATTCAATTATGGGGTACTGCTTCAGCATCAAACATTGAAAAAATTCAAAGGGGTGAAAATAAAATTCAACGTATAATTACTGCAGCTCCATGGTATGTTAAAAATTCTCGAATTCACAAAGATCTATGCGTGCCATTAGTAAAAGTTGAATTTACAAAACACGCGTCAAAGTATGTCAGCAAACTTGAACACCACCCAAACCCACTTGCACGAGACATCCTTAACTTTAGTGGCCATAATCGGTTGAGAAGGATACCCTTGCTTTAACTCAAGCGCAAAATAGATGACTGGATCTGTTGATGTGAAATTTTTTTAGTATCATAAAATTTTTGTCTAGCACTGGCTGGGCTTATTATTTTCTTTTTAGTATTAAGATTTAAATACTTATTGTCATTTCATTATATGAAGATTCAATAAATAAATAAAGGCTAAAAAAAAAAAAAAAAAAAAAAAAAAAAAAAAATTTAAAAACAATTATTTTGTTTTTTTAATTTGTTGGGTAATAATTTAAAACATAAAACCCTAAAAAAATAAAAACAATCTAAAAATGTAAAAATATTTTTTTTAGTTACCATAAAATTGATTTTTCTACTAATTTTAATTTTGATAACCCATAAGTGGGCCCCTACAAAGCGTAGCACCCTTTCCAAACGCTCATTTCATAGGCTGAACAGTTATCTATCATAAGCTGTTTAAACTGTTCAATTATCTTATTCGGTTCAAAAGATATGATTTTTGCAACGAAAAAACTCAAATGGCGGCACGATGAAAAGATTACTTTGCCTCGAGAAGACTTTAAGAAAAAATAAAGATTTCTTTGATATTTTTAAAAGAACTATCTACGATTATTTGGAGAAAAAAATTATAAGCAAAGTAGACGCTAATCAGATGTATAACCGTAACGTATGGTATTTGCTAATATTTCCGGTATTCAACAAAAATAAAGCCAAAAAGACCAGAATAGTGTGGGATGCGGCCGCAAAGGTAAACGGAGTCTCACTAAACTAGAGTTGTGTCGTTCATGAACGACCTAGTTCAATTGAACTATTCACTCATATGAACGATGTGATGTCGTTCAGTCTTTTTGTTCAGTTGTTCTTTTAGTTCAGTTCATTTAGTTCAGTTCAGTTTTTGTTTTTGTTCAGTTCATTTAGTTCAGTTCAGTTGTTCTTTTGGTTCAGTTCATTTAGTTTAGTTCAGTTGTTCTTTTTTTATTCAGTTGTTCAGTCAACAACTTTTTATATAGTATGCAAGCAGCGTTACCATATATATATTTTTAAAAACTTCTTATATCTGAAAAAAACAACTTCGTTTCCAAAAAAAATTTTTCCTACAAAAGTACCAAAATTTTAAAAGAAAACACAAACATATATTTGGAATTAATATTATTTAAAAAATAAAACCCATTTAAAATCAAACACAACATATAATAAAAAACATGGAACAAGTCGGATTTAGTGAAAGTTAATGTAAGTGTTGTTTTTTACTAATATAAATAGGCAAGACATTAAGCTTTAATTTAAGGTACCATATGTGTCTGTAGGTACTATAAGCATAGAATTTTATGATTTTCTCCTCCATGGTATACAGACACCGGCTTCGCATAGTACAGATTGCATTTTTTTATGGTGAAATGTCATAATCTTTCTTTAATATCTGCGGATTTATATTACCTACATGGTCATGTTATACCTTAAATTAAAGCTTAATTTCTTGACTTGAAAATATTGTAATTTATCTACTTACTCATATAGACCTTATTCCCGGATTTTTTAGATTTTAAAAAAAAATCGGATTAAAAAATAATTTTGCGAAATTTGTCAATATTTATATAACAATAGGTCATGTTAAATATCGTAAATAGGCGTGACCGCCCCAATTTTTTTTTATTTTAATCAGAATTTAAATTTCTATTAGTGATAAAATTTTGATAGTGAGTTGAAAAAGTTACTAAAACCGACTTAAGCCAAAATCATAAGCCATAAATCTTAAAAAAAAATATCACATACAATTATAAATTTATTTCTTATTTAAATTAAAGCCTTTTCTTTTATATATTTATATTTTTTTAAAAACTTATACCCAATAAATTTAAAACTTTTTGGAATCTGAAAAAATAATAATAAAACAAATATTTTCAAACGATTGCATTAACAAATGCTTTTATTTTTTGGCAGGCTAAGTTTTATCATTGTATCTTCCTTCGATATCTGTCCGAAAATATCTGTTTCTCTTTTATATATATATATGCGAAAATGTCTGTATCTGTCCTTTTTTTAAAAAAGATGGCGAGCGAACATTTTGCGCCATTACGATTATGTATAACAAAAATGTAAATAGATAAAAATAACCAAATAGTCATATTAACTGGGTTGAAATAAACAAAACGCCAAACAAATATCAACTCTAATTTGTATAACATAAAAATAACGAATTACATATTTCTTGTTATGGCAAAGTCTATGACATCAGGAATTTTTTTACGATCAGTAGACCAGTATGTTGGTTGTCCAGGGGACACAAAATCAAAGCCATTTTTACAATCAACTAATGCTTTATAAAGCTGTCTACCTCTGGGATTCATTAGTCGAGAGCCCCAGTAAGTGTGTTTGGCATTTTAGTCGCCACATGCCAGAAAGCGACCTTCTAGTGTGCTAAAGAATTCTTCAAACTTCTCCTTGGTCATTGAACAGCGTGGCGGGCAATATATCGCGCTTATATTTAAATCTCCAGCAAAGCCATCATCTAGGGGATAATGTTTCAAACGATTTCTAATTAAAATACCAGTACCACCATGTGCCTTACCAGCTGAAATAAAAAAGCTATTCCTGTTGGTAAGATGAGTTTCCGAAATCAATAGCATGTCGATGTTTTTATTCTGCATGAAATGGGATACCTCTGATTTGTGTTGGTTTAAACCATTTGCATTCTAGAAACGTATTCTCACATAACTCATTTTTTTCTTAAGAGCATTTGTATCATTTGGTTCTGCGCTCTTAAAAGCTCTTGTGTTGTGTTTTGCATGGATGACATAAAGTTTGTCATATTTTGATTAAGAGAGGTAATATTCTGAGTAAGGGCCTGTATAAGTGCTTCCAAGCCTCCCGTATTTTGGGGAACACTAGGTTGCTGGTAACCCGTTCTCAAAACATTGGCATAGGAACCTGCTCCATTTTTAGGCTGATCAATTTGAGTGGATTATGAATTTAATTGAGTTGAGGCTGCATTTTTGTTCAATAACGCAACTTCAGAATTGACTGGTGTATAGGTGGTTTCAAATTTGTAGGCTGGTACTTCAGATGTTTTCCCTCTTATTAGCTTTTGCCTCTCTCTTAATCTGTTCAACAGCTCCCTATAAACTGGGCACCCTCTGTAGTGGCTGAATGATCGCCACCATAGGCCGCATTTTCTACTGAGAGCATTCATTTGAAGAATTGATGAAGAATGAAGTGTCTTCGCATGCCACATACACTGTTCGCAAGGTACAGTAATTTTTACTCTTGACAATTGGCACATTGAACAGGATGATTTCTGTTAAGAGGTTCTTCAATGGTTATTCTACGATTTAACAGTTATCGTGTTGAGTAAATTAGGTGAGTTTCATTCGCTCTCAATTAATATTTCTCTGGCTCCAACTCGACTCTAAACATTGACTAAGGAATTTTATCCCTATTGACAGCTCTTATTTCGTAGCCCAATTCTTACAGAGCCTCTGCAATCTAACTATACAAAATGTGGAACCGCTTATAAATGTTGATCGATTTTCTCGTTGGTGTAGGGCATTAAGAGCTGTTTGTTGTTAGATTTATTTATCGACTAAAAGATAAGGCCGATGATCTAAGGGACACAGAATTATGTCAAAAGGAATTGCGTAAAACCGAAATAATTCTTATAAAAGATACACAAAAACTGGCATTTTATAAAGAAATTGAAAGTCTATTACAAAATAAGAAATTATTAAAGTCAAATTTTATGTACAAATTATCTCCTTATTTGGACAACGACGGTGTCCTTCGGGTAGGTGGAAGAATAGATTATGCCACTGTTCCCGATGAATTAAAGCTTGCAGCTATTTTGCCGAAATACAATCGCCTAACAACGCTCATAATATGGAACTATCATAATATGTATCGTCATAATTGTCACGAGACTGTTGATAATGAAATACGACAACGCTACTACATCCCAAGATTAAGAGTCGTGTACAATTCTGTTATAAGGCAATGTCAAACGTGTAAAATTAAAAATACCTCGTCAGATGTCCAAATTGCCTCAAGCTCACCTTGGTATGCACCACGCACCCTTTAAATTCACAGGCATAGATTATTTTGGTCCTATGCTCGTTACCGTAAATCACAGAGTATAACAGAGGTGACAGAAGAGCAAAGATAGTGTAGTTTTTTTCTTGTCTCTTTCTTTGAAACCTGTCTTTATGTTACTATTTTTCTGACGCAATAAAATTAATTTTTGGCACAGAGTATTTTTGTATTGTTTGATACAACCATAAAAAATGCATTTATATCATCTAACGAATGCACAAACTCCACAATGCATACCACAAAGTATAGAGCAATTCCATATGAAAACGATCAAAATTGGCAAATTTTTGGACGACCCCTCTCCGATTTTAAAATAAATAGTCTCAATCGATTGCCCAGCAAAAAATAATGTACCTACATATTTTTTTTTATAGTGACTGGTTTAGTGGTGGTTTACACCATCGTATTTTTTTTTTTTTTTTTTTTTTTTTTTTTTTTTGATAGCATTAGAGGAAAAAAGTACCAATTTTCAATTACCTTAGTAGATAATATTGATATATATAATGGATAATATTACAATTATAAAATGTGATAGTCTAAACCCGCTAAGCCTTTAGGCTTGACAGCAGGATAACAGCATACATTAATTAATTCAAAGTTTTTTAAAAAAATAAATAATAAAAAAATAAAGTTTTACATTTTGTATTATTTTAAAGCGTTCATTGCGAACTTATGAAAAAATTTTTAATTAGTTTATTTCTCTTATATTGGTTTTTTATATTAATAATATTAAGGGGAAGTGCAACGCCCAGTGCGCTTCTACCATAGTCATTGGAGAATCGTTCCACCTTGTATCTTTTATTTGCTCGTCGTCTCGTGTTGTAGATGTGCTCTATTGTGTGTAGAAATCTGGTGTCGTTGTAGAAGTCATTCGCTAATGTTGTGAAGTATATGCTTTTTACATTAAGTATTTTTAATTCTTTTGCGATATTGTTAATGTTGGTGTTTGTATAATTTAAATTGCGTGTACTTGTGTTATAGTCTCGGTTAATTAGATTGTTGATGATTAGTGTTGGTAGTGTGTAGTTTGAAGAATTAGCGTTGTTGATAGTGCTGATGTGGTTGTTGGATGGCGATAGAATTGAAGTGTTTCCGATCGTGGAGTTTTCGGTTGTGTCACGTATATCGTTAATACGGTTTATGGTGTTGCTATTGTAGTTTGTAATCTGAAGTGTGTGGTTGTTGATGTTGATCTTTGTGGTGTTTGTGTTTATGATGGTAGACGTGTTGTTGTCGGTTGGAGTATTTGTTATTGTGTGTCTATTTGTTGAGAGGCGATAATTCTTCCAGAGTATTTTTAGTATGTGGTGTCGTATATACGATTCCGCGAGAGAAAAGTATGCTTGTCTAAGTACACTATACGTCGCGCAGTGAAGCAGATTTACGAAGCTTTTTTCTAACATTTTCAACCTGAGTTTTCCACTTAAAGTTGCTATCGATAGAGACACCTAGATATTTATATGATTCTACTAGCTCAATGTTTGTGGTACATGTTTCAGTATTTGTGTTTGGGTTTAACGTATTTTGGTGAAGGCATTCAACGTTGTGGAATTTAATTTGTATCGGTGTAGCTCTAAGATGTCGAGGTTTAATATGCATTAGTTTTGTTTTTGTAGCATTGATAATTAGACCATTATCATGACACCATTTTGTTGCAATGTCTAGTTGTTTTTGCATTATATTGATGGCAGTGCGTAGATCTTTATCTGCGACGACGATTGCAGTATCATCTGCGTAGGCAAAAGTTGTGCATTCTAATGATCTAATCATATCATTTGCATATATTATGTACAAAATTGGTCCTAACTTCGATCCCTGAGGTACTCCATAATGTGTTGGCATTTCATCGCTTAAGATATTATTTATTTTAACTCTGAATGGTCTTAATTCCAGATAGCTTTTGAACCAGTTTAATGCTTTTCCTCTAATTCCATTTCTTTCTAGGATTTTAATTAATTTATCATGAGACATTGTGTCAAACGCTTTGCTAAAATCTATAAATAGTACCAGGCAATGTTGATTTTTGCTTAAACATGTATTGATGAAGTTAGAGAAATTTCCTAGCAGTTTGTTAATGCTTTTCCCTTTTTGAAAGCCGTACTGGTTGCTACTTATAATATTATATTTTATCAGGAAATGGGATAGTCTTCTAACAACAACTTCTTCTAATATTTTTTCAATTATTGGGAGTATATAATTGTTGTATTCTGTTTTACAGCCACTTTTATGTATAGGTCTAATAATTGATGTTTTCAGCAGAGTTGGTATAATTGCATTTTCCAAGCTATTGTTTATTAATTTTGTTAGCATTGGTGTAAAACACTAGCATTATTCCTAAGATCTTTTGGTCGGATTTGATCTATTCCAGCACCTTTTTTTATATTTAATGTTTTTAGAATGTTAAATATTTCATATTCATCAGTCTGCGAAAAATATATTGAGTTTTGTTGTGTATGTTCAATAGCATTTAATGTTTTTATATCACAATTATGTATTAATTTATTTACATTGTTATTGAAATTCGTTGCAAAACTGTTCACTATATTATATACATTTTCATTTTTAAAATTTCTAACTATGATATCATCAATATTTGCTGATTTATTTCCAATAATTTCGTTTATTATTTGCCATGTAGCGCGCATATCTTTACGATTTTCAATAAATTTTTGACGATAATAGTTATTTTTGGCATTTATAATCTTTTTATTTAATTGATTTCTAAATTTTTATATTCAGTTTCTAGGCTTTTGTTGTTTTTATTGTTTCGTAATTTTTTATGAAGTTTATCCCGAATATCACAGTATTTTACTAAATCATCACTAATCCATGGATTAGCTGATCTTTTTTTGCATTGAATTAATTTTTTGGATGAGTTTTTATATATTTCATTAAATTTCTCATTTATTTTATTATAAATATCATTTGCGTTTTGATTATTTTTTATTAATTCACTCCAATTGACTTCTTTTATTTTTTTATTTACTAATATATTATTTAATTGTGGGGTGTGAGTAATTTGTTTGTCCCATCCCTGCTTATTGTCTTGTTTGTTTATACAGAAGACTAGAGAGTAGTGATCTGATATTGTTGTTGTTATAATTGCAGAGTATGTTTGTCTATTTGCTTTATTTATTTTTATAAACAAGTGATCAATACAAGTGCTTGTGTTTTTGTTTAGATCTTCACGTGTGCTCTCATTTATCATGCATTGCATACCATTTGACATTAGCATATCTAAATATGATATTGTTGTTTTGTTTTGCTTTTTAATGTCTATATTGGCATCTCCTACTATGATAATATCGTGTTTGTTGTTTATTTTGTTAATTATTTCTTCGAGTTCGATTATGAACTCTGAAACTTTATGGTCGGGGGGACGGTACAGAGAGAGAAGGGAAATGGTTTTGTTGTTAATGTTTACATCAATTTGTACCAACTCAAAAGAGTTTGTGTTTGAGGCGATTTGAATAGAGTTGATATTCTCATTTATATATACGGCTAAACCTCCACCTTTACCCTCTCTATTTATGAAAATTGAGTTGAAGCCTTGTATATTGTAGAATTTATTCTCATAATCGTTTATGTTTGTCTCAGCAAGAATTATAATTTTTATGTTGTTTATTATTTTGTTTATGCTGGCAAGAAAAGAAGTAAGATTCAACCGTAGTGATCGTATGTTCATGTAAATAAGTGACAAGGGATAACTTAGATATTCTTTCTGAATTTCATTAAAAGAGGACATTGTTTGTTTATAATTATTATTATTCATTTTTCTTTCATTTTTTTTTTGTGACAGTGTTTATATAAGAAATAGGTATTTATATTTAAACTGAAAACGTGCAAATTGAGGTTTAAATTGTGGAGGTTATGGATTCAATATCAGCGGCATTATTGATAATTATGGAGGGGCTATTTTCGTTTTTTCTGGCAAATATATTTCCATTTCGTACCCAAACAAATTTCCAATTAGCTTCATGTACTTTAGTCTTTGCTATCCACAGAAGCCGCCGGTAATTTTGCGTTAGTTGGTCGTTTATGTAAATATATTTAGAGTTGCTATTATTGTTATCAGTATTGTTTATTATTGATGCTTCTACTCTATGCCTCTCTATTTTGCTCATAAACTCTATTTTTTTGTTCCAAGAGCAAAACTCAATCACAATTTTGTTTTGTTGTCTCTTAAATCGATAAGCCTTACTAATATCCTCTTCGTTAATTTTAATGTGACAAAATTGAAGAATTCTTCATAAGGGACCTCATTGAAAGTTGTTTAAAAAAAAAATACTAAAGCGATCGCAACGAGTGATAGCTCGTTGGAAAGGTATTGAATCAGGCTTTAATTGAAAAATAAAATTTTCCTAATTTTTCATAGAAATTTACCTTTAAATTTTCCCATGAAAATTAAATTTTCCGATTTTCCACAGAAGCTCCTAAATTTTCCGGCTAATTTTTTTTTTTTTGGATTCCACATAATTTTTGCTTTAAGAATCAGCAATAAAAAAATGGGCCCCGACTCCTTGTTTGGACAGGAGAAGAGCATTTAAGAGACCACCTTGTTAAAAATACATTTTAAAAATTATTTATTTAAAAACACATTTATGAAGAAAAAATCTTTCTTATTTTGCTGCTTATACTTAATTGCAATATTTATTAAAAATTTCAATTGTCTTGACATCATTATAAAATTAAAGTAATTTTAAATTTAGCACGTCGGCAGACGAAGAGTACCGCTTTACATTAATTGACATATCAAAAATATTTGGTATGAAGCAATGAAACTTGCGTTCCAGTTATAGTTTTGACATTATTATATCTGTTTTTCATGGCATCGTGTTCTTTTTGAGTGCGCGCCGTCTGAGAAAAACGTTACTTTGTCGATTGCATCGAATTTTGATCTTAAGAATTCAAACAGTTTCATTTGAAATAAATAAACGGACACATAATTATGAGCTAAACTCTCCGCGACAACAACAAGGCTTACGGTCTGTAGTTCGTTATGATCGTTTTTGAAATAAATTCAAAAAGGATGCACCGTGCACTGGTCGTTTGCCCAGTGATAACCCTGAATTTCATCCTGAACGAGAAAAGTGTAATTCTCGGCAAAGTCGCTTATCACAATGAATTCATTTTGGGCTAATTTTTCCTTCCTTTCCTTTAGAAATTTCGATTGCATCTCGGATATGAAATGGTGCGCCTTCAGTTCATTCAACTTGAATCCGAATTCCTCGATGAATTCCGGAATCTGCTTTACCTCGGTCTCAAGGGAACATCTGCCGCTGCTAATTATCCACTGTTTGAAATGCACCTCCTGAATTAACAGCTGTTCAAACTTTTCCGTTCAAACTTTTGAACTGTTGGTATGCTTCGGATAGATTACATAATAATAATCTGCGCTGCTTGTGTACTTTTTCTCCATCTTCACGTGTGATAACATAATCACGTGCACCTGGGCAGGCGCGGCTGTTGTCATCATTGCAGTAAAAATCTTGAATCAATTTCACCGTTGCTTCGCTGAGGGTCCTTGAGCCAAATTTCTTGGTGGGAGTCGCCAATATGCCCTTCTGTCGAACTAATTGTTTGCTTCTTCTCGCGATGTAAAAAGATGTTTGAAACTGTTCAGCACAGATATTTCTCCGGAAAAGTGGTCGCTAAATTTAATTTTCTTTTCAACTGCTCAATCATTTGTTTGCCGTCATCAACGTCATCTGCTTGACTGCATTCGTTATCAGAGCCTTCATCAAATATTGTCGCGATTGCACTCACAACCTTGCCTTTTTTCTCTTTCTTGTATGTTTCACTTCGCACCTTTCTTTTTCTAATAGGCGTTTCACCTAAAGTGGTAATAGCCTCATTCAAAGGACTCAAAGACATATTGACCATCGGAATGTCTGCCTCACTATCAGATGAAACATTTTGTTCACTTGTCATTTCACTCTCGGATTGTGGCTGCATTTGTTTCAATGCATTTGCTTGTTGAGACAAATCGATTTTACACTTGGGGCAAATGAATTCTGCTTCTTTACCGTATTGTATATTTAATTCATTCATGTATCGCTTCGAAACACCAGTTAATTTTAATACTTTTATCTTTTTCGAACGATGTCCACTCTTGTTAAACGGATTGCAGCAAAATTTATTCATTTTACTTTAAATTGTCTTTACAGCTTCACTCTTTACTTTACCAAAAAAAAAAACACTTTAACACTTTCACGTTTAGTATTCAACTGAAATTTGACTCAGAGTGTGTGAAGTATTTATATTTATTTTTTGTTAAAAAATAGGTAAAAAAAATAAGCGATATTTGCTTTTCTTTAATAGAAAAATTTGCGTGAACTACTGGTCATAAAGAAGGACTTAATTGGTTACTGCCAATAAGCCGACCACAGGTCATAAAATGTTTTGTAAATATATATATATATATTTCCCCATATTTATGGAAAATCCGTGTTTTATGACTTGTTTCTGCACGTGTCATTTTAGGCGAAATATTTATTACCTGGTAATTTAAAAAATTTACAAAACATTTTATGACCTGTAGCCTCAGTCGGGTTTGGTATGCCATTACATGCCACTGCTGCTATTATCCATGGATTTATGGCCGATCTTGTGAAGGCAGGCAGACCATATTCACTACACACTCAACTTGGGGCTCTTAAAAAAATTTAATAAATGTATTTGTAACTGTAAAATAATTTTTAAAATGTATTTTTAACAAGCTGGTCTCTTAAATGCTCTTCTCCTGTCCAAACAAGGAGTCGGGCCCCATTTTTTATCGCTGATTCTTAAAGCAAAAATTATGAGGAATCCAAAAAAAAATTTAGCCGGAAAATTAAGGAGCTTCTGTGGAAAATCGGAAAATTTAATTTTCATGGGAAAATTTAAAGGTAAATTTCTAAGAAAAATTAGGAAAATTTTATTTTTCAATTAAATCCTGATTCAATACCTTTCCAACGAGCTATCACTCGTTGCGATCGCTTTAGTAGTTTTTTTTTAAACAACTTTCAATGAGGTCCCTTAGGAAGAATTCTTCAATTTTGTCACATGACAGTGGTGTACACCACCACTAAACCAGACACTATAAAAAAAAAATATGTAGGTACATTATTTTTTGCTGGGCAATCGATTGAGACTATTTATTTTAAAATCGGAGAGGGGTCGTCCAAAAGGTGATCGCTTTCATATGGAATTGCTCTATAACAATTATTAAAATACAATTTAGTTAGTTATTAAAATCACAAACATATACCAAAATTTCAATTCAAATATTCTAACTCAAATTGTTTTGTTTAATTTGTTTTGTCCACAAAATTCTTGTTGTATATAGTGCTTTGCTTTTTCACATTACACATTTACTACCAGAAAATATTTTCTTTCTCTTTTTAATATACGTGCCTTTTTAGCTGATTGTAGCGATTTTGAAACGCCAAAATTGTCGCCTCTGTTATACTCTGTGCCGTAAATCGCCATAAGGAAAAGAGATATGAAGCACTATTGCCTGACAACATGTCGAGCTGAGAGAAATTTACACCGACAACGGCACGAACTTTGTGGGTGCTGACAGGGAGTTGCGTGAAGCACTCAGTGAAGTAGATAAGGACGAACTGGTCCGTAGTGTTACTAATATCAATATGAAGTGGAACTTTAACCCACCTTCGGCGCCCCATATGGGAGGGGCATGGAAACGACTAGTTCGCTCAATAAAAAATGTTTTTAACAAAATTAATATAGAAAGATTTCCTAATGATGAAACATTACAAAGCTTTATGGCTGAGGTTGAAAATATAATCAATTCACGCCCTTTAACGTATGTTCCAGTAGAAAGTGAAAAGGATGAAGCCATTACACCAAACCAGTTTTTGTTAGGCAATTCAAATGGTTTAAAGCCCCTTGCCTCTTATGTTTTGTTAAAAGAAAGTTGGTTATGTTCGCAGCAGTAAACTCAAAAATTTTGGAAAAGATGGGTAGCTGAGTATTTACCTACATTAACTTGTAGAACTAAATGGTACGAAAGGGCTAAACCATTAGCGATTGGAGACTTGGTGGTGGTGGTAGTTGACTAGCGAATCCTAGGAATGTTTGGCCAAAAGGTAGAATTATTGAAGTCACTCTGTCAGAAGATGGTCAAGTCAGAAAAGCGAAAGTAATGAGAAAATGTGGTATACTTACGGTGACCATATTTTTCAACGAAAAAAAGGACAATGAAAAAAACAATTTTTAGTATCAAGTTTTTTTTAATATGTTTTTATTATGTGACTAGTACACGTAGGAACATTTATATAAATTTAAGTGTTAAAAACAAACATTAGCCTAAAAGTTCTTTAAAACAAAAATAACAATTAATAAAAATATCAAGAAACAAATATAAAATTCTGAAGAAATCATTTATATTTTTCTGCAGAATGTATTTTATTTTTTTAATACATCACTTTTATTTGAAAAAATTCTGTACAGTCCATTTGAAAATTACACTTTGTTATTAAAAGTGATTCTAAAGTAATCACTTTTAGTTGGGACTTTTCCGATGTCCAAAAATTGTTTGCAATAGAAAATATTCTTTCTGTTGGTGCATTTGAAGCTGGCAGACACAAAGAAAATTCAACAAGCTTTCAATATTTTTTCAAAGAAATAGCTAAAAATTTCTACCTACTTTTGATCTACTGATGTTTATCTTTTTTCCACTGCTCAATTTTTTCTGAATCTTCATAATTTTTAACACAAGTTACTTCATCAAATATTTCCCCATTATTAATTGTCAAATCATCTCTCAACTCATTTATCTGAACTAAACTTTTCTCAATGGACTGCCAGCATAGAATTCTATCCAAAGCGACCCAATGTTCAACGCTTCTAAATTTCATATCCCATTGATATTCAATACATATGTCATAGAAACTAACCACTAGTTCTTTGAACATAACTCCATCAATTTTACCCTTCAACAAGATTATTTTTAATACCCAATGTGCTAGTAACTTTAAGTCCCTTAAAATAAAGCAGCATCGGGCATTGAAATATGTTGTGACTCTAGACGACAAATACATTTATGGAATATAAAGGCTTGATTATGTGCAAAAAGTCACCACAATTCGGCGCATGGATCGTTAAAAAATGTTTGCAGTATCATTGGACACTTTTGTTGAGAGAGAAAATATTCTTTTATGGCCGAATTCTCCGTCATTAGTTAACCATTGGTAAACTAAAATACTAACTATTGTTTAACTATTACTTGTTATTCTTATGGCAAACTAAGCATTGCGAATAAAGAATCATTAGTTAAGCTTTTGCTATTAGCTAATTAAAGACTGTGAATTTAGTCATTAATGGCACAAACTATTTCAGTATTCTCTCTAACGCTGGAATTAATGTCAACCAGCGTGTTTTGCTAAAACCCAATAATTTGTTATACTCTACGTCAACATCTTTACAAATTCATTTAAGCTTTGCTATTCTAATTGTGTAGATGTAAAAGAACGAGTAAATTTTAACAATTATAACTTCAATATCAATCGGTAGGGAATCAACAGCAGTTTGAATGCAAGTATTCAAGATATGGGTAACACAGTTCACACCAATTAGTTTTTTTCCAATAAAATTTTTCATTTTGTGAAATATGTTATTTCGACCGTTTCTAGCTGCACCTCCAAAATTGCAAAACGCCACCATTTTACTCTTTATTTTGAACTCAGCTAATGTGTCTTGAAGGCTTTTGGAAATAATATCGGAGTTTTCACCTTGAAGTTCATTTACTGCTAGAATTTTAACCATAACTCCTTTATTTGGTAGAAAATATCGTATTATTATATTGAAATGCAATTGGTCTCATATAATTTAGAATTGATTAAATCCAATGAAATAGATTTAAAAGTAACGCACAAGAATATTTTTGGGCGTTAGAAACATCAGCACAAATTCAATATACCCTCCCCACTATGGTGGTGTAGGGTACCTTTTTCAGTGCTACCAAGTAGTTTTATATTTTTATAATTATAATTTCAATTCTATTAATATAAAAAGTTTGGTATTTTGAGAAATAAAACTTTTTATATTGTTTAGCGATAAAACAGGACATTGTAGTTAAAGAAGATAATTTCATTACAAAAAAGGATGATTATTTTTATTTTATTTTAAAGGTCAGTATGTAAGGACTGTCCTTTAAAAAAAAGGACGTATGGTCACCATAGGTATACTAGAAAGGCCAGCTGTAAAATTGGTGATCTTGGAAGTGACTGGAAGAAAGGAGTAAGTCCTAGAAACTTCTCGCCTTACTGTGGGGAGTGTTAGCGCCACAGCCTAATCGCTACAATACATTACTGGTTATCGATTATAATCATTATAATATTTTATATTACTTATCGCTTAAGTCTCATAGTTAGATATGTATTTGGAATTTATTATTTATTTCCACTCGGTTTTTTTTATTTATATATAAATAGTTCATTTTGGCCGTATTTGCGTTCGTAATAAGATAAAGAAGTTTAACTCTTGGATTTCATACCAAAAATAATTTTAAACGTAAAAGTATAAGAAATAAACAATTGCATGTGTTATTAAAAAATCTTGTACTTTTCGTTTTCATAATCTACATTTGGATACCAAGAGCTTGGGCTCTTCAGCCAACATACATATTTACGTAAAAATTTACATTTGGATTTTGTGAATGTCAGTCCATAATTTGTTATAGCTCCTTTATACCGAGAATAACTGGAATACACAAACTCTTGTAAATATCGTTATTAAGATGAAATTCATCATAAGCCTCAAATACATATAAATCACGAAAAAAATTATGACGATTGTCCCATAACGTATAAGGATTCCGAAATCGATAAAAAAATTGTAACATGGTTAGTTTACAAGATTCGGCAAAACCGAATATAAAGTCTTACTTGTGTTGTTATGCTTTTGTTTGATTTTTTTTTGTCAATTTAAAATTAGTGAAATATTGACATCAGCTACTGGTTTTCATATTTTGCATATACATTTTTCTGAATTTAAATTTGATAAAACGGCAATAGCTTTTTAAACATATTCTAAACTGCATACGTACTTATGTATATGACCTCTGAACTTTTTTTAACATTTGAATTTTATTTGCTTTATTTTCCTGTAAATGACACTATTATTGTTAAAGTACAGTAATTCTCAAAAACTGATACGAAATTCACAAAAATGTTTTTACAAATGATATTTTTTAAAGCTCCACATTTCTTTCGGGGCATAGATTAAGGTCTTCAAAACAGCTTTTCATTTTGTAAACCCAGTTTTGGCATTTTAGAACTTATAGACTAAACTATATTCCATGATGGGGAAAAGGTATTGATGTGTGTATTGGAAATTTTGCTATTTAAGTAATAAAGTAAATCTGAGGATATATTTACCCCTATTTTGACTTTCGATTCGAATCGAAATTTTCTCTGTTTGGCAACTTTGGTATTCAGAGTTTCGACTCCGCTACGTTTCTTTCGATTTTAGGTATTCTGTATTACGATCGTAGTTATGTTTTTCTACGCTTATATTTTAGCAACGGAATTTTTTTCGATTACTCTTTTCTTATAAACTTAAAAAGTGTTTAATTTATAAAATGTAAGTATAAAATGTTTAAAAAGTGATTTATATAAATTTTTGTTAAACAAATGTGTAATGGTATAACGAAGGAGTTTTGAATTACTGTCACTACAAACAGAAAATCAGCCTATTTATTTATTTTTTCGGGTCAAATACAACGACATCAGAGCAATACGTAAAGCTGGCAGTTTAATGTCAACAAAACAGGATATTGCTTCCGGCTACCATAAACAATCCAAGGAGGAAGTTGAGGTATTTTCTTTTAAAGCTTTTCAAGCCTTACCTCTGTGTTCTGAGTCACGTTGTTCTCCTCTTCAACCAATAAATCTACTGCTATGGATTAGATTTCTCCTTCAAATACAAAAATTAAAAATACCACCTCCGGCTTGACAGGATTCTTAGCACTTAATATTTTGCGTAACTAAATGCGGAGACGTAATCGAAAGTCAGAATAGGGGTGATTAAACCAGATATTTTAATTAATCAAAGAGTTTAATTTGAATATTATAAGAGCACACGCAAGATCTAGCTGGAGACTTTTAGAAAATTAAAATATCTTGGAAATCAGATGAAAAACAAAAAATGGAAAATTATTGTAAATATACAAGTCAAAAGCGACTGCAATTTTTCAAACCCAAAAGTGTGGCCCACTTTCAAAACATAAACTCTAATGCTTGGCTACGCCCATGTAAAATTGTGTCCCGATAGAACCAGACAAATCGTTGATATTTAAAAACATATTGCTTCTGCTATTGATTTTTGGTTTCTGTATTTTGAAGAAAGTTCCATTCCATATTTTATTTTAGAATCGTTCCTCTTCTTTATAATGATTCCAAAACTGGTTCTTAAATTATATTTTTTTTTGGATGAAAAAACTTTATTTTGTATCGACAGATGAATTTTTTCCTCAAATCAATTTTGAATATAAATATACATTTTAAACATTTAATTTGAAAAATTCTTTTATTTTTAATTCTTTCATGTATCAGAATGATTAAATCTATGTATTGCTTTGCTTAAACCTGTAATAAGGTTTTAATTTTTAGAAGAATTCCAGACAAAAACCAAATTTTTGTTTAATCTGAAACCAAGTATTCGTTTGAACTTTATTAATATGCAGTGCACAATTCGTTTTTAATTCCTTGTACACTATATCACCAATTCCTTGGACTAGTTAATTTGTTTACGCTAAATTCTGATTTGGCTAGATCTAGAATTAATGCTTTTAAAATAAAAAAAAGAGTTTAAAAGTTGATGATAAGTTTGAGATTAATTTGAAACACCCGCTTTTTAATATCATAATATCAAAATCCCGCTTTTTCATAAAATTTACTTCCAAATCCCGCTTTTTCATCCTAAATCTTTAATATACATACATATCGCTCTTTAAATACAATAGCACCACAAGTCAAAATAAGCAAATTATGCAGGATCGTCTTTTTTAAAAATAATTTTAATTATTTTATGATTTTTACTACAAAACAAACCTAACGGTTTCGCGTTTACGGGTGTTTTCGATCATAAAATGACGGCTATTTGCGTGACTTTTGTATTTAAGGAGCGATATGTAGATAAATAATGTTAATATAATGAAAATGTATGTTAAATCTTTAATTTAAGCCCGAAAGACTATGATTCGTGCTAAATAAAATAAAATCGTGTAAAAAAAATAAAAATTTGTTTATTTTCAAACCGTTTAAATCAAACCCGTGTAAAAAAAGAAAGACCATGTAAAAACAGAATTAGGTGTATTATACAAACAAAAAAATAGTTTTTATTATTTAATTTCCATTTCCGCGTTTATAAACTGAATGTCTAGATATAGATTTGGAAATAAAAAAGAATTTAAAAATGTTGTTAATCAATAAATTGTAATCAAAATTAATAAATGAAAAGTTTAATTAAATTAAATTAATTTGTTCTTAACTACCAAAACGTAACTGTCTGTAAATATTGTCGGTTAGGTCAAAAATAAACAACACACGTTTATAGAATGTTTATTTTGACGACAGCAGGGCAAAATATTCATTCGCATATAAACGTGTGTATTTTATTTTTGAAATATTGTAGTCGGTAGTCTGTTGTGTGGCTAAGCAAATGTTCTATCATATCAGGCAGAATGAAAAAACATGGAAATCCCGTTAAACTGATTCAGCCCCATTATGTGGTATAGGTAACCATAAAACAACAAAAATTAAGTGAAACCAAATTTATACCTACCCTGCAGGCAGTTTGGTAGTCGACTACAAAAAAAAATTAACTTATGCACTTTTGATTGGGTGACTATAAGCTAACTACAAAGTAATGCAGAGTTGACCCAAAATCAAAATTTTACTCTTTCTGTAGTTATGTTTTTGTTGTTGACTAATTTTGTTTGCTTTTATGTAGTATTTTTTGTTTTATTTTATGGTTACTTTTTGTAATTTAGTTTCATTACTTTTTTCGTGTTTTCGCGTGTTACTTAATAAGACGATTTGAAGTCGTCGACAAATTTTTATTCGACGGCTGAAGTTATTCTTGATATATATAGAAATTATTAGTATTATTTGTATATAACATTTATAATACTTTTATTTAGATTTATTACACATGGACAAATTCATTTAGTTTTTCTTCAAGTAAATTTATATCTAACTGTAATTTTTTAATTACAATTGCAAAAATGTAACACAGAACAGTAATCAGCTGACGTTCATAAATTGTTTGCGAAATTGTAAAAACAAGTGGAAAATTAAAAGTGATAAATTAAAAGTTAAATTAAATAAGAAAAAGTAATACATAGTGGTAAGTGTTTGTTGGTTATTTAAAATTTGTTTTCCTATATACATATTGTGTATTTGGTTTTGAGCTTGAGATCTCTTTTTATATTTTTCACTCTTATTCATAAAAACTTACAAAAGGTACAATATTTGCTTTAAAAAAATAATAAACTTGTTGTAAGTTTGCTAATTTCTATACTCCGTTGCGTATCTTCTTCAGGAAAATTTGATTTAACTTTTTTGAAATCAACAAATCAACAGACTTATGCCCTTATTCACAAAAAATTAAAGTAGACTTCAAATGTACTTTCAGAAAACCTACTTTATGTTTTATGAATACAGCAGTTAAAATATAAGAGGAGACCTCAAGCTCAAAATCAAATACACAATATACATATATAATTAAAAAGGTCGAAAAACTATATTGAAGATTTGTGTTCCTCGTAAAAAAATGAGAGGCTCAAGTAAGACACTTGAGAAGGTTATTTAAAACAGAAAGAGAAATACTTTCCAAAAAACTTTTTGACAAAAATGAAGAAGTAGATGGTACATCTAAATTCACCTGTTCTTCTGATCATGTGGTGTATGCTGATGAAGCTGATGTGGAATGTGCTAGTGCTTATAACTCCAATGAAGAATTTGCAGCTAAAAAAACATTAAAAGAAAACTTAAGAGATTGGTTTTTTTAAATGCAGGCCATCCCCTGCCAGATTTATAGTGGACTTTTAATGAAAAACCCATTCATTGCAAATGTGCAATTCATTAATTATTTTTATTATTATTTTTTTTTTGTTAATACTAGAGGTATGTTTTTAGTTTGTTTTTTTTTTTGTTAGTATTTCTGAATTTCATAAAGTGCCTTTGTACTAAATTTATGGACCAAATTATAATAATTACATATCTTAACCCTTTCGCTATTTTGAGTCCATATTGGATACATGGATCTTTGGGAGCCTATTGCGCTTTGCCGGTTGTATTTTTTTTAATCTTATATATTTATTTTTTGGCCAAGCTATTATGTCTGAAGTTTTTCTATATTTGTCTTCTATATAAGCTAATTGGGCCTTAATTGTTCTGTTGTAAATTAAAAACGCATTTAATTACAATTTTTTCCCGACGTTTCGTCAATTTTTTATTGACTTCTTCAGGGGAATATCTATTTAAACATTTATTAATTATTATTATAAAAAATTTTTTATATATTTTTTTATAATTTACTTACAATATGTGTATAAATTAAATTACAAAGAACATATTTTTTTTGTTTTATTATTGAATGTGAACTTTAAATTATCAAATATATATATCAATTATCTAATTGCAACTCTGTAACTGGCGCTTATTTTGTCTGTGTCTTCTTTCATGTTCATGGTTTTCTCTCTCTTTTGTTGTATTCGTAGACTCTCCAGTGTATATCTTTTTTTTCTGCTTTCTCTTTATCTAGAATTCGTATATTGTCGAAGTCAGCTGTGTGTTTGTTTTCTATTATATGTTGTGCTAAAGCTGTTGAATGTTTATGTTTCTCGATGTCATTTTTGTGTTCATTTATTCTGGTTTCTAAATTTCGTTTTGTTGTTCCTATGTAAATCTTATTACATTTGTTATTTACATTCCCCTTGCATTTTATTTCGTATACTACATTGTTTTGTTGTTGTTTCTTAATGATAGTTTTTGTTCTTGTAAATATTGTGTTTAATGTGGTATTGGCTTTGTAAGCACAGTTTATGTTTTCAATTGTATTTCTTATGTTTTTATTATCTGTAAGTCCAGGGGCCAAATTATCGCATTCGTGATCGAATGAGCTATCGTATCGAAAAATGATTTCGATATCGAAATTATGATAAAATGTACTGAATTTCTTGCTCGATATCGATATCGAGTGCCATAATCTCAAATAAGAAAATTACGACCAATTTTACTCGATATCGAATGCGGTAATTTGACCCCTAGGATGTATGGTACACTGAAGAAAATTTTTTGTTCTTTATTATTATTCAAATCATCCGCAATGTCATTTACGTTCTTTAGTTTTGTAATCATTTCGTCTATAAGTGCGTTAATTAATTTTGTTGGAAAATTGTTGTTTATCAAGGTGTTTTTTATGTGTATAATATTCTCCTTATGAAATTGTTCATTTTCTGGCGATGAAATATCTTGCTGCATTAATTATTTGATTTTAGGTTGTGTTGAGTTGAAATTTATCATTCTTCCAGATGCGATGTCTTTCTTGTACCAATTGAAGATTATTTTGTTTTTTTCTCTATATAGTCTAGTGTCCAAGTATGCTATAGAGTTATTAATTTCGATTTCCATGGTGAATTGTAGTCTTTTATTGTAGTTATTGAAATTTTTCAAAATTTCATCTTTGTCTTCTATCTTAATTATGGCCAATATGTCATCTACATATTTTTTTATGTATTTAATTTCTATATTGTTATTTTCTAACTTAGTAAGTGTTTCCTCTAGTAAGTCGTCTAGTATTATATCTGCAATTGTAGGAGAAAGTAGATTGCCCATTGGCATTCCAAAAATTGTATGTCCTTCTCATAAACAAAATAGTTGTTTTCTACAATGCAAAAACGAAGGATTTTAATGAATGTTGATTTTGATATTTTTGTATGTTTTTCTACCATTTTCCATTTTTTGATAATTATGTTAATTGCCTTGTCGATAGGTATATTAGTGAATAATGATATGACGTCAAGTGAAATTAAATTTTTTGTTTTTTAATCTTATTATTATTTTTTAATGTCTTAAGAAATGTTTTTAATTAAAAAAAATATTGTAGTAGCAAAATCGAGAAAAAAATTTTAATAACACCATTTTCAATCGCAATTTTTTTTTAAAAAGTATTTTTCTATTTTGGAAATACTATGTAAATTTTAACAAAAATTAAAATAAAATATTTATGAGTTATACAAAAAAGGTCTATTTTATGATTCTGTAGCTCATTTCTGTATTTCTCGCATTGTAAAATTTTCCGCATGGAATTAGTGAATTGCAACAAAAACAGTGTAAAATGAAACAAAAAATGGTTTTTCTCACACAAGTGTTTCTCAACTTTATTTTGCGAGAAATATCTGTCATTAAATAGTTTGACAACAATTATTGGAAGAATGTGAGAAAAAGTGTTTCTGTAAGAATATTTTGCGAAAAGATTCTCACAAGAACTGTCAAAAAAATTCACATTTCAAATTAATGCGATAAACACACAATTCAAAATATGTACAGTTTGTCAAGAATATCTTTGCACAGTAAAAAATTAATTTTTTTTTTGTGTAAGAATTTATCCAAGAATATATTTCCATAGTTCTTTTTTTGCATGCAATCCATTACTAGACTTGTTTATAACCGTTAGGTGTCCACACACTTAAAAAAAATTCCTTCACATTACAATAACAACAACAAAAAAAGATGTTTGCACAAAATAACAAGTGTCAAAAAAATCTTTGCATATTGCGTAAATGCAATAAAAAAAACCCGTTAAATTTCCGCGAATTTTGTTCATTTGGGGTTTTTATGAATAATTTTAAATGTGAAAAGGTTAAATATCATTCAGTCATAAAGTAATTGTCTTTAACGGAACATATGACCTCTTATTTACATTCTAAAAGATGCCAGGAAAACGAGTTTCAAAAAATATTATTCAATTAGTGTATTTTAATAAGTATAAAGGCAAATCAGCCAGAGAAACTGCTGATATGTTCTCCCTTAAAGTCCACACTGTATACAACAGCCTATCCCGGGCAGAAAAAGAGGGACGACTCGAATTAAAAGGATCAACAGGCAGGCCAAAAAAAATTACAAGACGAATTGAGAGCAATATAATTAAAAATATTTACGATAATCCCCAATCTAGTACAAGCTCGTCAAGTGGAAAATGATTATGAAGTAAGAGTATCACATGAAACTATTCGAAATGTGCTGCAAAAGCACAAATATTCTTCACGAGCGGCTAGAAAAAAACCATTGCTGTCACTGCAAAATGTGGAGAAAAGATTAAGATTTGCTACAGAACACATTTCACTTCCTTCAGAGTACTGGGATGATGTTGTTTTCTCTGATGAAACAAAAATGATGCTGTACTACCATGATGGGCCCCCAAAAGTTTGGCGGAAACCGCTAACAGCTCTAGAAAATAAAAATTTAATTCCTACAATGAAGTTTGGAAAACTGTCAGTAATGGTGTGGGGTTGTATTTCAAGCCAGGGAGTTGGTAAAATCAGAATTTTAGATGAAATAATGACCAAAGAAGTTTATTTAAATATTTTAAAAAATGAACTGACCGACAGCATTCACAAATTCGGGTTTATTGACCCAATAAGTTGAAATACAAGTATTATCAAGATAATGATCCCAAACATAAATCATATTTATGTAAGTCATGGTTGTTGTACAACTGCACTAAGGTTATTGATACTCCTGCCCAAAGTCCTGACCGTAATCCTATAGAAAATTTGTGGGTCCATCTGAAGAAAAAGGTAGCAAAAAGGGCACCAACCAATAAAAACGATCTGATTAAATTTATTAAAGAAGAGTGGGAAAAAATACCAATGGAATATGACATTCCAAAGTTAATTCACTCGGCGCTTACAAGCAGTAATTGATGCTCAAGGTGGACATACAAAATATTAGCATATGATGAATACAGCCATTAAAATGAAAATTATATTAAGTGTGCAAACATTTTTTTGACAGCACAAATATTGAATTGTTTTCCTTTTTTTTAAACACCAGGCTGTTTTTTTAACTATTATTTTTTTTTACTTATTATAATTAATAACATATTTATAAAAATATTAACAAAAAAAAATTAAAAACAAAACTTATTCACATTAAAAAAATATTGTTTCTTTTGACATTTTTTAGTGTTTTCTCTTTGTGCAAAGATTATTTTGACAAACTGTATGTATGTACATAGATATTTTTAAATACATCCCAGCATACCATTCTAGGAGCGCTCCGAAAAAGGAGTCAGAAAAGAGTCCAACAAAAGAGTATTTTCGGAGCGTTCCGAAAAAGGAGTCAGAAAAGAGTCCAACAAAAGAGCATTTTCGGAGCGCAATTGTTACTATCTTGAATCGGCACGCAGTATGACTCAGAAATTCTACTTAATTATGTGTGTACCAAAGCGTTGTTGTCCTGTTATTTGTGCTTTGAACAAAAAAAAAACATAGCTGTAACACACAAGAATGATAAAAACAAGATTACACAGCGCCCAAAAAAAACCTCATAAAAGACTCTTTTCTGACATTATCTAAGAGCTCTTTCTGACGGACCATTTTCGAACGTAATGACCCTCTTTTTTTTCGGAGCAATTATGATTGTTTTTTGGGCTCATAAAGAGCGTTAACGCTCCTAAAAAGGTGTCAGAAAAGACTCTTTTCGTACTCATATGGCTTGCTGGGATGTACATACATAAATAAATACATTTTTTTTACATTATAAAGCAGTGGAGTTCAGTTATTTTCAGAAAAAACAAAAATAAGCAGTTTTTTATTTTTCGTGTCCAACTGTAATTGAATCGCATGTGTTTGTTATGATTCATACAATAAGAAGCAACAACAATTCTTAATAAGTTTCTGAAAAAAAAGACAACTACCATCCGCATGTGTTCTCATCGCTTACTGGAAATATTCCAATAAAAACAGAATCAGCGTTGTCCGTTTTCGCATTCAAATTCAGAAACACTTGTTTCTCACAAATCGAGAAACGATGGAAGTTTTTGTTTCACACTTCATGTGAGAACTTTTTCAATGCGGGAAATACAGAAGCGAGCTACTGAATAATTAGTTTTTAATTTTAATAACTGTAAAACCTGTGGTGATTTTATAAACTTCGTGTGTATCCATATGGATTCAAATTCATTACAAGGTAAAAAAAATGTTACCAAACACATAGTAACAAAATCATTTTGCGTTTGCACTTGTTATTGGGCAGATGTTTATTTCTTGTGCTGTATGCATTCAAATTAAATAGAAATTAGGAAGAAAAATGAAGCCTACAGAAATTGAGAAAATTTTAATAAATTTTAATGATTCGGATCTATCCGATATAGAGGAGTCAGAATCTGACCTGGTTGACGATTTAATTGACGCATTGGATAATAATACAACGTTTCTTTTGCAAGAGCTTTCTCGTCAAGGTCAATATGAGATAAACCTCCGATCGCATCCGATTTCGTTTTCATTGAAATGTATCCAAAAAATTAATTAAAATTGCCTGTGCAATATTTTTTGGAATACTTTACAGACGACTTTCTTCAACAACTCATGGATGCCACTAATCAAACATCACTCCAAAAAAATATATTTACCATTTTTCAATCTAACTAAAGAAGAACTTTTGAAATTCTTGGCTCTAGAGATAACGATTGGTACCATTGGTTATCCACTATTGGACATGTATTGATCAAAGAGTACTGAAATTCTATCGTTCCGTAATAATATGTCTCGGATTCGATTTCATTTCTTACGAAACAATTTAAAGTTTTCAATAAACTCTGCACAAGATGACAAACTATTTAAAGTTCGGCCATTAATAAATATGTTTACAGAAAAATCATATACAATTCCGAAGGGCGAAAATCTTTGCGTGGATGAAATGATTTCTTTCAAGGGTATGACTTCAATGAAGCAATATATGCCCAAAAAACCTTCCAAATGCAGTATAAAAATATTTTGCCTATGCAGGAATAATATATAACTTCAAAATCTACCAAGGCAAAAGTACAATTCTAGATGATCCAAAGTTAGGATTTTGCTCAGATATAGTAATTCATCTTGCAAAAACTATTCCTGAAATGAAGAATCACAAAAGCTTTTTCGACAATTATTTCTAACTCTTAATTTAATACTTTATTTAAATCAAAAACAAATTTGGGTTACAGGTAGAATTCGTGGCAATAGGGTTGGAAAAGTTCCCTTGAAATCTGAAAAAGAGTTAAAAAAAGAAGGTCGAGGAAGTTTTGACCATCGTATCGAAAGGTCTGACAAAATATTTCTTTTAAGGTGGCTTGACAGAGGTATTGTCCAACTTGTTTCTTCAATATTTGGCGATGAACCTCTCAAAAGAGTTCCAAGATTTTGTGCCGTGAAAAAAGGACTGAAATCATTCAACCTAACATTGTAGCACAAATAACAAATGTATGGGTGGAGTGGACAAAATGGATTTCTCCTTTCTCTATATAGAATCTCAATAAGATCCCAAAAGTGGACTTTTAAAATATTTGATCACTTTATTGATCTAGCCATATCCAATTCTTGACTAGAATACAAAATAGATTGCAAAAACAATAAGCAACAGCCAAATAAGTCTATGGACTTACTGAGCTTTCGAAATGATATTTCGGATGGACTTTTAGCTCTGTCAAATCAGACAGCACATTCACGCAATAGGGGACGACCAAGTTCTACAATTAGGGATGATAGACAAAACAGCCCATCAACCACCCAAAAGAGAAATGAAAGAGCACCCTCAACGTCGGTCCGATATGACGGAAATCAACATTGGCCAGAGCACAAAAAAGATAAGAGAAGATGCAAAATTGGAGGATGTTCAGGACAAACCAGATACAAATGTTCGAAGTGTGATGTTCACTTGTGTATTCCTAATGGAGACAGAAATTGTTTTAAAGAGTATCACTATAAATGAAATACATAGTTATATTTTTCATTAAATTTATATGTAACTATATTCGATTTCCTATAATTTTTATCTATATTTTTCTTTATATATCAGTGAATTATTTAATTAGTTTTTAGTAAATTCAGATTTTTGTGTTTCCTACTATTATAATAGTTATTTTATTTACTTTAATTTAAGATATTTGTATAATTTAACTTTTAATTGATGTTTAAAAACCAATGAAATATATAAAATAAATAAAATTTATATTAAAAAACTAAATACCTTTGGCTATATTTGAGTCCATATGGATGCATTCGAAAAAACACATATAGACAAAAAAATTTTTGGAAATTATAATTGATTACTGATACTAAGGTCAAAAAGGGACAGAATCGAAAAATTTAAATTTTTAATGCTCCCCAATAAAAACCTGTAGCGAAAGGGATAATAATAATAAATAAACAAAATAATGTTTAAAGCTTTTTTATTTGTATTTTATTGTTGATTAAACTAAGCAATTCACTAAAAATTATATTGATCTTAATATATAACTTTATTGTTTGTATATCAGATTCAGCGTTGTGCCATAATGGTGATAAGTGACTCATTACTTTATATAATGAAAATTTAACTAAAGCTAACTAGGCGCTAACATAAAACTAGCTCCTTTATAGCTTGCTATGAACAAGGTAACTTATAGTCAACTGAAAACAAGTTAAACAAGTTCATAAAATCAGCTAATAGTTAGTTGAAAAGTAGTTAATTTATAGTTATCTATACAATCGTAAACTTTAAGCTAACTTCAAAAACACTAATTTTGATTTAGCTGATTTCTAGTTGACTTTTAAGTAACTAACTTTAAGTTAGTTGTAAAGTAATGTAGAGTCGGTCAAATGACTACTTCGTAGGGCATCGCCATGTTAAAATAGTCAGTTAAATACATTAAAAGTTAGCCATACATCAACCACAACTAATTGCGAAAAAGTTAGTTTAAAATACATTAAAAGCTAACTGAATTGACAACAGGGTACTTATAAGTTTCGATGTATTGGATTATTGGACTATTAAAGAAACCTTCAATAAATCATCGCTGCATTTAGTGAGTTTATAATTAAATGACAAACCATAACTTTTTAGTGAGACTAATACATACATAAATATGTATGTATGTACATACATATATTCAAGTTTAGTTACATACCTTCATTAATAGTTTCTATTTATAGTTCATTTTTTTTTATAAACATTTGTATTTTTTATATTTGTTTTTTTTTTTTTTTTTTTTTTAATTTTAAATACTTATTCATAATGAATGTATGTATTTAAAAACAGGTTGCCTTAAAAACTCAATTTGTTTTTAATAACCAACCAAATGTTGAGCACAAGTTAATAGTACACATAATACATAATACATATTTTTAAAACACATTAACCCTTAAGTTATTATTAATATTGTGAAATGCCAATCTTAATGGTTCATCCACACAAATCTATTATAAAAATCTGCCTTAGTTGTTTTCTGTTATTAAATATGAAACACATCGAAAATGTCCAGTCAATTTTATAATATCAATACATTATTGAAATAATAAATTAAACAACAAATTATTCTCGTGAATAGGTATTTACTAAAAACAATCTGTATTTTCACAACTTTTACAACCATCTGAACCGCACGAAGTTAGATTATCAACTGAAGTAAATATCGACTGAACTAAATATAGAGATAAATTTACTTGTTTATGAATTAAGAGTAGCAATAAGAGAGTTCTTTATATTTACCTCTTTTGAAATAACAAAAAGGGCGGAACTATATTCAATAAGATGTGTTTTGCTTTACACTGTTTCCCGCTGTTTAAAAAATAATAAAAAATATATACATATGTATATGTTTTAAATATTTGTATTTATTAAATGAGAATTATTCCTCTTGAGAATATTTGAAAATTTTTAAAAAAAATTTATTCAAAGTTTTACTTCAAGTTAAATATACAAATTGTTACATATGCAACAAGAAGTGTATTTACATAAAAAAAACTATCGGCGGCTGGGCTTAAAGGTTTTATCACACTAAAAAAAAAAATCGCAACAAAGTTATGTCGTAGGTGCCACACTAGTACACAAAAAAGATGCAACATAAATATTTGTGTTCAATTATTGTGTTGATATATGTGAATATAATAAATTGTAGAAACTATTCAAACAATTAAAAAATTTTAAACGTCTGTTCTTTAGATTATAATTTGTGATTTAAATCAACGAAGCCGACATTGTTGTTTTCTTATCAGACTTATTAGAAAATACAACTGTGATCGCATAGACACTATCGCATATGAATTTGCCATATGCTGACAAGCTTGCATACGCTTTTCAACAAATTACATATCTGTCAACATACGCAGGATATTTGTCAAACACTAATAATATGCTGTTTACACGATATGCTAAAATTACCAACATACGTTTGTTGGCATTGTTAACAAAGTGCTAGCAAATTTTGTTAAACATACGTATGCTGAAAAAATTTTGCGTTTACACGATATGTAAGCACTTGTAACAAATTTTTCAGCATAAATATGCTGATTCAACATATCGTCTATACTTAGCTTTATATTTATGTTTTCCAACGGAAAGCTTTGTGAAACATATAACAGAAATTTACAAAAATAAATTGTATTTGTATTTATTATTTGTTTTTCTAATACCTACAACAAGATAAAATATCTTATAAATTACAACATTAGAATCGGATAAGTTATTAACTAGTGCCTCTATTTACTGAGTTAAATGAACTTTTATATTATCAGAAAATTAAAAATTTTACAAAAAATAAAGAATTTTGGGAAACAAAAGTGATCACAGATTTTTGTCCGTGAAATAGTGAAATTTTAATAGCACTACCACTAATTATTTGATTTTTAGTGCACTAAAAATATAGTGCCTATCTCTGCTTATTAATTTAATAATTTTACCATTAATAAATTCATAAATAATACAAAAAGTAATCTATAATAAATAATAATATAATCTTAATAAATGTATTTAAATGTTGGGTAGTATTATATATTGTCATTGGTAATTTTTAAAATTTTATTACGTTGCTAGTGAATTGTATGTTCGGTAGAAAATGGTTTCAGAGATACATTGGTATATAGTAAAAATAAATTTTTTTATGGGCCAGTTTTCCGGTTATTCAAAAAATTACATTTTCTACTGCTTAAGTTTTTGTTGCTAAAAAATTAGATTGCAAAAGAAGTGTATGCATTTTAAAAGGGAAACAAACGAAAATAGTATAAAAACAATAGTTTAGTTAAAAATTAAGCTGTTGGACAAAGAGATTTAGATCTTCCAAATATCAATAAAATGTTTTCACAATGATGGCTTTGGAGATCTTATAGGATATCAAAAATATTGACAAAAGCTGACGAAACAAGTACAAAAATTTTGTCTCTATTTATTTGTTGTGTCTTCATTAAAAACGAACTAACAATAAATAATTCAAATCTTATATCTAATGCATCCAGCCAGTATTGGATGAAAATTGTTTATCCATTGGTGATTAACTTTGTATTCTTCCTTTGTAACGTGGCTTAATGGACCTTAGGAATTATTTATATATTAATCCCCGTATATACCATATGTATAAATATATAAAAACAGGCTGTTTTCATAAACGCATTATGCAATGCAACATTGCATTGCATAGACTTCATAAACGTCATTGTCTTTTTTTTTTTTTTTTGACAATGCCGTAAATTCATTAATGCATGACAACGCTTTTGAATGCGCAAAAGAATATACGCATATTAATTTATGAGATTCATTAAACAATTATTTTTATAAAATACCCGAAAAAACATAGTAAAGGCAGTACAGTACTTTTCGCATATAGTCACTACCGCTTATTGTCACGTTAGCCATAAAAATTTTTGATTTTTAGACATTTATTTTCCCATTTTCATATAAATTTATAACGTTATTGTCCAATTTGCGATATAGTCACATTTTGTCTATTTGCCATCTACATCTAACATAAGTAACACTTCATATGTACATATAATTAGGATTATAATCACATAAAAAAATTACAGAAAATTATTAAAATCACAAACCACTCAATAAGAATATTAAATGTAAATTCAATGAATACTGTTGACATCTATTGTCGAGTATATGACTGGTCTGGCGCAGTCGTCTAATTAAAAGTCCAAACGTCAAAGAACGAGTGAACATCCAATTGTGGAGAGTGCTCTACTTGTGCGGTAATGTAATTAAAATTATAAATAAATGGTTTTTTATAATCACTGTATTTGACTATATTAAAATTCGGTTATAGAGCAATTCCATATGAAAACGATCAAAATTGGCAAATTTTTGGACGACCCCTCTCCGATTTTAAAATAAATAGTCTCAATCGATTGCCCAGCAAAAAATAATGTACCTACATATTTTTTTTTTATAGTGACTGGTTTACTGGTGGTGTACACCACTGTAAGTGACAAAATTGAAGAATTCTTCATAAGGGACCTCATTGAAAGTTGTTTTAAAAAAAACTACTAAAGCGATCGTAACGACTAATAGCTCCTTGGAAAGGTATTGAATCAGGCTTTAATTAAAAAATAAAATTTTCCTAATTTTTCTTAGAAATTTACCTTTAAATTTTCCCATGAAAATTAAATTTTCCGATTTTCCACAGAAGCTCCTAAATTTTCCGGCTAATTTTTTTTTTTTGGATTCCTCATAATTTTTGCTTTAAGAATCAGCAATAAAAAAATGGGCCCCGACTCCTGTTTGGACAGGAGAAGAGCATTTAAGAGACCAGCTTGTTAAAAATACATTTTAAAAATTATTTTATAGTTAAAAATACATTTATGAAGAAAAAATCTTTCTTATTTTGCTGCTTATACTTAATTACAATATTTATTAAAAATTTCAATTGTCTTGGCATCATTATAAAATTAAAGTAACTTTAAATTTAGCACGTCGGCAGACGAAGAGTACCGCTTTACATTAATTGACATATCAAAAATATTTGGTATGAAGCAATGAAACTTTTGCGTTCCAGTTATAGTTTTGACATTATTATATCTGTTTTGAATTCGTCGCTCCATGGCATCGTGTTCTTTTTGAGTGCATAAAACTGTGTTAAGGGCAATTTCCTTGCTTTGAATCCACGAAAACAAATGTTGTACATTTAAGATCTGGCCAGTATATGGCCTTTGCAAACTTGCCTTAGTCGCCATGCGTTTTAGGGTTCCCCCTAACGCATCGCATGGTCACTTACCGTGGGACGTCGCGAAAAAGTGCCACTCGACCTTGCAGTTTTGTTCTTCTTCAATAATGCAAAGATTGTAAAAATTTTTTTTATTCTTGTACTGAGAAGCCGCGCCGTCTGAGAAAAACGTTACTTTGTCGATTGCATCGAATTTTGATCTTAAGAATTCAAACAGTTTCATTTGAAATAAATAAACGGACACATAATTATGAGCTAAACTCTCCGCGACAACAACAAGGCTTACGGTCTGTAGTACGTTATGTTCGTTTTTGAAATAAATGCAAAAAGGATGCACCGTGCACTGGTCGTTTGCCCTAAGCCTGAATTTCATCCTGAACGAGAAAAGTGTAGTTCTCGGCAAAGTCGCTTATCACAATGAATTCATTTTGGGCTAATTTCTCCTTACTTTCCTTTAGAAATTTCGAATGCATCTCGGATATGAAATGGTGCGCCTTCAGTTCATTCAACTTGAATCCGAATTCCTCGATGAATTCCAGAATCTGCTTTACCACGGTCTCAAGGGAACATCTGCCGCTGCTAATTATCCACTGTTTGAAATGCACCTCCTGAATTAACAGCTGTTCAAACTTTTCCGCCAAATATTGCTCTAGCTCGTCAATCTTCGGACAATTGTCGCATTTGGACAGATGACAATTTTCCGTGGAGTATGCGCACAACGACTTCGACAGGAGGTCCCTATATGTTTCAATTTCACCGTGAAATACTTTCAATTTCTTGCATGGAAAGAAAATTAATTTGATGTTTTGATGAAACATGCAAACGCAGACTGAATGCGTTCCGCGCCTGTCTAATGCCAGCACGCATTCTTTTGGTCGTAGGATGGCAAACTTAGAAAATCCCACTTTTTCTGCTGGGTATTTCTCATTGAACTGATATAATAATAATCTGCGCTGCTTGTGTACTATTTCTCCATCTTCACGTGTGATTACATAGTCACGTGTACCTGGGCAGGTGCGGCTGTTTTCATCATTGCAGTAAAAATCTTGAATCAATTTCACCGTTGCTTCGCTGAGGGTCCTTGAGCCAAATTTCTTGGTGGGAGTCGCCAATATGCCTCTGTCGAACTAATTATTTGCTTCTTCTCGCGATGTAAAAAGATGTTTGAAACTGTTAATGATGATAACAGATAAAATGAGATATTTCTCCGGAAAAGTGGTCGCTAAATTAAATTTTCTTTTCAACTGCTCAATCATTTGCTTGCCGTCATCAACGTCATCTGCTTGACTGCATTCGTTATCAGAGCCTTCATCAAATATTGTCGCGATTGCACTCACAACCTTGCCTTTTTTCTCTTTCTTGTATGTTTCACTTCGCACCTTTCTTTTTCTAATAGGCGTTTCACCTAAAGTGGTAATAGCCTCATTCAAAGGACTCAAAGACATATTGACCATCGGAATGTCTGCCTCACTATCAGATGAAACATTTTGTTCACTTGTCATTTCACTCTCGGATTGTGGCTGCATTTGTTTCAATGCATTTGCTTGTTGAGACAAATCGATTTTACACTTGGGGCAAATGAATTCTGCTTCTTCACCGTATTGTATATTTAATTCATTCATGTATCGCTTCGAAACACCAGTTAATTTTAATACTTTTATCTTTTTCGAACGATGCCCACTCTTGTTAAACGGATTGCAGCAAAATTTATTCATTTTACTTTAAATTATCTTTACAGCTTCACTCTTTACTTTACAAAAAAAAAAAACACTTTAACACTTTCACGTTTAGTATTCAACTGAAATTTGACTCAGAGTGTGTGAAGTATTTATATTTATTTTTTGTTAAAAAATAGGTAAAAAAAATAAGCGATATTTGCTTTTCTTTAATAGAAAAATTTGCGTGAACTACTGGTCATAAAATGTTTTTTAAAGAGGGACTTAATTGGTTACTGCCAATAAGCCGACCACAGGTCATAAAATGTTTTGTAAATTACCAGGTAATATATATTTTCCCATATTTATGGAAAATCCGTATTTTATGACTTGTTTCTGCACGTGTCATTTTAGGCGAAATATTTATTACCTGGTAATTTAAAAAATTTACAAAACATTTTATGACCTGTAGCCTCAGTCGGGTTTGGTGTGCCATTACATGCCCACTGCTGCTATTATCCATGGATTTATGGCCGATCTTGTGAAGGCAGGCAGACCATATTCACTACACACTCAACTTGGGGCTCTTAAAAAAAATTGAATAAATGTATTTTTAACTGTAAAATAATTTTTTTTTTTTTTTTATAGCCTTTATTTATTTATTGAATCTTCATATAATGAAATGACAATAAGTATTCAAATCTTAATACTAAAAAGAAAATAATAAGCCCAGCCAGTGCTAGACAAAAATTTTATGATACTACAAAAATTTCACATCAACTGATCCAGTCATCTATTTTGCGCTTGAGTTAAAGCAAGGGTATCCCTCCTTCTCAACCGATTATGGCCACTAAAGTTAATGATGTCTCGTGCAAGTGGGTTTGGGTGGTGTTCAAGTTTGCTGACATACTTTGACGCGTGTTTTGTAAATTCAACTTTTACTGATGGCACGCATAGATCTTTGTGAATTCGAGAATTTTTAACATACCATGGAGCTGCAGTAATTATACGTAGAATTTTATTTTGACCCCTTTGAATTTTTTCAATGTTTGATGCTGAGGCAGTACCCCATAATTGAATTCCGTAGCACCAGATTGGCTTTAGAATTGCATTGTACAACAATAGTTTGCAGTCCAACTTTAGTGAAGAATTTCTGCCAATTAGCCAATTAAGTTGCACTGCTTTTAATATCATCTGTGTAAGTTTCGCTTCAATATGAGACTTCCAAGTTAAACGGCGGTCGAGTTGAATGCCGAGGTATTTGACTTCATTATGTTGAGGAATAATTTGATTATTTATTTTGATGAACGAGCAAGTTTCTTTTCGCAATGTGAAAGTGATATGAATACATTTCTGTTCATTAACCCTGATTTTCCAAAGCTCTAGCCAATTCTCTAGTTTATAAACATAATTCTGCAAATTCTGTGATGCTACTTGGTGGTCCTTGTGAACACTGATAAAGGCTGTATCGTCTGCGAAAGTTGACGTGTGGATTTTGGGGTCTGACGGCATGTCGGAGGCATAAATCAAATATAAAGTAGGACCCAGTATGCTACCCTGTGGCACACCTGTTTCAATTGGCTGAGCGGGGCTTAAAAAATTGCCTTCTTTGATTTTAAATTTGCGACCGTATAAATAGCTTTCCATAAGTTTATGGGTGTTAGCAGGCAGAGTTAATTTTATTTTGTGCATTAAACCGTCATGCCAAACTTTGTCGAACGCTTGGGACACATCAATGAAAAGGGCGGAGCAGTATTTTTTATCTTCAAACGACCCTCTTATCACATTTACCAATCTGTGTGTTTGTTCGATGGTGCTGTGTTTAGCTCTGAAGCCGAATTGATGATTAGGAATGCATTCAGTGTCGTTCAGAATTGGAATCAACTTAGTCATTAACAATTTTTAGAAATTGTCGGCAATAGGCTAATTGGCCTATATGACTCTACTTTGGTGTGATCCTTCCCTGACTTAGGAATCATAGTGATCATAGACACCTTCCAATCTGCAGGATAGTATTCTAGGCGTAAAATAGCGTTGAAGATAAAGAGGATAATTCTTCTAGCTACACGAGGTAACTCCACAAGCATTTTATTGCTGATTTTATCCATACCTGGAGCCTTTCTAAGGTTCAGAGTACCAATAGCGCTTTGGACATCACCAAAGTTTAGTCTTAGAGGTACAGGAGGTCTAATAACGAGTGGTGGTAAATCAGATACGTTATTTGAGTTGTTTTTAGTAAACACATTTCTTAAATGGTTAACAAATAATGTCCCTTTCTCGGAATCATTTCTAGCCCAGTCACCAGTCGGATTTCGCAAAGGAGGTTTTCCTCTCACTGGTCTTTTTAAACCTCTTGCCGCCCTCCATAACGAGTAGTCAGATTGTGGGGTACTATCAAGACCCTCCAAGTAGGATCTAAGTGAAGCCGTTCTTTGGGTTTCTAAGAAATGTCTTAGTATATCTCTGCATACCCGTAGCCTAGCTAGGAGACCTGTGAAGTTGCCACTCTCTTCTCATTCTTCTTTTTTCTGATAGGAGATGTTCGAGTTCAGATAAATAAGTTCTGTTTGTCCTATTTCTACATTCAACGTGATAAGTGGAAGCGTGATGCACAGCTCGTCGAAGGTCCTCGGTAAAGTTGCCAATCGACTGATCGATATCGTCGGTAGTTCTCAACACAATATTTTCCGTGCAATGAGAACTTAAATACTTTTTGTATTTTATCCAGCTTACTCGGGTCTTAGTCATGTTTCTAAATGGAGAGCCACACACTTGAGGGAAATGCATTGAAATGATAGTAGGAGAGTGATCTGAGGACAAGTCTAATGAAGGATCCACTTGCATCCATTCTACAGGGATATTTTTCACTACTCCAAAGTCAATAACATCGGGAATCTTCCGTCGATCCGTCGGCCAGTAGGTGGGATGTCCGCTTGAGAGTACATCTAAGCCCATTTGAGCAATGGTGTTGAAGAGTACGCGACCCTTTGGGGTTACCAGACGTGAACCCCAAAATGTGTGTTTGGCGTTAAAGTCGCCAGCAACTAAAAATCTAGCTCCAAGGGAATTAAAGAAGTTATGGTATTGGTGTTCTTTTATTGAGAATCGAGGCGGAGAATAAATCGATGATAAAACAAATTTGTATTGACAGAATTCAATGCAAATGTTTGTTGCTTGGAGGTAATCCTCACTTATGTTATTCATTAGATAATGTTTTATTCTGTTCTTTATAAGAATTGCCGAACCTCCACAAGGTCTTCCGCGGGGATCTTTAGTATCGTACAACACGTAGCCATTAATTTTGAAGTACCCTGTCGACGTCAAGTGAGTTTCAGCAATCATCATAACATCAATCTGCTTATCCATCAGGAAGTATTCCAGTTCGTTTTTATGTTGGCGGAGGCCGTTAGCGTTCCAAAAACAAATTTTTAAATAAATCATTTCTTTAAAATGGCTTGCAAGATAGTGGATTGCATTTTCAGCATTTCCTGCATCATGGATGTCATGGTGGTCGTAAAAGTGTTCATAGTTTGAACAAGTGTCTGCAATGTTGTCTCTAGATTGTTGATATGTGGCTCAGAATATTGCGATATAGGTTCCTGTTCCAGACCTGGCATATTAGATTTGACCACGTTTGCGTAAGAAACTTGTCTAGAATTAGGAGCGTTTACGTGAGTAGTTGGTCGTACAATTTGAGGAAAATTCTTACTCGACGTGAAATTAGGTTGTTGAGGATGGTCAGGTAATACTGGCGACTTATTGGTCCTTATGCCCTTCAAATAAGTATAAACTGGACAACCTCTATAATTAGCGGTATGATTTCCTCCACAGTTACTGCATTTATTTATTTTTAAGTCCGTTTTGGACTTATTACATTGAGCAGTTGCATGTAGTTCCCCACATGCAACACAAACAGACGGCAATTTACAATACGCTTTGGTGTGACCAAATTCTTGACAATTAAGACACTGGACGGGTCCAACACGCTTATGCGGTTCCTCCACGGTAATTCTACGATGCAGAAGATAAATAAGATTGTAAATTGGATGGGACTCGTTTTTCTTTAAGGCAACATCTCCAGGTTCCAATTCTACCCTGAACATGGGCTGAGGAATCTTTTCACGGTTTCTAATATTCACTACGCTCTTGATTTTGAACCCTTTGTCCATTAATCCGTTCTTTATCTCCGCAGGATCAACACATGGGTCTATACCCTTTAGAACGACTTGGAGTCCTTTTGCGCTTTTGAGCTGATAGGTATAGAAATCCCTGGTCTCCCTCTCCAACTGGTTGGACAATTTTCGAAAATCATCTTCCTATTCACTTGGATCTTTGTCTCGCTGATTTTTCCATGTTAATTGAGGTTACGCTAAACATGTTCTCACCTATTACAGCAACAATTCCTTGTACCAGTTTATTGGAAGTGGGCTCTCTCAGGTAAATTGGTGGGGGCTTAAACGTCTTTTTCGGTATTTCTGGGTCATCCGTCTGAAGTAGAGCAAATCTGTTTTGATCATTTGGCTTATCACTGCTGACGGTCTTAGGAACTTTATTGGAATTAGAAGACATTTGAGCAGATGTCGGGCTCCTCTGTCGCTTGAGAACGGTGATGTACTTATCCATACCTACTTGTTTTTTGGGTTTGACTGCACTATTTGATGAAGATGATGATTTCTCATCGGATGAGATAACTATATTGGGCGAACAGGAACGGCGCCGTATTTCGGCTTTTGTAGTGAGAAGAGACTCCACGGATTTTCTTAAGGATTCTTCCTCAGAGATCCATAAATTTTTTCTACTGTAGCTTAGCTCTTTCTCAGAATTACATCTGAGCGGGACACTCATGCAGTTGTTTTGCGATTTTTAAATTACCGAAAAACCACTATTTTTTCACCTATTACGATATCTTTTTTTATATATATATATATATTTTTTTTTCACTTATTACAAGTTTTTTTTTTTATTTTTTTTTCACCTATTACGAAAATTCAGCCGCACTAAAAATAACAAGTCCGACCAGTTCAAGCAACACTATGTGAATGAAATAAATGAAATGAAATAATTTTTAAAATGTATTTTTAACAAGGTGGTCTCTTAAATGCTCTTCTCCTATCCAAACAAGGAGTCGGAGCCCATTTTTTTTATTGCTGATTCTTAAAGCAAAAATTATGAGGAATCCAAAAAAACAAAAATTAGCCGGAAAATTTAGGAGCTCCTGTGGAAAATCGGAAAATTTAATTTTCATGGGAAAATTTAAAGGTAAATTTCTAAGAAAAATTAGGAAAATTTTATTTTTCAATTAAATCCTGATTCAATACCTTTCCAACGAGCTATCACTCGTTGCGATCGCTTTAGTAGTTTTTTTTTTAAACAACTTTCAATGAGGTCCCTTATGAAGAATTCTTCAATTTTGTCACATGACAGTGGTCACCAGTCACTATAAAAAAAAAGAATATGTAGGTACATTATTTTTTGCTGGGCAATCGATTGAGATTATTTATTTTAAAATCGGAGAGGGGTCGTCCGAAAGGTGATCGCTTGCATATGGAATTGCTCTATATGCCTTTATATGACATATACAAAAATTGCGCTTTTAGTCACATTAGCGATATTGTCAATAATTTTTGTACATTGAAGATTGTGACTACAAGCAACTTCATGGTTCTTTGGATCATGACTTTTGTTTTGAATTCGTCGCGCCGTCTGTTGACGTTTTAAATTGGATAGTTGCGTCGAGTGTGTCTGCTTATCAAATGATATAATATCAATATATCTGATCTTTTGTCTTCTAATGAAATTATCATATTGCCTCAGGTCGTCTAATAAATTATCACTCTACACATCCAAAAAGTCAGAAAATAAATACTGCACTTAATTTGATAACAACGGCTTTAAAATTGAGCGATAACAAATTCAAATCCAAAAATACTGACAAAGTAAAGGACATACTAATAAAAAACAGCTATCCGACATATTTAATAAATAATCTATTAGAAAAGGCACAAACAGGAAGGGAATTGCGGGAAAACACAAACAAAACATCTGGCAACACTAAATATTACAGCCTCCCATACATACCAAAGCGCACAGAAAACAAACAAAGTCAAGAAATAATAAATGACAACGAAGTAAAATTAGCGCACAGAGCGAGCAAAACAATCAATACTGTATTTACACAAACAAAAATAGAAAAAAATGAGCAAAGTAATCTTGTGTATGAGATCACATGTTTAGGCAAAACAGATGAACAGAGAGCCGCACGTGGGTACTACAAAGAGAAGCCTTGGTACAAGAATATCAGAACACGGAACAGACATAAAGAAAAATAAAATGACTACAGCTCTGGTTACACACTGTGTTGAAGAAAAACATCTACCCCATGGTGAAATTAAATACAAGGTGACAGCATAGCGCCAGCTGATTATTTTTTGCTCTGTTCATGGTGAAATTGAAAATGTCAAAAAGTTGTTTACAAATAGTCAAAGTTTATATAAAAACGTTACAAAATTATTTTGTTTTTGAAAAATTGAGTTTTTTCGCCGTTTTATCTGCGTAAAATAGCTTAAAAGTGTTAAAAAAACTATATTATATTAAATAGTGTGTTTGTTTTTTGAGTTGTTTTACTAAAAGTGTTAGTTTTTTTCTGTAAGATAAATGTTAAGATTCCTCTTTAAAAGTGATTTTTTTTTGCTGCAGAAAAATGCGTTGTTGCATCTTATGCCGTAAAAAGGAGTAGCTGGAAGTGGTACTTTCTTTAAGGTTCCTCAAGACCCAAGAAAAAGAGAACAGTGGAGTAAGTTATGCCAAAAGAATCTTACTCCAAGCAGCTTTATTTCCAATAAAGCCAGTTCGAGAACACACTATACATTTTTTTTATTATGTATATTTCCATTCTTTTATTTTAAAATTTGAATAAAAATAAAAACTTTTTTGGAAGAATAAGACTGCATTAATTTTAATTAAAACATTATTATTAGAGGGTTCCTTAATGGTGGGCAAACTGCAAATAGCCTTAACCACAATAAAGTTGACCTCTTTGAGAGACATGTTGTACGCGTAGCGGGAAGAATTAATTTCGGGTATATAGAAATCTGGATTTGATATCTCCTGAAAACCTCTGGACAAAGAATCGACCACTTACAATAGGAAAACTAAAAAATAAAGTAGCCTGTATTAACAAAATTATACAAATCTGTTATTTAAATGGCCTCACTATTGGCATCATCAGGTAGGGGAGAAAAAGGTTGTGAATCTTCTTCATCACTGCTGGAAAAGTAATCACTTTCATCCTGTTTCAGAGGTAATTTCATAATTTTTATAGCAGCAGTCTTAATTGCCAATATATCAGCTATTGTTCACCTTTCGAGCATACTGTTCGCGTGGCAAGAGGGAAACACAGATACGACTGTCTAGAATTTCCTCATTAATCAAAATGCCCCGAACAAAATCATCACGAGTTTCGAAATTGTTTAAGAAAATAAAATAAACAATTTTTCACTACTATTGTTTTCTGTTTTTATCCATGTTTGTATGTTTGTTTTCTTTATTTTATGCCAGATGTTTTTGACAGTAACGAAAGTATTACACAAACAAAAATGCCTGTTGTTCTTGCCTTGTTGTAATTGTTGTAGCAATGCTGTCACCTTGTATTTAATTTCACCATGATCTACCCGATCTCACAAACGTTAAAATATTGGACAAGGAAAAGAGAACAAATAAACGATTTACACTTTAAAGTTTGAGGATTCAGGAATGAGTTACGAATGCCTTAAATACAAAAGACGACAAAAACAACACGAATGCAATTTATACAATCGCAATATTTTAGTTTGATTTTACTGCTGTGATACTTAGTTTAATACAATTTAATTATACTGTGATATTATTTTTATTTATATTTTTGCATTTGTTTTGTTTAATTAAATTTATGTTTTATGTTGTGTTTATGTAAAACAGAATGTATATAAAATATTCTAACTGCAGAACTATTGACGAAAAATTATATGTGAGTAATATTATTCCTGTAGAACTAAGTTATCGTTGTTGTTATTAAACTATTATTTTTCAATTGTGTATTTATTTTGATGCTGCCAGATCTAATAAAATATCCCTGATGATGTTGGGAATCTCCAACGAAACGTCGGAAAAATAAATTATGAAATAATCTTTTATTTGCATAGAATACATGACCTTAATAAGCCCGATTTAGAAGTTTCTAAACAAATCAATAATAAAATAAGGAAAAGGTCGATAAAGAACTTAAATATCCTTACTAAATGTTTAATCTTTATATTTTAAATACATAATTATAAAGTTCACATTCAATAATGAAATTTAAATTATTAAATTTAAATTTTAATTATAAATAATAATTTTTCTTTGTTATTTTTTTCTTTTATTCTTACCTCTATTTTTTTTTTGCAATTTGCACTGAAATTTATTTTAATTATTATTTTGAATAATTATTCTATCACGAATTGTTTTACTTTAAAAATGAAAAAAAAAACTTCATGTGTTTTATTTTATTTTTCACTCTAGATGTTTCTTATGTGACTTTTTGTGACCTAATGATCTTAAGCTTAGTGGTATACGAGGTGTTCACCCTCCCTATCGCTAGCCTCTTTAACATCGTTTTTTTTCTTTGGTAAATTTGTATAATCATTCGATTCATTGGTGAACCCTTTATACAACTCTTCATGCACTGCGTTACCACAATGATGTCACTGCTCGCTATACGTCATATATAGAGTAATACCATATTTTCGTATTACAGCAAAAGTGCTGTCATGTTAGTGTGTGTTGACAGAAGAAGAAGAAACGAAAAAACATAGAAGCCGCACAATTATAAAGTTTTTTTTTTTTTTGAAATTTTATTTAAACAAAATCAAGAAGATTTGTGTATAAAAAATATATATATAAATGCTGGGCAGCTGTCACAAATTTCATAAAAAATTAGTGGTAAATGAAGCCGAACCACATCTAAAAATTTTGTGCAGCTTAGTCCATAATTACTCGTAGTTCCCATATAAAACTCACTCCCGAAAATCATTTTAAAGAGCATAACGCTCTCAAAAATGTTGGTATCCAATTAATATTGAACGCAAATATATTTCATATGTATGCAAGTAATACGTTACAATTTTATTATGATCGGTCCATAATTAGTCGTAGCTCCCATATAAAGCCCTCTTCGTAATTCACTTTAACCTCCATAAATCATTTAAAAGTATTTATATCGTGATATAGTTAAGACATCCTGGCACAAAATTTTTGGATGATCGGTACACAATAGGTTATATATCGCATATAACGCCCATTTCTGAAAAACTGTTTTATATATACTTATACTGCGTGTAGGGCATTATATGGCTTGACCGACTATACAGTGAACTCGCGGTAATGTGAACATCCAATATAATGAACTATCCACTAATGTGAACACTCAGTTTTTTATATGGGCCCTCTAAATAGTGAACAAAGTTTAATGGCTCTAAATAGTGAACAATTTTTTTAAATTTTGGGGATTTTTTAATTTGTAGAAGCATTTATTTTTAATGTTGGGAATCCCCGAATTAATAAATACCATAGTATGTATGCCATTATTTTAGAGGTATTTAATGCTAGTCGCTTAATGTAACTTGTTGCGGTAGGTTCATGAATTTATTTTTGGAAGATTTAAAAAAAGGATCGAGTAAAGTAAAAAGAATAAAGTTGCAAAATCAACGATATGTTCAATAAAAAATAAAAAAAGACAATATTTTAAAATGTGTGAACAATACATTTTACAGACATTACGATTTTCAGAGCTTCCAAAAATGGAAAAATCGCTCTATAAGTGGTTTATTTGCATGCGGAATAAAAACCTCGAAAGAGAAAGCCAAACAAATTCACAAAAACATAAATGAAAACGGAAATGACTTCAATGCTAGCGATGGGTGGCTACAAAAATTTAAAAAGACATACGGAATTCGGCTCCTTCAGATAAGCGGTGAAAAACTTTCTGCGCAATCTCAGTTCGTAAATCCTTTTAAAATTGAATTGAAAGCAAAGATGGAAGATTTGGGTTTATCCAATGATCAGTTGTATAATGCCGATGAGTCTGGTCTATATTGGAAACTTCTCCCACAAAAGACATATGTAACGTCATTGGAGAAAAGCGCTCCAGGTGCAAAAATGTAAAAGTAAAGGATAACATTTCTATGCTGTGCAAATGCGTCAGGATCTAATAAAATAAAAGTTTTAGTAATAGGAAAATCGAAAAATCCTCGCAGTTTTAAAAATTTTATCTGTCCCGTAAACTACAGAAATTCAAAGTCTGATTGGATGACTTCTTCCATTTTTAAAGAATGGTTTCACAACTGTTTTGTGCCAGAGGTAAGTAAACATGTAAAAATAGTTCAATTGGAATTCTTGACAGATTTTTTAACGAAGAAAGGATTGCCAGTAAAAGCTTTACTCCTAATAGATAATGCCCCATCCCATCCACCAGAATCCGACCTTAAATCCGAGGATGGTTCCATAGAAGCTATGTTCATGCCTCCAAATGTAACGGCTCTGATCCAGCCAATGGATCAAAATGCAATTAGAATCACCAAACTTCATTATAGGAACAGTCTTCTGGCAACAATTATTGCAAAAGATGGGGATTTGCTTGAATCGATGAAAAAAATCACACTTAAAGAGGGAGTTTCTATTCTAGAGGCATCCTGGAACCGAGTTGGTAAAGAAACTTTATCTAACTGTTGGAAAAATATTTTGACTATAGTAAATGATGAAGACGATCCTGAATTTAGTGTTCCTTTGAGCGTTTTAAAAGAAAAGGTTAGATCTTTAAAAAATACTGCTGCAGATCTTCTACAGACATTGTGCCCTCAGGAAGTATTTACTGCTGTAAACATTAGAGATTGGATCAATAATCCTTGTGAGGACGTCACGCCATTTGATGAACATGATTTAATTGAAGAGTCTGACGATGATGACGACTGTTTTATTGAAGCGCCTGAAAACAACATTAAAGCCAAAGAAGCTGTCGAAATTTTTAACAAAGCTGTCCAATGGGCTGAATTTCAAATGGTCGATCAAACAGACATTAAAGTATTGAAAAAAATCAGGGAATTGGCGGTAAATAACCTGGTCGAACAAAATAAAAAACAGAAAATAATAACCGATTATTTCCATATTTAATTATATATGTATGTATGTACCTATCTTTTTTCATTGTAAATTTTATTTATTTTTTTGTCGTAATATTTTGTTTGTTTTTTATGTACATACTACGTATGTACTCTTTATAAAATGGATTTTTAAAAACTTTTTATGTTCCAAATAAATTACAAAAAGTTTTTTAGTAATCTTTGCATTTTCATTTCTTGCAGAAATGATTTTCAGAAAGAATAACTTAGTAATATATATAAAAAAATCACAATCGAAAATGTGAACAAATTCGAAAATATGAACTACCCCGACATTAATTAGTTCACATCATCGAGAGTTCACTGTACTTTCTTACTTGTTATCAATATTTTTCTTTATTGACATTTATTGAGTTACATTATTTGGTGCACATAATGACAACAATGTTTTTAAGCCATAATGTCGGAGAACCACCGAAGAAGACTTTAGCTCAGGTTTAGTGGGTTAAATTCTTTCGAAAGCGAGGCCTTCTGCTTCCTTGACTAGAATATCATTTCAACCTCCCGCAAACCTTTATATACGTCTATCACACACATCATCAGATTAATCCAACGATTAATTAATGTGATACTATATAAATAAAACTAATGTTAACTTGACTAATATAATACCATTTTTAAAATGCCTGCAATGAGATCGTCAAGCGCAAGTCCCAAATGATCCGTGTATTCAAATGTCTTCCCCAATATTGGTTCCTAACATCTTTTAGTGGCAAATCACTCATAAATTAATGAATTGCAGGATCATTTGAAGAATTTTATTTTGTTAGATTTCTTTAATACACAGAAGATTCATCTAGTTAGAGTAGTCTATTTTGAAAGAATAAATAATTTAATAGAATAGTAAATCATGTAATGTTATTAAATTTTATATACCCGAATTTGAAGTTTCTAGCTTTAGCGGTTTGGGCTGTGCGATGATGAATAAATCAGTCAGTCACGTTATTCCTTTATATATATGGATTTAAGTTTTTACCTATGTATTGATTATTTGTTTGAACATATTCTGTACCCTGCGCGCGTTGCTACGCCACCAATTAAAATTAATTTGAAAGAAAAGCATTACACAAATATTCAATTCATTTTGAGTAATTTTATTAATTTTGTTCATTTCGAAAAAAGTAGGCGGTCGAAAAAAGTATTCTTAGTCATGCTGGAGTTTTAGTTATATGCCGTCAAAGTTTTAGTAAGAACGGTCCAGCGGTCTGGCCTTCCCGGCAGGCATTGTAATTAATTAAAAAAGTGGGGCGTTAGTCAGGCGTGTTCATACCAACTCAGAAACCTTCCCGGGCTAATGCACAACTACTTTGGCAAAGATAATCACATGATCAAATACATAGTTTATGATTCTAGCTAAACCCGGTGTGCTTCGCTACCCCCCCTTGTTATGAAATAAAATGTATGTATATTTTTACAAACATTTGTTTATTTAATTTTAATGTATATTGCAATGCTTTGGGATATACAATATTTTTAGTTTGCCAATCAGGAGCATATACATATACACGGGATATTAACCTTGAGCTTTGTTAACATTCATCGCGATTTAAATTTTTGGTTATATGGGCGGTTGTACCCACGTTTGTACAATCAAAACTTCATATAGCCTCTTATTAATTTCAGAGTCACAGTAACATCCTGTGAAAATTTCAGGCAGATCGGTCCAAGGGTTTGGCCTCCTATTAAACACAAACATACAGATATACATTCATTTTTATGTATATAGATTAAAAGCAGAATAATTATAATTTAAGGTAAAATGGGGATTTGGTAATAAAAAAATGTAAGTATATAAAACTTCTGAATTTTAAAAGAGGGGCGGTGAAGTGGGCGTGCTTCATAGTTATATGGCGACGTTAACAGTATTAAGAGCAATATACTACCAAATAAAAAAATACGTTGGAAGGAACAAATTTGTACAGAGAACAAAAAGTTTAAAACTTTCAAACAAAATTTGGCGTGAAAAGGGGCGTGGCGTAAGAAATGTTTACATAAATACCAGAGTTCCATTTAAATGCTGTGAAAATTACAAAAATATTGGTCCAGAGGTTTGGTCTACTATAAGGTACACACAAACAAATAAACACACATTCAATTTAATATATATAGATTAAAGCAGGCGTGGTCATACCAACTCAGAAACCTTCCCGGTCTCATGCACAACAACTTTGCCAAAGATAATCATATGATCAAATACATAGTTTACGATTCTATAAAGGACATACATACAAATATTTATTTTTTGAGTTGGGCCATGAAAGAGGGCGTGGCACATAACATTTTTATTTTTACCTCGCCTTCAGTTAGATGTGTATACAACTTATTTGAAGTAAATCTGTAAAAAGCCATGCAGAAGCAATTAATCAATTTAAAAAAAGTTAGCGTTAAAGTAGGCGTGGTCGTACCAACTCAGAAACCTTCCCGGGCTCATGCACAACAAGAAGATAATTACATCATCAGATAGTTTGCGAGAATAGAATAGTAGAAATGAATTTAAAAAAGTATCAATATAAGTGTACTGAAATTTGGCCCTTTTTACACCTTTATATTTGAGTCATGAATAGCATGTTCTGGGTTCTTTTTTGTGTGTATGGAAGGATATTTCGTTTTTTTATTTTTAAATTGAATAAATAATATCAAATGTCCATTTTTACCCCGTTTTTGTCCCCACCCGTGAAAAAATAATTTCAAAAAAGTACCTTTTAATTATCCGTATTACGTACTATTTGAAAATAATAGTTCATGGAATTTTTAGTGGGAAAATACATTTTGATAAAAAAGTACCAAAGAAGAATACAATTTTTAGGCCATAGGAATTCGAATTTCAAAAAAGCACCAATAGGATTTCTAGTCTTTATTGATCTGAGCCAGATGCATTTAATATTTCATTTCTATGTTTATTTATGTAGGAGATATACATGTTAACGAAGCGTTCTACTGGGACTATTTTTACCCCATATGGGCACTTGAATTGCGAATTTCAAAAAAGTACCAGACACCTGTCAGCTCTTTTTTTGATTAAAGGTGGACGCATTTAAAATATTATTTCTAAGTTTGTGTGTTTTGGAGATATAGAGGTACTGGTTTTACCTGTTTTTGCCCCATTTGTCCCCCTTAACAACCGAATTTTAAAAATCCCTTCTTAGTGGATCTACATATTGTAAAAGGAACCCATTACCCGAATTTCAAGTTTCTAGCTTTAGCGGTTTGGGCTTTGCGATGATGAATCAGTCAGTCACGTTACTATTTTATATATGTAGATAGATTTCTATGCTTGTAGAGTTAATTATAAATAAAAATAAAAAAATCTTTTATAAAAAACAAAAAGTGACCTCAAGCTTACAAATTATTTAATAACATAAAAACCCTTTAGTTAGTCGTTAGTACACGAGAACATCCCTGTAGGGTATGCCAATAGTGAAATTGTAGTAATTAACTATTGACATTGTCAGTACTACTACTGGTCAGGTGTATCCAGCCAATGTAATCTACTATGGACATTTAACATTAGCTTGTCATTGAAAATCTACCAGTAGACTGCGTTAATACTGACTAATGGCCAAATTGACAGTCTTTAGTTAGCTAATGACAAAGGCTTAACTAATGAGTTAAACAACAGTTAGTATTAAAGTTTATCAATGGTTAACTAATCACTGAGAATACTACGACCATAAGTAGTTCTTTTGGGTCCACTTTTGTCTACACTATGAAATAGAAAATGAAACTGCATTTTTTGCTAGCTTTTGGAGTTTTATTAAAAAAAAATACTAAAAGGCTTTCCCTAATTAAAAATAAACTAGAAAACTCCCAGTGTCTTTGGCGAGAAACGAACCTGCAACCCTCTTAATGATAGTCCAGCACACAATTGAAAGAATAATTGCTTTATAATAACCATTGTGCCGACTTTGTTGATAATGTCGCCAAAGAGTCACCAAAATAGTAGACAAAGTGGTAACTTGGAGACACTTGTAGACAGGTTTCCTTCAGGGATATTAAAAAAAACCCAGTACCAGTATTCATTACTTGTTTGTGATTCACTACACATATTGTCATATAATTCTCATGTAGTTAATAGACAACTTTGAATAAGTAAATTAATTCAAACGAGACAAGAATTTGCGAAACTTTAATAATAATTTAAGGTGGCTAATATTAGCTCAAGCGTATCGGTCATTGGCACTCGAACTTGATACCAAGAAAATGGAGGCGTTAAATTTGACAACGCAAGTGATAAAAAATTCAGCGTTGCGTTTTACAAAATACGCAATTTCAAAAAGTTGTATTAAAAACAACGTAAGAATCAGCTTTTATAAGGCAAACAATCACTTGCTTGAACGCAGAATTAGTCTTTACTTTCTGTTCCGTTCCGAATCAGCTGACTTGATTCTGTTAAATAGAAAACGTGTAGAAGTCGTTAGTTGTTTTGTTACTTTCCGTGCCGTTGCGGACGAACCTGTTGAAAAAAAAAATTTGCTAAGTAATTGTTAGTGACAGCACAAAACAGCTGACATCTGCACAACAAAAAAAATTTTGGTTTATTACAAAAATTTTTAATTTCTTTGAATTTAATCAAGTTTTTGTATAAAAGTTATAAAAATATAAAAAATAAACGATGGATGATGAAAAACTTATTACTGTAGTCGAAAGTAATGACATATTGTACAATAAAAAAAAATTTGATTTGCATTTTTTGATTTATTTTCACGGTGTGTTGTCTGTTTACCTAAAACAGCTGATACGTTTATACTGAAAAACTAACTACAAAAATTTAACAACAGAACGACACGGAACAGAACAGCAACAGAAAGTAAAGCCTAATGAAGCCTTCAGTTTTGCATCCAGATCAGCGTTACCGTTGAAAATTTTCAAAAAGTCGCCCAATACTACTCGATACTTTTAACGGATTTTTTGAAATTGTAACGCATAGTTTTTATCTGCAAATTGAAGTAGTTTCTTCAAAAAATAAAAATAAATCTTCAACTATTATTGGTTTTGTATGTCTTTTATTATTAAATCAAAAATAAATGTAAAGCTAACTTTTATTTCAACGTTACCAATAACTTAAGAAATAATTAAAAAAAAAATTGTAGCTTACACATTGTTGTCTTTTTATACAGTGATGTATTTTTATGCACTATTTTACCCACACAATTTGCTCAAAAATACAACACAGAAAGTATCGAGTAACTACTTTTGAGTATTGAGTATCCAAAAAAAGGGCAAATACTCGATACTCGGTACCCATTACTCAATACTTTGCCAGCACTAGTCGCCCAAAAGGTCGTTTTAATATAAAAAGGCGCACAAAAAAGTCGTTTTGAAATATAAAAGTTCCACTTTTTTAATAATTTTTATTTACAAAAAATATTCAGACGCTTCACAGTGGGGGATCTGAAAAAAAGTGGAAATAAATCTGTAACTTCTAAACGAATAGCTCGATTTTAATATAATTTTCCATGACTATAGAGGAGGTGTTGATAAGTTCAAGTTTTGAATTTGGACTTAAACAACCAAGGGGGGGGGGGGGCGAGCCACAATGCCCCAATTTGGGGCACCTCGGGTATACCAAAAATTAAAAATTATGCCAAATTTTTGGTTGCAATCCGATTTGAAAGATTTTTATATATATGGAATGTACTAGACGAGGTCTACAAAAAACATTGCTTTAGCCATATATTACCTCTTATAGTTTACGAGGTAATTAGCTATTTTGCTAATAACGGATCCAATTCTTTCCCGATTTTCTTGAAGTGTCTTTTTTTGAATTATCAACAAATTTATTAAAAATCTTAAGAAAGAACTGTTAAAAAATATCTACTGAGTCAAAAGTTATGTGCATTCAAACTTAAAAAAAATAAAAAAGTCGTTTTTCCACCATTTTTTTCGAAAGAAGTAACTACATTAATTTTAAATTATACAGAAAATGAGAAAAAGATAAATAATGTGTTTATATTTTTCTGAAAGGTAACATTTCGGGAAATATTATAAAAGCATAATATAGAATAATTATTAATTTCATAATCGAACTGTTAATTTTTACTTCTCGATAAATTTTAGTTAGGCTGGAGTTCATTAAATTTAATTATTTTTACTGAAGTTAGGAATTACAACTTGAAATTTTTTTTTTTTTTTGATGAACTCGTGCCTAACTAAAATTTATCAAGAAGTAAAAATTAAAAGTTCGATTATGAAATTAATAATTATTCTATAAAAATAGCTATGGCACAAGCCATAACGTTTACATGTTGTACAAAAGTGTACAAAAAAACATAATAAACAAAGACAAATGTATTCAAGTTTTCGAGACAAAGTCTCGACATGAATACGAAAAAACTGAAGAAAAGGAAAAAACAACTAGGTATGAATAGAAATTAATAAAGAATGATAATTACAGCAAAAACTTCGAACTACCAGAACTAACACTGGTTAAAGGATTGATGTTTGTCTGTTGGCTGACCGGCACCGCAGTGGTGCAGGTGGTAGAACGCAAAGAATTCTGATGAGAGAAAGTGAAAAAATAAATAAATAAATAAATAAATAACTTCAGTAAAAATAATTTAATGAAAATTAAATTTAATGAACTCGAGCCTAACTAAAATTTATCAAGAAGTATAAAAGCATAATAATATCAAAATTTTTATTATTGCGTAGTCCAGAGCCTTTTTTATTTTTAAATTTATAATTAGGTTAATTTAGTAAAATAATCAGAAACAGAGCAATCCATATGCTTTAAATCTTTAAAGTCATGACTGTTTTCAAACATCAAACATCTGTTGCAAATCCAACGTTTCCTCATAGATGAAAAGACTGGATCTGATGATAAAATTAGATTATTCAAAATGTCTTCATTTTGAGATTGTCGAGAACACTTTCTGGAGCTGAACTGCTGAACATACTTGAAGTCCCTATTTCTCGATTCTTGGGGTTCTTATTTACTGATTTATTGATATTTTCTGGTATGCTTCTATATTTTAAATCATATGCTAGATGTAGAGGAGATATTCCGAATTTGAGCACTTCCTCGTTAATTGTTCTCTCCTTGGATATATTCGAAAATCCCGATTTTTTTTACCACATATGGAACAGTTCCTGTTATGGCGTTGCTGACTTTTCCATCGATTATCGTTAGTTTCATATTAAAAGAAATGTTGAAGGAATATTGAGCTATTTGGATTGTACCGGTTACAAATCTTTTTTTTCAGATTCAATTAAGTTGATCAAATCTTGTGTCGTAATCTTTGTTTCTTATTTTGGATATTCGCAACATCTTGGCCTACAAAAGGCTTTCGGTCCAGGAGTTGAATTAATCCATATATCCTCAAAACTAGTTGATGGAGAATCACTGGCAGCATACTTCCGAATTCTTAATGGAACCAATGATGACATAAATACACTTTTATATTCTGATGATGTTTGACTCGATGTAGTTTGCTTATATTCCGAAAGTGATGATAAGCCATCACATCCCCACTTACAGATTAGTTGCAGATCATAAGTATTTATTTTGTTTAGCTGTTCTGTAGAAAAGTCGCAAGCAATCCTTAATGCTGTATTTTCGAGTAGAGTGGAGAGTCCAATTCTAGCTTTCCGATCAGTAACTTCAATAGGTGATGGTATAATACTCCTTTTCTTTTCCTGAATTGAGCCATATGATGGTAACACTTCAACTCCTTTTCCCAACAATGCCTTTCTTAAAGTTATATCGGGTTTTCCAATAGCTACTTGACAACTCTGAATTTAAATTGTGAACGCACTATTTCACTGATCATCTAATTGTTGCTTTCTTTTTTTTCAGTAAACTTAACATTTTCGTTATGGTAAAGTACACGAAGGAACAACGTTTGGAAATTATAAAAATGTACTACCGAAATTCGGAGTCGGTGACCGCAACTTTAAGAGCGTTAACTCCAATTTTCGGTCGTAATTATCGCCCTAGTAGACAAGCAATAACAAGTTTAGTGCAAAAATTTGAGTCTACATATTCATTGTGTGATGCTGTCGTGCCAGTGAGACAACGGCCTGGTCGAAGTTCCGAAAATATCGCTGCCGTTCAGGCGTCCGTAGCAAACGATTCAAATCAGTCGATTCCGCGGCGTTCTCAAGAACTGGGCATCCCCAAGACCACTTTATGGCGAATTTTGCGTAAGGATCTGGGTTTACACCCATACAAGATTAAGCTGACTCAAGAATTGAAGCCGATGGACCATTTGAGTCGACGTACGTTCTCCGATTGGGCTCTGGAGAAGATGCACCAAGATGATGAATTTCATCGCAAAATCATCTTCAGTGACGAAGCTCATTTTTGGCTCAATGGGTTCGTCAATAAGCAAAATATGCGTTATTGGTCTGCTGAAAATCCACATGTGCTTCACGAATCACCACTTCATCCACAAAAAATTACTGTTTGGTGCGCTTTGCATGCCGGCGGCGTCATTGGGCCATATTTTTTCGTCGACAATAACGATCGTCACGTTACTGTGAATGGCGATCGTTATCGCGCAATGATTAGCGATTATTTTTGGCCCGAATTGGAACACATGGACTTGGATGACATGTGGTTTCAACAAGACGGTGCCACAAGCCACACAGCACACGTTACAATCGATTTACTGAAGAGTAAGTTTGACGAGCGTGTTATCTCAAGAAATGGACCAGTCAATTGGCCGCCTCGTTCTTGCGATTTAACGCCTCTAGATTTTTTTCTTTGGGGCTACGTCAAATCATTGGTCTATGCCAACAAGCCGACAACGTTGGAAGAACTTAGAGCCAACATTGAACGCGAAATAGCGGCCATTCCGGCCGAAATGTGTGACCGAGTCATCCAAAATTGGGTCCAACGAATCGACCACTGTCGACGTGGCCGCGGTGCCCATATGAACGAAGTCGAGTTCCATTCATAAATGTTTTGAATGTATTTCAAGTCGGTAATAAAGTTTTGGAAATATCTCAAACGGTTTGCGTTTTATTTAAAAAAAAAGTTGTCAAGTCCTTATTGGAAAACCCTGTATAATTATCACGGCTTAGTCCCAACTGCATCTTCTTCGGTAAAAGCAGTATTAGATGATGGTGTAGGTATGCTCTTAACAATTCGTTTTAATCGTCTAGGCGATGAATTTGGAAGAATATCAGCGATTTTAACAGCTTCCAAAGGCTGTTTTTCTTGCTTTAACATAGCCTTAAATGTATCCGAAACTTCCTCAGTAGACAGGGTTGATAGTGAATCCGATAACCGTTTTTTCTTGGATTTTGGGCACAATTCCAAGTATTACTTACTTCATCCAACCAATCACAATATTTGGATTCAAATTTCGAAGCAGAAAATTTTACGGTTTTACATTTTATGCCAAAAGATTTAACAAACTTTTCGATTTTACATAATTCCGTTTTATCCACTTTATTATGCATACTTTCGATAAATTTCAATATGAGGTTGACTTTGTCTTGAAATTGGTCAGTTTTATGTTTAAGTAAAATGGAGGACAAAGTTTTTTTTTTATTGTAATCGTCATCTTTAGCTAATTATAAATAATGTCAATTGTGGATTGAGTATGATTATATATTAATTATTCTTCATCAGGTTACCTGTAGTCAACGTTTATATAGGTAAAGGTATATTTGGAAATCTACCTGTTATATTACCTGGAGTAAAAAAATAGTATTAGGTATGAAATATGTTTTAGGGATATCCCAGGTATTTCGTATTGTACCTGGGATCCATTGTTAAAAAAGAGTTGCAATCGGTTTATGTTTGTACTTATGGTATTATATAGGTACCTAACATTGAACTTGTTACGGAAGAAAATAACTTGGTGAAGAAATTTCACTAGAGATGTTAATCATTCGTTCATTACTGTGGCACGTGGACAAAATAAGGTAGACATATTATACATTAATATTTTGGAAATTGTATCTTCTTTTCAAAAATGTTTAAATATATTAAAAATTAAAAACTTCATAGAAGACTTTTTGCAAAAAATTTATTTTTTTTTGAAAATTTAAATTCTTAAAATGCTATAGCTTTTTGGTTCATGAATATTTTTTAAATAAATTTTACAATTATATAGACATTTTTTGTCGAAATGTAAAAGTGAAAATTTGGATTTAGATTTGTAATTGAGAATCCCACAATTCCCAAAAAACTTTTCAAAAATCCAAAAATGGTATTTTTTTGATTTTTGGATCTATTGAAGGCACCAAGCTTGAGGCTATGAAATCCCTTTGCATAATATTGAAGAACAAATTGGGACATACAAAACAGGTCTTAGTTTTTTGAAAACAGCTATGCGATTTTAGAATATGTTGTCTAATGTTGAAATTTTCATAAAAAATAGGTCTACTTCAGAAGGCTCTGGACCACGCAATAATAAAAATTTTGATATTATTTTGCTTTTATAATATTTCCCGAAATGTTACCTTTTAGAAAAATATAAACACATTATTTATCTTTTTCTCATTTTCTGTATACTTTAAAATTAATGTAGTTACTTTTTTCGAAAAAAAAAAATGGCGGAAAAACGACTTTTTTATTTTTTTTAAATTTGAATGCACATAACTTTTGACTCAGTAGATATTTTTAAACATTTCTTTCTTAAGATTATTAATAAATTCTTAAGATTATTAATAATTCAAAAAAAGACACTTTAAGAAAATCGGGAAAGAATTGGATCCGTTATTAGCAAAATAGCAGACCAAGGTAGGCAAAAAAAAAATAAAATTTTACTTTTCAAATGCGAATAACTCGTAAACTATAAGAGGTAATATATGGCTAAAGCAATGTTTTTTGTAGACCTCGTCTAGTACATTCCATATATATAAACATCTTTCAAATCGGATCGCAAACAAAAATTTGGCATCATTTTTAATTTTTGGTATACCCGAGGTGTCCCAAATTGGGGCATTGTGGCTCGGCCCCCCTTGGTTGTTTAAGCCCAAATTCAAAACTTAAACTTATCAACACCTCCTCTATAGTCATGGAAAATTTTATTAAAATCGAGCTATTCGTTTAGAAGTTACAGATGTATTTCCACTTTTTTGCAGATCCCCCACTGTGCGCTTCTTTAAAGCCACAGTTAAGGTAGAATTAAGCGAACGTAATGTAATGTAACGTAACGTAGGTTTTTGAGTATACCAAAACAATGTAAAAGCTTACTGAAATAAACTGTCACGTTGCCGGAACGTATCAACCTGTATAAATTTGATTTTTACTACTACGTTAAGTGACAGTCGTAAGCCAGTGCTGGCACTCATATGCATAAAATACTATTGCGGCATATTTACCCATTTTCGGTACATTAGAATTGATATCATTTTGGTTCATAAAAGTACGAATTGTAATAAATTAAATAATAATAATAACAATTTTAATAGCAAAAATAATAATAATAACAACAATGATAATAATTTTAGTAATTGAAAAAAAATAGTAACAATAAGAACGACAAAAACAAATAATAAAAATAACAATGATAATAATAATGGCTTTAATAATAAAAATAAAATTAGTAATTTATAATTTGTATTAGAGCAATTCCATATGAAAGCGATCACCTTGGACCCCTCTCCGATTTTAAAATAATTAGTCTCAATCGATTGCCCAACAAAAAATAATGTACCTACATATTTTTTTTTTTATAGTGACTGGTTTAGTGGTGGTGTACACCACTGTCATGTGACAAAATTGAAGAATTCTTCATAAGGGACCTCATTGAAAGTTGTTTTAAAAAAAAATTACTAAAGCGATCGCAACGAGTGATAGCTCGTTGGAAAGGTATTGAATGAGGCTTTAATTGAAAAATAAAATTTTTCTAATTTTTCTTAGAAATTTACCTTTAAATTTTCCCATGAAAATTTAATTTTCCGATTTTCCACAGAAGCTCCTAAATTTTCCGGCTAATTTTTTTTTGGATTCCTCATAATTTTTGCTTTAAGAATCAGTAATAAAAAAAATGGGCCCCGACTCCCTGTTTGGACAGGAGAAGAGCATTTAAGAGACCACCTTGTTAAAAATACATTTTAAAAATTAGTTTACAGTTAAAAATACATTTATTCAATTTTTTTTAAGAGCCCCAAGTTGAGTGTGTAGTGAATATGGTCTGCCTGCCTTCACAAGATCGGCCATAAATCCATGGATAATAGCAGCAGTGGCATGTAATGGCACATCAAACCCGACTGAGGCTACAGGTCATAAAATGTTTTGTAAATTTTTTAAATTACCAGGTAATAAATATTTCGCCCAAAATGCCACGTGCAGAAACAAGTCATAAAACACGGATTTTCCATAAATATGGGGAAATATTTATTACCTGGTAATTTAAAAAATGTCCAAAACATTTTATGACCTGTTGTCGGCTTATTGGCAGTAACCAATTAAGTCCCTCTTTAAAAAACATTTTATGCTTATTTTTTTACCTATTTTTTAACAAAAAATAAATATAAATACTTCACACACTCTGAGTCAAATCTCAGTTGAATACTAAACGTAAAAGTGTTAAAGTGTTTTTTTTTTTTTGTAAAGTAAAGAGTGAAGCTGTAAAGACAATTTAAAGTAAAATGAAAAAATTCTGCTGCAATCCGTTTAACAAGAGTGGACATCGTTCGAAAAAGATAAAAGTATTAAAATTAACTGGTGTTTCGAAGCGATACATGAATGAATTAAATATACAATACGGTGAAGAAGCAGAATTCATTTGCCCCAAGTGTAAAATCGATTTGTCTCAACAAGCAAATGCATTGAAACAAATGCAGCCACAATCCGAGAGTGAAATGACAAGTGAACAAAATGTTTCATCTGATAGTGATGACATTACACATAGTGTTGTTGAACTGTTCGGACGTGTTATTTTTAGTGCGGCTGAATTTTCGGTGAAAAAATCGTAATAGGTGAAAAAGTGTAATAGGTCGAAATAAAACAAAAAAGTTAAAAAATAATTCGTAATAGGTAAAAATACCTACGGTAAAAAAAAAAATAAAAAAACATTAAAAAATAAAAAACATTAAAAAAAAATAATAAAAAACATTAAAAATCGCATAAAAACTGTATGAGTGTTCCTCTCAGATGTAATTCTGAGAAAGAGCTTAGCTCGACTAGAAAATCTTTATGGATCTCTGAGGAAGAATCATTAAAAAAATCTGTGGAGAATCTTCTCACTACAAGAGCCGTAGAACGGCGCCGTTCCTGTTCGCCCAATATAGTGATTTCATCAGATGATAAAACATCAATATCTTCTACATCAAATAGTGCAGTCAAACCTAGAAAACAAGTAGGTATGGATAAATACGTCACAGTTATTAAGCGACAGAGGAGCCCGACATCTGCTCAAATGTCATCAAATTCAAAAGCTCCCAAGACCGTGAGTATTGACAATCCAAATGATCAAAACAGGTTTGCTCTCCTCCAGACGGATGATCCAGAACTTCCTAAAAAGACGTTTAAGCCCCCACCAATTTATCTGAGAGAGCCCACTTCCAGTAAATTGGTACAAGGAATTGTTTCGGTAATAGGTGAAAATATGTTTAGCGTAACCTCAATTAAACATGGAAATATCAGCGAAACCAAAATTCAAGTGAAAAAGGAAGATGACTTTCGAAAATTGTCCAACCAGTTGGAGAGGGAGAGTAGGGATTTCTATACCTACCAGCTGAAAAGCGCAAAAGGACTCCAAGTCGTTCTAAAGGGTATAGACCCAGATGTTGATCCTGACGAGATAAAGACTAGTTTAATGGAAAATGGCTTCAAAATTAAGAGCATAACGAATATTAGAAACCGTGAAAAGATTCCTCAGCCAATGTTCAGGGTGGAATTGGAACCCGGAGATACAGTCTTAAAGAAAAACGAATCCCATCCCATCTACAATCTGATTTACCTTCTGCATCGTAGAATCACCGTGGAAGAACCGCATAAGCGTCAGGGACCCGTCCAGTGTCTTAATTGTCAAGAATTTGGTCACACTAAAGCATATTGTAAATTGCCGTCAGTTTGTGTTGCGTGTGGGGAACTACATACAACTGCTCAATGTGATAAGTCGAAAACCGACTCAAAAATCAAAAAATGCAGTAACTGCGGAGGTAATCATACCGCAAATTATAGAGGTTGTCCAGTTTACACTCATTTGAAAGGCATAAGGACCAACAAGACGTCAGTATTACCTAATCATCCTCAACAGCCTAATTTTGCATCGAGTAACAATTTTCCTCAATTGTTACGGCCCACTAGTCATGAAAACGCGCCTAGTTCTAGACAAGTTTCTTACGCTAACGTGGTTAAATCTAATATGCCAGGTTTGGAGCAGGAACCTAAATCTCAATATTACGAGCCTAATATTAACACTCTAGAGACTACTTTGCAGACACTTGTCCAAACTATGAACACTTTTACGACCACTATGACATCCATGATGCAGGAAATGCTGAAAATGCAATCCACAATCTTACAAGCAATTTTAAAGAAATGATTTGTTTAAAAATTTGTTTTTGGAACGCGAACGGCCTCCGCCAACATAAAAACGAACTGGAACACTTCCTGATGGATAAGCAGATTGATGTCATGATGATTGCTGAAACTCACTTGACGGCGACAGGGTACTTCAAAATTAATGGCTACGTGTTGTATGATACTAAAGATCCCCGCGGAAGAGCATGTGGAGGTTCGGCAATTCTTATAAAGAACAGAATAAAACATTATTTAATGAACAACATATGTGAGGATTACCTACAAGCAACAAACATTTGTATTGAATTCTGTCAATACAACTTTGTTTTATCATCAATTTATTCGCCGCCTCGATTTTCAATAAAAGAACATCAATACTACAGCTTCTTCAATTCCCTTGGAGCTAGATTTTTGGTTGCTGGTGACTTTAACGCCAAACACACATTTTGGGGTTCACGTCTAGTGACCCCGAAGGGTCGTGAACTCTTCAACACCATTGCCAAAATGGGCTTAGATGTACTCTCAAGCGGGCATCCCACCTACTGGCCGACGGAAGATTCCCGATATTATTGACTTCGGAGTAGTGAAAAATATCCCTGTAGAATCGATACAAGTGGAGCCTTCATTAGACTTGTCTTCAGATCACTCTCCTTCTATTATTTCAATGCGTTTCCTTCAAGGGTATGGCTCTCCATTTCGGGACATGTCTAAATCCAGAGTAAGTTGGATAAAGTATAAAAAGTATTTAAGTTCCCACTGCACGGAAAATGTAGTGTTGAGAACTACCGAGGATATTGATGGGTCGATTGGCAAGTTTACTGAGGACATACGAAGAGCTGTGCATCACGCTTCCACATATGACGTTGAATGCAGAAATAGGACAAACAGAACTTATTTCGCTGAACTCGAACATCTCCTGACAGAAAAAAGAAGAGTTAGAAGAGAGTGGCAAATTCACAGGTCTCCTCAACTGAAAGCTAGGCTACGGGAATGCAGAGATATACTAAGAAATTTCTTAGAAACCCAAAGAATGGCTTCACTTAAATCATACTTGGAGGGAATTGACAGTTCCCCACAATCTGACTATTCGTTATGGAAGGCGGCACGAGGTTTAAAAAGACCAGTTAGAGGAAAGCCTCCTTTGCGAAATCCGACTGGTGACTGGGCTAGAAACGATTCCGAGAAGGGGACTTTATTTGTTAACCATTTAAGAAATGTGTTTACTATAAACAACTCAAATAATGCAACTGATTTGCCACCACTCGTTATTAGACCTCCTGTACCTCTAAGACTTAGCTTTAATGATATTCAAAGCGCTATTGGTACTCTGAACCTTAAAAAAGCTCCAGGTATGGATAAAATCAGCAACAAAATGCTTGTGGAGTTACCTCGTGTAGCTAGAAGAATTATTCTATTTATCTTCAATGCTATTTTACGCCTAGAATACTATCCTGCAGATTGGAAGGTATCTATGATTACCATGATTCCTAAGCCAGGGAAGGACCTCACCAAAGTAGAGTCATATAGGCCAATTAGCCTACTGCCGACAATTTCAAAACTGTTTGAAAAATTGTTAATGGCTAAGTTGATTCCAATTCTGAACGACACTCAATGTATTCCAAATCATCAATTCGGGTTCAGAGCTAAACACAGTACCATCGAACAAACACACAGATTAGTAAATGTGATAAGACGGTCGTTTGAAGAGAAAAAATACTGTTCCGCGCTTTTCATTGATGTTTCCCAAGCGTTCGACAAAGTCTGGCATGAAGGTTTAATGCACAAAATAAAATTAGCTCTGCCTGCTAACACCCACAAACTTATGAAAAGTTATTTATATGGTCGCAAATTTACAATCAAAGAAGGCGATTTTTTAAGCCCCGCTCAGCCAATTGAAGCAGGAGTACCCCAGGGTAGCATACTGGGTCCTACTTTATATTTGATTTATGCATCCGATATGCCGTCAGACCCCAATATACATACTTCAACTTTTGCTGACGATACAGCCTTTATTAGCGTTCATAAGGACCATCAAATAGCATCACTGAATTTGCAGAATTATATTTATAAACTAGAGAATTGGCTTGAGCTTTGGAAAATCAGGGTTAACGAACAGAAATGTATTCATATAACTTTCACATTGCGAAAAGATACCTGCTCGTCCATCAGAATAAATAACCAAATTATTCCGCAACACAATGAAGTCAAATACCTCGGAATCCACCTCGATCGTCGTTTAACCTGGAAGTCTCATATTGACGCAAAACTTACACAGATGAGATTAAAAGCAGTGCAACTTAATTGGCTAATCGGCAGAAATTCTACATTAAAGTTGGATGGTAAACTTTTGTTGTACAATGCAATTCTAAAGCCAATATGGTGTTATGGAATTCAATTATGGGGTACTGCCTCAGCATCCAACATTGAAAAGATTCAAAGAGGTCAAAATAAAATTCTACGTATAATTACTGCAGCTCCATGGTACGTTAAAAATTCTCGAATTCACAAAGATCTAGGCATTCCTTTGGTGAAAGACGAATTTACAAAATACGCCTCAAAATATGTCAGCAAACTTGAACACCATCCAAACCCACTTGCACGAGACATCCTTAACTTTAGTGGCCATGTTCGGTTGAGAAGGAGGGATACCCTTGCTTTAACTCAAACGCAAAACAGATGACTGGATCAGTGGATGTAAATTTTTTTGTAGTATCATAATATTTTGTCTAGCACTGGCTGGACTTATTATTTTCTTTTAGTATTAAGATTCGAAAACTTATTGTCATTTCAATATCTGAAGATTCAATAAATAAATATAATGTATTATAAAATAAAAAAAAAAAAAAATATTATTTTGTCTAGCACTGGCTGGACTTATTATTTTCATTTAGTATTAAGATTCGAAAACTTATTGTCATTTCAATATCTGAAGATTCAATAAATAAATATAATGTATTATAAAAAAAAAAAAAAAAAAAAAAAATCTGATAGTGAGGCAGACATTCCGATTGTCAATATGTCTTTGAGTCCTTTGAATGAGGCTATTACCACTTTAGGTGAAACGCCTATTAGAAAAAGAAAGGTGCGAAGTGAAACATACAAGAAAGAGAAAAAAGGCAAGGTTGTGAGTGAAATCGCGACAATATTTGATGAAGGCTCTGATAACGAATGCAGTCAAGCAGATGACGTTGATGACGGCAAACAAATGATTGAGCAGTTGAAAAGAAAATTCAATTTAGCGACCACTTTTCCGGAGAAATATCTGTGCTGAACAGTTTCAAACATCTTTTTACATCGCGAGAAGAAGCAAAGAATTAGTTCGACAGAAGGGCATATTGGCGACTCCCACCAAGAAATTTGGCTCAAGGACCCTCAGCGAAGCAACGGTGAAATTGATTCAAGATTTTTACTGCAATGATGACAACAGCCGCGCCTGCCCAGGTACACGTGACTATGTTATCACACGTGAAGATGGAAAAAAGTACACAAGCAGCGCAGATTATTATTATATTAGTTCAATGAGAAATACCCAGCAGAAAAAGTGGGATTTTCTAAGTTTGCCATCCTACGACCAAAAGAATGCGTGCTGGCATTAGACAGGCACGGAACGCATTCAGTCTGCGTTTGCATGTTTCATCAAAACATCAAATTAATTTTCTTTCCATGCAAGAAATTGAAAGTATTTCACGGTGAAATTGAAACATATAGGGACCTCCTGTCGAAGTCGTTGTGCGCATACTCCACGGAAAATTGTCATCTGTCCAAATGCGACAATTGTCCGAAGATTGACGAGCTAGAGCAATATTTGGCGGAAAAGTTTGAACAGCTGTTAATTCAGGAGGTGCATTTCAAACAGTGGATAATTAGCAGCGGCAGATGTTCCCTTGAGACCGTGGTAAAGCAGATTCCGGAATTCATCGAGGAATTCGGATTCAAGTTGAATGAACTGAAGGCGCACCATTTCATATCCGAGATGCAATCGAAATTTCTAAAGGAAAGTAAGGAGAAATTAGCCCAAAATGAATTCATTGTGATAAGCGACTTTGCCGAGAACTACACTTTTCTCGTTCAGGGTGAAATTCAGGCTTATCACTGGGCAAACGACCAGTGCACGGTGCATCCTTTTTGCATTTATTTCAAAAACGAACATAAAGTACTACAGACCGTAAGCCTTGTTGTTGTCGCGGAGAGTTTAGCTCATAATTATGTGTCCGTTTATTTATTTCAAATAAAACTGTTTGAATTCTTAAGATCAAAATTCGATGCAATCGACAAAGTAACGTTTTTCTCAGACGGCGCGGCTTCTCAGTACAAGAATAAAAAAAATTTTTACAATCTTTGCATTATTGAAGAAGAACAAAACTGCAAGGTCGAGTGGCACTTTTTCGCGACGTCCCACGGTAAGGGCCCATGCGATGCGTTAGGGGGAACCCTAAAAGGCAAGTTTGCAAAGGCCATATACTGACCAGATCTTAAATGTACAACATTTGTTTTCGTGGATTCAAAGCAAGGAAATTGCCCTTAACACAGTTTTATGCACTCAAAAAGAACACGATGCCATGGAGCGACGAATTCAAAACAGATATAATAATGTCAAAACTATAACTGGAACGCAAAAGTTTCATTGCTTCATACCAAATATTTCTGATATGTCAATTAATGTAAAGCGGTACTCTTCGTCTGCCGACGTGCTAAATTTAAAGTTACTTTAATTTTATAATGATGCCAAGACAATTGAAATTTTTAATAAATATTGTAATTAAGTATAAGCAGCAAAATAAGAAAGATTTTTCCTTCATAAATGTATTTTTAACTGTAAAATAATTTTTAAAATGTATTTTTAACAAGCTGGTCTCTTAAATGCTATTCTCCTGTCCAAACAAGGAGTCGGGGCCCATTTTTTATTGCTGATTCTTAAAGCAAAAATTATGAGGAATCAAAAAAAAAAAAATTAGCCGGAAAATTTAGGAGCTTCTGTGGAAAATCGGAAAATTAAATTTTCATGGGAAAATTTAAAGGTAAATTTCTAAGAAAAATTAGGAAACTTTTATTTTTCAATTAAAGCCTGATTCAATACCTTTCCAACGAGCTATCACTCGTTGCGATCGCTTTAGTAGTTTTTTTTTAAAACAACTTTCAATGAGGTCCCTTATGAAGAATTCTTCAATTTTGTCACTTACAGTGGTGTACACCTTACTGGTGGTGTACAGTCACTATAAAAAAAAATATGTAGGTACATTATTTTTTGCTGGGCAATCGATTGAGACTATTTATTTTAAAATCGGAGAGGGGTCGTCCAAAAATTTGCCAATTTTGATCGTTTTCATATGGAATTGCTCATTATATAAATGTTTTTAAATAAACATAATTATTATAATAACAATAATAATGATAAAAATTATAATAATAATCTGCCGTATTCACAAAAAATTAAGTAGGTTTGAAGTGTGCTTTTAGACAAAATTTTCATACAAACTTTTCTTAAAGTACAGGGCAAATGATAATAACAATAATAATAATAACAACAACAACACAACAACAAAAATAATAATAATAATAATAGAAACAAATAATAACAACAACAACCACAAAAATAAAAAATAACGATAATAATAATTTTAATAATAAAGAAAATAATTACAATAATTTTAATACTATGTACACAATAATAACTACAACAACAATAATAATATTGATAATGTATAAATTACAATGTAGACTTTATATCACTCGAAGCCAATTTAGTACTTTTTTCAATTTCATATGTACAAAAATAATTTAACATTGCCCATCACTGAACAGCTGACATCAATATTGTGTTTTAGTTTTTGTGTTGAATTTTTGTTTTAAATTCAAATTAAAGTTTTTTTTTTATAAAATAAATAAACGATATGGATGATGAAAAACTTATTTTACTTGTACAGGCAAATGAGTGCCTATACAACAAAAGCTGTACATATAGGCTTTAAGATGGTAGAAAAAAAAACAAACAAATAAACAAATTATGCTGCACAATGTTTTGTTTTTGTTTATTTTATTGACGTCTGATACTTTTGTAACTTTTCTATAACTACATACACGTACGTACGTTACATTACATTGCGTTGTACGTTCGCATAACGAGGCCGACTGTCACGGAATATAACTGCAACAGTAAGAAACAGCTGATGGATATTGTTATGTGTAAAGTAATGCAAATGTTTATGGAGATGTAAAGTAACGCAACACCGTATTGTATCAATCTGTAAGAAATAGAATTTCCTTACATTTTTACGTCATTACACTACATTCCGTTACAGTTGGCTAACTTGTGTTTTTTGTGCTTTCATGTGCTGTAGATGATTGTTTTGATTGATCAGGAGCTGTTTACAAGAAATGCAAAAATGACGCTTCGTCTGTTCATCTTGCTTAAGCCATTTACTTATATTTAAGTTCCCATTCTTTGGAATAATATCGCGACACATTATTTTTCTTAGCGTTGTTGACATTTTGTGGCTCAGGCTATGATTCTGATTCAGACTGGGACTGTGAGCACGCGTCTATGGTTTTTTTGGTTTTCACAATAAATCTGATTTTTAAGAATAACATTTTATACCGGTTCTTTTTTTAATAAAAAAGTATACATACCTGTCCATGTTTGGAAATATTATAAAAAATACGTACATATATATGTATGTATATTAAACCGACAAATGAATTAATCAGTTGCTAAAAAAAAGCTGTCCCATATCAATGTGCAAAAAAAATATATAAATCAATGTGGACAAACGAAGAACAATTTGTTGATTTATTTTAATACTGTGGCGTCGATGCCATACTATTTCACTGTTCATCATTTGGCAATTTTTATTAAAACAAATAACAAACAAAAACAGCAAATTTGCAATGCATTGAAAAATAAACTTTTGTGTGGGTAACTATACAAAAAAAGGGGAAACAGTGGCAAAAAAATAAAAAAGTCTCAAAATTAGGTAATTTTAAAGTCGTATAAAAAGTTGCAAGCCGCCAAAAAAGGGTCCAATTGGGTCGGCGAACGGTTTCCATTCAAGGCGACGATCGAGGTGTATACCGAGGTATTAAACTTCGGATGGCTGTGTTATTGCTTGATAATTAATATAAATATGTAAATGTTATATGTGTGCATTTCTTCTCATTACCTTTTGTCCTCCATTGCTTTAACCAGTTTTCTTATTCAGATAATGATATTGTAGGTAGCGAGATGCTTCTTGAGGGTTTTCATGAATGAATGCTTAGAGGACAATTGTTAGTTGGAATATCAGATGTCTATATCAAGTATAAGAACGGTCCCAGGATACTTCTTGCTTCGATAGGTTGTGCGGAACTTAAAAAGTCTCCTTCTTTAAGCTTAAAGTTTCCAATAGCTTATGTGTGTTTGCGGGTAAATTTTGTTTCAATGTGTACAGAGGTATTTTATATACATACATATGTATATTTAAGCCAATTTATACTTGTGCCTGTCATCTCTAAATTACGAGTCAGGGGTACAATTTTTCAGGGGCTCAATATAGTAATAATTGTGGGTGAGTTATCTGATGGTAATTCTAATGAAGATTAAACTTGAATCATTTCTCTCGGGATATTTTTTATCATTTCAAAATGAATAACATCCGGTATCTTTTGTGGGTCAGTAGATCTAAATGTGATTTTAATCCCATTTTAGAAATTGTATCAAGCAAAACACGATCTTTAGGAGTAATCAGTCTTGATCCCCAGAATGTGTGCTTAGCGTTATAGTGACCAGTTGCAGGAAACGGAACCTAGTGATTTAAACAAATTATTATATTGACTTTCTGTAATTGAAAATCTAGTGTAATTTTTAAGAAGTTTCCTTCAGGCTAATTTGGTCAAATGTTTGTTCCCAAACGTAAAAAAAAAACTTGTTCGATTTTTATTTTATTTACCCAACGTTTCGTTAGTTTTATTCTAACTTCTTCAGGGGTCTCGTTTTAAATAATCTAGTGAAAAAATTTATTGTTTTATTACACAGCTTTAACTTATAGACTAAGTTTTACTTACAGCTTTGATGTTTCTTATCATTGGATATTAATTTTTATTATTAATTAGTTACCTAAATAGTAAATAAAAAACGGGACATCACGAACAGAATTTTAGTATAAATAATCAAATAATTAATAAAAATACAATATACAATACACGACCAAAAAACTTAAGTCAAGTTTAACTTAAAGCTAATATCACAGAACTGATTTAATTATTAATTGCAGAGGAGTATTGAAGTTTTGTGTTGTCTTTGTCTTCTTTCGTATTCAGTGTTGTTGTTATTTTTTATTGTATGCGTAAACTCTCCAGTGTATACCTTTTGTTTTCCTTCCTTTCTATATCTAATATTTTAACATTATCAAATCTAGTGGTAGAATATAGACGAAATTACTTTGTTTCGATAACAATCTTCCATTAAGTATTGTTTAATTCTAGTCTTTGTTAAAACTGCCCTGCCTCTACATGCTGTTCCTTTGAGGTCCTTAGTATCATACATAACATATGTACCCATTTATCCGAAATATACTTATAGACGTCAAATGTGTCCGAAATCAGCATCACATCTATTTGATGATTTTTTAGCAAATATTCGAGTTCGAACTAATAACCGATTGTACAATAGGGTAATTACTTTTTTTTTGAGTGCGAAATACCACTCCAGTACCATGTGGTGAATGTTGTTCTGATAATAAAAAACTGGTTTTTAGGTTGATTCGGTAAAAAAAGTTTCCGCAACGAAAGCAATTTCTAAAGTGCTTTAAATTTTTTTTTTTTTTAAATTAAGATTTTTCATTATTGTACAAAAATACTAGGAATGATAAGATATAAACTTTAAGTTTAATGTGCGTATGGTTTTACACTGTGGGATATATATCCTGCATCACTTTAATCGCACGCTCGGCGCATATGTTGCTGCGCTGATGATCTTTAATTTTTGACGGTTCTATTACCCAATGCCTTAAGAAGCATTCGTTAGCTTACGTGAAGTTTTTTAAAGATTTACTTAATGCTTCAAAATCATTCTCGTTGAAGCAATGACAACCAAACCAAATTTCAAACCACAAAGGAAGCACAAACAAATAGAACCAACCGTCAAATTTTTCTTTTAATAAGATCCACGCGCATGGTTGTTATATTTAGCTTGGTCCACAAATTATGTAACTCCTTAGACATTTTAACATACCTTTCCTCTTTATAATTATTTGTCTTGCATAAAGCGATAAATCTTCCGATAATAATTTCTTCCTTTGGGATCTCGTTCAACTCACTTAAAGGTATTTCGACTTTTTGTATTTTTTTTACATTTTTCAATTTTTGTAAAAATTTTTGACCATATTTTTGAGTTTTTTATAACATATATTTTTCTTTTTTATACTATTTTAAGAACCAACAGAAATAATTTGCAAAATTTCACATTTGCAATAACAATGACTTCACTGCCTACTTAGATATTTAAGACAAAAACAAGAGTAACTGTTTTAATGGAAAAAAATAAATATAAGAAACTTTTCTCACGATGGAGGAAAAGTGACAGCATATTTTTTCATGCCCCATTCATGGTATTTTTGATATTTGCAAAAATTGCAAAAAGTTATTACCCTATTGTACAAGTGTTTCCATTGCAGCCTTGAGCCGGCTAAAATTAAAAATTTTTGACATTATTGGGTAACGAATTCTGGAGAATTTGCTTGGTTTTTAGAACATTAGCTTAGGATATGTTTTTGCATTTGGAAATGATGCGCTTTACAATAGAATATATTAGGCAACCTTTATAGTTAGCAGTATGATTTCCAACACATGTTAACGCATTTCTTTGTTTATCACATTAGTGGCAACTTACAATATGATCTACTTTGGCCAAATTCTTGGCAGTTTAAGCATAAAGGTAGGAAGGATCACACGATTGCATAATGCACCAATTTTTGGTATATTTTATATGCCAATCGTGTGATTTCAGAATTTATTGACCCATACGACAATCGAAAATAAAATTGTGTTGATTTGCCGCAATCAAATGCAACTCTGGTGTGGTAATCATGTGAACAGTTGGTAGGTAACCATACGTCAACAAAAATGTCAAAAACGCACCAATATTTATTGTGTTCTCGTGCATCAATCAAAGAAAACAATTCACGCCAATAGTAAATTTTTTAATATCAAATTTGTTCGTGTGATTCTATGGTTAACATTAATTTTCGTAAGTAAAATGAATTTTAATTGTTGTACGTGCTATAATTATGTATATTTTAATTGCAGTTTTAATATGGAATTCGATGACTGCATTGTAATGGATGATTCTACTGAACTTTTGTGCCTTTCCCTCGATCAGTAACCACAAACACCTTTGCCCAAAAAAAGAAAAAAACCAAGTGTAGTTTCATCTTGGGCCTACAGTGGTATACAGGAGTTGATACAAGCTGTGGAACAGCATCCATGGGTTTGGGAATATTCTTCTCCAGACTACAAAGATCGATATAAACGGGAGCAGGCATGGCGGAAAATTGAAGCAATTTGGACGGGGCACACGGTGGAAGATTGTAAAGCCAAATGGGCTAATGTTAAAACGGCATTTCAAAATGTAAAAAAAAACTTAAGGCAAAATCTGGCCAGGGAGCCGAAAACATCAAGCCACATTGGCCTCATTGGACTGCAATGCAGTTTTATAATAACCATTCGACATCAAAAAGCTCATGTACAGTGTCAACATTAAATTTTATAAGAAACTCAACTAGATTGCAGTACGTCACAAAATTCTATCCTCCCTGAGACAGCAAATTCTTCCTTCCTGCTAGATAAAACTGATATATTGCAGCGTGCCGTTAAGTGTTTAGAGGCGGAAGAAGACAATTGGCATGCTATTGCGATGTATTTGGCATCACAAATGCGAGAAATTGCCAAGAAAAACAAGAAGACTGCCAACAAATTGCATTTGCAGCTTGTTAAAGTAGTAATGGAAACTACTTTGGAAGCAGAAGAAAATTAAGCCGGCATGCATAAATGTGTTCGCTGTTTTTTTTTTATATTTTTAATATTGAAGTGATTGTTTTTTGTTGTTTTTGTTTGTGTGATATTGAAGTACCTATAATCCTCAAAAAAACGTAAATGTGAATGTGTACCAAACAAGAACTTGGTACAAATTTTGATCTCAGTACTTTTTATGGCAGAGCTTTTATATAGCAACTTGTTCTTTTTACATATTTATGTTTTTGTGAGGATCTCACTCCTTTTTAAGTTATCTTTTATTAAAACTCCTTTAAAATTAAAGTTTATAGTCTGTATTCTTTAAAAACTAACTGCTGTATTTAAAAAAAATTAAAATTTAACACAGTAGTAAAACTTATAGTTTACCATAAGTGCAACTTGTATGCAAATTTTCAATAAAATCGTTAGATTTAAAAATAAAGTGAATTTTTTTGATATGAAATTAAAAGTTTAAATTTTATTTTATATACATATGTATGTATTTCATTATTTATATATATTTATATTACCAGGGCAATTCTCCAGTTGGAGACATAAAATAATTTTCTATTTCTTCACGGACAGCTTTTGCTTCACTACTTATATAAGAATTTGGAGCATTTTCTGTTCCATTAACAGCAGCCAGTGGAAAGTCATTTCTCCATGTGCCCGGAATTAAAGCACCTTTATCATCATAGCGATCAGTAAGCAATGACGTTCTATAATTTACCTTTTTTTTAACAAAAAATTGTGCAGAGCTAGAGTTGTAGAGGTTGTTTTTTCTGCATTTAGCTTGGAAGGACATGAAAATATTTGGAAGCGCTTCGCCATAATACCTAATGCATTTTCTACAATACGTCGTGCTCTGGATAGCCTGTAATTAAATATTCTCTGTCCTGCAGATAAATTTTTACCAGGGTATAGTTTCAGCAAATGTTTCTGCATGCGGAAAGCGTCATCTGCAACCAAAACAAATGGAACATTTGCTTGACGGCCTGGCAAAGGTTTTGGTAGTGGCAAATTTAGTTCATCATTATCCAAAGCACGCTGAAAAGAACAGTTTCCGAAAACTCCACCATCCGACACACGACCATTACAGCCAACATCAACATATAAAAAGTTGTATTCGGCATCAACAACAGCCATTAGCACTATACTGTGTTGTAGAATGTGCTTCCTGAATTCGGTGGTGCTACCATTTGCACATGTTTGCCGTCAACCGCCCCTATGCAATTCGGAAAATTCCACAGCTTGTTAAATTTGAAAGCTACTTCATTCCATTCTTCTTGCGTGGATGGTACCTACATACATATACATAAAAAGAAAAAAGTAGTGCAACTAAAAAAGCATACATACGTATGTACTTAGATTTTTCATACCTATATAACTTTCAATGCTTTATAAATTGCATCACAAGCACTTGGTACGAAAAGTGATATGGTGTTAGGAGCAACGCGGAATAAGACCGAAAGACTTTTATAGCTATCACCAGAAGCAAGAAATCGAAGTGTCAGAGCTAAGCGTTCTTGTTCTGGAATAGCTTTACGCATATTTGTGTCTTGTTTCTTAATATGTGGAGACACTAGTTGCAACAATTCCTTAAACGTTTCATCATTCATCCGAATAAAATTTTTGAACAAAAAGTTTTGGTTTTCTATTTCGCGAAACTCCATCAATGTTTTTTCATATACGCCATCAGTGCTTCTTTTTGTTAGCCACTCTCTGACCCAAGTACTTCTTTTAACTTTTTTTCGTTTTTTCAGTTTTGAAATCTTCATGTGCACACACGATAATTAAGGCTGATGCAATTTTCTTTTTCTTTAGAGAACAAATCATGTTTTAAAATTTACGCCACAGAAAATTTATTAAAATTTATGTATAAAATCTTTTAAAATTTACGCCACTTTGTGGTTTACGCTAATATAAACAAAACAAAATTTGGCATCTAGCACAACAGCTGTTTCTCAGAGTTGCTGTGCTGTAGAACAATCGTGTGACTGGAGTGCTACAATTATTGACACTTAACAGTTTTACGTCAATTCGCTACAATCAAATTTATGTAAAATGAGGCAATCATGTGACAGCAGAGAATTTGATTGAGACAATTTAAAATTGGTGCTTTGCGACAATCGTGTGATCCTACCTTTAGACAGATCATTAATTGGGCGTGTTTTTACCTTTATTTAGTTTTAAACACCAACAGCCTAATGCAAAAAACTTAAAACAGGCTGATAACCTCTGTTAAGCAAAATTCCTTAAAGTATCATGCAAAAACAACTTTTAGCTTAACATACGTCTGGTAAAGCAATGATAACATCAAATAATTTAAAGCAGCTACATAGCTACTTTAAAGTGTCGTTAAAATATTTTATTGTTTTAACAAATAAAGTTTTGTGAAATTTTGTGTAAATTTTTACATAATAAATGGATACATGGTTATATTTTTTTATGTAAAAAGTAAAGTTTTCAATGAAAATAATTGAAATTGTATGAATTTTTTACATAAAAAGGCTTAAATCGGTTCTAGTGAGTTTTAAATTTTGAGTAAAATAAAAAAGAGTGGGCGGGCCTCCAAAGTTTGTAATATGTTTAACTATATCTTGAAAACTGTTTTTTTAGACAATATATTACATGACCTACTTATATGAACCATCATTCGAAAAAATTATTTTTTGATTCGATATTTTTTAAAAAATCTAAATAATCCGGGAAAAATACATATATTAAAATGTATATAAATCTAGCGGATATTAAAACTGTTGAAAGTTCTTTTCTTGATTTAATGGCGTCGATTAATGTGTGACCACCTGCAAAAAGTCATCCACGTACATGTTTTGTTGTAGAGTATTTGATGCGAGAGGGTGAGTTGATTTTACATCTTTAGCTGGTTGAAGTAGGGTTTTAATGGCCAGAAATGGGGTGCAGTCGACTCCAAAAGTTACTGTCAGGTGTTCGTAATCCTCAATAGGATCCTTTTCTGTTTGGCGAAATAATATCCTTTGATATTTGGTTTGAGTCGGGTCAATGAGTAACTGTCGATACATTTTTGTGATATCTGCGTTGTACACAAAACGGAAGAATCTCCACTTTAGTATCAGAAGCACTAAGTTCTGTTGAAGTATGGGTCCTAGATATAATATATCATTCAAACTCTTCTTGTTTGAAGACGGGCTCGTAGCGTTGAAAACTACTATACGTTTTTGTGTCCTCATCTGACCTCTAAATCTGTTTTGGGGTCTCCTCCACCTCCCAAAAGCGTGTGAGGATTCGATCAAGGGACGAAGTGTTGAGTAGTGACACTGTTGTTTTATGTTGTGTCGTTGTTGAATTTGGTCCCCTACAAACCAGGCAAATACTATTTTTTTGTGCCAAAAGGGATCCGCATCGGTGTGTCCATGCAATATATTGAGTGGCCCAGGTCGAGGCCTATAAGCAAGTCGATGGGTCTTTTTTGATTGAATTGAGGATATGCAAGTTCTAATTTAGCAGTCTTATTGAAATGTTGCAAATCTAAAGTCTGTGTTGGTAAATTAGATGTAAGAGTCTTCAGGACTGGTGCCCAGACTTCTAATTTAAATTGTGAATCCACCTTGGAGCAAATATTGAATAAACATGATTTTGTTGAGATCTCTGATAATGTTTGACTCAAACCTATGATATGAACTAAATTTTGTTTGGTGGGTAAATTCAGTCGATATTTTAACTTTTCTGACATAAAAGTTGATTGTGAACCAGGGTCGATGATTGCTCTTACCTGATACTTTTTGCCCCTAGTCTCAATCAATACAATTGCAGTAAATAACAAGGTTTCTTTCTCGTTGGAATGTTGATTGAAATGTTTGCTCTCTTGTAGGGTCGAGAAAGTGATATTTGGGATGGAAACGGTTGATGCTGATGTGGACTGTATATTGGCGTTTTGTGTTGCGATGCTCGTGCTTGGTTGGTTCGCGTCTGAGTTTCTGATCCCTTATGTAACAAAGTGTTGTGTCTTTGCTTACATAATCTACGACTGTATTTACTTTAACAGTCCTTGCCATAGTGGTCAATAGAGAGACAATTGTAACAATAATTTGTAACTCTAACAATGTGAATTCTGTCGTTAACATTCTTCTCTAAGAACTTGGGACAAGAGCACAGATGGTGAAACTCCTTAAAATGTTCACATTTGTAATTTGAGTCATTTTTCTGTGCTCTATTTATGTTTAAAGTTTTCCTATTTTTCGACCCAGTTTCATTTTGGGTCGTGTTTATATGATAAGTGTGAACTCGTTTTGGTTTAGATTTTAAATTATATTTTTTCATTTGATCTGATTTCGTATTTGATTGTGTGATGGCCGCTATAGATTCCAGAGTCTTAGAGATGTGGGTCAAGAAAGTGTTGAATTGGTCTCAAGTCGGAACTTTTGTTATTTCCTGAAGTGAATTTTCAAATTCCTTTAAAAGAGTCCGAGGAAGCTTTGTTGATTTAAGGTATACTAGAAATGAGTCCCGTGTTGAGGTTTCTATACCTAAAGCATTTCACGCCTGAATACATCCATGAACTGTTCGTTGAAGGTTTTGAATTGATGAGCCTGAGTCTTCGGCAACGTTCGGATCAAATAAAATTTTTAATTGTTCGCTTACTTGGATCCGATTGTTCTCGTATTGGGCTACAAGGTTTTTCCAGGCTACGTCGAAACCTTCGTTGGTCAATGGGGCATTTGAAATGAAAAAGTTTCTCAATTTTACTAAGTCTAGAATTATTTATGTATAATGCTGTGAAAAGGTCGCGGAAAGTAGGCCATGTTACAAAATCTCCATAAAATGTGTCCGTGTCACAAGGTGGTAGCTGTACAAAAGAGTTATCCTGATTTTCTTGTGGTTGATTTTCAGCTGAAGAAATCCGCTCTTTTTTTATTTGTATTCGATAGGGCTTGAATTTCTGCATTGATTGATCCTAGACAGGTTTAGTATGCAGAATGACCTTTTTTGTAACGAGCCTATTTTTATCGATTGGTTTTTTTGAATCTTCTTTTGTGCCCCTACACTCTTTATACACCCTTTTGATTTGTGACCATAAAGAATCAAGTTCGACCCGAAGTACCTCTAGAGAGTGAATGTTGTTTTCGGCCGCGCTTTGGGTATACTCTATTTTAAAATCCAAAAGGTCATTTATACAATTATAAATTTATCGAGTGAATTACGTCACCCTAAACCACGTCACCCTAGAACTAAACAAATAAACAATTAAAAGCACACTAAACATACAAACATACACACACATTAACTGCTAAGCTATTAAACATTACAAAATGCAACGTTATCATTAACACATATTATTTTCACAAGTGCATTGGCACAATCAAATTCTTATTTCTATTTGTTTATTTACTTCGATTAGCATTAAGACATATTATTTTCACAAGTGCATTGACACAATCAAATTCTTATTTCTTTTTGTTTATTTACTTCGATAAATATAATTCTTGTTAATTTTTACAACAGCACTTAAGTAGTTCAGTACTTTCACCTAAATATTAAACCACTTAAAAACCATAAAAAATCATTACACATAGTGTTGTTGAACTGTTCGGACGTGTTATTTTTAGTGCGGCTGAATTTTCGGTGAAAAAATCGTAATAGGTGAAAAAGTGTAATAGGTCGAAATAAAACAAAAAGTTAAAAAATAATTCGTAATAGGTAAAAATACCTACGGTAAAAAAAAAATAAAAAACATTAAAAAATAAAAAACATTAAAAAAAAAATAATAAAAAACATTAAAAATCGCATAAAAACTGTATGAGTGTTCCTCTCAGATGTAATTCTGAGAAAGAGCTTAGCTCGACTAGAAAATCTTTATGGATCTCTGAGGAAGAATCCTTAAAAAAATCTGTGTGGCGCCGTTCCTGTTCGCCCAATATAGTGATTTCATCAGATGATAAAACATCAATATCTTCTACATCAAATAGTGCAGTCAAACCTAGAAAACAAGTAGGTATGGATAAATACGTCACAGTTCTTAAGCGACAGAGGAGCCCGACATCTGCTCAAACGTCATCAAATTCAAAAGCTCCCAAGACCGTGAGTATTGACAATCCAAATGATCAAAACAGGTTTGCTCTCCTCCAGACGGATGATCCAGAACTTCCTAAAAAAACGTTTAAGCCCCCACCAATTTATCTGAGAGAGCCCACTTCCAGTAAATTGGTACAAGGAATTGTTTCGGTAATAGGTGAAAATATGTTTAGCGTAACCTCAATTAAACATGGAAATATCAGCGAAACCAAAATTCAAGTGAAAAAGGAAGATGACTTTCGAAAATTGTCCAACCAGTTGGAGAGGGAGAGTAGGGATTTCTATACCTACCAGCTGAAAAGCGCAAAAGGACTCCAAGTTGTTCTAAAGGGTATAGACCCAGATGTTGATCCTGCCGAGATAAAGACTAGTTTAATGGAAAATGGCTTCAAAATTAAGAACATAACGAATATTAGAAACCGTGAAAAGATTCCTCAGCCTATGTTCAGGGTGGAATTGGAACCCGGAGATATAGTCTTAAAGAAAAACGAGTCCCATCCCATCTACAATCTGATTTACCGTCTGCATCGTAGAATCACCGTGGAAGAACCGCATAAGCGTCAGGGACCCGTCCAGTGTCTTAATTGTCAAGAATTTGGTCACACTAAAGCATATTGTAAATTGCCGTCAGTTTGTGTTGCGTGTGGGGAACTACATACAACTGCTCAATGTGATAAGTCGAAAACCGACTCAAAAATCAAAAAATGCAGTAACTGCGGAGGTAATCATACCGCAAATTATAGAGGTTGTCCAGTTTACACTCATTTGAAAGGCATAAGGACCAATAAGACGTCAGTATTACCTGTTCATCCACAACAGCCTAATTTTGCATCGAGTAACAATTTTCCTCAATTGTTACGGCCCACTAGTCATGAAAACGCGCCTAGTTCTAGACAAGTTTCTTACGCTAACGTGGTTAAATCTAATATGCCAGGTTTGGAGCAGGAACCTAAATCTCAATATTACGAGCCTAATATTAACACTCTAGAGACTACTTTGCAGACACTTGTCCAAACTATGAACACTTTTACGACCACTATGACATCCATGATGCAGGAAATGCTGAAAATGCAATCCACTATCTTACAAGCAATTTTAAAGAAATGATTTGTTTAAAAATTTGTTTTTGGAACGCGAACGGCCTCCGCCAACATAAAAACGAACTGGAACACTTCCTGATGGATAAGCAGATTGATGTCATGATGATTGCTGAAACTCACTTGACGGCGACAGGGTACTTCAAAATTAATGGCTACGTGTTGTACGATACTAAAGATCCCCGCGGAAGACCTTGTGGAGGTTCGGCAATTCTTATAAAGAACAGAATAAAACATTATTTAATGAACAACATATGTGAGGATTACCTACAAGCAACAAACATTTGTATTGAATTCTGTCAATACAACTTTGTTTTATCATCAATTTATTCGCCGCCTCGATTTTCAATAAAAGAACATCAATACTACAGCTTCTTCAATTCCCTTGGAGCTAGATTTTTGGTTGCTGGTGACTTTAACGCCAAACACACATTTTGGGGTTCACGTCTAGTGACCCCGAAGGGTCGTGAACTCTTCAACACCATTGCCAAAATGGGCTTAGATGTACTCTCAAGCGGGCATCCCACCTACTGGCCGACGGACCGACGGAAGATTCCCGATATTATTGACTTCGGAGTAGTGAAAAATATCCCTGTAGAATCGATACAAGTGGAGCCTTCATTAGACTTGTCTTCAGATCACTCTCCTTCTATTATTTCAATGCGTTTCCTTCAAGGGTATGGCTCTCCATTTCGGGACATGTCTAAATCCAGAGTAAGTTGGATAAAGTATAAAAAGTATTTAAGTTCCCACTGCACGGAAAATGTAGTGTTGAGAACTACCGAGGATATTGATGGGTCGATTGGCAAGTTTACTGAGGACATACGAAGAGCTGTGCATCACGCTTCCACATATGACGTTGAATGCATAAATAGGACAAACAGAACTTATTTCGCTAAACTCGAACATCTCCTGACAGAAAAAAGAAGAGTTAGAAGAGAGTGGCAAATTCACAGGTCTCCTCAACTGAAAGCTAGGCTACGGGAATGCAGAGATATACTAAGAAATTTCTTAGAAACCCAAAGAATGGCTTCACTTAAATCATACTTGGAGGGAATTGACAGTTCCCCACAATCTGACTATTCGTTATGGAAGGCGGCACGAGGTTTAAAAAGACCAGTTAGAGGAAAGCCTCCTTTGCGAAATTCGATTGGTGACTGGGCTAGAAACGATTCCGAGAAAGGGACTTTATTTGTTAACCATTTGAGAAATGTGTTTCCTATAAACAACTCAAATAATGCAACTGAATTGCCACCACTCGTTATTAGACCTCCTGTACCTCTAAGACTTAGCTTTAATAATATTCAAAGCGCTATTGGTACTCTGAACCTTAAAAAAGTTCCAGGTATGGATAAAATCAGCAACAAAATGCTCGTGGAGTTACCTCGTGTAGCTAGAAGAATTATTCTCTTTATCTTCAATGCTATTTTACGCCTAGAATACTATCCTGCAGATTGGAAGGTATCTATGATTACCATGATTCCTAAGCCAGGGAAGGACCTCACCAAAGTAGAGTCATATAGGCCAATTAGCCTACTGCCGACAATTTCAAAACTGTTTGAAAAATTGTTAATGGCTAAGTTGATTCCAATTCTGAACGACACTCAATGTATTCCAAATCATCAATTCGGGTTCAGAGCTAAACACAGTACCATCGAACAAACACACAGATTAGTAAATGTGATAAGACGGTCGTTTGAAGAGAAAAAATACTGTTCCGCGCTTTTCATTGATGTTTCCCAAGCGTTCGACAAAGTCTGGCATGAAGGTTTAATGCACAAAATAAAATTAGCTCTGCCTGCTAACACCCACAAACTTATGAAAAGTTATTTATATGGTCGCAAATTTACAATCAAAGAAGGCGATTTTTTAAGCCCCGCTCAGCCAATTGAAGCAGGAGTACCCCAGGGTAGCATACTGGGTCCTACTTTATATTTGATTTATGCATCCGATATGCCGTCAGACCCCAATATACATACTTCAACTTTTGCTGACGATACAGCCTTTATTAGCGTTCATAAGGACCATCAAATAGCATCACAGAATTTGCAGAATTATATTTATAAACTAGAGAATTGGCTTGAGCTTTGGAAAATCAGGGTTAACGAACAGAAATGTATTCGTATAACTTTCACATTGCGAAAAGATACCTGCTCGTCCATCAGAATAAATAACCAAATTATTCCGCAACACAATGAAGTCAAATACCTCGGAATCCACCTCGATCGTCGTTTAACCTGGAAGTCTCATATTGACGCAAAACTTACACAGATGAGATTAAAAGCAGTGCAACTTAATTGGCTAATCGGCAGAAATTCTACATTAAAGTTGGATTGTAAACTTTTGTTGTACAATGCAATTCTAAAGGCAATATGGTGTTATGGAATTCAATTATGGGGTACTGCCTCAGCATCCAACATTGAAAAAATTCAAAGAGGTCAAAATAAAATTCTACGTATAATTACTGCAGCTCCATGGTACGTTAAAAATTCTCGAATTCACAAAGATCTAGGCATTCCTTTGGTGAAAGACGAATTTACAAAATACGCCTCAAAATATGTCAGTGGCCATGTTCGGTTGAGAAGGAGGGATACCCTTGCTTTAACTCAAACGCAAAACAGATGACTGGATCAGTGGATGTAAATATTTTTGTAGTATCATAATATTTTGTCTAGCACTGGCTGGACTTATTATTTTCTTTTAGTATTAAGATTCGAAAACTTATTGTCATTTCAATATCTGAAGATTCAATAAATAAATATAATGTAGTATAAAAAAAAAAAAAAAAAAAACCTTGGAGCAAATATTGAATAAACATGATTTTGTTGAGATCTCTGATAATGTTTGACTCAAACCTATGATATGAACTAAATTTTGTTTGGTGGGTAAATTCAGTCGATATTTTAACTTTTCTGACATAAAAGTTGATTGTGAACCAGGGTCGATGATTGCTCTTACCTGATACTTTTTGCCCCTAGTCTCAATCAATACAATTGCAGTAAATAACAAGGTTTCTTTCTCGTTGGAATGTTGATTGAAATGTTTGCTCTCTTGTAGGGTCGAGAAAGTGATATTTGGGATGGAAACGGTTGATGCTGATGTGGACTGTATATTGGCGTTTTGTGTTGCGATGCTCGTGCTTGGTTGGTTCGCGTCTGAGTTTCTGATCCCTTATGTAACAAAGTGTTGTGTCTTTGCTTACATAATCTACGACTGTATTTACTTTAACAGTCCTTGCCATAGTGGTCAATAGAGAGACAATTGTAACAATAATTTGTAACTCTAACAATGTGAATTCTGTCGTTAACATTCTTCTCTAAGAACTTGGGACAAGAGCACAGATGGTGAAACTCCTTAAAATGTTCACATTTGTAATTTGAGTCATTTTTCTGTGCTCTATTTATGTTTAAAGTTTTCCTATTTTTCGACCCAGTTTCATTTTGGGTCGTGTTTATATGATAAGTGTGAACTCGTTTTGGTTTAGATTTTAAATTATCTTTTTTCATTTGATCTGATTTCGTATTTGATTGTGTGATGGCCGCTATAGATTCCAGAGTCTTAGAGATGTGGGTCAAGAAAGTGTTGAATTGGTCTCAAGTCGGAACTTTTGTTATTTCCTGAAGTGAATTTTCAAATTCCTTTAAAAGAGTCCGAGGAAGCTTTGTTGATTTAAGGTATACTAGAAATGAGTCCCGTGTTGAGGTTTCTATACCTAAAGCATTTCACGCCTGAATACATCCATTAACTGTTCGTTGAAGGTTTTGAATTGATGAGCCTGAGTCTTCGGCAACGTTCGGATCAAATAAAATTTTTAATTGTTCGCTTACTTGGATCCGATTGTTCTCGTATTGGGCTACAAGGTTTTTCCAGGCTACGTCGAAACCTTCGTTGGTCAATGGGGCATTTGAAATGAAAAAGTTTCTCAATTTTACTAAGTCTAGAATTATTTATGTATAATGCTGTGAAAAGGTCGCGGAAAGTAGGCCATGTTACAAAATCTCCATAAAATGTGTCCGTGTCACAAGGTGGTAGCTGTACAAAAGAGTTATCCTGATTTTCTTGTGGTTGATTTTCAGCTGAAGAAATCCGCTCTTTTTTTATTTGTATTCGATAGGGCTTGAATTTCTGCATTGATTGATCCTAGACAGGTTTAGTATGCAGAATGACCTTTTTTGTAACGAGCCTATTTTTATCGATTGGTTTTTTTGAATCTTCTTTTGTGCCCCTACACTCTTTATACACCCTTTTGATTTGTGACCATAAAGAATCAAGTTCGACCCGAAGTACCTCTAGAGAGTGAATGTTGTTTTCGGCCGCGCTTTGGGTATACTCTATTTTAAAATCCAAAAGGTCATTTATACAATTATAAATTTATCGAGTGAATTACGTCACCCTAAACCACGTCACCCTAGAACTAAACAAATAAACAATTAAAAGCACACTAAACATACAAACATACACACACATTAACTGCTAAGCTATTAAACATTACAAAATGCAACGTTATCATTAACACATATTATTTTCACAAGTGCATTGGCACAATCAAATTCTTATTTCTATTTGTTTATTTACTTCGATTAGCATTAAGACATATTATTTTCACAAGTGCATTGACACAATCAAATTCTTATTTCTTTTTATTTATTTACTTCGATAAATATAATTCTTGGTAATTTTTACAACAGCACTTAAGTAGTTGAGTACTTTCAACTAAATATTAAACCACTTAAAAACCATAAAGACTTCTTTGATTTCCCTTTGAATAAGGAAAAAAAAACGCTGAGTCAACATTGTTGCAACATCCAAGCTTCTCTTGTATGTTGCACAACATTGTTGTAATCAACAGTGTTGATTGGATTCAATCAATATTGGATGGTAATAAAAATGGTCTGCTCTGAAGAACAGAGCTCAGTGTGGAAATTTAGTTGAAAGTATGAAGTTAAAGAGATCTTAAAAATAAATTAAGAATTATTATTTATAAAAAGAATTGTAAAACATGAAAATATTATTTAAGAAATTGTGAAAGATTGAAATAAGGAATTAAAAATTAATAAATTTTGTAAACAAACTTAATATCCGAAAAAAAAATTCAAATTGTTTTAAATTGAACTCCAACAATTATAAAGGACTCCCTCGCAACAATCATAACTAGTGCCATTGTTTAATTATGGGTTAAAATTCAAAACGATAAAAATAAGGGTCAAATTGAGTCAAAAAGTCCCTGCTAGCGATTTTATAAGAAATATCAAAAATAATAATTAATTTACAAATTAATTATTAATTTGAATGTATTTTGTTTCCCCAGAAAATTATCAAAAGAAGTATGGGTGGTAACCCTTTTTGTTTTTCTACTTCTTATTTAGAGCAACAAAAAATTCTAAGAGCGAACCCACACACTAAAAGGTTTATTTTTTCTTTATTATTTTTGCACTTAATAAATCGGAATCCAAATGACAAAAGGCTGTCGAATCGTGCAACAAAAAATTTAAAGCTCCATTTAAAAAATCTTAAAAATAATTGAATAAGTTCATTTTTCGATAATATAACTGATAACTGACTGTGGTAACGGACACAAACTGTGTAGAGCGCCCTGCAACAAGAATAGTCAATGGTGTAGGTCTGATAAAAATAAAGTAGAAGCTTTCAGAAATCACCTGTATGATACATTTAATATACATCCAAGTGAAAACACAGTGTTTCATGAAGAAATTCTTGAATATTTAAGTGCTCCATGCCAAATGAGTTTGCCAATACAACACATTTCACCATGAGAAACAAAAACTGAAATTAAAAAGTCTCCCGGCTATGACAGTATTGATGGCAAAATTGTCAAACTTTTACCAGATAAAGCTATCATTTATTTAACAAATATATATAATGCAATCCTGTGTACCTATCATTTTCCATCTCAGTTAAGTGCGCTGAGATTATTATGATCAAAAAACCACAAAAACCAGAAGGGGAAATAAAGTCTTATAGAACTATTAGTTTACTCTGTATTTTCTCAAAAAATTTTCGAGAAAATGTTACTAAAACGTCTGCAGTTAATCTTGGAAGATCTTCATATAATACCTGATAATCAATTTGGTTTCAGGCGAAAACACGGTACACCGGAGCAAATTCACCGAGTGGTTGATACGATTCGAAATTTTGCTCTGCAGTTTTCTTAGATCTAGAACAAGCTTTTGACAGAGTTTGGCACAATGGCTTATTGTCAAATATAAAAGCTATACTTCCAGCCCCATTTTACTTTTTAATAAAATCTTTTCTACAAAACCGATCTTTCTACGTTAGAGTAAAAGACGAGATTTCATCAATATTTGAAATCAGGGCCACTATATTTACAGCCGACATGCCTCTGTCTGAAAACGTATATGTATCAACTTATGCGGATGACACAGCAATTTTAGCCACCCATGATTCACCCGAAATAGCATCAATACTAGTGCAAAATGAACTAAATAGTTTAGAAATTTGGCTAAAAAAAAATAAAACATAAAAGTAAACGCACAAAAATCTGCTCATGTTACATTCACATTAAGAAGAAATGGCTGCCCACCCTTGTCAATCAACAACACTCTAATACCCAACACAGATTGTGTTAAGTATCTTGGAATGCATTTAGATCGCCGACTTACATGGAAGAAACACATAAAAGCTAAAAAAGAGCAATTAAATATAAAAAGTAGAAAACTTAATTGGTTAATTGGCATGAAATCTCAGCTTAATCTTGAAAACAAAATTAAATTATATAAAGCAATTATAAAACCTGTGTGGACATATGGAATTCAACTCTGGGGTACTGCGAGTAACTCCAATGTCGAAATTCTACAAGGATACCAGTCAAAAACACTCAGACTTATCAGTCAAGCCCCTTGGTTTATAACAAACGAAGCCATACATAATGACCTAAAAATTCCAACTGTAAAGGAAGTCATACGATCTCAAAGCGAAAGATATTTAAACCGTTTAAGCAACCACGTAAATCCGTTAGCAATATCTTTACTAGACGATACCAATGAAATAAACAGACTCAGACGACACCATATTTTAGACCTACCATTTCGTAGTTAATGACTTCATTACCTAAATAAATAAAGTATTATTAAAATTAAACATATTCATGTCAATAGCTGTATGTAAAATGTTATCGTAAAAAAAAATGTAAAATTGTAAATTTTTTTTGTATTTTAATAGTTTAAGTTTATATTAACACATTCGGCTGCAATTAAATTTAGCTGGTGCCTGCCAGAGAATCAATTAAATTTTTCACATAATAATAATAAGCGGGAATTGCCGCTTTTTATCATTGAATCATATTTTGCGTAATGTCGAACTAATGACGGGAAGTCCCCCTGTGACGGGAACGACGCCGTTCTACGGCTCTTGTAGTGAGAAGATTCTCCACAGATTTGTTTAAGGATTCTTCCTCAGAGACCCATAAAGGTTTTCTAGTCGAGCTAAGCTCTTTCTCAGAATTACATCTGAGAGGAACACTCATGCAGTTTTTATGCGATTTTAAAGGTTTTTTTTTTATTTACCGAGATATTACCGTAGATATTTTTACCTATTACGAATTATTTTTTCACTTTTTTGTTTTATTTCAACCTATTACACTTCTTCACCTATTACGATTTTTTCACCGAAAATTCAGCCGCACTAAAAATAACACGTCCGAACAACACTATGTGTATGATTTTATTATTTAATGTTAAAATATATGTATTTATGTTTAGTTAAAAAGATTAATATTAAACTTATAGTTGTACTACAAAGAGTACGATTATCAATGTTAAGAGTATTTTTCACAAAATTTTCTTATTATCTAATTACTGATAGATTGAAATTTAAATAAACAAAAAAAATGTTGCACTTACTTCTTTGTTTATGTCGCTGCTTTTCGATTTGTGTCTCTTCTTGTTAATTGGATCTGTTGTTGTATAATTGGGTCTCTTTTGTTCTGCCACTGCACTTGTGGATTGTATTTTTTTTTCTCACAAAATTAATTTATTTTGAACCGTTATGAATTTTGTGTATTTTAATATTTTTAAATTTTAAGAAATTTTTTGTTATTGTTATTTCCACTTTATACGGTTCGAAGTGGCCATTGTTTATTGTGTTTGTTTTTAGGTTCGCAGGTTCTTTAATTGAGTAAAACACTTTTGTCCAATTTAGTTAATTAAACTTTAAATTCTTTATATAATTTTCGTTACAAATTTGTTTTTATTACATTTATTTTGTGTGTTTGTGATTTTTGTAATACTGTGTCTTTTGTTTGTTTTTTGAAATTGTGCTGTTTATTTGATTTTTGTTTAACTAAAACGATCACACTTGCTGAACTGCCTAAAAGAGACTGAACATGAACAAAATATTTTAATGCTAGTTAGCAATGTTAATACAAGAATTTAAAGACTGCAAAACAAAAGGAGTAAAGGTGGATTCACCCATTTGTTGTTAACAAAAAGTTTTTCCGGAGAAAAATTTTTTTACTGAGAGTTTTGTGCAGCTCGATTCACCCATTTCGAACGATTTTTTTAAAAATCTAAGCTGCCTATGTAAACAAAATCTATTAGTTTTACAAGTGCGGCCATTGATTTATTTTGCTTTGGGTTTTAAGTGTCAAAATACAAATATTAAATTATTTTAAAGTATTGTGTATTCAAAATCACAGATATAAATTTGAAATTAATGAAAAAAGAAAGTTGCTTTTGCTGATGGCCATGGAAATACATAAGGCATTGTTATTTGTATGAAAAAAATACAACCTATTGGCAACCCAATTCATTTTTGTCCAGAAAAAAATATAAAATTAAAACAATTCAAGTTCGTAAAAAATATTTTCTCTTTTTCAAAAAGAGAGAAATAAAAAAATTGTTCGAACCCAATTTTTGTTAAGAACGAATGGGTGAATCCACCTTAAATATATTAAAAAGGACCGTTAGTATTTTAAAGGGTGTTTCATTAAAATGTGTTAACGTTGAACAGTACGTATAATAAAAAACATAATGAACTTCAATAATATGTGTTCGGAAGAGCATATTGTGAGTTAAATTTTGAGTGATTAAAATCTTATTTTATCTTTATTAGTTCGTTAATGTTAATAAATAATATAAAATTTCCTATTTATTTGTTTAGAAAATACAACGGGTAACAGACGGTTCTCGGATACCGTTTTTACTCGTTTGATTGATTATCTAGAATTTCGAATTTCAGTCACAGACGCATGTCCTCTACTTTTTTGATTAAATTCAGATAAATTATAAATTTTAATTCTAACTTTATAAGTTTTGGAGATACAAAGGTACCATTTGTACCTATTTTGTCCCCCTTACCGTTGAAATTTCCAAAAACACCTTCTTATGTAAACTCCACAAAAGGAACCTAGTAACTAAGATTCCAGCTTTATCTGTTTGGTCTATGCGCAGCGTTGCTATATTTATATATTTTGAAGAAAACTTTTTATTTTTGAAACAAAAAAATTTTAATTAGACTAGTTTAAAAAATTATAAAGGGTATTTATTAAGCTATTATTTTACTAATCGAAATCAATATTACAAACTGTGCAAAATCAAAACGGAATATCTCACGGCATTTCCTGTCAATTTTGTGAACATTATTTATAGTTTTTTTAAAAAAAAAATATTGCCACTCGAAAACTTTGCAAAAAATTAAAAAAAAAATGCTTTTTTGACTGCCCTCTACTCAAAGCAAATGGATAAAAGACATATTCCCGATGACAAAACACGAATACATGGGCGTAGCCAGGATAAAATCTAGGGGGGGGGGGCAAAATTTTTTGTTAATAAAATGCTTCAAGCCTTCTTCTCAATTCAAATGGATAAAACTTTGCAGGCATTCACCAGTATAAAATCTAGGGGGAGGGGCAAAATTTTTTGTTAATAAAATGCTTTTTTGACTGCCTTCTTCTCAATTCAAATAGATAAAACTTTGCAGGCATTCATACTCCCGATGGCAATACACGAATACATGGGCGTAGCCAGGATAAAATATAGGGGGGGGTTGCAAAAATTTTTTTTTGTAAAATTCTTTTTTGAATTGCAGGGTCTAAACCGTGCAATATTAAAGCGCTGGAAGAGGAAGTTTTATTATATGAATATATTTTTTTATTGTAGGAATATAAAAAAATTTATTTTTTTAAGAAACGCTTTTCTTTACCTTAATATATTGATCAGTTGTGAACACAAAATAAATATAAATACTAAAAAAATCGACTAAAAGTCAAAAAATAAGAACATTTGAAAAAACATAAACTTTTAAATCAAAATGGAAAAAATCTCAAACACCCCACGCTTTTCTTTAGTCGATTTTTTTAGTATTCATATTTATTTTATGTTCACAACTGATCAATATATTAAGGCAAAGAAAAGCGTTTCTTAAAAAACCCAGTCTTTCATTCCTGGCATCAGTCGGCTCTCGCTGATAAAATTGAGTTACGAGAGCTTCAGTTTCACACTCTAAAGTTTTTCTCTTCTTCTCGTTTGGAAGTGTGTGAATCCCATGCTCAGCAACCAAGTCATTATTTTTGAACAACTCCATGACGATGGGACAAGAGTAAGAAGTTGAATTCTTTCAGATCTACTCTGTGACGATTTGTACTTCTTTTTTATTTGTTCAAAAACTTCTACTGCATCCTTATGATGTCGATTTTGGCACTCATTATTAAGTCTTATAAGTTTGTCTGAAAAGTTAGAACAACCATCATCTCCTGCAGAACTGTCATCATTTTCAGAATTGATTTTGTTCTCATCTGGAATAACCGGTAATGTGTCCAACTTTCCCATAATTTTCCTGCACGATCCACAAATTAGCAAACATTTTGAAACCGTTGGGAATTTTTTCAATAAGTTGTCCGACATATTTCGCATATCTGATGATCTGTGCTTCTTTTTGTTTAAGGGATTACAACAACAAGAAGTAAACATTTCCTGTTGGAAGCGGAAGCCATTGTGAGGATTAATTATGCAAGTAATTAGTAAATAACGCACGTCCAAACTTTAACACTGTTTGTAAAAAACTAATTTCCGAATGTCCTTCGAATGCAAACAAATACTTTTTTAAGATCATTTAGGCAGTACGTTTTTATGAAAGAGTCTAAAATCCTTTATTATTTTTTTTTGATGGAATTTAAGAGGTTGTCTCGGATTTTTTCTTATATCTCCGTTATTTATGGACGGATTTTGCTGATTTAAAATAGAAAACTTCTCTTCTTTGGATCCCGAAGATATCTGGGGACTTCAGAAAATTGATTTCAACAGTCAGACAGACAGGGTCGGAAAATTATATTGTGGAAATTACAAACGGAATGGCAAACTTATATATACCCTTCTCATGAAGGTGAAGGGTATAATAAATGAAAAAACTGTGAAAATAAAGGAAACAAATCGAATTAATTCTGTTTATATTCCATATTAACAAAAACAAAATGCCTGATGTTTTTGGAATGCTTTATTTGTTGCCGTGCCGCAAACGCCTTATTAATTCGCCTTGTTTTGCATATTTTTAAATTTTTTAAAAATTCGCCAAATTATCTTTACTTTTTATACATATCGAATCGGTAGTCAACCTTGCTTCTTATGTCTAAATATAAAATGTTTTTAATCACAAGAAACAAAAATTAAAAGAAAAAAAAAATTTGTTTAAAAATTTTGTTTTCTAATTGAAAATTATAAATATTCTTTTACATTTATTATTGCAGGAAGCTCGGTCTCCTATTTCTTCCATAAATGATTCTGATGAATCATCAGATCTCGATGGAATCACAAATGTTAAAAGTAATAATTGTAACACCACCGAATCTGTTCCAATTGAAAATAAGATAAACATCGATTCTATAAATTCTAAGAGCACCTGTAAAGAGAGAAAAGAAAGCAACCAAGGGATGGTTTCTACTACAAATTTTGAATCAAAACGATCTTGCCAATCCCTGGACAAACACACTTTCACAAATAAAAGTGTTCCAAATTCATCAGAAAACCGCTTCTATTCACCAACAAATCTCTCAAATGTACCACAAAATGTTCTGTTGCAACTAATTGAAGCCGGTCATTTGGAAGTGCATACTGAAGAAGGTAATAAGTAAAAATATTAACATTTTATTAATGAGGGATGACGTGGCAACGCCCGAACCACCAGAAGTGATTGTACATTTTAGCAGATGCAACTCTGCAAGTGACTGACGAGTAGATGATACGAACGAGAAGAAATTACTAACGAGATTTAGGGTGTGGCTCGTGCGAGTCAAGACTTGAGAGAGACGAACTAATGACAGGACGGTAGAGTTGATATTAGAAGCTTAACAAGTACACATTAAACCTTTAAACTGAGAAGTAAATAATTTAAGCACATTAATTACAATAAAGAATTGAAACAATTTAATAATTAAAATTAAAGGCATGTTTCTAGATAACTAGTGTATTCTCACCCGAACGAGTGGTACATGAGCAAGTACGTAAACAAATAAGTTTCTTACTTTAGTTACCTTGGTAATATTGAGTTGTTATATTGCGTTATGCCAAATTATTTAATTAAATATTTTGTTTAATAATTGAGAATTTTTCCTCTTGCGAGTACTAATTGTAAATTTAAAAAAAAATTATTCGAAGTTTTTACTTCAAGTTAAATACAATTCATTTGAAAACAATTGTACACTACTATTTATTTTTGTACATTTTTCTTATATGTTTCACATTAGCTTTCCGTTGGAAAGCGTAAATGTAAAATCATATAGAAATGTACAAAGAGACACTAGCGAAATGTAATGCAAATGTACAAAATAAATAGTATTGTACAATTGTTTTCAAATGAATTGTATTTAACTTTTTTTTTTTATTTATTGAATCTTCAGATGTTGAAATGACAATAAGTTTTCAAATCTTAATACTAAAAGAAGATAATAAGTCCAGCCAGTGCTAGACAAAATATTATGATACTACAAAAAATTTACATCCACTGATCCAGTCATCTGTTTTGCGCTTGAGTTAAAGCAAGGGCATACCTCCTTCCCAACCGAATATGGCCACTAAAGTTAAGGATGTCTCGTGCAAGTGGGTTTGGATGGTGGTCAAGTTTGCTGACATATTTTGAGGCATATTTTGTATATTCCACTTACACCAAAGGAATTCGAGAATTTTTAACGTACCATGGAGCTGCAGTATATATACGTAGAATTTTATTTTGACCCTTTTGAATTTTTTCAATGTTGGATGCGGAGGCAGTATCCCATAATTGAATTCCATAACACCATATTGACTTTATAATTGCATTGTACAACAAAAGTTTGCAATCCAACTTTAATGTAGAATTTCTGCCAATTAAGTTGCACTGCTTTTAATCTCATCTGTGTAAGTTTTGCATCGATAAGAGACTTCCAAGTTGTGTTGCGGAATAATTTGGTTATTTATTCTGATGAACGAGCATATATCTTTTCGCAATGTGAAAGTTAAAAATACATTTTAAAAAATATTTTACAGTTAAAAATACATTTATGAAGAAAAAATCAATTTATTTTTAAGAGCCCCAAGTTGAGTGTGTAGTGAATATGGTTTGCCTGCCACCATCTGATAGTAAGGCAGACATTCCGATGGTCAATATGTCTTTGAGTCCTTTGAATGAGGCTATTACCACTTTAGGTGCAACGCCTATTAGAAAAAGAAAGTTGCGAAGTGAAACATACAGGAAAGAGAAAAAAGGCAAGGTTGTGAGTGCAATCGCGACAATATTTGATGAAGGCTTTGATAACGAATGCAGTCAAGCAGATGACGGCAAACAAATGATTGAGCAATTGAAAAGAAAATTCAATTTAGCGACCACTTTTCCGGAGAAATATCTCATTTTATCTGTGCTGCCTCAATCATGGTCTATACGCAAGATTTCTGAACAGTTTCAAACATCTTTTTACATCGCGAGAAGAAGCAAAGAATTAGTTTGACAGAAGGGCATATTGGCGACTCCCACCAAGAAATTTGGCTCAAGGACCCTCAGCGAAGCAACGGTGAAATTGATTCAAGATTTTTACTGCAATGATGACAACAGCCGCGCCTGCCCAGGTACACGTGACTATGTTATCACACGTGAAGATGGAGAAAAAGTACACAAGCAGCGCAGATTATTATTATGTAATCTATCCGAAGCATACCATCAGTTCAATGAGAAATACCCAGCAGAAAAAGTGGGATTTTCTAAGTTTGCCATCCTACGACCAAAAGAATGCGTGCTGGCATTAGACAGGCACGGAACGCATTCAGTCTGCGTTTGCATGTTTCATCAAAACATCAAATTAATTTTCTTTCCATGCAAGAAATTGAAAGTATTTCATATAGGGACCTCCTGTCGAAGTCGTTGTGCGCATACCCCACGGATAATTGTCATCTGTCCAAATGCGACAATTGTCCGAAGATTGACGAGCTAGAGCAATATTTGGCGGAAAAGTTTGAACAGCTGTTAATTCAGGAGGTGCATTTCAAACAGTGGATAATTAGCAGCGGCAGATGTTCCCTTGAGACCGTGGTAAAGCAGATTCCGGAATTCATCGAGGAATTCGGATTCAAGTTGAATGAACTGAAGGCGCACCATTTCATATCCGAGATGCAATCGAAATTTCTAAAGGAAAGTAAGGAGAAATTAGCCCAAAATGAATTCATTGTGATAAGCGACTTTGCCGAGAATTACACTTTTCTCGTTCAGGATGAAATTCAGGCTTATCTGGGGGCAAACGACCAGTGCACGGTGCATCCTTTTTGCATTTATTTCAAAAACGAATATAACGAACTACAGACCGTAAGCCTTGTTGTTGTCGCGGAGAGTTTAGCTCATAATTATGTGTCCGTTTATTTATTTCAAATGAAACTGTTTGAATTCTTAAGATCAAAATTCGATGCAATCGACAAAGTAACGTTTTTCTCAGACGGCGCGGCTTCTCAGTACAAGAAAAAAAAAACTTTTACAATCTTTGCATAATTGAAGAAGAACAAAACTGCAAGGTCGAGTGGCACTTTTTCGCGACGTCCCACGGTAAGGGCCCATGCGATGCGTTAGGGGGAACCCTAAAACGCATGGCGACTAAGGCAAGTTTGCAAAGGCCATATACTGACCAGATCTTAAATGTACAACATTTGTTTTCGTGGATTCAAAGCAAGGAAATTGCCATTAACACAGTTTTATGCACTCAAAAAGAACACGATGCCATGGAGCGACGAATTCAAAACAGATATAATAATGTCAAAACTATAACTGGAACGCAAAAGTTTCATTGCTTCATACCAAATATTTTTGATATGTCAATTAATGTAAAGCGGTACTCTTCGTCTGCCGACGTGCTAAATTTAAAGTTACTTTAATTTTATAATGATGCCAAGACAATTGAAATTTTTAATAAATATTGTAATTAAGTAGAATCAGCAAAATAAGAAAGATTTTTTCTTCATAAATGTATTTTTAACTGTAAAATAATTTTTAAAATGTATTTTTAACAAGGTGGTCTCTTAAATGCTCTTCTCCTGTCCAAACAAGGAGTCGGGGCCCATTTTTTTTATTGCTGATTCTAAAAGCAAAAATTATGAGGAATCCAAAAAAAGAAAATTAGCCGGAAAATTTAGGAGCTTCTGTGGAAAATCGGAAAATTTAATTTTCATGGGAAAATTTAAAGGTAAATTTCTAAGAAAAATTAGGAAAATTTTATTTTGCAATTAAAGTCTGATTCAATACCTTTCCAACGAGCTATCACTCGTTGCGATCGCTTTAGTAGTTTTTTTTTAAAAGAACTTTCAATGAGGTCCCTTATGAAGAATTCGTCAATTTTGTCAGTGACAGTGGTGTACACCACCACTAAACCAGTCACTATAAAAAAAAATATATGTAGGTACATTATTTTTTGCTGTGCAAAAAAAGCAATCACCTTTTGGGTCGTCCAAAAGGTGATTGCTTTCATATGGAATTGCTCTATAATATCAAATAAAATAATAATTGTTCTTAAAAACAGCTATGGCACAAGCTTTAATGTTTGAAGTTGTACTTGAAGTGGTACACATAAAAATGTCGACGAAAGTGGACAACAAACATAATAAATAAATGTATTCAGGTTTCCGAGACGATGTCTTGACATGAATACGAAAAAACTGAAGAAAATGAGGCAACATGTAAATAGAAATTAATAAATAAAAATGATAATTACAGCAAATTTCGAACCACCAGGTAACACTGGTTAAAAGATTGATGTTTGTCTGTTGGCTAGCAGGCACCGCAGTGGTGCAGAGGGTTAGAACGCAAAGAATTCTGATGAAAGAAAGTGGTGTTTCTCGAAACATATGTAAATTCAACAACCCAGGTTCGAATCCCAGCCAAGAAATTTATCAATAAAAAAATTTAATAATAAAAATTTTTCAGGTTGTAAAACAATTCCTACCTTCAGTAAAAATAATTTAATGAAAATTAAATTTAATGAACTCGAGCCTAACTAAATAAATATCAAAAATTAACAGTTCAAATAAAATAATAATTATTTTTTAAACATTAAAATTTTTTTTTTGGAATGATTGAAGAAATAGCTATCTAAAGTCCTTTGGACAATTTTGCTAGAACCAATAGGTGAAAAGTTACACCACTTTAAAATAACTCTATATGACCAAAATGTCCAACTTTGACCCCCCCTAACTCCTGCAGTTCTTGAATGATAGAGCTGAAAATTTTGGTCTGGCATACTATCCAATAGTACTAACTTTGGAAGACATTGACTTTAAAATTTGGTCACTTGACGTGCAATTGCCCATATATTATTTATTTATTTAATTTTAATTGCTTTTTTGAGTTTATGTTTTTATGTTTCTTTTATTTATGTACCTACATATGTAATGTTTTTAATATTTAAATTAATTTGCTTTAAATTTTTTCTTTATGGAATGTTTTTTGTTTTTGATATATGTATATGTTATATTTTATTTATTTAGTTTAATTGCTTTTTATACTATTTTATTGTTTGTCTATTGTTTTGTTTTTTTATTTATTTATTATTATTATTTTAAATGCTTTTTTACTTGTAAATACTTTTTTATTGTTAATGCACATTTATTTTATTGTTTTTAAATGAATTGTTTACTTTTGTTTTTCATACCAATAAAGTATTTATTTCTTCTGGCTTTTAATTTATATTTTTTGTTAAAATTTATTTATCAACAGTACCCAATATGACTGTGCCAATAATTATTTTTATTAACAAATAATGTAATGAGAGAAGTCCGTGTTCTATATGGAAAGCCTTGGGAATTATGTATATATGTATATAATAAAATATGTACAATTGGAATAAATAAATGCATAAAACAGTTTTACTTAAGAATTTATTAATAAATTGTTTTATTTAATATAATAGGCACATGTTTTTTGATATTTCTATGTACATACGACATTAATTTTTATATTTGGCTTGCAAATTGTTTTACATAAGTAACAATAAGTTCCTAGAAAAAAGTTGAAGGTGTTACTTTTTGCTAAGAACTATTGCCTATGTAAAAAACTTTGCAATCAAGCGATCTTGAACTCGTTTTGCTAGCGAAGATGGTCGGTCTTGATTTACAAAATCGGTATTTGTATGAGTCTCTGGAATCGCAAACTCTGTTTCGTAGCTTTGATCGTGCAAGTTCATATTATGTAACGTTGCGCAGGCGTTAATAATTTTTCCGACAAATCCAGGATCATACAGAAGAGTTCTTTGTTTAAATAAGCATCGCCAAGTTCCTTTTAGTGGAGTCATCAACCATGGCTCCAATGGGTATGCAGAATCTGCTGTATTTTTATGTGGTTTTAATAAATTAGTTTTTTTATGTAAATATCCAAATTATACATACCAATTAAAACATGTTTTGGCTTCTATTTTCAAAACTTCGCTGCATGACTCTTCGAATTGCAGAGGAGCTCCATATGTAAGAGTCATGCCGCGCTCCTGGGTTGGGTTGATCAACTACCACTCACCAGAGGCGCTGAAATACTGTACTTTAATAAACATGTTTTTTATATTATTTTTATTATTGCATCTTTCTTGTCGAAATTTACAATAACCCCCTTATTCAGAAACGATTACTAAATTTAACAAACGTTTATTAAGACAGATTTGCATATAAAAATTTGCTTAATAAACGTTTGTTAAATTTTATAATCGTTTTTGAATAAGGGGGTAAGTATTCAAATCTTAATTCTACTTGTTGTTTATAAGTTGTTACCAATGTAACCACTAACTGATATATCCAAATTTTAAAAATGTTTTCTAGTTAGGCTCAAAGTATCGGTTCTTTTTAGCCTCTAGTGACCTTCGAACTGAAGCAGACCCCGAGCGAGGTAGTTAGGGTGGGCCATTAGTTTATCAATGTAGCTGATTGAATATTTTTTAATTTCCTCCTGGATAGTGACGTTGAGATCTCTGTGGATAATATCATTACTTATATACCATGGGGCGCAGACAATTTGTCGTAATATTCTAGACTGTCTTCTTTGAAGCTTTTGGATGTTAGATGCGCATGCAGTACCTCATAATTGGATGCCGAATGTCCATATTGATTTTATGATGGACTTGTATAAGAGAATTTTGTTGTCTAACGATAAGTTTGAGTTTCGACCGAGAAGCCAATGTAGTTGAGCAGCTTTAAGTTTCATAGCTGTTATTTTCGTTTCAAAATGACGAGACCAGGTCGCGTCTATCTATATGAATTTCCAAGTACTTAACATGGTTTTCGACCGGAACAGTGATGTTATTTATTTTTACAGCTGGCCACGTTTGCCTTCTGAGCATGAAGGTTAAGTAAGCACATTTAGCCGGGTTAACCTTTATTCTCCATTTTTCTAGCCAGGCCTCTAGTTCATTGATGTAGGATTGCAGATTTTGCGATGCGACTTTTGGGTCATGGTTAACGCTAATAAATGCTGTGTCGTCTGCAAATGTAGAGGTATGCGTGCTCAGGTTTGTTGGCATATCCACTCTGTATATTATATATAGAAGCGGTCCTAATATGCTGCCTTGGGGGACACCAGCAGTAATTTTCTTGAGGGGGAAGTATTTATCTGGCGACCTTACTATGAATATTCTGCCTGTTAGATAGCTCTCCAGAAGCTTCAGAGTGTTTTGAGGAAGCATTCGTGTTATTTTGATGAGTAGCCCATCATGCCAAACTTTGTCAAATGCTTGGGAAATGTCTATAAACAGGGCTGAGCAGTATTGCTTTTTATCAAACGCCGATCTAATTAGGGTGACAATTCTATGCACTTGTTCTATTGTACCATGTCTCGTTCTGAATCCGAACTGGTGATCCGGGATGATGTCGTGTTCATTTAGATGAGGAGTTATACTCAAAACGAATATTTTTTCGAAAAGCTTCCATAGGATTGATAATAAGCTTATCGGTCTGTACGACGCAACCTGGCTATCATCTTTTCCTGGCTTGGGAATCATAATAATTATAGACCTCTTCCGTGAGGATGGGAAGTACTCCAACTCTTAATATCGCGTTAAAAATGAGCAGAAAGATTCTAGAAGCAGACGATGGTAAGTTTCTTGTCATTGATCCCGTGATGCGGTCAGGTCCGGGAGTTGTTCTAATATTCACTTTTTCTATTGGAGATTTTACTTGAGTTATGTTAAATTTTTTTGGTTGGTTTACATTATCAGGAATAATTGCACGACAGGAACATGTATGTGCATCATGTGGCGTGAACACTTTCTCAAGGTGGCCCGCGAAAGCGTTTAATTTTTGAATTGTGTTTTTGGCCCAAGTGCGGCTTTCCAGTCTTAATGGAGATTCTTGTGTTATAGGGAATTTCCTATGCCGTACAGCCTTCCATAGCTGTAATTGGAGTTGTTTGTGGCATCTAGGCTGTTTAGATAGCCTTATATTGCAGACTCGTGGTTTTTTCTCTGATCAGGGTCTCTATATCTGTCGATTTTAAGGAGTACGTTTAATTGTCCGCTTGATTGGGGTTGCATTTCTTGATGCAGAATCCAAAACGTAAAACGGTCGACAGCTCTTTGGATGTCAGATGAATTTTTTAGGGGAATGCACTGTGATAGGTGAGAGCTCACATACATTTTATACTTTAACCAATTTGTGTTTCTGTTTGGATAGGAAATAAAATTTTCAGCTGCGGCGTCGGAGTTGCCTTTTAAAATGAGGATTGAAGGTGAATGATCGGACGATAGATCATAGGAGGAACTAACTAGTACCTGATCGCGCTTGATGTTTTTAATTACAGCAAAGTCAATAAGGTATGGTAGCTTGTTGAAGTCGGTTGGCCAATAGGTAGGCTCACCGCTCGATACGACATCAAAATTATTTGCCCCAATATGTATGTTTAGCGTTGTAATCGCCAGCAGAAATGAATTTCTGGTCCAATGTGGAGAAGAAGTTGAGAAATTTATCGTGTACAATATTGTGCCTCGGGTGACAATAAACGGATAACAAGGTACGTTTGAAATCACTAAGATTTATAGATGTGGCCTGGATACAATCTTCTTCGAACTCTGGCAATGGTAAGTGTCTGATGTGTTTGTGCACAATTATGGCTGTGCCACCACAAGCCCATCCGCTGGGATGTTTTGTGTCATACGTAAGGTATCCATATGATTGTTTTTGTTTGTTTGTTTGTGTAATACTAGCAACAGAGCCAGCGGCTTGGCTGGGCGCATATGACGGACCATATTGAGAGTGAGCATATTTTTGAACTAAAGCAGGTTTTTTTAGATGCAAGAAGATTTTACAACCCCTATAGTTTGCAGTGTAATTTTCGCCACAATTGCTGCATTTCTTAACATTCGGTTCAGCTTTAGAACAATTACATTCGGCGGTTTTATGAGCATCGCCACAAACCACACATACGTGAGGCAATTTACAATATGATTTTGTATGCCCATATTCCTGACAGTTTGTGCATTGGGAGTGACCCAAGTTGGGATGAACTGAATTTTTGACTTTGAGAACCGATGAATCAAACGATATCTCAATGCGATGCATTGGATGAGGAACTTTACTCCTGTTCAAAATGTTATGAACAGATTTTACCTCATACCCGTCTAGCTCTATGGCAGATTTTATTTCGTCTGTAGGAACAACTATCTATGCCTTTTATGACAATAATCAAACCCTTAGCACTTTTTAATTGATATGTATAGTAACTTTTATTTTCTGCGTCAAGGTGTCTTGATATAATACGAAAGTTCGTTTCTGTACTGGCTTGAATTTTGGTCTCTTGAATTTGCCGCATCGTATAGAAATGACGTAGAAATTATTCTTACCTTCAAATTGAGTCCACATGTTGACTATGCTATTCGATGGTTGCTCCCGCAGATAGAAAGGTGGCGGTTCCAGTAGCTGATTCTGCTTCTTCATCGTTAGGTATGGATAGTACAGAGAATCTGTTACCACTTGTTGGCAAAGAGACTACGTTAGAGCCTTTGTATTGTTTGGTCATGCGTCCTTGTTGTGTGGACCTAGGGCTGGCCTTTCTCTTAGTAATTGTAATATATCTCTCCATGCCTGTATTTATTAATACTAATCGTGATGTTCCAGGTTTTTCGTTATTATTCCTCTGGTCAAACGACTTCACACTTTGAACCACATTTACTGTCGGATCAACACACTTGCTCAGGTTGGGCACACTTGCACTTAAGTTACTGTATGGAAAACCAGTTGCGCTGTCAATTTTTGCACTTAAGTAATTTTTGTTTAATTCTGGGTATCGAATATTTTCATTGCTGACGCTCGGAGAGCTTACCACAATATACCCATTTGTGCTGGGCCTACTTTCCTTGTTGGAAGTATTTGTGAGGCTCATTTACAAATCTCTGCAGGCACCATAGTTATTGATATTATTATTATTTTTTTTACCTATTACATTCACATAGTGTTGCTTGAACTGGTCGGACGTGTTATTTTTAGTGCGGCTGAAATTTCGTAATAGGTGAAAAAAAAAATAAAAAAAAAAACTTGTAATAAGTGAAAAAAAAAAAAAAATATATATATATATATAAAAAAAGATATCGTAATAGGTGGAAAAATAGTGGTTTTTCGGTAATTTAAAAATCGCAAAACAACTGCATGAGTGTCCCGCTCAGATGTAATTCTGAGAAAGAGCTAAGCTACAGTAGAAAAAATTTATGGATCTCTGAGGAAGAATCCTTAAGAAAATCCGTGGAGTCTCTTCTCACTACAAAAGCCGAAATACGGCGCCGTTCCTGTTCGCCCAATATAGTTATCTCATCCGATGAGAAATCATCATCTTCATCAAATAGTGCAGTCAAACCCAAAAAACAAGTAGGTATGGATAAGTACATCACCGTTCTCAAGCGACAGAGGAGCCCGACATCTGCTCAAATGTCTTCCAATTCCAATAAAGTTCCTAAGACCGTCAGCAGTGATAAGCCAAATGATCAAAACAGATTTGCTCTACTTCAGACGGATGACCCAGAAATACCGAAAAAGACGTTTAAGCCCCCACCAATTTACCTGAGAGAGCCCACTTCCAATAAAATGGTACAAGGAATTGTTGCTGTAATAGGTGAGAACATGTTTAGCGTAACCTCAATTAAACATGGAAAAATCAGCGAGACAAAGATCCAAGTGAATAGGGAAGATGATTTTCGAAAATTGTCCAACCAGTTGGAGAGGGAGACCAGGGATTTCTATACCTATCAGCTCAAAAGCGCAAAAGGACTCCAAGTCGTTCTAAAGGGTATAGACCCATGTGTTGATCCTGCGGAGATAAAGAACGGATTAATGGACAAAGGGTTCAAAATCAAGAGCGTAGTGAATATTAGAAACCGTGAAAAGATTCCTCAGCCCATGTTCAGGGTAGAATTGGAACCTGGAGATGTTGCCTTAAAGAAAAACGAGTCCCATCCAATTTACAATCTTATTTATCTTCTGCATCGTAGAATTACCGTGGAGGAACCGCATAAGCGTGTTGGACCCGTCCAGTGTCTTAATTGTCAAGAATTTGGTCACACCAAAGCGTATTGTAAATAGCCGTCTGTTTGTGTTGCATGTGGGGAACTACATGCAACTGCTCAATGTAATAAGTCCAAAACGGACTTAAAAATAAAAAAATGCAGTAACTGTGGAGGAAATCATACCGCTAATTATAGAGGTTGTCCAGTTTATACTTATTTGAAGGGCATAAGGACCAATAAGTCGCCATTATTACCTGACCATCCTCAACAACCTAATTTCACGTCGAGTAAGAATTTTCCTCAAATTGTACGACCAACTACTCACGTAAACGCTCCTAATTCTAGACAAGTTTCTTACGCAAACGTGGTCAAATCTAATATGCCAGGTCTGGAGCAGGAACCTATATCGCAATATTCTGAGCCACATATCAACAATCTAGAGACAACATTGCAGACACTTGTCCAAACTATGAACACTTTTACGACCACCATGACATCCATGATGCAGGAAATGCTGAAAATGCAATCCACTATCTTGCAAGCCATTTTAAAGAAATGATTTATTTAAAAATTTGTTTTTGGAACGCGAACGGCCTCCGCCAACATAAAAACGAACTGGAATACTTCCTGATGGATAAGCAGATTGATGTTATGATGATTGCTGAAACTCACTTGACGTCGACAGGGTACTTCAAAATTAATGGCTACGTGTTGTACGATACTAAAGATCCCCGCGGAAGAGCTTGTGGAGGTTCGGCAATTCTTATAAAGAACAGAATAAAACATTATCTAATGAATAACATAAGTGAGGATTACCTCCAAGCAACAAACATTTGCATTGAATTCTGTCAATACAAATTTGTTTTATCATCGATTTATTCTCCGCCTCGATTCTCAATAAAAGAACACCAATACCATAACTTCTTTAATTCCCTTGGAGCTAGATTTTTAGTTGCTGGCGACTTTAACGCCAAACACACATTTTGGGGTTCACGTCTGGTAACCCCAAAGGGTCGCGTACTCTTCAACACCATTGCTCAAATGGGCTTAGATGTACTCTCAAGCGGACATCCCACCTACTGGCCGACGGACCGACGGAAGATTCCCGATGTTATTGACTTTGGAGTAGTGAAAAATATCCCTGTAGAATGGATGCAAGTGGATCCTTCATTAGACTTGTCCTCAGATCACTCTCCTACTATCATTTCAATGCATTTCCCTCAAGTGTGTGGCTCTCCATTTAGAAACATGACTAAGACCCGAGTAAGCTGGATAAAATACAAAAAGTATTTAAGTTCTCATTGCACGGAAAATATTGTGTTGAGAACTACCGACGATATCGATGAGTCGATTGGCAACTTTACCGAGGACCTTCGACGAGCTGTGCATCACGCTTCCACTTATCACGTTGAATGTAGAAATAGGACAAACAGAACTTATTTATCTGAACTCGAACATCTCCTATCAGAAAAAAGAAGAATGAGAAGAGAGTGGCAACTTCACAGGTCTCCTGAACTGAAAGCTAGGCTACGGGTATGCAGAGATATACTAAGACATTTCTTAGAAACCCAAAGAACGGCTTCACTTACATCCTACTTGGAGGGTCTTGATAGTACCCCACAATCTGACTACTCGTTATGGAGGGCGGCAAGAGGTTTAAAAAGACCAGTGAGAGGAAAACCTCCTTTGCGAAATCCGACTGGTGACTGGGCTAGAAATGATTCCGAGAAAGGGACATTATTTGTTAACCATTTAAGAAATGTGTTTACTAAAAACAACTCAAATAACGTATCTGATTTGCCACCACTCGTTATTAGACCTCCTGTACCTCTAAGACTAAACTTTGGTGATGTCCAAAGCGCTATTGGTACTCTGAACCTTAGAAAGGCTCCAGGTATGGATAAAATCAGCAATAAAATGCTTGTGGAGTTACCTCGTGTAGCTAGAAGAATTATCCTCTTTATCTTCCACGCTATTTTACGCCTAGAATACTATCCTGCAGATTGGAAGGTGTCTATGATCACTATGATTCCTAAGTCAGGGAAGGATCACACCAAAGTAGAGTCATATAGGCCAATTAGCTTATTGCCGACAATTTCTAAACTGTTCGAAAAATTGTTAATGACTAAGTTGATTCCAATTCTGAACGACACTGAATGCATTCCTAATCATCAATTCGGCTTCAGAGCTAAACACAGCACCATCGAACAAACACACAGATTGGTAAATGTGATAAGAGGGTCGTTTGAAGACAAAAAATACTGCTCCGCCCTTTTCATTGATGTGTCCCAAGCGTTCGACAAAGTTTGGCATGACGGTTTAATGCACAAAATAAAATTAACTCTGCCTGCTAACACCCATAAACTTATGGAAAGCTATTTATACGGTCGCAAATTTAAAATCAAAGAAGGCAATTTTTTAAGCCCCGCTCAGCCAATTGAAACAGGTGTGCCACAGGGTAGCATACTGGGTCCTACTTTATATTTGATTTATGCCTCCGACATGCCGTCAGACCCCAAAATCCACACGTCAACTTTCGCAGACGATACAGCCTTTATCAGCGTTCACAAGGACCACCAAGTAGCATCACAGAATTTGCAGAATTATGTTTATAAACTAGAGAATTGGCTAGAGCTTTGGAAAATCAGGGTTAATGAACAGAAATGTATTCATATCACTTTCACATTGCGAAAAGAAACTTGCTCGTTCATCAAACTAAATAATCAAATTATTCCTCAACATAATGAAGTCAAATACCTCGGCATTCACCTCGACTGCCGTTTAACTTGGAAGTCTCATATTGAAGCGAAACTTACACAGATGAGATTAAAAGCAGTGCAACTTAATTGGCTAATTGGCAGAAATTCTTCACTAAAGTTGGACTGCAAACTATTGTTGTACAATGCAATTCTAAAGCCAATCTGGTGCTATGGAATTCAATTATGGGGTACTGCCTCAGCATCAAACATTGAAAAAATTCAAAGGGGTCAAAATAAAATTCTACGTATAATTACTGCAGCTCCATGGTATGTTAAAAATTCTCGAATTCACAAAGATCTATGCGTGCCATCAGTAAAAGTTGAATTTACAAAACACGCGTCAAAGTATGTCAGCAAACTTGAACACCACCCAAACCCACTTGCACGAGACATCCTTAACTTTAGTGGCCATAATCGGTTGAGAAGGAGGGATACCCTTGCTTTAACTCAAGCGCAAAATAGATGACTGGATCAGTTGATGTGAAATTTTTTTAGTATCATAAAATTTTTGTCTAGCACTGGCTGGGCTTATTATTTTCTTTTTAGTATTAAGATTTGAATACTTATTGTCATTTCATTATATGAAGATTCAATAAATAAATAAAGGCTATAAAAAAAAAAAAAAAAAAAAAAAACCTATTACAAATATTTTTTATTTTTTTTTTATTTTGAATTTTTTTATTTTTTTTACTCACTGATACACGTCCGTACTCGTCAAGAGCTGGCAACATAAAAATTAATTAATAAACATAACGCACAATTACAGTGTTGTCATATGAAAAGATTTTCTCTACTTTCACCACCTATTCTTATTCTACCTATCCCTTTCCAAAGAAATTAAGCCAATTAATTCATTAATATGCCTATATATTAATTGCCTGAGTGTTACTTCTTTTAAAAAAAAATACCTATGCTCAGATTCAAGAAATGAAATATTTGACGAAAATTTTCAAATATTAGCCGTGTGTGACCGTATCTTAAGACATTGACTGTTGTAAACCAACGAAATAACAAATCACGGTACGGAATTCATTCAATACACTCGCCTAAAAAAGATGGTAGCTCAATTTTTGGGAACCGTGCAGTAGAAGTAAAAAAGGCAATTTGCATTGTGGTAGATAGAAAAGTGCTTGAAATTTGTTGACATGAAGCTTTGCATGTAGCTTTTTAATTTTTCTTTCGGATTTATCTAGAACATTTAGGACTCACCCAATGCCCTCATTCCGGCTACGAATGTAAAAATTAGTGAAATTTCATAACGATACCGCAATTATTTCCAACTGAATTATTTTCACACCACTGTGAGTCAATTAAAAAACAATAGGCCAAAACGAGAAGATCTTAAGAGAATCTAGTTGAAATTTACACAAAATATTGTTGAAAATATTCGGCACAGACTAATATAACTTACTTACTTGTTAATATTCTTTACTTTTTACATTATTCATATTATTTTTTATAACTTTTTTCCATATCCAAATATCGCTCACTAGCTAATGAATTATTACTTTTAAATAAACTATTCGCTAAATTTTCAACAATATAAAATAATTGCAGTGTTCATATGTATCTACGTATATAAGCATAACTAAAAACATGATTATATTCTATATTTTCAGATGGAAGTGGTCATCAATATGTCGCCATACCATTACCACCACCAACTGTGGATCGTATAAAATCAGGATCTAGAAGTACTAACGATGATATAAAAAGACAGATAACATCACACACGCGTTTAAGTTTATCAAAGGAAATTTAAGAGGAGCATTAAATACTTTGGGAAAAAACTATAATGTTTTCATTGAATGTTTAAGAAGCTTTCATGACTTAACTCCTCTACTATGTTGCAGAATAATATTTTTATATTAACATAATTCTATATATATAAAATTTAATAATATTTACAGTCAATGTAATTTCAACTTTCTTATTTTGTTTTAGATTTTCTATAATTATTGGTGAAGTTATTTTTAACATGACAAATTTTCAAAGAATATGTATAAAATAAAAAATAAATAAATAATGAAAATGCTTTTAAGATGTAATCGCAAAGTATTGCTAATTTAGTACTAAAATTTTATTAAACCCAATTTGAAGAGGCGAGTCAAATTATGCAATTAGTTTTAAATTAAATTTTATTAAAGAAAGAACTACAACCCCTATATTCGTGAGTACACAGAACTATGCATAATAATCTAACCTGAATGATGCCAGCTCATTAGTAAGCATACAAAATTCTGTCGTTTGGCGGACACGTTATATTTATAAGTTTCAACGCTGAGCGATTTGTGCAATAATACAGTGTAACAAGCAAAATGGGAATGGGATGAGACCATTTGCAAACGAAAATTGACATTATCCATAACAAAACATTCAAGAGTTCCTTTTTAGTTCAGTGCGAGATTTTTATATGCATTTGAAGTTGGTGATTTTGGAACGCTGCACACTGGGTTGAAATACATAGTTTTTGAGGATCAATTCAGGGAAGCTCTGTTAGGATATTTTTCCATTACCTTTTCAACAAAGCAATTTTAAGTATATTTCAGTGCAGATTTATTACAAATAAGATATGATATATAAAATATAGACAAGATATGAGAACCTAAAAATAATTATTTTCGTGATCATGATCTACATGATCATCATCATTATCATCATACTGACTACACAAATTAATGTTGTTAGGAACTGGAGGTATTTTTAAATCCATTGCCTGCTCTGGCAAACTTTGAACCTTCTTTGGAGGCAACTTTCGCATGCTCGAAATAATTGGGTCAGAGCTTATTAAGAATAAATTAAAAACATCTTTAAGGGATTTTTGGCGACTGCACTTTTGTGAATGAAACTCTCTATATTTCTTAAAATTTTTATTCCGAGCTTTCTGCGCTTCTTCCAATAATAGCACAATGGGTAAGGGAGCATTATTAATAATTTCGGCACCTTGTATTAGGTACTTGTTCAAAGTGGGTGGCATATAATACCATGAATATTCTTCAAAAAAAGTCTGGCTGTATTGTATGCAAATATTTTAAAGTTTTCACTATGGATTTCATTGCCGCTGCATACTACTATTAGCAAAATCTTCATTCTTTTTATTACGTTCAAATCTATTTTTGTTATTTCGGCGGATTTTTCTGCGTTTTGGAAAAAACGTATTCCCAACGATTAAACCCATAGCCTCTCTATGTTTCTGAATTTTGTTTCAGTAACGATTTTTTTTTCAAATCAAGTTTACCACTTCTTTAAAGGCATTTTATATGCAATATGCAAAAAACATTCAAAGAATCTGATCCAGCCATGAAGAACAGATATACCGAATCTTAAATATTCTGTTTTCACAGGCCTTTTAATCATGACATCTATATATCAAATCCCCATTTTATGTACAATATTAGATTTGATTTATGCTCAATAAAATTTTCTTCAGGTTGTATTAGTCGCTCCGCAGTGTGATCAAGAACGCAAGTCTCACTTGTTTTAAGGCTTGTTGGTATAACAATTTTGTTTTTCATTTTGAATATTTGTGTATGAGGGAAACTTCTCAGGTGCAGACTGTCTAATAATATTATATTGGTGTCGAGAAAGATTAGGTTCTACAAAAACAGACAATGCTTTTATATTAGACATTTTTGAACTCGCTGCTGAAGGTGTATTTTTTGACAGTGACACATTTGTGAATCAACTCAGCATCTTCGATTCTTCTATGTACCCTGATGTTCTTATTTTAATCTGTGTTGCATGAGCTAACACTGGCAATGCTGTGGAGTCCCGTAAAAGCTTTGTTATTTTATGTTTACTCGATTCACCTGACTCGTTAAAGGAAATTTCTTTTCTACCACGTTTTCCAGTCTGAGCACGAGAAAAACCAATAGGAGACTCTAACCACTTCCTATTCGCAGCCATAAATCGTGTATCTACGCTATGCACCTTATTCCATCTAGATTTAAAGTCATAAAAGAAAGCATTGAAATCGCACATGCAAGCCTCTTGTCTGTTTGTACGCTTCTTCATTTCATCTTTTAAAAATTTTAGCTTTTCATCCAACGTTTGACAGCCTGAATACATCATCATATCGTACAATTACCGACGAGTATTAAAAAACCGTTTGAACTTATTAAGGGTGTGAAGATAAATACCTCCCACATTCGTGAGTTAGATACGTCCCACACCTACGATATATACGTTCCACACACTGTTAAACTAGGTTTAAAATAGAAACAATTTATTTTTTAAATAAATATGATTAAACAAATGCATTTTATGTATAAAAATTAATCGGAATATATAATTTTCAAATATTAATGAATAATATAAATTTTAAGGATAAAAAATATTTTTTTCACCAAAAATTTGTGGAAATGTGAAATTTTCAAATGGATTTTTCAAACATTTAGAATAGACATGAATCGAGTTACCGCCAGAGTGGGAGTAGCCTAGGACTAGAGATTCCAAAACTATATCGTATATGTCAGCCCTAGATTGGAGAAATATATATTGTTTTAAATGGCTGTTCAACCAAAAAATTGTATTCCAAAACTATTTTGAATATGTCTAGTTTAGTTTAAAATAAAATGCCAATAGTGAATCTTTTGCAATTTAAAATAATAGAGCAATTCCATATGAAAGCGATCACCTTTTGGACGACCCCTCTCCGATTTTAAAATAAATAGTCTCAATCGATTGCCCAGCAAAAAATAATGTACCTACATATTTTTTTTTTTTTTATAGTGACTGGTTTAGTGGTGGTGTACACCACTGTCATGTGACAAAATTGAAGAATTCTTCATAAGGGACCTCATTGAAAGTTGTTTTAAAAAAAATTACTAAAGCGATCGCAACGAGTGATAGCTCGTTGGAAAGGTATTGAATCAGGCTTTAATTGAAAAATAAAATTTTCCTAATTTTTCTTAGAAATTTACCTTTAAATTTTCCCATGAAAATTAAATTTTCCGATTTTCCACAGAAGCTCCTAAATTTTCCGGCTAATTTTTTTTTTTGGGTTCCTCATAATTTTTGCTTTAAGAATCATATTTATGTATAAAAATAGTTTCAAAAGAATTCTTTCCTAATTAATATGTAAGTAGTAATTATCATAAAAGGACGGCAACAGCTTGATTACAAATGGAATCACAATCACTGTAGAAAATGAGTTTACACATACATTCGTCCACACTGTCAGAATAGATGCCATATTATTTGCGTTGATCTCATTTTCTATGATTTGTGTTTGCAAAATATTGCGTGAAATTTATAGGCCTCTCTTTTGCTGTTGTAATCAGGGGGCTAATTCCGGGACTCGTGATCGAAATAAATTCGTATCGATTTCGATCGTGAGAGTTTTTCTGATGATGGCACTCGTTACCTTCCGAATCGATTTTTTAATAAATTGTTGTAAAAGATAAAAAAAGCTTTAACCAACACTACAAATATGTAAACAAAAAACATATGCTTACAAAGAAAATTAAAAAATTTATTAAAAGAATTGCGAATTTGTTTTTAATTTTGAAAGTTTTTCCTTTTTTAATCACGGTCATGGACGTAAATTTATTTTTTTATTCTTCGTCATCAGAGTCTGAGAGTAAATGATATAAATGCAATTAGAAGGAAAATCCGAGTAACAAGTGATCCATTGGGCTTGTCAAACAATGAGTAAGTATACATCCCCTTGATTTGTAAAAATTTATTTTTATAGGTTTAAGAAACGTTTTAGAGTTTTCAACGAAGCTTTTAACTATATTCTTGATGAGTTAGAATTTGGTGGACATTTGACAACTGCCGTACCAGCAAAAATACAATTGCCCACCACTTTATTGCTTTTGGCTTCCGGAGGCTTTCAAAATACTGTCGGCAACGATTTTATTATTATTTATTTTTGTTATATTCAACCTAATAATTATTATTAATTACTTAATTTGCATTAAACTTATTAAAGATTTAACTTACATTTTCTTATTGTTTGCGTGAACCGAAATAAATAAAATGTGGTTAATTTTAAAAAACTGTTGTGGCACTTGTAAAACGTTCAAACAAGAATAATTATTTTTTACTTTTTAACAAAAGCAATAAACCGTGAAGTTACTCGTTAGAGTTTGTGTAAAAACTCCTTTACAAAGGTGCACAAAAAGGGAGTAATAGAAAAAAGAACGAAAGTCTATACGAATAATTAATTAATATAAAAATTAAAACGATATAGTTTTGGAATCTACTAGTCCTAGGCTACTCCCGCTCTGGCGGTGACCCGATTCATGTTTTTTCTAAATGTCCGAAAAATCCACTTAAAAATTTCATATTTTTCATAATTTTTTGGCAAAAATGCAATCTTTTCAAAGAAAAATTTCTCCAATCCAGGGCTGCTTCCAGACATATACGATATAGTTTTGGAATCTACTAGTCTTAGGCTACTCCCATCCAGGCAGTTATCCGATTCATGTCTTTTCTGAATGTACCAGAAATTTACTTAAATATTTCATATTTTTCAATATTTTTTGGCGAAAATGCAATTTTTTCAAAAGAAAAATTTCTCCAATCCAGGGCTGACTCCAGACATACACTATATAGTTTTGGAATCTACTAGTCCTAGGCTACTGCCACTCTGGCGGTAATCGGATTCATGTCTTTTCTAAATGCCCGAAAAATCCACTGCAAAATTTCATATTTTTCGTAGTTTTTTGGCGGAAATCCAATTTTTTTAAAATAATTTTCTCCAATCCAGGGCTGATTCCAGATATATACGATATAGTTTTGGAATCTACTAGTCCTAGGGTACTCCCACTCTGGCGGTAATCCGATGCATGTCTTTTCTAAATGCCCGAAAAATCCACTGAAAAATTTCATATTTTTCATAATTTTTTGGCGGAAATCCAATTTTTTTAAAATAATTTTCTCCAATCCAGGGCTGACTCCAGACATACACTATATAGTTTTGGAATCTACTAGTCCTAGGCTACTGCCACTGTGGCGGTAATCGGATTCATGTCTTTTCTAAATGCCCGAAAAATACCCTGCAAAATTTCATATTTTTCGTAGTTTTTTGGCGGAAATCCAATTTTTTTAAAATAATTATCTCCAATCCAGGGCTGATTCCAGATATATACGATATAGTTTTGGAATCTACTAGTCCTAGGGTACTCCCACTCTGGCGGTAATCCGATGCATGTCTTTTCTAAATGCCCGAAAAATCCACTGAAAAATTTCATATTTTTCATAATTTTTTGGCGGAAATCCAATTTTTTTAAAATAATTTTCTCCAATCCAGGGCTGACGCCAGATACACACGATATATTTTTGGAATCTACTAGTCCTAGGCTACTCCCACTCTGGCGGTAATCCGATTCATGTCTTTTCTAAATGCCCGAAAAATCCACTGCAAAATTTCATATTTTTCGTAGTTTTTTGGCGGAAATCCAATTTTTTTAAAATAATTTTCTCCAATCCAGGGCTGATTCCAGACATATACAATATAGTTTTGGAATCTACTAGTCCTAGGCTACTCCCACTCTGGCGGTAATCCGATTCATGTCTTTTCTAAATGTCCGAAAAATCCACTTAAAAATGTTATATTTTTCATAATTTTTTGGCGGAAATCCAATTTTTAAAAAAAAAAATATTTCCAATCCAGGGCTGATTTCAGACATATACGATATAGTTTTGGAATCTACTAGTCCTAGGCTACTCCCAGTCTGGCGTTAACCCGATTTACGTCTTTGTAAATGTCCTAAAAATTCACTTAAAAATTTCATATTTTTCATAATTTTTTGGCGGAAATCCAATTTTTTTCTCCAATTCACGGCTGACTCTAGACATACACGATATAGTTTTGGAATCTACTAGCCCTAACCTACACTCGTTTTTGCAGTAACCCGATTCATGCCTTTTCTAAATGTCCGAAAAATCTACATAAACATTTCATAATTTTTTGGCGGAAATCCATTTTTTTTTAAATAATTTTCTCCAATTCAGGGCTGACTCCAGACATACACGATATAGTTTTGGAATCTACTAGTCCTAGGGTACTCCCACTCAGGCGGTAATCCAATTCATGTCTTTTCTAAATTTCCGAAAAATCCACTTAAAAATTTCATATTTTTCATAATTTTTTGGCGGAAATCCAATTTTTTCAAAGAAAAATTTCTCTAATCCAGCGCTGACTCTGATGATTTTAATTGTTTTTATAGGTATAAAGTGTTTTTATTTGTTTGTTAAATTCAATGTTCAGTTTATTATTACATAAAAGTGTATGATATAGAAACGTCTTAAGTTAATGAATGTTAAAATGAGAATGAGTGTTAAAGTCAACGGAAGAACAACAGAACAACGTACACATTGCATGGAGTTGCCATAATGTTCAATAGAATGAAGTTGCCATATTATTCAATACTCCTCCTCAATGTGGATGTTGTTTTGCTTCAAACTAATTTAATCTAATTAATTCTACAAAACTACAATGTTTAATTCTTGGCAAATTTTTTGTCAAAATATCGGCAATCATATCTGACGTTGGACAATATATAAGTTCCACCTCCTTTTTTTGACCAGCTCCCTGATGTGGTGAAATCGTATGTCAATGTGTTTGCTGCGTTTATGGAGAACAGGATTTTCAGCTAACTTTTGAGCTCCTTGATTATCGATGTTCAATAAGACAGGTTCTTGACTGCATGTGTTGACTTCCATCAATAATCTTTTGAAATAAATAGCCTCTTTTGCCGCGTCTGAAGCTGCCATATATTCAGCTTCTGTACTGCTAAGAGCGACTGAAGATTGCTTTTTTGACTCCCAAGAAACTGGACAGTCATTATAGAAAAACACAAAACCAGTATAAGATTTTCTATCTAATGCGTTACCACCCCAGTCAGCATCTACGAACCCCTTGAGACCACCATCACCAGAGCTATAAATCATCTTCAAATCTCTCGTACCAGAAAGGTATCTTAGTATGTGTTTCAGTTTCATCATATGTTCAACGTGTGGGTCGGAATTACGCTGAGCCATCTTGGACACAGAGTGCAAAATAACCGCACGGGTAGATATTGCGAGATACATAAGTATACCAACAAGTGATTGGTAATCCTGTTGATTAGCTCTCTCACAATCACCATTACAATCCACTTGGTAACCAGCTTCCAAAGGTACTGCTACGGATTTACACTTTTCCATACCATATTGCTCTAAAATAGCACGGATATATTGGGATTGGCTCAATTTAATGTTGCCCGTGTCCCCTTCACGCTCCACCTCCATTCCCAGAAAATGATTTAAAACACCTTTATCAATTATCTAAAAATTTTCGCCAATTCGTTTCTTGACGTTTCGAGCAACTGCTATGTCACTGCAACCAATAATAGAGTCGTCTACATACACTGCTATCAACACAAGATTATTTTTTATTTCTGCCTTATACAAACATGGCTCGTTATTGCAGGGAACAAAATTCATTTCTCGTAAAACACTATCTAACTTAGTGTTCCACTCTCTGCCGCTTTGTTTTAGTCCATATATAGCCTTGTGCAATCGTAAAACTTTTGTAGGCGAACTTCCATCGACAAAACCTGTCGGTTGTTGCATATAAATTTCATCCTGAAGATGACCCTTAAATATGCAGTGCTGACATCAACTTGGTGTAGGTGCATTTTGTTCTGAACAGCTAACGCCAAAACCAAACGTATAGCCGAATACCTCAGAACTGGAGAAAATGTGTCCTTATAGTTGACACCAAATCGTTGATTACAGCCTTTGGCAACTAGGCGTGCCTTGTATCGCTCGATTTCCCCAGAAACATTTCGCTTCAGTGTAAAAACCCTCCTTGTAGGTGGCTTTATGACCATCAGGTAAATCTGTTAGAGACCATGTTTTATTTTTTCTCAAAGCTAGAAACTCTTCCTTCATAGCCTTCTCCCAGTTATAAGCATTTTCACTTGAAAGCGCTTCATCAACTGCAACTGCCATACACAATTCGTCATTTTTTTCAATTGTATTATATTGCTTTCGTGGCCTACCAGCTTTACCACTACGGACTATTCTTGGTCTTCCAGGTCCAGGAGTTACTTCTTGTTCACTGATATTTTCAGAATCGATATCATCGTCTGCCGTGTTATAACTTTCTTCATAATCATCTACCTGCACAGAAGGTTGGCAATCGTTGTCAACTACATCTGCGCTACTGTCATGCTCATTAAAAGAGAATGTCAAATAATCTTCGGCCTTAAGTGTAGTACAATTATTTTTGTTGTCACAATCTTCAACTTTAAACAAATTTTCATCGAACAGAACATCACGTTGCTCTACTACACATCGAGTATCCAACCATAATATATGGTGTGCCTTTGGCCTCAAACTTCGATCTACGTTTTGATTTATCAAGACTTACAGCATAGGCTCCAAATGTTGTACGCTTGGTTTTCTACCGAACCACAATTCATATGGTGTTTTATTCTTTAATTGTTTCGTAGGACATCGGTTTCTTATGTATGCTGCCGTATTTACAGCCTCTGCCCATCTCGCCATTTCAATTAGAGTACGATTAGCTCTTTCTGCTACACCATTCTGCTGCGGTGTGTATGGCACCGTCAATTGTCTACCAATACCCTCTTTTGACAGGAAAGAATTAAATTGCGTGTTTACAAATTCGCCACCGTTGTCTGTTCGTAATGTTTTTATCTTACAACCAGTCTGCTTCTCAACATGCGTCTTAAACGTCTAAACGGACCGCAAACATCAGAATGTACAACTTCCAACAGCTCTTTCGTCTGTCCTACTACTTTCCTTGGGAAACGGTAATACATGTATTTTACTTAACATACACGTCGTACAGCTGTTCTCGTCATTCACGTTGTCAACATTCATTCCCCTTACCATTTGCCTGTTTGACAAATCTTGCAGACTTTTAAAGTTGAGATGACCGTACCTGTTGTGCCAGACAGCATTGATGTTATTAATAGCACTAGCTCTTTCCTCCGTATGTTTATTTTTTGCTACAAACATGTTGTCTCTACGTTCTGCTTTCAAAACAATAGTACCATACGCTCTTTTTATGACTGCCTTCTTGGAATCAAATATCACAGACAACCCGCAGTCGACGGCTTTATTGACAGATATAAAATTTGCCTGCAGCTCAGAAGAGAACAAAACATTTTAAGTAAAATCTCAAAATCATTATTGCAAATTGTTACATCACCCTTTCCACTGGCGTTTATGTGTTTATTGCCAGCCAATGCAATAACTTCATTATGTTCTTGAAAATTAATAAACATCTCTCTGCTGTTACACATATGCGATGTAGCGCCGCTGTCGACGTACCAATTCTTGGAATGTAACGGATTTGTTTCTGCTGTCGCTAATATTGCCATTGCCTGCGTTTTGTTGTTTTGGGTTTTGCCTCACATTTATTAGCATACTGACCTGCTACACCACACAAAAAACAACACGAAATTATTAAATTCTTTTGGCAAACTAGATAACAGCATGATCACCAAGAGCTCCTCCTGAATTTGTATGCCACTTTCTGCCAGTTTCTCAGAAATTCCAACAAACTCATTTAGGTGGTGCATCACATTTCCATCCTCAGTCATTGATAAGTTGACCAACCTTTTATACAAAGCCACTTTTTGCAAAGGTCCTCTAGGCATATGCACTTGTTGCAACTTTGTCCAGGCTTCATAGGAAGATTTACAATTCTTTATATAACCCAACTGTTGGTTTCACTCCCAAACAAATAGATGCAAGTGCCTTCTCATCATCTGATTCCCACTTTTCTTTTTGATCGCCTTCGGAAACATTCTTTAACTGGCCATTTACTATTTTCCAAAAACCACAGTGCACGCTTTTCATTTGTATGGACCAACTATCGTAGTTGTTGTCGTCCAACTTTTCAATTTGAATCAATGGTGCACTCATTGTTAATCTTTAAATTATATCTCTATTCAAAATAATAAAGAACACACACTTTATGCATCTGGGCTCATAACCTGATGATTTGTTTTTATATAAAGTGTTTTTATTGTTTGTTAAATTCAATGTTCAGTTTATTATTATATAAAAGAGTATGATATAGAAACGTCTTAAGTTAATGAATGTTAAAATGAGAATGAGTGTTAAACTCAACGGAAGAAAAACAGAACAACGTACACATTGCATGGAGTTGCCATAATGTTCAATAGAATGAAGTTGCCATATTATTCAATACTCCTCCTCAATGTGGATGTTGTTTTGCTTCAAACTAATTTAATCTAATTAATTCTACAAAACTACAATGTTTAATTCTTGGCAAATTTTTTGTCAAAATATCGGCAATCATATCTGACGTTGGACAATATATAAGTTCCACCTCCTTTTTTTGACCAGCTCCCTGATGTGGTGAAATCGTATGTCAATGTGTTTGCTGCGTTTATGGAGAACAGGATTTTCAGCTAACTTTTGAGCTCCTTGATTATCGATGTTCAATAAGACAGGTTCTTGACTGCATGTGTTGACTTCCATCAATAATCTTTTGAAATAAATAGCCTCTTTTGCCGCGTCTGAAGCTGCCATATATTCAGCTTCTGTACTGCTAAGAGCGACTGAAGATTGCTTTTTTGACTCCCAAGAAACTGGACAGTCATTATAGAAAAACACAAAACCAGTATAAGATTTTCTATCTAATGCGTTACCACCCCAGTCAGCATCTACGAACCCCTTGAGACCACCATCACCAGAGCTATAAATCATCTTCAAATCTCTCGTACCAGAAAGGTATCTTAGTATGTGTTTCAGTTTCATCATATGTTCAACGTGTGGGTCGGAATTACGCTGAGCCATCTTGGACACAGAGTGCAAAATAACCGCACGGGTAGATATTGCGAGATACATAAGTATACCAACAAGTGATTGGTAATCCTGTTGATTAGCTCTCTCACAATCACCATTACAATCCACTTGGTAACCAGCTTCCAAAGGTACTGCTACGGATTTACACTTTTCCATACCATATTGCTCTAAAATAGCACGGATATATTGGGATTGGCTCAATTTAATGTTGCCCGTATCCCCTTCACGCTCCACCTCCATTCCCAGAAAATGATTTAAAACACCTTTATCAATTATCTCAAAATTTTCGCCAATTCGTTTCTTGACGTTTCGAGCAACTGCTATGTCACTGCAACCAATAATAGAGTCGTCTACATACACTGCTATCAACACAAGATTATTTTTTATTTCTGCCTTATACAAACATGGCTCGTTATTGCAGGGAACAAAATTCATTTCTCGTAAAACACTATCTAACTTAGTGTTCCACTCTCTGTCGCTTTGTTTTAGTCCATATATAGCCTTGTGCAATCGTAAAACTTTTGTAGGCGAACTTCCATCGACAAAACCTGTCGGTTGTTGCATATAAATTTCATCCTGAAGATGACCCTTAAATATGCAGTGCTGACATCAACTTGGTGTAGGTGCATTTTGTTCTGAACAGCTAACGCCAAAACCAAACGTATAGCCGAATACCTCAGAACTGGAGAAAATGTGTCCTTATAGTTGACACCAAATCGTTGATTACAGCCTTTGGCAACTAGGCGTGCCTTGTATCGCTCGATTTCCCCAGAAACATTTCGCTTCAGTGTAAAAACCCTCCTTGTAGGTGGCTTTATGACCATCAGGTAAATCTGTTAGAGACCATGTTTTATTTTTTCTCAAAGCTAGAAACTCTTCCTTCATAGCCTTCTCCCAGTTATAAGCATTTTCACTTGAAAGCGCTTCATCAACTGCAACTGCCATACACAATTCGTCATTTTTTTCAATTGTATTATATTGCTTTCGTGGCCTACCAGCTTTACCACTACGGACTATTCTTGGTCTTCCAGGTCCAGGAGTTACTTCTTGTTCACTGATATTTTCAGAATCGATATCATCGTCTGCCGTGTTATAACTTTCTTCATAATCATCTACCTGCACAGAAGGTTGGCAATCGTTGTCAACTACATCTGCGCTACTGTCATGCTCATTAAAAGAGAATGTCAAATAATCTTCGGCCTTAAGTGTAGTACAATTATTTTTGTTGTCACAATCTTCAACTTTAAACAAATTTTCATCGAACAGAACATCACGTTGCTCTACTACACATCGAGTATCCAACCATAATATATGGTGTGCCTTTGGCCTCAAACTTCGATCTACGTTTTGATTTATCAAGACTTACAGCATAGGCTCCAAATGTTGTACGCTTGGTTTTCTACCGAACCACAATTCATATGGTGTTTTATTCTTTAATTGTTTCGTAGGACATCGGTTTCTTATGTATGCTGCCGTATTTACAGCCTCTGCCCATAGGTACTCTTTCACACCAGCATGTACCATCATGGATCTCGCCATTTCAATTAGAGTACGATTAGCTCTTTCTGCTACACCATTCTGCTGCGGTGTGTATGGTACCGTCAATTGTGTACCAATACCCTCTTTTGACAGGAAAGAATTAAATTGCGTGTTTACAAATTCGCCACCGTTGTCTGTTCGTAATGTTTTTATCTTACAACCAGTCTGCTTCTCAACATGCGTCTTAAACGTCTAAACGGACCGCAAACATCAGAATGTACAACTTCCAACAGCTCTTTCGTCTGTCCTACTACTTTCCTTGGGAAACGGTAATACATGTATTTTACTTAACATACACGTCGTACAGCTGTTCTCGTCATTCACGTTGTCAACATTCATTCCCCTTACCATTTGCCTGTTTGACAAATCTTGCAGACTTTTAAAGTTGAGATGACCGTACCTGTTGTGCCAGACAGCATTGATGTTATTAATAGCACAAGCTCTTTCCTCCGTATGTTTATTTTTTGCTACAAACATGTTGTCTCTACGTTCTGCTTTCAAAACAATAGTACCATTCGCTCTTTTTATGACTGCCTTCTTGGAATCAAATATCACAGACAACCCGCAGTCGACGGCTTTATTGACATATATAAAATTTCCCTGCAGCTCAGAAGAGAACAAAACATTTTAAGTAAAATCTCAAAATCATTATTGCAAATTGTTACATCACCCTTTCCACTGGCGTTTATGTGTTTATTGCCAGCCAATGCAATAACTTCATTATGTTCTTGAAAATTAATAAACATCTCTCTGCTGTTACACATATGCGATGTAGCGCCGCTGTCGACGTACCAATTCTTGGAATGTAACGGATTTGTTTCTGCTGTCGCTAATATTGCCATTGCCTGCGTTTTGTTGTTTTGGGTTTTGCCTTACATTTATTAGCATAGTGACCTGCTACACCACACAAACAACACTTGCCCTTGAATTTTTTTTCGTTGTATTTTTTGTTCTTTTTTGTGTTCGTTGCTTTTGCTATAAATGCTTGTTGTTGTGAACTTGATGATGCTTGCTTATTACTATTGTCTTTTTCTTTTCTTCTACTGCCTTCTTCTAGAAGTTTCTGCTTGTGTAACGGCAAATTTGGCAATTCATCCCTTGTTTCTATAGCAATTACGAAATTATCAAATTCTTTTGGCAAACTAGATAACAGCATGATCACCAAGAGCTCCTCCTGAATTTGTATGCCACTTTCTGCCAGTTTCTCAGAAATTCCAACAAACTCATTTAGGTGGTGCATCACATTTCCATCCTCAGTCATTGATAAGTTGACCAACCTTTTATACAAAGCCACTTTTTGCAAAGGTCCTCTAGGCATATGCACTTGTTGCAACTTTGTCCAGGCTTCATAGGAAGATTTACAATTCTTTATATAACCCAACTGTGTTGGTTTCACTCCCAAACAAATAGATGCAAGTGCCTTCTCATCATCTGATTCCCACTTTTCTTTTTGATCGCCTTCGGAAACATTCTTTAACTGGCCATTTACTATTTTCCAAAAACCACAGTGAATCAGCACGCTTTTCATTTGTATGGACCAACTATCGTAGTTGTTGTCGTCCAACTTTTCAATTTGAATCAATGGTGCACTCATTGTTAATCTTTAAATTATATCTCTATTCAAAATAATAAAGAACACACACTTTATGCATCTGGGCTCATAACCTGATGATTTGTTTTTATATAAAGTGTTTTTATTGTTTGTTAAATTCAATGTTCAGTTTATTATTATATAAAAGAGTATGATATAGAAACGTCTTAACTTAATGAATGTTAAAATGAGAATGAGTGTTAAACTCAACGGAAGAAAAACAGCACAACGTACACATTGCATGGAGTTGCCATAATGTTCAATAGAATGAAGTTGCCATATTATTCAATAGACTCCAGACCTACACGATATATTTTTGGAGTTACTAGTTCTGTGCTTCTTCCACTTCGGGTGTAACCTGAGTCGTGTCTTTTATAAAAGTCCGAAAAATTCACTTAAAAGTTGGATATTTTTCGTAACTTTCTGGCGGAAATCCAATTTTTTGAAAAATTTTTTTCTCCAATCCAGGGCTGATTCCAGACATATGCGATATAGTTTTGGAATCTACTAGTCCTAGGCTACTCCCATTCAGGCGGTAATCCGATTCTTGTCTTTTGTAAATGCCCGAAAAATCCACTTAAAACTTTCATATTTTTCATTATTTTTTGGCGAAAGTGCAATTTTTTCAAAGAAAAATTTCTGCAATCCAGGGCTGACTCCAGACATATACAATATAGTTTTCCAATCTACTAGCCCTAGGCTACTCGCACTCAGGCGGTAATCCGTTTCATGTTTTATTTAATGCCACTTAAAAATCCACTTAAAAATTTCATATTTTTCATTATTTTTTGGCGAAAGTGCAATTTTTTCAAAGAAAAATTTCTCCAATCCAGGGCTGACGCCAGACATACACGATATATTTTTGGAATCTACTAGTCCTAGGCTACTCCCACTCTGGCGGTAATCCGATTCATGTCTTTTCTAAATGCCCGAAAAATCCACTGAAAAATTTCATATTTTTCATAATTTTTTGGCGGAAATCCAATTTTTTTAAAATAATTTTCTCCAATCCAGGGCTGATTCCAGATATATACGATATAGTTTTGGAATCTACTAGTCCTAGGGTACTCCCACTCTGGCGGTAATCCGATGCATGTCTTTTCTAAATGCCCGAAAAATCCACTGAAAAATTTCATATTTTTCATAATTTTTTGGCGGAAATCCAATTTTTTTTAAATAATTTTCTCCAATACAGGGCTGATTCCAGACATATACGATATAGTTTTGGAATCAACTAGTCCTAGGCGGTAATCCGATGCATATGTTTTCTAAATGCCCGAAAAATCCACTTAAAAATTTCATATTTTTCATAATTTTTTGGCGGAAATCCAATTTTTTCAAAGAAAAATTCTCAAATCCAGGGCTGACTCCAGACATACACGATATATTTTTGGAATTTACTGGTTCTGTGCTTCTTCCACTTCGGGTGTAAGCCGAGTGGTGTGTTTTCTAAATGTCCGAAAAATCCAAATAAAAGTTGCATATTTTTCGTAACTTTTTGGCGGAAATCCAATTTTTTCAAAAAAATTTTTCTCCAATCCCGGGCTGACTCCAGACATATGCAATATAGTTTGGACTAGTCCTAAATGTCCGAAAAATCCACTTAAAAGTTGGATATTTTTCGTAACTTTTTGGCGGAAATCCAATTTTTTCAAAAAATTTTTTCTCCAATCCAGGGCTGATTCCAGACATACCCGATATAGTTTTGGAATCTACTAGCCCTAGGCTACTCGCACTCAGGCGGTAATCCGATTCATGTCTTTTCTAAATGCCCGAAAAATCCACTTAAAAATTTCATATTTTTCATTATTTTTTGGCGAAAGTGCAATTTTTTCAAAGAAAAATTTCGCCAATCCAGGGCTGACTCCAGACATACACGATATATTTTTGGAATCTACTAGTCCTAGGCTACTCCCACTCTGGCGGTAATCCGATTCATGTCTTTTCTAAATGCCCGAAAAATCCACTCAAAAATTTCATATTTTTCATAATTTTTTGGCGGAAATCCAATTTTTTTAAAATAATTTTCTCCAATCCAGGGCTGATTCCAGACATATACAATATATTTTTGGAATCTACTAGTCCTAGGCTACTCCCACTCTGGCGGTAATCCGATGCATGTCTTTTCTAAATGCCCGAAAAATCCACTGAAAAATTTCATATTTTTCATAATTTTTTGGCGGAAATCCAATTTTTTTTAAATAATTTTCTCCAATACAGGGCTGATTCCAGACATATACGATATAGTTTTGGAATCAACTAGTCCTAGGCGGTAATCCGATGCTTATGTTTTCTAAATGCCCGAAAAATCCACTTAAAAATTTCATATTTTTCATAATTTTTTGGCGGAAATCCAATTTTTTTAAAATAATTTTCTCCAATCCAGGGCTGATTCCAGACATATGCAATATATTTTTGGAATCTACTAGTCCTAGGCTACTCCCACTCTGGCGGTAATCTGATGCATGTCTTTTCTAAATGCCCGAAAAATCCACTGAAAAATTTCATATTTTTCATAATTTTTTGGCGGAAATCCAATTTTTTTAAAATAATTTTCTCCAATCCAGGGCTGACGCCAGACATACACGATATATTTTTGGAATCTACTAGTCCTAGGCTACTCCCACTCTGGCGGTAATCCGATTCATGTCTTTTCTAAATGCCCGAAAAATTCACTGAAAAATTTCATATTTTTCATAATTTTTTGGCGGAAATCCAATTTTTTTTAAATAATTTTCTCCAATACAGGGCTGATTCCAGACATATACGATATAGTTTTGGAATCTACTAGTCCTAGGCGGTAATGCGATGCATATGTTTTCTAAATGCCCGAAAAATCCACTTAAAAATTTCATATTTTTCATAATTTTTTGGCGGAAATCCAATTTTTTTAAAGAAAAATTCTCAAATCCAGGGCTGATTCCAGACATACACGATTAATTTTTGGAATTTACTGGTTCTGTGCTTCTTCCACTTCGGGTGTAACCCGAGTCGTGTCTTTTCTAATTTTTTTTTTTTTTTTTTTTTTTTTTTTTTTTTTTATAGCCTTTATGGATTTATTGAATCTTCATATCATGAAATGACAATAAGTATTCAAATCTTAATACTAAAAAGAAAATAATAAGCCCAGCCAGTGCTAGACAAAAATTTTATGATACTAAAAAAATTTCACATCAACTGATCCAGTCATCTATTTTGCGCTTGAGTTAATGCAAGGGTATCCCTCCTTCTCAACCGATTATGGCCACTAAAGTTAAGGATGTCTCGTGCAAGTGGGTTTGGGTGGTGTTCAAGTTTGCTGACATACTTTGACGCGTGTTTTGTAAATTCAACTTTTACTGATGGCACGCATAGATCTTTGTGAATTCGAGAATTTTTAACATACCATGGAGCTGCAGTAATTATACGTAGAATTTTATTTTGACCCCTTTGAATTTTTTCAATGTTTGATGCTGAGGCAGTACCCCATAATTGAATTCCATAGCACCAGATTGGCTTTAGAATTGCATTGTACAACAATAGTTTGCAGTCCAACTTTAGTGAAGAATTTCTGCCAATTAGCCAATTAAGTTGCACTGCTTTTAATCTCATCTGTGTAAGTTTCGCTTCAATATGAGACTTCCAAGTTAGACGGCGGTCGAGGTGAATGCCGAGGTATTTGACTTCATTATGTTGAGGAATAATTTGATTATTTATTTTGATGAACGAGCAAGTTTCTTTTCGCAATGTGAAAGTGATATGAATACATTTCTGTTCATTAACCCTGATTTTCCAAAGCTCTAGCCAATTCTCTAGTTTATAAACATAATTCTGCAAATTCTGTGATGCTACTTGGTGGTCCTTGTGAACGCTGATAAAGGCTGTATCGTCTACCAATCTGTGTGTTTGTTCGATGGTGCTGTGATTAGCTCTGAAGCCGAATTGATGATTAGGAATGCATTCAATGTCGTTCAGAATTGGAATCAACTTAGTCATTAACAATTTTTCGAACAGTTTAGAAATTGTCGGCAATAGGCTAATTGGCCTATATGACTTTACTTTGGTGTGATCCTTCCCTGACTTAGGAATCATAGTGATCATAGACACCTTCCAATCTGCAGGATAGTATTCTAGGCGTAAAATAGCGTTGAAGATAAAGAGGATAATTCTTCTAGCTACACGAGGTAACTCCACAAGCATTTTATTGCTGATTTTATCCATACCTGGAGCCTTTCTAAGGTTCAGAGTACCAATAGCGCTTTGGACATCACCAAAGTTTAGTCTTAGAGGTACAGGAGGTCTAATAACGAGTGGTGGCAAATCAGATACGTTATTTGAGTTGTTTTTAGTAAACACATTTCTTAAATGGTTAACAAATAATGTCCCTTTCTCGGAATCATTTCTAGCCCAGTCACCAGCCGGATTTCGCAAAGGAGGTTTTCCTCTCACTGGTCTTTTTAAACCTCTTGCCGCCCTCCATAACGAGTAGTCAGATTGTGGGGTACTATCAAGACCCTCCAAGTAGGATGTAAGTGAAGCCGTTCTTTGGGTTTCTAAGAAATGTCTTAGTATATCTCTGCATACCCGTAGCCTAGCTTTCAGTTCAGGAGACCTGTGAAGTTGCCACTCTCTTCTCATTCTTCTTTTTTCTGATAGGAGATGTTCGAGTTCAGATAAATAAGTTCTGTTTGTCCTATTTCTACATTCAACGTGATAAGTGGAAGCGTGATGCACAGCTCGTCGAAGGTCCTCGGTAAAGTTGCCAATCGACTCATCGATATCGTCGGTAGTTCTCAACACAATATTTTCCGTGCAATGAGAACTTAAATACTTTTTGTATTTTATCCACCTTACTCGGGTCTTAGTCATGTTTCTAAATGGAGAGCCACATACTTGAGGGAAATGCATTGAAATGATAGTAGGAGAGTGATCTGAGGACAAGTCGAATGAAGGATCCACTTGCATCCATTCTACAGGGATATTTTTCACTACTCCAAAGTCAATAACATCGGGAATCTTCCGTCGGTCCGTCGGCCAGTAGGTGGGATGTCCGCTTGAGAGTACATCTAAGCCCATTTGAGCAATGGTGTTGAAGAGTACGCGACCCTTTGGGGTTACCAGACGTGAACCCCAAAATGTGTGTTTGGCGTTAAAGTCGCCAGCAACTAAAAATCTAGCTCCAAGGGAATTAAAGAAGTTATGGTATTGGTGTTCTTTTATTGAGAATCGAGGCGGAGAATAAATCGATGATAAAACAAATTTGTATTGACAGAATTCAATGCAAATGTTTGTTGCTTGGAGGTAATCCTCACTTATGTTATTCATTAGATAATGTTTTATTCTGTTCTTTATAAGAATTGCCGAACCTCCACAAGCTCTTCCGCGGGGATCTTTAGTATCGTACAACACGTAGCCATTAATTTTGAAGTACCCTGTCGACGTCAAGTGAGTTTCAGCAATCATCATAACATCAATCTGCTTATCCATCAGGAAGTATTCCAGTTCGTTTTTATGTTGGCGGAGGCCGTTCGCGTTCCAAAAACAAATTTTTAAATAAATCATTTCTTTAAAATGGCTTGCAAGATAGTGGATTGCATTTTCAGCATTTCCTGCATCATGGATGTCATGGTGGTCGTAAAAGTGTTCATAGTTTGGACAAGTGTCTGCAATGTTGTCTCTAGATTGTTGATATGTGGCTCAGAATATTGAGATATAGGTTCCTGCTCCAGACCTGGCATATTAGATTTGACCACGTTTGCGTAAGAAACTTGTCTAGAATTAGGAGCGTTTACGTGAGTAGTTGGTCGTACAATTTGAGGAAAATTCTTACTCGACGTGAAATTAGGTTGTTGAGGATGGTCAGGTAATACTGGCGACTTATTGGTCCTTATGCCCTTCAAATAAGTATAAACTGGACAACCTCTATAATTAGCGGTATGATTTCCTCCACAGTTACTGCATTTTTTTATTTTTAAGTCCGTTTTGGACTTATTACATTGAGCAGTTGCATGTAGTTCCCCACATGCAACACAAACAGACGGCAATTTACAATACGCTTTGGTGTGACCAAATTCTTGACAATTAAGACACTGGACGGGTCCAACACGCTTATGCGGTTCCTCCACGGTAATTCTACGATGCAGAAGATAAATAAGATTGTAAATTGGATGGGACTCGTTTTTCTTTAAGGCAACATCTCCAGGTTCCAATTCTACCCTGAACATGGGCTGAAGAATCTTTTCACGGTTTCTAATATTCACTACGCTCTTGATTTTGAACCCTTTGTCCATTAATCCGTTCTTTATCTCCGCAGGATCAACACATGGGTCTATACCCTTTAGAACGACTTGGACTCCTTTTGCGCTTTTGAGCTGATAGGTATAGAAATCCCTGGTCTCCCTCTCCAACTGGTTGGACAATTTTCGAAAATCATCTTCCCTATTCACTTGGATCTTTGTCTCGCTGATTTTTCCATGTTTAACTGAGGTTACGCTAAACATGTTCTCACCTATTACAGCAACAATTCCTTGTACCAGTTTATTGGAAGTGGGCTCTCTCAGGTAAATTGGTGGGGGCTTAAACGTCTTTTTCGGTATTTCTGGGTCATCCGTCTGAAGTAGAGCAAATCTGTTTTGATCATTTGGCTTATCACTGCTGACGGTCTTAGGAACTTTATTGGAATTGGAAGACATTTGAGCAGATGTCGGGCTCCTCTGTCGCTTGAGAACGGTGATGTACTTATCCATACCTACTTGTTTTTTTGGGTTTGACTGCACTATTTGATGAAGATGATGATTTCTCATCGGATGAGATAACTATATTGGGCGAACAGGAACGGCGCCGTATTTCGGCTTTTGTAGTGAGAAGAGACTCCACGGATTTTCTTAAGGATTCTTCCTCAGAGATCCATAAATTTTTTCTACTGTAGCTTAGCTCTTTCTCAGAATTACATCTGAGCGGGACACTCATGCAGTTGTTTTGCGATTTTTAAATTACCGAAAAACCACTATTTTTCCACCTATTACGATATCTTTTTTTATATATATATATATATTTTTTTTTTTTTTTCACTTATTACAAGTTTTTTTTTTTTATTTTTTTTCACCTATTACGAAAATTCAGCCGCACTAAAAATAACACGTCCGACCAGTTCAAGCAACACTATGTGAATGTCTTTTCTAAATGTCCGAAAAATCCAAATAAATGTTGCATATTATTCGTAACTTTTTGGCGGAAATCCAATTTTTTCAAAAAATTTTTTCTCCAATCCAGGGCTGATTCCAGACATATGCGATATAGTTTTGGAATCTACTAGCCCTAGGCTACTCGCACTCTGGCGGCAATCCGATGCATGTCTTTTCTAAATGCCCGAAAAATCCACTGAAAAATTTCATAATTTTCATAATTTTTTGGCGGAAATCAAATTTTTTTAAAATAATTTTCTCCAATTCAGGGCTGAGTCCAGGCATATACGATATAGTTTTGGAATCTACTTGTCCTAGGCTACTCCCACTCTGGCGGTAATCCGATTCATGTCTATGCTAAATGTCCGAAAAATCCATTTAAAAATTTCATATTTTTATTATTTTTTGGCGAAAGTGCAATTTTTTCAAAGAAAAATTTCGCCAATCCAGGGCTGACTTCAGACATACACGATATATTTTTGGTATCTACTGGTTCTATGCTTCTTCCACGTCGGGAGTAACCCGAGTCGTGTCTTTTCTAAATGTCCGAAAAATCTACTTAAATGTTGCATATTTTTTATAATTTTTTGGCGCAAATCCAATTTTTTCAAAAAAAATTTTCTCCAATTAAGGGCTGGTGCCAGACATATACAATATAGTTTTGGAATCTACTAGTCCGAATCTACTTCCACTTTTGCGGTAATCCGATTCATGTCTTTTCTAAATGTCCAAAAAATCCACTTAAAAATTTCATATTTTTCATAATTTTTTGGCGGAAATCCAATTATTTTAAAATAATTTTCTCCAATTCAGGGCTGACTCCAGACATACACGATACAGTTTTGGAATCTACTAGTCCTAGGATACTCCCACTCTTGCGGTAATCCGATTCATGTCTTTTCTAAATGCCCGAAAAATCCACTCAAAAATTTCATATTTTTCATAATTTTTTGGCGAAAGTGCAATTTTTTCAAAGAAAAATTTCACCAATCCAGGGCTGACTCCAGACATACACGATATATTTTTGGAATCTACTAGTCCTAGGCTACTCCCACTCTTGCGGTAATCCGATTCATGTCCTTTCTAAATGCCCGAAAAATCCACTCAAAAATTTCATATTTTTCATAATTTTTTGGCGGAAATCCAATTTTTTTAAAATAATTTTCTCCAATCCAGGGCTGATTCCAGACATATACAATATATTTTTGGAATCTACTAGTCCTAGGCTACGCCCATTTTGGCGGTAATCCGATGCATGTCTTTTCTAAATGCACGAAAAATCCACTGAAAAATTTCATATTTTTCATAATTTTTTGGCGGAAATCCAATTTTTTTAAAATAATTTTCTCCAATTCAGGGCTGATTCCAGGCATATACGATATAATTTTGGAATCTACTAGTCCTAGGCTACTTCCACTCTGGCGTTGACCCGATTCATATCTTTTCTAAATGTCCGAAAAATCCACTTAAAAATTTCATATTTTTAATAATTTTTTGGCGGAAATCCAATTTTTTCAAAGAAAAATTTCTCCAATCCAGGGCTGACTCCAGACATACACGATATATTTTTGGAATTTACTGGTACTGTGCTTCTTCCACTTCGGGTGTAACCCGAGTCGTGTCTTTTCTAAATGTCCGAAAAATCCAAATAAAAGTTGCATATTATTCGTAACTTTTTGGCGGAAATCCAATTTTTTTTAAATAATTTTCTCCAATACAGGGCTGATTCCAGACATATACGATATAGTTTTGGAATCAACTAGTCCTAGGCGGTAATCCGATGCATATGTTTTCTAAATGCCCGAAAAATCCACTTAAAAATTTCATATTTTTCATAATTTTTTGGCGGAAATCCAATTTTTTTAAAATAATTTTCTCCAATCCAGGGCTGATTCCAGACATATGCAATATATTTTTGGAATCTACTAGTCCTAGGCTACTCCCACTCTGGCGGTAATCCGATGCATGTCTTTTCTAAATGCCCGAAAAATCCACTGAAAAATTTCATATTTTTCATAATTTTTTGGCGGAAATCAAATTTTTTTAAAATAATTTTCTCCAATCCAGGGCTGACGCCAGATATACACGATATATTTTTGGAATCTACTAGTCCTAGGCTACTCCCACTCTGGCGGTAATCCGATTCATGTCTTTTCTAAATGCCCGAAAAATCCACTGAAAAATTTCATATTTTTCATAATTTTTTGGCGGAAATCCAATTTTTTTTAAATAATTTTCTCCAATACAGGGCTGATTCCAGACATATACGATATAGTTTTGGAATCAACTAGTCCTAGGCGGTAATCCGATGCATATGTTTTCTAAATGCCCGAAAAATCCACTTAAAAATTTCATATTTTTCATAATTTTTTGGCGGAAATCCAATTTTTTCAAAGAAAAATTCTCAAGTCCAGGGCTGATTCCAGACATACACGATTAATTTTTGGAATTTACTGGTTCTGTGCTTCTTCCACTTCGGGTGTAAGCCGAGTGGTGTGTTTTCTAAATGTCCGAAAAATCCAAATAAAAGTTGCATATTTTTCGAAACTTTTTGGCGGAAATCCAATTTTTTCAAAAAAATTTTTCTCCAATCCCGGGCTGACTCCAGACATATGCAATATAGTTTTGGAATCTACTTGTCCTAAATGTCCGAAAAATCCACTTAAAAGTTGGATATTTTTCGTAACTTTTTGGCGGAAATCCAATTTTTTCAAAAAATTTTTTCTCCAATCCAGGGCTGATTCCAGACATATGCGATATAGTTTTGGAATCTACTAGCCCTAGGCTACTCGCACTCAGGCGGTAATCCGATTCATGTCTTTTCTAAATGCCCAAAAAATCCACTTAAAAATTTCATATTTTTCATTATTTTTTGGCGGAAATCCAATTTTTTCAAAGAAAAATTTCTCCAATCCAGGGCTGACTCCAGACATACACGATATATTTTTGGAATTTACTGGTTCTGTGCTTCTTCCACTTCGGGTGTAACCCGAGTCGTGTCTTTTCTAAATGTCCGAAAAATCCAAATAAAAGTTGCATATTATTCGTAACTTTTTGGCGGAAATCCAATTTTTTTTAAATAATTTTCTCCAATACAGGGCTGATTCCAGACATATACGATATAGTTTTGGAATCAACTAGTCCTAGGCGGTAATCCGATGCATAGTTTTCTAAATGCACGAAAAATCCACTTAAAAATTTCATATTTTTCATAATTTTTTGGCGGAAATCCAATTTTTTTAAAATAATTTTCTCCAATCCAGGGCTGATTCCAGACATATGCAATATATTTTTGGAATCTACTAGTCCTAGGCTACTCCCACTCTGGCGGTAATCCGATGCATGTCTTTTCTAAATGCCCGAAAAATCCACTGAAAAATTTCATATTTTTCATAATTTTTTGGCGGAAATCCAATTTTTTTAAAATAATTTTCTCCAATCCAGGGCTGACGCCAGATATACACGATATATTTTTGGAATCTACTAGTCCTAGGCTACTCCCACTCTGGCGGTAATCCGATTCATGTCTTTTCTAAATGCCCGAAAAATCCACTGAAAAATTTCATATTTTTCATAATTTTTTGGCGGAAATCCAATTTTTTTTAAATAATTTTCTCCAATACAGGGCTGATTCCAGACATATACGATATAGTTTTGGAATCAACTAGTCCTAGGCGGTAATCCGATGCATATGTTTTCTAAATGCCCGAAAAATCCACTTAAAAATTTCATATTTTTCATAATTTTTTGGCGGAAATCCAATTTTTTCAAAGAAAAATTCTCAAATCCAGGGCTGATTCCAGACATACACGATTAATTTTTGGAATTTACTGGTTCTGTGCTTCTTTCACTTCGGGTGTAAGCCGAGTGGTGTGTTTTCTAAATGTCCGAAAAATCCAAATAAAAGTTGCATATTTTTCGAAACTTTTTGGCGGAAATCCAATTTTTTCAAAAAAATTTTTCTCCAATCCCGGGCTGACTCCAGACATATGCAATATAGTTTTGGAATCTACTTGTCCTAAATGTCCGAAAAATCCACTTAAAAGTTGGATATTTTTCGTAACTTTTTGGCGGAAATCCAATTTTTTCAAAAAATTTTTTCTCCAATCCAGGGCTGATTCCAGACATATACAATATATTTTTGGAATCTACTAGTCCTAGGCTACTCCCACTCTGGCGGTAATCCGATGCATGTCTTTTCTAAATGCCCGAAAAATCCATTCAAAAATTTCATATTTTTCATAATTTTTTGGCGGAAATCCAATTTTTTTAAAATAATTTTCTCCAATCCAGGGCTGATTCCAGACATATACAATATATTTTTGGAATCTACTAGTCCTAGGCTACTCCCACTCTGGCGGTAATCCGATGCATGTCTTTTCTAAATGCCCGAAAAATCCACTGAAAAAATTCATATTTTTCATAATTTTTTGGCGGAAATCCAATTTTTTTAAAATAATTTTCTCCAATCCAGGGCTGATTCCAGACATATACAATATATTTTTGGAATCTACTAGTCTTAGGCTACTCCCACTTTGGCGGTAATCCGATTCATGTCTTTGCTAAATGTCCGAAAAATCCACTTAAAAATTTCATATTTTTATTATTTTTTGGCGAAAGTGCAATTTTTTCAAAGAAAAATTTCTCTAATCCAGGCCTGATCCAGACATACACGATATATTTTTGGAATTTACTGGTTCTGTGCTTCTTCCACTTCGGGTGTAACCCGAGTCGTGTCTTTTCTAAATGTCCGAAAAATCTACTTAAATGTTGCATATTTTTTATAATTTTTTGGCGCAAATCCAATTTTTTCAAAAAAAAATTTCTCCAATTAAGGGCTGGTGCCAGACATATACAATATAGTTTTGGAATCTACTAGTCCGAATCTACTTCCACTTTTGCGGTAATCCGATTCATGTCTTTTCTAAATGTCCAAAAAATCCACTTAAAAATTTCATATTTTTCATAATTTTTTGGCGGAAATCCAATTATTTTAAAATAATTTTCTCCAATTCAGGGCTGACTCCAGACATACACGATACAGTTTTGGAATCTACTAGTCCTAGGATACTCCCACTCTTGCGGTAATCCGATTCATGTCTTTTCTAAATGCCCGAAAAATCCACTCAAAAATTTCATATTTTTCATAATTTTTTGGCGAAAGTGCAATTTTTTCAAAGAAAAATTTCGCCAATCCAGGGCTGACTCCAGACATACACGATATATTTTTGGAATCTACTAGTCCTAGGCTACTCCCACTCTTGCGGTAATCCGATTCATGTCCTTTCTAAATGCCCGAAAAATCCACTCAAAAATTTCATATTTTTCATAATTTTTTGGCGGAAATCCAATTTTTTTAAAATAATTTTCTCCAAACCAGGGCTGATTCCAGACATATACAATATATTTTTGGAATCAACTAGTCCTAGGCTACGCCCATTTTGGCGGTAATCCGATGCATGTCTTTTCTAAATGCACGAAAAATCCACTGAAAAATTTCATATTTTTCATAATTTTTTGGCGGAAATCCAATTTTTTTAAAATAATTTTCTCCAATTCAGGGCTGATTCCAGGCATATACGATATAATTTTGGAATCTACTAGTCCTAGGCTACTCCCACTCTGGCGGTAATCCGATTCATGTCTATGCTAAATGTCCGAAAAATCCATTTAAAAATTTCATATTTTTATTATTTTTTGGCGAAAGTGCAATTTTTTCAAAGAAAAATTTCGCCAATCCAGGGCTGACTCCAGACATACACGATATATTTTTGGTATCTACTGGTTCTATGCTTCTTCCACGTCGGGAGTAACCCGAGTCGTGTCTTTTCTAAATGTCCGAAAAATCTACTTAAATGTTGCATATTTTTTATAATTTTTTGGCGCAAATCCAATTTTTTCAAAAAAAATTTTCTCCAATTAAGGGCTGGTGCCAGACATATACAATATAGTTTTGGAATCTACTAGTCCGAATCTACTTCCACTTTTGCGGTAATCCGATTCATGTCTTTTCTAAATGCCCGAAAAATCCACTCAAAAATTTCATATTTTTCATAATTTTTTGGCGAAAGTGCAATTTTTTCAAAGAAAAATTTCGCCAATCCAGGGCTGACTCCAGACATACACGATATATTTTTGGAATCTACTAGTCCTAGGCTACTCCCACTCTTGCGGTAATCCGATTCATGTCCTTTCTAAATGCCCGAAAAATCCACTCAAAAATTTCATATTTTTCATAATTTTTTGGCGGAAATCCAATTTTTTTAAAATAATTTTCTCCAATCCAGGGCTGATTCCAGACATATACAATATATTTTTGGAATCTACTAGTCCTAGGCTACGCCCATTTTGGCGGTAATCCGATGCATGTCTTTTCTAAATGCACGAAAAATCCACTGAAAAATTTCATATTTTTCATAATTTTTTGGCGGAAATCCAATTTTTTTAAAATAATTTTCTCCAATTCAGGGCTGAGTCCAGACATACACGATACAATTTTGGAATCTACTAGTCCTAGGATACTCCCACTCTTGCGGTAATCCGATTCATGTCTTTTCTAAATGCCCGAAAAATCCACTGAAAAATTTCATATTTTTCATAATTTTTTGGCGGAAATCAAATTTTTTTAAAATAATTTTCTCCAATCCAGGGCTGACGCCAGATATACACGATATATTTTTGGAATCTACTAGTCCTAGGCTACTCCCACTCTGGCGGTAATCCGATTCATGTCTTTTATAAATGCCCGAAAAATCCACTGAAAAATTTCATATTTTTCATAATTTTTTGGCGGAAATCCAATTTTTTTTAAATAATTTTTAAATAATTTTCTGGAATCAACTAGTCCTAGGCGGTAATCCGATGCATATGTTTTCTAAATGCCCGAAAAATCCACTTAAAAATTTCATATTTTTCATAATTTTTTGGCGGAAATCCAATTTTTTCAAAGAAAAATTCTCAAGTCCAGGGCTGATTCCAGACATACACGATTAATTTTTGGAATTTACTGGTTCTGTGCTTCTTCCACTTCGGGTGTAAGCCGAGTGGTGTGTTTTCTAAATGTCCGAAAAATCCAAATAAAAGTTGCATATTTTTCGAAACTTTTTGGCGGAAATCCAATTTTTTCAAAAAAATTTTTCTCCAATCCCGGGCTGACTCCAGACATATGCAATATAGTTTTGGAATCTACTTGTCCTAAATGTCCGAAAAATCCACTTAAAAGTTGGATATTTTTCGTAACTTTTTGGCGGAAATCCAATTTTTTCAAAAAATTTTTTCTCCAATCCAGGGCTGATTCCAGACATATGCGATATAGTTTTGGAATCTACTAGCCCTAGGCTACTCGCACTCAGGCGGTAATCCGATTCATGTCTTTTCTAAATGCCCAAAAAATCCACTTAAAAATTTCATATTTTTCATTATTTTTTGGCGGAAATCCAATTTTTTCAAAGAAAAATTTTTCCAATCCAGGGCTGACTCCAGACATACACGATATATTTTTGGAATTTACTGGTTCTGTGCTTCTTCCACTTCGGGTGTAACCCGAGTCGTGTCTTTTCTAAATGTCCGAAAAATCCAAATAAAAGTTGCATATTATTCGTAACTTTTTGGCGGAAATCCAATTTTTTTTAAATAATTTTCTCCAATACAGGGCTGATTCCAGACATATACGATATAGTTTTGGAATCAACTAGTCCTAGGCGGTAATCCGATGCATAGTTTTCTAAATGCACGAAAAATCCACTTAAAAATTTCATATTTTTCATAATTTTTTGGCGGAAATCCAATTTTTTTAAAATAATTTTCTCCAATCCAGGGCTGATTCCAGACATATGCAATATATTTTTGGAATCTACTAGTCCTAGGCTACTCCCACTCTGGCGGTAATCCGATGCATGTCTTTTCTAAATGCCCGAAAAATCCACTGAAAAATTTCATATTTTTCATAATTTTTTGGCGGAAATCCAATTTTTTTAAAATAATTTTCTCCAATCCAGGGCTGACGCCAGATATACACGATATATTTTTGGAATCTACTAGTCCTAGGCTACTCCCACTCTGGCGGTAATCCGATTCATGTCTTTTCTAAATGCCCGAAAAATCCACTGAAAAATTTCATATTTTTCATAATTTTTTGGCGCAAATCCAATTTTTTCAAAAAAAATTTTCTCCAATTAAGGGCTGGTGCCAGACATATACAATATAGTTTTGGAATCTACTAGTCCGAATCTACTTCCACTTTTGCGGTAATCCGATTCATGTCTTTTCTAAATGTCCAAAAAATCCACTTAAAAATTTCATATTTTTCATAATTTTTTGGCGGAAATCCAATTATTTTAAAATAATTTTCTCCAATTCAGGGCTGACTCCAGACATACACGATACAGTTTTGGAATCTACTAGTCCTAGGATACTCCCACTCTTGCGGTAATCCGATTCATGTCTTTTCTAAATGCCCGAAAAATCCACTCAAAAATTTCATATTTTTCATAATTTTTTGGCGAAAGTGCAATTTTTTCAAAGAAAAATTTCGCCAATCCAGGGCTGACTCCAGACATACACGATATATTTTTGGAATCTACTAGTCCTAGGCTACTCCCACTCTTGCGGTAATCCGATTCATGTCCTTTCTAAATGCCCGAAAAATCCACTCAAAAATTTCATATTTTTCATAATTTTTTGGCGGAAATCCAATTTTTTTAAAATAATTTTCTCCAAACCAGGGCTGATTCCAGACATATACAATATATTTTTGGAATCAACTAGTCCTAGGCTACGCCCATTTTGGCAGTAATCCGATGCATGTCTTTTCTAAATGCACGAAAAATCCACTGAAAAATTTCATATTTTTCATAATTTTTTGGCGGAAATCCAATTTTTTTAAAATAATTTTCTCCAATTCAGGGCTGATTCCAGGCATATACGATATAATTTTGGAATCTACTAGTCCTAGGCTACTTCCACTCTGGCGTTGACCCGATTCATGTCTTTTCTAAATGTCCGAAAAATCCACTTAAAAATTTCATATTTTTCATAATTTTTTGGCGGAAATCCAATTTTTTCAAAGAAAAATTTCTCCAATCCAGGGCTGACTCCAGACATACACGATATATTTTTAGAATTTACTGGTTCTGTGCTTCTTCCACTTCGGGTGTAACCCGATTCGTGTCTTTTCTAAATGTCCGAAAAATCCAAATAAAAGTTGCATATTATTCGTAACTTTTTGGCGGAAATCCAATTTTTTTTAAATAATTTTCTCCAATACAGGGCTGATTCCAGACATATACGATATAGTTTTGGAATCAACTAGTCCTAGGCGGTAATCCGATGCATATGTTTTCTAAATGCCCGAAAAATCCACTTAAAAATTTCATATTTTTCATAATTTTTTGGCGGAAATCCAATTTTTTTAAAATAATTTTCTCCAATCCAGGGCTGATTCCAGACATATGCAATATATTTTTGGAATCTACTAGTCCTAGGCTACTCCCACTCTGGCGGTAATCCGATGCATGTCTTTTCTAAATGCCCGAAAAATCCACTGAAAAATTTCATATTTTTCATAATTTTTTGGCGGAAATCCAATTTTTTTAAAATAATTTTCTCCAATCCAGGGCTGACGCCAGATATACACGATATATTTTTGGAATCTACTAGTCCTAGGCTACTCCCACTCTGGCGGTAATCCGATTCATGTCTTTTCTAAATGCCCGAAAAATCCACTGAAAAATTTCATATTTTTCATAATTTTTTGGCGGAAATCCAATTTTTTTTAAATAATTTTCTCCAATACAGGGCTGATTCCAGACATATACGATATAGTTTTGGAATCAACTAGTCCTAGGCGGTAATCCGATGCATATGTTTTCTAAATGCCCGAAAAATCCACTTAAAAATTTCATATTTTTCATAATTTTTTGGCGGAAATCCAATTTTTTCAAAGAAAAATTCTCAAATCCAGGGCTGATTCCAGACATACACGATTAAATTTTGGAATTTACTGGTTCTGTGCTTCTTCCACTTCGGGTGTAAGCCGAGTGGTGTGTTTTCTAAATGTCCGAAAAATCCAAATAAAAGTTGCATATTTTTCGAAACTTTTTGGCGGAAATCCAATTTTTTCAAAAAAATTTTTCTCCAATCCCGGGCTGACTCCAGACATATGCAATATAGTTTTGGAATCTACTTGTCCTAAATGTCCGAAAAATCCACTTAAAAGTTGGATATTTTTCGTAACTTTTTGGCGGAAATCCAATTTTTTCAAAAAATTTTTTCTCCAATCCAGGGCTGATTCCAGATATATGCGATATAGTTTTGGAATCTACTAGCCCTAGGCTACTCGCACTCAGGCGGTAATCCGATTCATGTCTTTTCTAAATGCCCGAAAAACCCACTTAAAAATTTCATATTTTTCATTATTTTTTGGCGAAAGTGCAATTTTTTCAAAGAAAAATTTCGCCAATGCCCGAAAAATCCACTCAAAAATTTCATATTTTTCATAATTTTTTGGCGGAAATCCAATTTTTTTAAAATAATTTTCTCCAATCCAGGGCTGATTCCAGACATATACAATATATTTTTGGAATCTACTAGTCCTAGGCTACTCCCACTCTGGCGGTAATCCGATGCATGTCTTTTCTAAATGCCCGAAAAATCCATTGAAAAATTTCATATTTTTCATAATTTTTTGGCGGAAATCCAATTTTTTTAAAATAATTTTCTCCAATCCAGGGCTGATTCCAGACATATACAATATATTTTTGGAATCTACTAGTCCTAGGCTACTCCCACTCTGGCGGTAATCCGATGCATGTCTTTTCTAAATGCCCGAAAAATCCACTGAAAAATTTCATATTTTTCATAATTTTTTGGCGGAAATCCAATTTTTTTAAAATAATTTTCTCCAATCCAGGGCTGATTCCAGACATATACAATATATTTTTGGAATCTACTAGTCTTAGGCTACTCCCACTTTGGCGGTAATCCGATTCATGTCTTTGCTAAATGTCCGAAAAATCCACTTAAAAATTTCATATTTTTATTATTTTTTGGCGAAAGTGCAATTTTTCAAAGAAAAATTTCTCTAATCCAGGGCTGATCCAGACATACACGATATATTTTTGGAATTTACTGGTTGTGTGCTTCTTCCACTTCGGGTGTAACCCGAGTCGTGTCTTTTCTAAATGCCCGAAAAATCCATTGAAAAATTTCATATTTTTCATAATTTTTTGGCGGAAATCCATTTTTTTTAAAATAATTTTCTCCAATACAGGGCTGATTCCAGACATATACGATATAGTTTTGGAATCAACTAGTCCTAGGCGGTAATCCGATGCATATGTTTTCTAAATGCCCGAAAAATCCACTTAAAAATTTCATATTTTTCATAATTTTTTGGCGGAAATCCAATTTTTTCAAAGAAAAATTCTCAAATCCAGGGCTGATTCCAGACATACACGATTAATTTTTGGAATTTACTGGTTGTGTGCTTCTTCCACTTCGGGTGTAACCCGAGTCGTGTCTTTTCTAACTGTCCGAAAAATCCACTGAAAAATTTCATAATTTTCATAATTTTTTGGCGGAAATCCAATTATTTTAAAATAATTTTCTCCAATTCGGGGCTGAGTCCAGGCATATACGATATAGTTTTGGAATCTACTTGTCCTAGGCTACTCCCACTCTGGCGGTAATCCGATGCATGTCTTTTCTAAATGCCCGAAAAATCCACTGAAAAATTTCATAATTTTCATAATTTTTTGGCGGAAATCCAATTTTTTTAAAATAATTTTCTCCAATCCAGGGCTGATTCCAGATATATACAATATAGTTTTGGAATCTACTAGTCCTAGGCGGTAATCCGATGCATATGTTTTCTAAATGCCCGAAAAATCCACTTAAAAATTTCATATTTTTCATTATTTTTTGGCGAAAGTGCAATTTTTTCAAAGAAAAATTTCGCCAATGCCCGAAAAATCCACTCAAAAATTTCATATTTTTCATAATTTTGTGGCGGAAATCCAATTTTTTTAAAATAATTTTCTCCAATCCAGGGCTGATTCCAGACATATACAATATATTTTTGGAATCTACTAGTCCTAGGCTACTCCCACTCTGGCGGTAATCCGATGCATGTCTTTTCTAAATGCCCGAAAAATCCACTGAAAAATTTCATATTTTTCATAATTTTTTGGCGGAAATCAAATTTTTTTAAAATAATTTTCTCCAATCCAGGGCTGACGCCAGATATACACGATATATTTTTGGAATCTACTAGTCCTAGGCTACTCCCACTCTGGCGGTAATCCGATTCATGTCTTTTCTAAATGCCCGAAAAATCCACTGAAAAATTTCATATTTTTCATAATTTTTTGGCGGAAATCCAATTTTTTTTAAATAATTTTCTCCAATACAGGGCTGATTCCAGACATATACGATATAGTTTTGGAATCAACTAGTCCTAGGCGGTAATCCGATGCATATGTTTTCTAAATGCCCGAAAAATCCACTTAAAAATTTCATATTTTTCATAATTTTTTGGCGGAAATCCAATTTTTTCAAAGAAAAATTCTCAAATCCAGGGCTGATTCCAGACATACACGATTAATTTTTGGAATTTACTGGTTCTGTGCTTCTTCCACTTCGGGTGTAAGCCGAGTGGTGTGTTTTCTAAATGTCCGAAAAATCCAAATAAAAGTTGCATATTTTTCGAAACTTTTTGGCGGAAATCCAATTTTTTCAAAAAAATTTTTCTCCAATCCCGGGCTGACTCCAGACATATGCAATATAGTTTTGGAATCTACTTGTCCTAAATGTCCGAAAAATCCACTTAAAAGTTGGATATTTTTCGTAACTTTTTGGCGGAAATCCAATTTTTTCAAAAAATTTTTTCTCCAATCCAGGGCTGATTCCAGACATATGCGATATAGTTTTGGAATCTACTAGCCCTAGGCTACTCGCACTCAGGCGGTAATCCGATTCATGTCTTTTCTAAATGCCCGAAAAATCCACTTAAAAATTTCATATTTTTCATTATTTTTTGGCGAAAGTGCAATTTTTTCAAAGAAAAATTTCGCCAATGCCCGGAAAATCCACTCAAAAATTTCATATTTTTCATAATTTTTTGGCGGAAATCCAATTTTTTTAAAATAATTTTCTCCAATCCAGGGCTGATTCCAGACATATACAATATATTTTTGGAATCTACTAGTCCTAGGCTACTCCCACTCTGGCGGTAATCCGATGCATGTCGTTTCTAAATGCCCGAAAAATCCATTGAAAAATTTCATATTTTTCATAATTTTTTGGCGGAAATCCAATTTTTTTAAAATAATTTTCTCCAATCCAGGGCTGATTCCAGACATATACAATATATTTTTGGAATCTACTAGTCTTAGGCTACTCCCACTTTGGCGGTAATCCGATTCATGTCTTTGCTAAATGTCCGAAAAATCCACTTAAAAATTTCATATTTTTATTATTTTTTGGCGAAAGTGCAATTTTTTCAAAGAAAAATTTCTCTAATCCAGGGCTGATCCAGACATACAAGATATATTTTTGGAATTTACTGGTTCTGTGCTTCTTCCACGTCGGGTGTAACCCGAGTCGTGTCTTTTCTAAATGTCCGAAAAATCCAAATAAAAAAAGCATATTATTCGTAACTTTTTGGCGGAAATCCAATTTTTTCAAAAAATTTTTTCTCCAATCCAGGGCTGATTCCAGACATATGCAATATAGTTTTGGAATCTACTAGCCCTAGGCTACTCGCACTCTGGCGGCAATCCGATGCATGTCTTTTCTAAATGCCCGAAAAATCCACTGAAAAATTTCATAATTTTCATAATTTTTTGGAGGAAATCCAATTTTTTTAAAATAATTTTCTCCAATTCAGGGCTGAGTCCAGGCATATACGATATAGTTTTGGAATCTACTTGTCCTAGGCTACTCCCACTCTGGCGGTAATCCGATTCATGTCTATGCTAAATGTCCGAAAAATCCATTTAAAAATTTCATATTTTTATTATTTTTTGGCGAAAGTGCAATTTTTTCAAAGAAAAATTTCTCCAATCCAGGGCTGATCCAGACATACACGATATATTTTTGGTATCTACTGGTTCTATGCTTCTTCCACGTCGGGAGTAACCCGAGTCGTGTCTTTTCTAAATGTCCGAAAAATCTACTTAAATGTTGCATATTTTTTATAATTTTTTGGCGCAAATCCAATTTTTTCAAAAAAAATTTTCTCCAATTAAGGGCTGGTGCCAGACATATACAATACAGTTTTGGAATCTACTAGTCCGAATCTACTTCCACTTTTGCGGTAATCCGATTCATGTCTTTTCTAAATGTCCAAAAAATCCACTTAAAAATTTCATATTTTTCATAATTTTTTGGCGGAAATCCAATTATTTTAAAATAATTTTCTCCAATTCAGGACTGACTCCAGACATACACGATACAGTTTTGGAATCTACTAGTCCTAGGCTACTCGCACTCTTGCGGTAATCCGATTCATGTCTTTTCTAAATGCCCGAAAAATCCACTCAAAAATTTCATATTTTTCATAATTTTTTGGCGAAAGTGAAATTTTTTCAAAGAAAAATTTTGCCAATCCAGGGCTGATTCCAGACATACACGATATATTTTTGGAATCTACTAGTCCTAGGCTACTCCCACTCTTGCGGTAATCCGATTCATGTCTTTTCTAAATGCCCGAAAAATCCACTCAAAAATTTCATATTTTTCATAATTTTTTGGCGGAAATCCAATTTTTTTAAAATAATTTTCTCCAATCCAGGGCTGATTCCAGACATATACAATATATTTTTGGAATCTACTAGTCCTAGGCTACGCCCATTTTGGCGGTAATCCGATGCATGTCTTTTCTAAATGCACGAAAAATCCACTGAAAAATTTCATATTTTTCATAATTTTTTGGCGGAAATCCAATTTTTTTAAAATAATTTTCTCCAATTCAGGGCTGATTCCAGGCATATACGATATAATTTTGGAATCTACTAGTCCTAGGCTACTTCCACTCTGGCGTTGACCCGATTCATGTCTTTTCTAAATGTCCGAAAAATCCACTTAAAAATTTCATATTTTTCATAATTTTTTGGCGGAAATCCAATTTTTTCAAAGAAAAATTTCTCCAATCCAGGGCTGACTCCAGACATACACGATATATTTTTGGAATTTACTGGTTCTGTGCTTCTTCCACTTCGGGTGTAACCCGAGTCGTGTCTTTTCTAAATGTCCGAAAAATCCAAATAAAAGTTGCATATTATTCGTAACTTTTTGGCGGAAATCCAATTTTTTCAAAAAAATTTTTCTCGAATCTAGGGCTGACTCCAGACATATGCAATATAGTTTTGGAATCTACTAGTCCTAAATGTCCGAAAAATCCACTTAAAAGTTGGATATTTTTCGTAACTTTTTGGCGGAAATCCAATTTTTTCAAAAAATTTTTTCTCCAATCCAGGGCTGATTCCAGACATATGCGATATAGTTTTGGAATCTACTAGCACTCAGTCGGTAATCCGATTCATGTTTTTTCTAAATGCCCGAAAAATCCACTTAAAAATTTCATATTTTTTCATTATTTTTTGGCGAAAGTGCAATTTTTTCAAAGAAAAATTTCTCCAATCCAGGGCTGACGCCAGACATACACGATATATTTTTGGAATCTACTAGTCCTAGGCTACTCCCACTCTGGCGGTAATCCGATTCATGTCTTTGCTAAATGTCCGAAAAATCCACTTAAAAATTTCATATTTTTCATTATTTTTTGGCGAAAGTGCAATTTTTTCAAAGAAAAATTTCTCCAAGCCAGGGCTGACTCCAGACATACACGAAATATTTTTGGAATCTACTAGTCCTAGGCTACTCCCACTCTGGCGGTAATCCGATTCATGTCCTTTCTAAATGTCCGAAAAAACCACTTAAAAATTTCATATTTTTCATAATTTTTTGGCGGAAATCCAATTTTTTCAAAGAAAAATTTCTCCAATCCAGGACTGACTCCAGACATATGCGATATAGTTTTGGAATCTACTAGTCCTAGGCTACTCCCACGCTGGCGGTAATCCGATTCATGTCTTTTCTAAATGCCAGAAAAATCCACTTAAAAATTTCATATTTTTCATTATTTTTTGGCGAAAGTGCAATTTTTTCAAAGAAAAATTTCTCCAATCCGCGGCTGACTCCAGACATATGCGATATAGTTTTGGAATCTACTAGTCCTAGGCGACTTCCACTCTGGCGGTAATCCGATTCACGTCTTTTCTAAATGTCCGAAAAATCCACTTAAACGTTTCATATGTTTCATAATTTTTTGGCGGAAATCAAATTTTTTCAAAGAAAAATTTCGCCAATCCAGGGCTGACTCCAGACATACACGATATATTTTTGGAATTTACTGCTTCTGTGCTTCTTCCACTTCGTGTGGAACCCGAGTCGTGTCTTTTCTAAACGTCCGAAAAATCCAAATAAAAGTTGCATATTTTTCGTACCTTTTTGGCGGAAATCCAATTTTTTCAAAAAAATTTTTCTCCAATCGAGGGCTGACTCCAGACATATGCAATATAGTTTTGGAATCTACTAGTCCTAAAGGTCCAAAAAATCCACTTAAATGTTGGATATTTTTCGTAACTTTTTGGCGGAAATCCAATTTTTTCAAATAATTTTTTCTTCAATCCAGGGCTGATTCCAGACATATGCGATATAGTTTTGGAATCTACTAGCCCTAGGCTACTCGCACTCAGGCGGTGACCCGATTCATGTCTTTTCTAAATGTCCGAAAAATCCACTTAAACGTTTCATATGTTTCATAATTTTTTTTCGGAAATCCAATTTTTTTAAAATAATTTTCTCCAATTCTGTGCTGACTCCAGACATACACGATATAGTTTTGGAATCTACTAGTCCTAAGCAACACCCGGTCTTGCGGTAATCCTATTCATGTCTTTGCTAAATGTCCGAAAAATCTACATAAACATTTCATATGTTTCATAATTTTTTGGCGGAAATCCAATTTTTTTTAAATAATTTTCTCCTATCCAGGGCTGATTCCAGACATATACGATATAGTTTTGGAATCAACTGATCCTAGGCTACTTCCACTCTGGCGGTGACCCGATTCATGTCTTTTCTAAATGTCCGAAAAATCCACTTAAAAATTTCATATTTTTCATAATTTTTTGGCGGAAATCCAATTTTTTTAAAATAATTTTTTGCATTCCAGGGCTGATTCCGGACATATACAATATATTTTTGGAATCTACTAGTCCTAGGCTACTCCCACTCTGGCGGTAATCCGATGCATGTCTTTTCTAAATGCCCGAAAAATCCACTGAAAAATTTCATATTTTTCATAATTTTTTGGCAGAAATCCAATTTTTTTAAAATAATTTTCTCCAATTCAGGGCATATACGATATAGTTTTGGAATCTACTAGTCCTAGGCTACTTCCACTCTGGCGGTGACCAGATTCATGTCTTTACTAAATGTCCGAAAAATACAAATAAAAGTTGTATATTTTTCGTAACTTTTTGGCGGAAATCCAATTTTTTCAAAAAATTTTTTCTCCAACCCAGGGCTGATTCCAGACATATGCAATATAGTTTTGGAATCTACTAGCCCTAGGCTACTCGCACTCAGGCGGTAATCCGATTCATGTCTTTTCTAAATGCCAGAAAAATCCACTTAAAAATTTCATATTTTTCATTATTTTTTGGCGAAAGTGCAATTTTTTTAAAGAAAAATTTCTCCAATCCAGGGCTGACTCCAGACATACACGATATATTTTTGGAATCTACTAGTCCTAGGCTACTCCCACTCTGGCGGTAATCCGATTCATGTCGTTTCTAAATGCCCGAAAAATCCACTTAAAAATTTCATATTTTTCATTATTTTTTGTGGAAAGTGCAATTTTTTCAAAGCAAAATTTCTCCAATCCAGGGCTGACTCCAGACATACACGATATATTTTTGGTATCTACTGGTTCTTTGCTTCTTCCACTTCGCGTGTAACCCGAGTAGCGTCTTTTCTAAATGTCCGAAAAATCTACTTAAATGTTGCATATTTTTTATAATTTTTTGGCGGAAATCCAATTTTTTCAAAAAAAATTTTTTCCAATTCAGGGCTGATTCCACGCATATACAATATATTTTTGGAATCTACTAGTCCTAGGCTACTTCCACTCTGGCGGTGACCCGATTCATGTCTTTTCTAAATGTCCGAAAAATCCACTTAAAAATTTCATATTTTTCATAATTTTTTGGCGGAAATCCAATTTTTTCAAAGAAAAATTTCTCCAATCCAGGGCTGAGTCCAGACATACACGATATATTTTTGGAATTTATTGGTTCTGTGCTTCTTTCACTTCGGCTGTAACCCGAGTCGTGTCTTTTCTAAATGTCCGAAAAATCCAAATAAAAGTTGCATATTTTTCGTAACTTTTTGGCGGAAATCCAATTTTTTCAAAAAAATTTTTCTCCAATGCAGGGCTGACTCCAGACATATGCGATATAGTTTTGGAATCTACTAGCCCTAGGCTACTCGCACTCAGGCGGTAATCCGATTCATGTCTTTTCTAAATGTCCGAAAAATCCATTTAAACGTTTCATATGTTTCATAATTTTTTGGCGGAAATCCAATTTTTTTAAAATAATTTTCTCCAATTGAGGGCTGACTCCAGACATACACGATATAGTTTTGGAATCTACTGGTCCTACGCTACTTCCGCTCTTATGGTAACCCGATTCATGTCTTTGCTAAATGTCCGAAAAATCTACATAAACATTTCATATGTTTCATAATTTTTTGGCGGAAATCCAATTTTTTTTAAATAATTTTCTGCAATACAGGGCTGATTCCAGACATATACGATATAGTTTTGGAATCTACTAGTCCTAGGCTACTTCCGCTCTGGCGGTGACCCCATTCATGTCTTTTCTAAATGTCCGAAAAATCCACTTAAAAATTTCATATTTTTCATAATTTTTTGGCGGAAATCCAATTTTTTTAAAATAATTTTTTGCAATCCAGGGCTGATTCCGGACATATACAATATATTTTTGGAATCTACTAGTCCTAGGCTACTCCCACTCTGGCGGTAATCCGATGCATGTCTTTTCTAAATGCCCGAAAAATCCACTGAAAAATTTCATATTTTTCATAATTTTTTGGCAGAAATCCAATTTTTTTAAAATAATTTTCTCCAATTCAGGGCATATACGATATAGTTTTGGAATCTACTAGTCCTAGGCTACTTCCACTCTGGCGGTGACCAGATTCATGTCTTTACTAAATGTCCGAAAAATACAAATAAAAGTTGTATATTTTTCGTAACTTTTTGGCGGAAATCCAATTTTTTCAAAAAATTTTTTCTCCAACCCAGGGCTGATTCCAGACATATGCAATATAGTTTTGGAATCTACTAGCCCTAGGCTACTCGCACTCAGGCGGTAATCCGATTCATGTCTTTTCTAAATGCCAGAAAAATCCACTTAAAAATTTCATATTTTTCATTATTTTTTGGCGAAAGTGCAATTTTTTTAAAGAAAAATTTCTCCAATCCAGGGCTGACTCCAGACATACACGATATATTTTTGGAATCTACTAGTCCTAGGCTACTCCCACTCTGGCGGTAATCCGATTCATGTCGTTTCTAAATGCCCGAAAAATCCACTTAAAAATTTCATATTTTTCATTATTTTTTGTGGAAAGTGCAATTTTTTCAAAGCAAAATTTCTCCAATCCAGGGCTGACTCCAGACATACACGATATATTTTTGGTATCTACTGGTTCTTTGCTTCTTCCACTTCGCGTGTAACCCGAGTAGCGTCTTTTCTAAATGTCCGAAAAATCTACTTAAAGGTTGCATATTTTTTATAATTTTTTGGCGGAAATCCAATTTTTTCAAAAAAAATTTTTTCCAATTCAGGGCTGATTCCACGCATATACAATATACTTTTGGAATCTACTAGTCCTAGGCTACTCCCACTCTGGCGGTGACCCGATTCATGTCTTTTCTAAATGTCCGAAAAATCCACTTAAAAATTTCATATTTTTCATAATTTTTTGGCGGAAATCCAATTTTTTCAAAGAAAAATTTCTCCAATCCAGGGCTGAGTCCAGACATACACGATATATTTTTGGAATTTATTGGTTCTGTGCTTCTTTCACTTCGGCTGTAACCCGAGTCGTGTCTTTTCTAAATGTCCGAAAAATCCAAATAAAAGTTGCATATTTTTCGTAACTTTTTGGCGGAAATCCAATTTTTTCAAAAAAATTTTTCTCCAATGCAGGGCTGACTCCAGACATATGCGATATAGTTTTGGAATCTACTAGCCCTAGGCTACTCGCACTCAGGCGGTAATCCGATTCATGTCTTTTCTAAATGTCCGAAAAATCCATTTAAACGTTTCATATGTTTCATAATTTTTTGGCGGAAATCCAATTTTTTTAAAATAATTTTCTCCAATTGAGGGCTGACTCCAGACATACACGATATAGTTTTGGAATCTACTGGTCCTACGCTACTTCCGCTCTTATGGTAACCCGATTCATGTCTTTGCTAAATGTCCGAAAAATCTACATAAACATTTCATATGTTTCATAATTTTTTGGCGGAAATCCAATTTTTTTTAAATAATTTTCTCCAATACAGGGCTGATTCCAGACATATACGATATAGTTTTGGAATCTACTAGTCCTAGGCTACTTCCGCTCTGGCGGTGACCCCATTCATGTCTTTTCTAAATGTCCGAAAAATCCACTTAAAAATTTCATATTTTTCATAATTTTTTGGCGGAAATCAAATTTTTTCAAAGAAAAATTTCTCCAATCCAGGGCTGACTCCAGACATACACGATATATTTTTGGAATTTACTGGTTCTATGCTTCTTCCACTTCGGGTGTAACCCGAGTCGTGTCTTTTCTAAAAGTCCGAAAAATCCAAATAAAAGTTGCATATTTTTCGTAACTTTTTGGCGGAAATCCAATTTTTTCAAAAAAATTTTTCTCCAATCGAGGGCTGACTCCAGACATATGCAGTATAGTTTTGGAATCTACTAGTCCTAAAGGTCCGAAAAATCCACTTAAAAGTTGGATATTTTTCGTAACTTTTTGGCGGAAATCCAATTTTTTCAAAAAATTTTTTCTTCAATCCAGGGCTGATTCCAGACATATGCGATATAGTTTTGGAATCTACTAGCCCTAGGCTACTCGCACTCAGGCGGTGACCCGATTCATGTCTTTGCTAAATGTCCGAAAAATCTACATAAACATTTCATATGTTTCATAATTTTTTGGCGGAAATCCAATTTTTTTTAAATAATTTTCTCCAATCCAGGGCTGATTCCAGACATATACGATATAGTTTTGGAATCAACTGGTGCTAGGCTACTTCCACTCAGGCGGTAATCCGATTCATGTCTTTTCTAAATGCCCGAAAAATCCACGTAAAAATTTCATATTTTTCATTATTTTTTGGCGAAAGTGCAATTTTTTCAAAGAAAAATATCTTCAATCCAGGGCTGACTCCAGACATACACGATATATTTTTGGAATCTACTAGTCCTAGGCTACTTCCACTCTGGCGGTGACCCGATTCATGCCTTTTCTAAATGTCCGAAAAATCCACTGAAAAATTTCATATTTTTCATAATTTTTTGGCGGAAATCCAATTTTTTTAAAATAATTTTCTGCAATCCAGGGCTGATTCCGGACATATACAATATATTTTTGGAATCTACTAGTCCTAGGGTACTTCCACTCTGGCGGTGAACCGATTCATGTCTTTTCTAAATGTCCGAAAAATCCACTGAAAAATTTCATATTTTTCATAATTTTTTGGCGGAAATCCAATTTTTTTAAAATAATTTTCTGCAATCCAGGGCTGATTCCGGACATATACAATATAGTTTTGGAATCTACTAGTCCTAGGCTACTCCCACTCTGGCGGTAATCCGATACATGTCGTTTCTAAATGCCTTAAAAATCCACTGAAAAATTTCATATTTTTCATAATTTTTTGGCAGAAATCCAATTTTTTCAAAATAATTTTCTCCAATTCAGGGCATATACGATATAGTTTTGGAATCTAGTAGTCCTAGGCTACTTCCACTCTGGCGGTGACCAGATTCATGTCTTTTCTAAATGTCCGAAAAAACCATTTAAAAATTTCATATTTTTCATAATTTTTTGGCGGAAATCCAATTTTTTCAAAGAAAAATTTCTCCAATCCAGGACTGACTCCAGACAGACGCGATATATTTTTGGAATTTACTGGTTCTGTGCTTCTTCCACTTCGGGTGTAACCCGAGTCGTGTCTTTTCTAAATGTCCGAAAAATCCAAATAAAAGTTGCATATTTTTCGTAACTTTTTGGCGGAAATCCAATTTTTTGAAAAAATTTTTTCTCGAATCCAGTTCTGACTCCAGACATATGCAATATAGTTTTGGAATCTACTAGTCCTAAAGGTCCGAAAAATCCACTTAAAACTTGGATATTTTTCGTAACTTTTTGGCGGAAATCCAATTTTTTCAAAAAATTTTTTCTTCAATCCAGGGCTGATTCCAGACATATGCGATATAGTTTTGGAATCTACTAGCCCTAGGCTACTCGCACTCAGGCGGTGACCCGATTCATGTCTTTTCTAAATGTCCGAAAAATCCACTTAAACGTTTCATATGTTTAATAATTTTTTGGCGGAAATCCAATTTTTTTAAAATAATTTTCTCCAATTCTGGGCTGACTCCAGACATACACGATATAGTTTTGGAATCTACTAGTCCTAAGCAACACCCGGTCTTGCGGTAATCCGATTCATGTCTTTGCTAAATGTCCGAAAAATCTACATAAACATTTCATATGTTTCATAATTTTTTGGCGGAAATCCAATTTTTTTTAAATAATTTTCTCCAATCCAGGGCTGATTCCAGACATATACGATATAGTTTTGGAATCAACTGGTGCTAGGCTACTTCCACTCAGGCGGTAATCCGATTCATGTCTTTTCTAAATGCCCGAAAAATCCACGTAAAAATTTCATATTTTTCATTATTTTTTGGCGAAAGTGCAATTTTTTCAAAGAAAAATTTCTTCAATCCAGGGCTGACGCCAGACATATACGATATATTTTTGGAATCTACTAGTCCTAGGCTACTTCCACTCTGGCGGTGACCCGATTCATGTCTTTTCTAAATGTCCGAAAAATCCACTGAAAAATGTCATATTTTTCATAATTTTTTGGCGGAAATCCAATTTTTTTAAAATAATTTTCTGCAATCCAGGGCTGATTCCGGACATATACAATATATTTTTGGAATCTACTAGTCCTAGGGTACTTCCACTCTGGCGGTGAACCGATTCATGTCTTTTCTAAATGTCCGAAAAATCCACTGAAAAATTTCATATTTTTCATAATTTTTTGGCGGAAATCCAATTTTTTTAAAATAATTTTCTGCAATCCAGGGCTGATTCCGGGCATATACAATATAGTTTTGGAATCTACTAGTCCTAGGCTACTCCCACTCTGGCGGTAATCCTATACATGTCATTCTAAATGCCTTAAAAATCCACTGAAAAATTTCATATTTTTCATAATTTTTTGGCAGAAATCCAATTTTTTTAAAATAATTTTCTTCAATTCAGGGCATATACGATATAGTTTTGGAATCTACTAGTCCTAGGCTACTTCCACTCTGGCGGTGACCAGATTCATGTCTTTTCTAAATGTCCGAAAAAACCATTTAAAAATTTCATATTTTTCATAATTTTTTGGCGGAAATCCAATTTTTTCAAAGAAAAATTTCTCCAATCCAGGGCTGACTCCAGACAGACGCGATATATTTTTGGAATTTACTGGTTCTGTGCTTCTTCCACTTCGGGTGTAACCCGAGTCGTGTCTTTTCTAAATGTCCGAAAAATCCACTTAAAAATTTCATATTTTTCATTATTTTTTGGCGAAAGTGCAATTTTTTTAAAGAAAAATTTCGCCAATCCAGGGCTGACTCCTGACATACACGATATATTTTTGGAATCTACTAGTCCTAGGGTACTTCCACTCTGGCGGTGAACCGATTCATTTCTTTTCTAAATGTCCGAAAAATCCACTGAAAAATTTCATATTTTTCATAATTTTTTGGCGGAAATCCAATTTTTTTAAAATAATTTTCTGCAATCCAGGGCTGATTCCGGACATATACAATATATTTTTGGAATCTACTAGTCCTAGGCTACTCCCACTCTGGCGGTAATCCGATGCATGTCTTTTCTAAATGCCCGAAAAATCCACTGAAAAATTTCATATTTTTCATAATTTTTTGGCGGAAATCCAATTTTTTCAAAGAAAAATTTCTCAAATCCAGGGCTGACTCCAGACATACACGATATCTTTTTGGAATCTACTAGTCCTAGGCTCCTTCCACTCTGGCGGTGACCCGATTCATGCCTTTTCTAAATGTCCGAAAAATCCACTGAAAAATTTCATATTTTTCATAATTTTTTGGCGGAAATCCAATTTTTTTAAAATAATTTTCTGCAATCCAGGGCTGATTCCGGACATATACAATATATTTTTGGAATCTACTAGTCCTAGGGTACTTCCACTCTGGCGGTGAACCGATTCATGTCTTTTCTAAATGTCCGAAAAATCCACTGAAAAATTTCATATTTTTCATAATTTTTTGGCGGAAATCCAATTTTTTAAAATAATTTTCTGCAATCCAGGGCTGATTCCGGACATATACAATATATTTTTGGAATCTACTAGTCCTAGGCTACTCCCACTCTGGCGGTAATCCGATGCATGTCTTTTCTAAATGCCCGAAAAATCCACTGAAAAATTTCATATTTTTCATAATTTTTTGGCAGAAATCCAATTTTTTTAAAATAATTTTCTCCAATTCAGGGCATATACGATATAGTTTTGGAATCTACTAGTCCTAGGCTACTTCCACTCTGGCGGTGACCAGATTCATGTCTTTTCTAAATGTCCGAAAAATCCACTTAAAAATTTCATATTTTTCATAATTTTTTGGCGGAAATCCAATTTTTTCAAAGAAAAATTTCTCCAATCCAGGGCTGACTCCAGACAGACGCGATATATTTTTGGAAATTACTGGTCTTTTCTAAATGTCCGAAAAATCCAAATAAAAGTTGCATATTTTTCGTAACTTTTTGGCGGAAATCCAATTTTTTCAAAAAATTTTTTCTCGAATCCAGGGCTGACTCCAGACATATGCAATATAGTTTTGGAATCTACTAGTCCTAGGGTACTTCCACTCTGGCGGTGAACCGATTCATGTCTTTTCTAAATGTCCGAAAAATCCACTGAAAAATTTCATATTTTTCATAATTTTTTGGCGGAAATCCAATTTTTTTAAAATAATTTTCTGCAATCCAGGGCTGATTCCGGACATATACAATATATTTTTGGAATCTACTAGTCCTAGGCTACTCCCACTCTGGCGGTAATCCGATGTATGTCTTTTCTAAATGCCCGAAAAATCCACTGAAAAATTTCATATTTTTCATAATTTTTTGGCGGAAATCCAATTTTTTCAAAGAAAAATTTCTCAAATCCAGGGCTGACTCCAGACATACACGATATCTTTTTGGAATCTACTAGTCCTAGGCTCCTTCCACTCTGGCGGTGACCCGATTCATGCCTTTTCTAAATGTCCGAAAAATCCACTGAAAAATTTCATATTTTTCATAATTTTTTGGCGGAAATCCAATTTTTTTAAAATAATTTTCTGCAATCCAGGGCTGATTCCGGACATATACAATATATTTTTGGAATCTACTAGTCCTAGGGTACTTCCACTCTGGCGGTGAACCGATTCATGTCTTTTCTAAATGTCCGAAAAATCCACTGAAAAATTTCATATTTTTCATAATTTTTTGGCGGAAATCCAATTTTTTTAAAATAATTTTCTGCAATCCAGGGCTGATTCCGGACATATACAATATATTTTTGGAATCTACTAGTCCTAGGCTACTCCCACTCTGGCGGTAATCCGATGCATGTCTTTTCTAAATGTCCGAAAAATCCACTGAAAAATTTCATATTTTTCATAATTTTTTGGCGGAAATCCAATTTTTTTAAAATAATTTTCTCCAATTCAGGGCATATACGATATAGTTTTGGAATCTACTAGTCCTAGGCTACTTCCACTCTGGCGGTGACCATATTCATGTCTTTTCTAAATGTCCGAAAAATCCACTTAAAAATTTCATATTTTTCATAATTTTTTGGCGGAAATCCAATTTTTTCAAAGAAAAATTTCTCCAATCCAGGGCTGACTCCAGACAGACGCGATATATTTTTGGAATTTACTGGTCTTTTCTAAATGCCCGAAAAATCCAAATAAAAGTTGCATATTTTTCGTAACTTTTTGGCGGAAATCCAATTTTTTCAAAAAATTTTTTCTCGAATCCAGGGCTGACTCCAGACATATGCAATATAGTTTTGGAATCTACTAGTCCTAAATGTTCAAAAAAATCCACTTAAATGTTGGATATTTTTCGTAACTTTTTGGCGGAAATCCAATTTTTTGAAAAATTTTTTTCTCCAACCCAGGGCTGATTCCAGACATATGCGATATAGATTTGGAATCTACTAGCCCTAGGCTACTCGCGCTCAGGCGGTAATCGGATGCATGTCTTTTCTAAATGCCAGAAAAATCCACTTAAAAATTTCATATTTTTCATAATTTTTTGGCGGAAATCCAATTTTTTCAAAGAAAAATTTCTCCAATCCAGGGCTGACTCCAGACAGACGCGATATATTTTTGGAATTTACTGGTTCTGTGCTTCTTCCACTTTGGGTGTAACCCGAGTCGTGTCTTTTCTAAATGTCCGAAAAATCCACTTAAAAATTTCATATTTTTCATTATTTTTTGGCGAAAGTGCAATTTTTTTAAAGAAAAATTTCGCCAATCCAGGGCTGACTCCTGACATACACGATATATTTTTGGAATCTACTAGTCCTAGGGTACTTCCACTCTGGCGGTGAACCGATTCATGTCTTTTCTAAATGTCCGAAAAATCCACTGAAAAATTTCATATTTTTCATAATTTTTTGGCGGAAATCCAATTTTTTTAAAATAATTTTCTGCAATCCAGGGCTGATTCCGGACATATACAATATATTTTTGGAATCTACTAGTCCTAGGCTACTCCCACTCTGGCGGTAATCCGATGCATGTCTTTTCTAAATGCCCGAAAAATCCACTGAAAAATTTCATATTTTTCATAATTTTTTGGCGGAAATCCAATTTTTTCAAAGAAAAATTTCTCAAATCCAGGGCTGACTCCAGACATACACGATATCTTTTTGGAATCTACTAGTCCTAGGCTCCTTCCACTCTGGCGGTGACCCGATTCATGCCTTTTCTAAATGTCCGAAAAATCCACGGAAAAATTTCATATTTTTCATAATTTTTTGGCGGAAATCCAATTTTTTTAAAATAATTTTCTGCAATCCAGGGCTGATTCCGGACATATACAATATATTTTTGGAATCTACTAGTCCTAGGGTACTTCCACTCTGGCGGTGAACCGATTCATGTCTTTTCTAAATGTCCGAAAAATCCACTGAAAAATTCCATATTTTTCATAATTTTTTGGCGGAAATCCAATTTTTTTAAAATAATTTTCTGCAATCCAGGGCCGATTCCGGACATATACAATATATTTTTGGAATCTACTAGTCCTAGGCTACTCCCACTCTGGCGGTAATCCGATGCATGTCTTTTCTAAATGCCCGAAAAATCCACTGAAAAATTTCATATTTTTCATAATTTTTTGGCAGAAATCCAATTTTTTTAAAATAATTTTCTCCAATTCAGGGCATATACGATATAGTTTTGGAATCTACTAGTCCTAGGCTACTTCCACTCTGGCGGTGTCCAGATTCATGTCTTTTCTAAATGTCCGAAAAATCCACTTAAAAATTTCATATTTTTCATAATTTTTTGGCGGAAATCCAATTTTTTCAAAGAAAAATTTCTCCAATCCAGGGCTGACTCCAGACAGACGCGATATATTTTTGGAATTTACTGGTCTTTTCTAAATGTCCGAAAAATCCAAATAAAAGTTGCATATTTTTCGTAACTTTTTGGCGGAAATCCAATTTTTTCAAAAAATTTTTTCTCGAATCCAGGGCTGACTCCAGACATATGCAATATAGTTTTGGAATCTACTAGTCCTAAATGTTCGAAAAATCCACTTAAAAGTTGGATATTTTTCGTAACTTTTTGGCGGAAAGCCAATTTTTTGAAAAATTTTTTTCTCCAACCCAGGGCTGATTCCAGACATATGCGATATAGTTTTGGAATCTACTAGCCCTAAATGTTCGAAAAATCCACTTAAAAGTTGGATATTTTTCGTAACTTTTTGGCGGAAATCCAATTTTTTGAAAATAATTTTCTGCAATCCAGGGCTGATTCCGGACATATACAATATTTTTTTGGAATCTACTAGTCCTAGGGTACTTCCACTCTGGCGGTGAACCGATTCATGTCTTTTCTAAATGTCCGAAAAATCCACTGAAAAATTTCATATTTTTCATAATTTTTTGGCGGAAATCCAATTTTTTTAAAATAATTTTCTGCAATCCAGGGCTGATTCCGGACATATACAATATATTTTTGGAATCTACTAGTCCTAGGCTACTCCCACTCTGGCGGTAATACGATGTATGTCTTTTCTAAATGCCCGAAAAATCCACTGAAAAATTTCATATTTTTCATAATTTTTTGGCGGAAATCCAATTTTTTCAAAGAAAAATTTCTTAAATCCAGGGCTGACTCCAGACATACACGATATCTTTTTGGAATCTACTAGTCCTAGGCTCCTTCCACTCTGGCGGTGACCCGATTCATGCCTTTTCTAAATGTCCGAAAAATCCACTGAAAAATTTCATATTTTTCATAATTTTTTGGCGGAAATCCAATTTTTTTAAAATAATTTTCTGCAATCCAGGGCTGATTCCGGACATATACAATATATTTTTGGAATCTACTAGTCCTAGGGTACTTCCACTCTGGCGGTGAACCGATTCATGTCTTTTCTAAATGTCCGAAAAATCCACTGAAAAATTTCATATTTTTCATAATTTTTTGGCGGAAATCCAATTTTTTTAAAATAATTTTCTGCAATCCAGGGCTGATTCCGGACATATACAATATATTTTTGGAATCTACTAGTCCTAGGCTACTCCCACTCTGGCGGTAATCCGATGCATGTCTTTTCTAAATGTCCGAAAAATCCACTGAAAAATTTCATATTTTTCATAATTTTTTGGTGGAAATCCAATTTTTTTAAAATAATTTTCTCCAATTCAGGGCATATACGATATAGTTTTGGAATCTACTAGTCCTAGGCTACTTCCACTCTGGCGGTGACCATATTCATGTCTTTTCTAAATGTCCGAAAAATCCACTTAAAAATTTCATATTTTTCATAATTTTTTGGCGGAAATCCAATTTTTTCAAAGAAAAATTTCTCCAATCCAGGGCTGACTCCAGACAGACGCGATATATTTTTGGAATTTACTGGTCTTTTCTAAATGTCCGAAAAATCCAAATAAAAGTTGCATATTTTTCGTAACTTTTTGGCGGAAATCCAATTTTTTCAAAAAATTTTTTCTCGAATCCAGGGCTGACTCCAGACATATGCAATATAGTTTTGGAATCTACTAGTCCTAAATGTTCGAAAAATCCACTTAAATGTTGGATATTTTTCGTAACTTTTTGGCGGAAATCCAATTTTTTGAAAAATTTTTTTCTCCAACCCAGGGCTGATTCCAGACATATGCGATGTAGTTTTGGAATCTACTAGCCCTAGGCTACTCGCACTCAGGCGGTAATCGGATTCATTTCTTTTCTAAATGCCAGAAAAATCCACTTAAAAATTTCATATTTTTCATAATTTTTTGGCGGAAATCCAATTTTTTCAAAGAAAAATTTCTCCAATCCAGGGCTGACTCCAGACATACACGATATATTTTTGGAATTTATTGGTTCTGTGCTTCTTCCACTTCGGGTGTAACCCGAGTCGTGTCTTTTCTAAATGTCCGAAAAATCCAAATAAAAGTTGCATATTTTTCGTAACTTTTTGGCGGAAATCCAATTTTTTCAAAAAAATTTTTCTCCAATCCAGGGCTGACTCCAGACATATGCGATATAGTTTTGGAATCTACTAGCCCTAGGCTACTCGCACTCAGGCGGTAATCCGATTCATGACTTTTCTAAATGTCCGAAAAATCCATTTAAACGTTTCATATGTTTCATAATTTTTTGGCGGAAATCCAATTTTTTTAAAATAATTTTCTCCAATTGAGGGCTGACTCCAGACATATGCAATATAGTTTTGGAATCTACTAGTCCTAACGGTCCCAAAAATCCACTTAAAAGTTGGATATTTTTCGTAACTTTTTGGCGGAAATCCAATTTTTTCAAAAAATTTTTTCTTCAATCCAGGGCTGATTCCAGACATATGCGATATAGTTTTGGAATCTACTAGCCCTAGGCTACTCGCACTCAGGCGGTGACCCGATTCATGTCTTTTCTAAATGTCCGAAAAATCCACTTAAACGTTTCATATGTTTAATAATTTTTTGGCGGAAATCCAATTTTTTTAAAATAATTTTCTCCAATTCTGGGCTGACTCCAGACATACACGATATAGTTTTGGAATCTACTAGTCCTAAGCAACACCCGGTCTTGCGGTAATCCGATTTATGTCTTTGCTAAATGTCCGAAAAATCTACATAAACATTTCATATGTTTCATAATTTTTTGGCGGAAATCCAATTTTTTTTAAATAATTTTCTCCAATCCAGGGCTGATTCCAGACATATACAATATAGTTTTGGAATCAACTGGTGCTAGGCTACTTCCACTCAGGCGGTAATCCGATTCATGTCTTTTCTAAATGCCCGAAAAATCCACGTAAAAATTTCATATTTTTCATTATTTTTTGGCGAAAGTGCAATTTTTTCAAAGAAAAATTTCTTCAATCCAGGGCTGACTCCAGACATACACGATATATTTTTGGAATCTACTAGTCCGAGGCTACTTCCACTCTGGCGGTGACCCGATTCATGTCTTTTCTAAATGTCCGAAAAATCCACTGAAAAATTTCATATTTTTCATAATTTTTTGGCGGAAATCCAATTTTTTTAAAATAATTTTCTGCAATCCAGGGCTGATTCCGGACATATACAATATATTTTTGGAATCTACTAGTCCTAGGGTACTTCCACTCTGGCGGTGACCCGATTCATGTTTTTTCTAAATGTCCGAAAAATCCACTGAAAAATTTCATATTTTTCATAATTTTTTGGCGGAAATCCAATTTTTTTAAAACAATTTTCTGCAATCCAGGGCTGATTCCGGACATATACAATATAGTTTTGGAATCTACTAGTCCTAGGCTACTCCCAGTCTGGCGGTAATCCGATGCATGTCGTTTCTAAATGCCTGAAAAATCCACTGAAAAATTTCATATTTTTCCTAGGCTACTTCCACTCTGGCGGTGACCAGATTCATGTCTTTTCTAAATGTCCGAAAAAACTATTTAAAAATTTCATATTTTTCATAATTTTTTGGCGGAAATCCAATTGTTTCAAAGAAAAATTTCTCCAATCCAGGGCTGACTCCAGACAGACGCGATATATTTTTGGAATTTACTGGTTCTGTGCTTCTTCCACTTCAGGTGTAACCCGAGTCGTGTCTTTTCTAAATGTCCGAAAAATTCAAATAAAAGTTGCATATTTTTCGTAACTTTTTGGCGGAAATCCAATTTTTTCAAAAAATTTTTTCTCGCATCCAGTTCTGACTCCAGACATATGCAATATAGTTTTGGAATCTACTAGTCCTAAATGTTCGAAAAATCCACTTAAAAGTTGGATATTTTTCGTAACTTTTTGGCGGAAATCCAATTTTTTCAAAAAATTTTTTCTCCAATCCAGGGCTGATTCCAGACATATGCGATATAGTTTTGGAATCTACTAGCCCTAGGCTACTCGCACTCAGGCGGTAATCCGAATTATGTCTTTTCTAAATGTCCGAAAAATCCACTTAAAAATTTCATATTTTTCATTATTTTTTGGCGAAAGTGCAATTTTTTTAAAGAAAAATTTCGCCAATCCAGGGCTAACTCCAGACATACACGATATATTTTTGGAATCTACTAGTCCTAGGCTACTCCCACTCTGGCGGTAATCCGATTCATGTCTTTTCTAAATGCCCGAAAAATCCACTTAAAAATTTCATATTTTTCATTATTTTTTGTCGAAAGTGCAATTTTTTCAAAGAAAAATTTCTTCAATCCAGGGCTGACTCCAGACATACACGATATATTTTTGGAATCTACTAGTCCTAGGCTACTTCCACTCTGGCGGTGACCCGATTCATGTCTTTTCTAAATGTCCGAAAAATCCACTGAAAAATTTCATATTTTTCATAATTTTTTGGCGGAAATCCAATTTTTTTAAAATAATTTTCTGCAATCCAGGGCTGATTCCGGACATATACAATATATTTTTGGAATCTACTAGTCCTAGGCTACTTCCACTCTGGCGGTGACCAGATTCATGTCTTTTCTAAATGTCCGAAAAAACCATTTAAAAATTTCATATTTTTCATAATTTTTTGGCGGAAATCCAATTTTTTCAAAGAAAAATTTCTCCAATCCAGGGCCGACTCCAGACATATGCGATATAGTTTTAGAATCTACTAGCCCTAGCCTACTCGCACTCAGGCGGTGACCCGATACATGTCTTTTCTAAATGTCCGAAAAATCCACTTAAACGTTTCATATGTTTCATAATTTTTTGGCGGAAATCCAATTTTTTTAAAATAATTTTCTCCAATTCAGGGGTGACTCCAGACTTACACGATATAGTTTTGCAATCTACTAGTCCTAAGCTACACTCGCTCTTGCGGTAACCCGATTCATGTCTTTGCTAAATGTCCGAAAAATCTACATAAACATTTCATATGTTTCATAATTTTTTGACGGAAATCCAATTTTTTTAAAATAATTTTCTCCAATCCAGGGCTGATTCCAGACATATGCAATATATTTTTGGAATCTACTAGTCCGAGGCTACTTCCACTCTGGCGGTACTGTTAGAAATATACTTTAAATATAAAACAATTTTCATAATTCAACATATATATTTTTAGTTCACTTTGAAATTTATGATATTGTAATTTGAAAAACTTTGGAAAATTTTCTACACACAACTTTTGAACTTTATTCAGAATAGTTTAAATAAATATAATTTTATATAAAAGAAAATTTCTTGAGAGGATTTCCATCAGGTTATGGGCCCAGACAGAGCGTTTGGGATAGAAAACTATTTGCTGAAATTATAAATTAAAATAAAGAAGTTGTGCGAGATTCTAAAGATGGCTTCGTCATCATTATACCAGATAGAAAAGCTGGACGACAAGAATTATGAAACATGGAGTATTCATATGAGAAGTATCTTAATTCATTCCGGTTCTTGGAAATACGTGAATGGCGATGAACAAATAGATTCAACATGGAGTCCCGATAAAATACTGGAATGGGAAAACAATGACGAAAAAGCCTTGGCAACGATCATGTTAAGTGTGAAGTCTTCACAGCTGAATTATATCAAGAATTTAAGAAAATCCAAGGAAGCTTGGAACAAACTTAAAGAAGTTTACAAACCTAGTGGCCCAATGCAGAAGGTTTCCTTATACAAAAAATTGCTGAACCTGGATATGAAGGACAATAAAGATATGGCTGATTACTTAAATATTTTTTCAGATATTACTGAAAAACTCGCAGATGTTGGAATACACCTACAAGATGAATTACTCGTCATCATTTTATTATCAAGCCTCCCAAAAGAATTCGAAAATTTTGTTGTAGCAATGGAAACAAGGGATGTCTTACCTGTATTAGGAACATTAAAACTTAAACTATTAGAAGAGTACGAGCGTCGAAATCAACAAAATGAATCATTAACAGTGCAGCAAGCTTTCGGTGCTACTAAAAAGGAAGTGAGAAACAAGAATTTTAAAAATAATGAATCTGCAAAGGTAACAAAAGGAAAATGTTTCATATGTGGTAAGAAGGGTCATTATGCAAATAAGTGTAACTCAAAAAGGGATCATCAAAAATCTTACTCCTTAATTGCAATGGCAAAAGCTGAAAATGTAAGTACACCATTATCCTGGTACATTGATAGTGGAGCTACAAGTCATATGTGTGCAAATCTCAAATTATTTTCAAAATTAAATAAATGCAATGACAATGTAATGTTAGCAAATAAAAAATCAATGGTTGTCGAAGGAATTGGAACTGTTAATATTTTTGTTAATAATAGCACAGTTGAATTAAAAGATGTTTTATATTCTCCAGATTTGAATGGGAATTTTCTGTCCGTCAGCAAAATTGTTCAATATGGTGGTAAAATCATGTTTAATGAAAATGGTGCAGTTTTTACTGATGTTTATAATAATTTAGTTCTAAAAGCTAGAAAAGAAGACAACCTATTTGTTTTTGATGTTAAAGAACCAAAGGAAAAAATATGTGCAGTAAATTCAAGCAATGAAATTTGGCATCGTCGGTATGGACATCTAAACTATCAAAGTCTGTATGAATTATCCAAGAAAAATATGATAAACGGTATGAATATAAATAAAAAATCTGGAGAAACATGCCAAACTTGTATGGTTAGCAAAATTCATGCAATCAAATTCCCAAAACAGTCAGAAACTAAATCTGGTGAGTTATTAGAATTAATACACTCGGACGTATGTGGTCCTATGAATATAGATTCAATTGGTGGATCAAAATATTTCCTGACATTCATAGATGACAAATCCAGAAAAATTTTTGTATATTTTCTAAAACACAAAAGCGAAGTTTTCGAAAAATTTAAAAATTTTAAAGAAATGGTAGAGCGACAAACAAATCGTAAAATAAAATGCCTTCGCAGTGACAACGGTGGAGAATACGTTAGTAATGAATTTAGTCAGTATTTAGTACAATATGGAATAAAACGTCAACTAACTGTACCATATACGCCACAACAAAACGGTGTGGCGGAAAGGGCTAATCGCACTATAGTAGAAATGGCTCGTTGTATGTTGGTAGATTCTGGACTTAATCAAAATCTCTGGGCTGAAGCAGTGGCAACAGCAGTTTATTTACGTAATAGATCTCCATCAAAATCTCTAGATGACAAAACGCCATATGAAATATGGACTGGTCGAAAACCAAGTGTCAATCATTTAAAAGTTTTTGGTTCGAATGTAGTTGTTATGAATAAAAAGAAAGGTAAATTTGATCCCAAAGGTTCACCTATGGTGATGGTAGGATATTCACGTGTATCCAAAGCATATCGAGTATATGATACGAAAAATCGTGAAGTTATTGAACGTCGCAACGTTTTGTTCGATGAACTAAATTTACCTGGTGAAGAAATTAAAGATAATAATAAATGTTTTGTTAATTTCGAAGAAATTTTAAATAATAAAAACACTAATAATTCAGAACAACAGACACAGAATATTGATTATTTAGAAACATACGATAGTTCTGACGAAGAAGATTTGTTATATTTTGAAGCAGAAGATAGAGATAGCGATAGTTCCATCGGTGAAGAGTCAAAAGGTACAGTTAAACGTGGTCCAGGTAGACCAAAAATTGACAGAAATGGTAGACCAGGAAGACCTAAAAAAATTTTTCAAACACTGAATAATGCGGTGGAGGAACTGCTTCCGAAAACATTTGAGGAGGCATTATCCAGTCGAAACAATGAAAAATGGAAAGAAGCTATGGCAAAAGAAATACAATTTCTAGAACAGAAGGGAACTTGGTCGTTGGAAGAGTTACCACAAGGTGTAAAAGCAATCAAGAACAAATGGGTATATACTTTGAAGAAAAACAGTGAAGGCAAAATTGAACGATATAAGGCAAGATTAGTAGCTAAAGGTTGCAGTCAGAGGTATGGTTTAAATTACAAGGAAACATTTTCACCTGTTGTCAGACACGAGACAATAAGAATGGTTTTGGCCTTAGCTGTTGAACACAAGATGCACTTACACCAGTTAGATGTTGTTACGGCATACTTAAATGGAGATTTACATGATGTAATTTATATGCAACAACCAGAGGGATTCGAGAATGAACAATATCCAAAGAAAGTTTTACGTCTGCATAAATCACTATACGGTTTAAAGCAAGCTGGTAGAGAATGGAACTTTAAATTAAACGAAGTTTTATGTCAAATCGGATTTAAAAATTGCGAAAATGAGCCATGTTTATATAAAAAGGTACAAAATAATATTTTAATTATTGTTGCAGTTTACGTGGACGATATAATTATTGGATGTAAAGATAAGAATGAAATCTTAAATTTTAAATCAGAAATAAGCAAAGTGTTTGAAGTGACAGACAAAGGTTTAATGGAACATTTTTTGGGCATTAAGGTTAATCGCGATGGTGAGACTGGAAATATTGAAATCAGCCAAGAACTTTATATCAAAGATTTGTTGCAAGAATACAATATGAAAAATTGTAAGCCGTCATCAGTACCCTTAGATCCTAATTATCAAATTAAATGTGACGAAAACTGTGAAAAAGTCGATAGCACTTTATATCAATCTCTTATTGGAGCTTTATTATATTTGGGATTAACCACAAGGCCAGATATTTTACACTCTGTATCGAAGTTAGCTCAAAGAAATGTAGATCCACACGTAGAACATTTTAAAGCTGCGAAAAATATACTACGATATCTAAAAGGAACACAAAAATTAAAATTAAAGTTTTGTAAAGGTAGCAGTAAATTGATTGGTTATGCAGATGCTGATTGGGGTGGATGCACAACAGACAGAAGATCGTATTCTGGATATATATTTTATCTAGGAAACTGTGCAATATCTTGGGAATCGAAGAAACAATCCACAACAGCTTTAAGCAGCACTGAAGCTGAATATATGTCAATTTCTAACGCGTCCAACGAAGCAGTCTACTTGAGAAGATTGTTACAAGAACTTGGGTTTTTAAATGAGGATAGTATTGAATTAAACGTTGATAATCAAGGTGCCTTAAAATTAGCAACGAATCCAGTATTTCATAATCGTAGCAAACACATAGATATAAAACATCATCATATTAGAGAAGTCGTAAACAGGAAAGAGATCAGTTTGAAATATTGTCCAACAGAAGAAATGGTTGCAGATATTTTTACGAAAAATTTAGCTAAAGCTAAACATAATAAATTTGTTAATTTGTTAAATTTGAAAGATTAATACTAATTTGTAAAGAATATACATGTTGAGGAGGAGTGTTAGAAATATACTTTAAATATAAAACACTTTTCATAATTCAACATATATATTTTTAGTTCATTTTGAAATTTATGATATTGTAATTTGAAAAACTTTGGAAAATTTTCTACACACAACTTTTGGACTTTATTCAGAATAGTTTAAATAAATATAATTTTATATAAAAGAAAATTTCTTGAGAGGATTTTCATCAGGTACTCCGATTCATGTCTTTTCTAAATGCCCGAAAAATCCACTGAAAAATTTCATATTTTTCATAATTTTTGGCGGAAATCCAATTTTTTTAAAATAATTTTCTCCAATCTAGGGCTGATTCCAGACATACACGATATATTTTTGGAATTTACTGGTTCTGTGCTTCTTCCACTTCGGGTGTAAGCCGAGTCGTGTCTTTTCTAAATGTCCGAAAAATCCAAATAAATGTTGCATATTTTTCGTAACTTTTTGGCGGAAATCCAATTTTTTCAAAAATTTTTTTCTCCAATCCACGGCTTATTCCAGACATATGCGATATAGTTCTGGAATCTACTAGCCCTAGGCTACTCGCACTCAGGCGGTGACCCGATTCATGTCTTTTCTAAATGTCCGAAAAATCCACTGAAAAATTTCATATTTTTCATAATTTTTTGGCGGAAATCCAATTTTTTTAAAATAATTTTCTCCAATCCAGGGATGATTCCAGACACACACGATATAGTTTTGGAATCTACTAGTCCTAGGCTACTCCCACTCTGGCAGTAATCCGATGCATGTCTTTTCTAAATGCCCGAAAAATCCACTGAAAAATTTCATATTTTTCATAATTTTTTGGCGGAAATCCAATTTTTTTAAAATAATTTTCTCCAATCCAGGGCTGATTCCAGACATATACAATATATTTTTGGAATGTACTAGTCCTAGGCTACTCCCACTCTGGCTGTAATCCGATGCATGTCTCTTCTAAATGCCCGAAAAATCCACTGAAAAATTTCATATTTTTCATAATTTTTAGGCGGAAATCCAATTTTTTTAAAATAATTTTCTACAATTCAGGGCTGATTCCAGGCATATACAATATATTTTTGGAAACCACTAGTCCTAGGCTACTTCCACTCTGGCGGTGACCCGATTCATGTCTTTTCTAAATGTCCGAAAAATCCACTTAAAAATTTCATATTTTTCATTATTTTTTGTCGAAAGTGCAATTTTTTCAAAGAAAAATTTCTCCAATCCAGGGCTGACTCCAGACAGACGCGATATATTTTTGGAATTTACTGGTTCTCTGCTTCTTCTACTAGTCCTAGGCTACTCCCACTCTGGCGGTAATCCGATTCCTGTCTTTTCTAAATGCCCGAAAAATCCACTTAAAAATTTCATATTTTTCATTATTTTTTGTCGAAAGTGCAATTTTTTCAAAGAAAAATTTCTCCAATCCAGGGCTGACTCCAGACATACACGAAATATTTTTGGTATCTACTTGTTCTATGCTTCTTCCGCTTCGGGTGTAACCCGAGTCGCGTCTTTTCTAAATGTCCGAAAAATCTACTTAAATGTTGCATATTTTTTATAATTTTTTGGCGGAAATCCAATTTTTTCAAAAAAAATTTTCTCCAATCCAGGGCCGACTCCAGACATATGCGATATAGTTTTAGAATCTACTAGCCCTAGCCTACTCGCACTCAGGCGGTGACCCGATACATGTCTTTTCTAAATGTCCGAAAAATCCAAATAAAAGTTGCATATTTTTCGTAACTTTTTGGCGGAAATCCAATTTTTTGAAAAAATTTTTTCTCGAATCCAGTTCTGACTCCAGACATATGCAATATAGTTTTGGAATCTACTAGTCCTAAATGTTCGAAAAATCCACTTAAAAGTTGGATATTTTTTATAATTTTTTGGCGGAAATCCAATTTTTTCAAAAAAAAATTTTCTCCAATTCAGGGCTGAATCCAGGCATATACGATATAGTTTTGGAATCTACTAGTCCTAGGCTACTTCCACTCTGGCGGTGACCCGATTCATGTCTTTTCTAAATGTCCGAAAAATCCACTTAAAAATTTCATATTTTTCATAATTTTTTGGCGGAAATCCAATTTTTTCAAAGAAAAATTTCTCCAATCCAGGGCTGAGTCCAGACATACACGATATATTTTTGGAATTTATTGGTTCTGTGCTTCTTCCACTTCGGGTGTAACCCAAGTCGTGTCTTTTCTAAATGTCCGAAAAATCCAAATAGAAGTTGCATATTTTTCGTAACTTTTTGGCGGAAATCCAATTTTTTCAAAAAAATTTTTCTCCAATCCAGGGCTGACTCCAGACATATGCGATATAGTTTTGGAATCTACTAGCCGTAGGCTACTCGCACTCAGGCGGTAATCCGATTCATGTCTTTTCTAAATGTCCGAAAAATCCATTTAAACGTTTCATATGTTTCATAATTTTTTGGCGGAAATCCAATTTTTTTAAAATAATTTTCTCCAATTGAGGGCTGACTCCAGACATACAGGATATAGTTTTGGAATCTACTAGTCCTAGGCTACTTCCACTCTGGCGGTGACCCCATTCACGTCTTTTCTAAATGTCCGAAAAATCCACTTAAACGTTTCCTATGTTTCATAATTTTTTGGCGGAAATCCAATTTTTTTTAAATAATTTTCTACAATTCAGGGCTGACTGCAGACATACACGATATAGTTTTGGAATCTACTAGTCCTAGGCTACACCTGTTCTTGCGGTAACCCTATTCATGTCTTTGCTAAATGTCCGAAAAATCTACATATACATTTCATATTTTTCATAATTTTTTGGCGGAAATCCAATTTTTTTAAAATAATTTTCGCCAATTCAGGGCTGATTCCAGGCATATACAATATATTTTTGGAATCCACTAGTCCTAGGCTACTTCCACTCTGGCGGTGACCCGATTCATGTCTTTTCTAAATGTCCGAAAAATCCACTGAAAAATTTCATATTTTTCATAATTTTTTGGCGGAAATCCAATTTTTTTAAAATAATTTTCTCCAATCCAGGGATGATTCCAGACACACACGATATAGTTTTGGAATCTACTAGTCCTAGGCTACTCCCACTCTGGCAGTAATCCGATGCATGTCTTTTCTAAATGCCCGAAAAATCCACTGAAAAATTTCATATTTTTCATAATTTTTTGGCGGAAATCCAATTTTTTTAAAATAATTTTCTCCAATCCAGGGCTGATTCCAGACATATACAATATATTTTTGGAATGTACTAGTCCTAGGCTACTCCCACTCTGGCTGTAATCCGATGCATGTCTCTTCTAAATGCCCGAAAAATCCACTGAAAAATTTCATATTTTTCATAATTTTTAGGCGGAAATCCAATTTTTTTAAAATAATTTTCTACAATTCAGGGCTGATTCCAGGCATATACAATATATTTTTGGAATCCACTAGTCCTAGGCTACTTCCACTCTGGCGGTGACCCGATTCATGTCTTTTCTAAATGTCCGAAAAATCCACTTAAAAATTTCATATTTTTCATTATTTTTTGTCGAAAGTGCAATTTTTTCAAAGAAAAATTTCTCCAATCCAGGGCTGACTCCAGACAGACGCGATATATTTTTGGAATTTACTGGTTCTCTGCTTCTTCTACTAGTCCTAGGCTACTCCCACTCTGGCGGTAATCCGATTCCTGTCTTTTCTAAATGCCCGAAAAATCCACTCAAAAATTTCATATTTTTCATTATTTTTTGTCGAAAGTGCAATTTTTTCAAAGAAAAATTTCTCCAATCCAGGGCTGACTCCAGACATACACGAAATATTTTTGGTATCTACTGGTTCTATGCTTCTTCCACTTCGGGTGTAACCCGAGTCGCGTCTTTTCTAAATGTCCGAAAAATCTACTTAAATGTTGCATATTTTTTATAATTTTTTGGCGGAAATCCAATTTTTTCAAAAAAAATTTTCTCCAATCCAGGGCCGACTCCAGACATATGCGATATAGTTTTAGAATCTACTAGCCCTAGCCTACTCGCACTCAGGCGGTGACCCGATACATGTCTTTTCTAAATGTCCGAAAAATCCACTTAAACGTTTCATATGTTTCATAATTTTTTGGCGGAAATCCAATTTTTTTAAAATAATTTTCTCCAATTCAGGGCTGATTCCAGGCATATACGATATAGTTTTGGAATCTACTAGTCCTAGGCTACTTCCACTTTGGGTGTAACCCGAGTCGTGTCTTTTCTAAATGTCCGAAAAATCCAAATAAAAGTTGCATATTTTTCGTAACTTTTTGGCGGAAATCCAATTTTTTCAAAAAAATTTTTCTCCAATCCAGGGCTGACGCCAGACATATGTGATATATTTTTGGAATCTACTAGTCCTAGGCTACTCCCACTCTGGCGGTAATCCGATTCCTGTCTTTTCTAAATGCCCGAAAAATCCACTTAAAAATTTCATATTTTTCATTATTTTTTGTCGAAAGTGCAATTTTTTCAAAGAAAAATTTCTCCAATCCAGGGCTGACTCCAGACATACACGAAATATTTTTGGTATCTACTTGTTCTATGCTTCTTCCGCTTCGGGTGTAACCCGAGTCGCGTCTTTTCTAAATGTCCGAAAAATCTACTTAAATGTTGCATATTTTTTATAATTTTTTGGCGGAAATCCAATTTTTTCCAAAAAAATTTTCTCCAATCCAGGGCCGACTCCAGACATATGCGATATAGTTTTAGAATCTACTAGCCCTAGCCTACTCGCACTCAGGCGGTGACCCGATACATGTCTTTTCTAAATGTCCGAAAAATCCAAATAAAAGTTGCATATTTTTCGTAACTTTTTGGCGGAAATCCAATTTTTTGAAAAAATTTTTTCTCGAATCCAGTTCTGACTCCAGACATATGCAATATAGTTTTGGAATCTACTAGTCCTAAATGTTCGAAAAATCCACTTAAAAGTTGGATATTTTTTATAATTTTTTGGCGGAAATCCAATTTTTTCAAAAAAATTTTCTCCAATTCAGGGCTGAATCCAGGCATATACGATATAGTTTTGGAATCTACTAGTCCTAGGCTACTTCCACTCTGGCGGTGACCCGATTCATGTCTTTTCTAAATGTCCGAAAAATCCACTTAAAAATTTCATATTTTTCATAATTTTTTGGCGGAAATCCAATTTTTTCAAAGAAAAATTTCTCCAATCCAGGGCTGAGTCCAGACATACACGATATATTTTTGGAATTTATTGGTTCTGTGCTTCTTCCACTTCGGGTGTAACCCAAGTCGTGTCTTTTCTAAATGTCCGAAAAATCCAAATAAAAGTTGCATATTTTTCGTAACTTTTTGGCGGAAATCCAATTTTTTCAAAAAAATTTTTCTCCAATCCAGGGCTGACTCCAGACATATGCGATATAGTTTTGGAATCTACTAGCCGTAGGCTACTCGCACTCAGGCGGTAATCCGATTCATGTCTTTTCTAAATGTCCGAAAAATCCATTTAAACGTTTCATATGTTTCATAATTTTTTGGCGGAAATCCAATTTTTTTAAAATAATTTTCTCCAATTGAGGGCTGACTCCAGACATACAGGATATAGTTTTGGAATCTACTAGTCCTAGGCTACTTCCACTCTGGCGGTGACCCCATTCACGTCTTTTCTAAATGTCCGAAAAATCCACTTAAACGTTTCCTATGTTTCATAATTTTTTGGCGGAAATCCAATTTTTTTTAAATAATTTTCTACAATTCAGGGCTGACTGCAGACATACACGATATAGTTTTGGAATCTACTAGTCCTAGGCTACACCCGTTCTTGCGGTAACCCTATTCATGTCTTTGCTAAATGTCCGAAAAATCTACATATACATTTCATATTTTTCATAATTTTTTGGCGGAAATCCAATTTTTTTAAAATAATTTTCGCCAATTCAGGGCTGATTCCAGGCATATACGATATAGTTTTGGAATCTAATAGTCCTAGGCTACTTCCACTCTGGCGGTGACCCCATTCACGTCTTTTCTAAATGTCCGAAAAATCCACATAAAAATTTCATATTTTTCATTATTTTTTGGCGAAAGTGCAATTTTTTCAAAGAAAAATTTCTCCAATCCAGGGCTGACGCCAGACATACACGATATATTTTTGGAATCTACTAGTCCTAGGCTACTCCCACTCTGGCGGTAATCCGATTCATGTCTTTGCTAAATGTCCGAAAAATCTACATAAACATTTCATATGTTTCATAATTTTTTGGCGGCAATCCAATTTTTTTTAAATAATTTTCTCCAATACAGGGCTGATTCCAGACATATACGATATAGTTTTGGAATCAACTAGTCCTAGGCTACTTCCACTCAGGCGGCAATCGGATTCATGTCTTTTCTAAATGCCCGAAAAATCCACTTAAAAATTTCATATTTTTCATTATTTTTTTGGCGAAAGTGCAATTTTTCAAAGAAAAATTTCTCCAATCCAGGGCTGACGCCAGACATACACGATATATTTTTGGAATCTACTAGTCCTAGGCTACTCCCAGTCTGGCAGTAATCCGATTCATGTCTTTTCTAAATGTCCGAAAAATCCACTTAAACGTTTCATATGTTTCATAATTTTTTGGCGGAAATCCAATTTTTTTTAAATAATTTTCTACAATTCAGGGCTGACTGCAGACATACACGATATAGTTTTGGAATCTACTAGTCCTAGGCTACACCCGTTCTTGCGGTAACCCTATTCATGTCTTTGCTAAATGTCCGAAAAATCTACATATACATTTCATATTTTTCATAATTTTTTGGCGGAAATCCAATTTTTTTAAAATAATTTTCTCCAATTCAGGGCTGATTCCAGGCATATACGATATAGTTTTGCAATCTACTAGTCCTAGGCTACTTCCACTCTGGCGGTGACCCCATTCACGTCTTTTTTAAATGTCCGAAAAATCCACTTAAAAATTTCATATTTTTCATAATTTTTTGGCGGAAATCAAATTTTTTCAAAGAAAAATTTCTCCAATCCAGGGCTGACTCCAGACATACACGATATTTTTTTGGAATTTACTGGTTCTATGCTTCTTCCACTTCGGGTGTAACCCGAGTCGTGTCTTTTCTAAAAGTCCGAAAAATCCAAATAAAAGTTGCATATTTTTCGTAACTTTTTGGCGGAAATCCAATTTTTTCAAAAAAATTTTTCTCCAATCGAGGGCTGCTCCAGACATATGCAATATAGTGTTGGAATCTACTAGTCCTAAATGTTCGAAAAATCCACTTAAAAGTTGGATATTTTTCGTAACTTTTTGGCGGAAATCCAATTTTTTCAAAAAATTTTTTCTCCAATCCAGGGCTGATTCCAGACATATGCGATATAGTTTTGGAATCTACTAGCCCTAGGCTACTCGCACTCAGGCGGTAATCCGAATTATGTCTTTTCTAAATGTCCGCAAAATCCACTGAAAAATTTCATATTTTTCATAATTTTTTGGCGGAAATCCAATTTTTTTAAAATAATTTTCTGCAATCCAGGGCTGATTCCGGACATATACAATATATTTTTGGAATCTACTAGTCCTAGGCTACGTCCACTCTGGCGGTGACCCGATTCATGTCTTTTCTAAATGTCCGAAAAATCCACTGAAAAATTTCATATTTTTCATAATTTTTTGGCGGAAATCCAATTTTTTTAAAATAATTTTCTGCAATCCAGGGCTGATTCCGGACATATACAATATATTTTTGGAATCTACTAGTCCTAGGCTACACCCGCTCTTACGGTAACCCGATTCATGTCTTTGCTAAATGTCCGAAAAATCTACATATACATTTCATATTTTTCATAATTTTTTGGCGGAAATCCAATTTTTTAAAGTAATTTTCTCCAATTCAGGGCTGATTCCAGGCATATACGATTTAGTTTTGGAATCTACTAGTCCTAGGCTACTTCCACTCTGGCGGTGACCCCATTCATGTCTTTTCTAAACGTCCGAAAAATCCACTTAAAAATTTCATATTTTTCATAATTTTTTGGCGGAAATCAAATTTTTTCAAAGAAAAATTTCTCCAATCCAGGGCTGACTCCAGACATACACGATATATTTTTGAAATTTACTGGTTCTATGCTTCTTCCACTTCGGGTGTAACCCGATTCATGTCTTTGGTAAATGTCCGAAAAATCTACATAAACATTTAATATGTTTCATAATTTTTTGGCGGATATCCAATTTTTTTTAAATAATTTTCTCCAATCCAGGGCTGATTCCAGACATATACGATATAGTTTTGGAATCAACTGGTCCTAGGCTACTTCCACTCAGGCGGTGACTCGATTCATGTATTTTCTAAATGTCCGAAAAATCCACTGAAAAATTTCTTATATTTCATAATTTTTTGGCGGAAATCCAATTTTTTTAAAATAATTTTCTCCAATCCAGGGCTGATTCCAGACATATGCAATATATTTTTGGAATCTACCAGTCCTAGGCTACTCCCACTCTGGCAGTAATCCGATGCATGTCTTTTCTAAATGCCCGAAAAATCCACTGAAAAATTTCATATTTTTCATAATTTTTTGGCGGAAATCCAATTTTTTTAAAATAATTTTCTGCAATCCAGGGCTGATTCCGGACATATACAATATAGTTTTGGAATCTACTAGTCCTAGGCTACTCGCACTCTGGCGGTAATCCGATGCATGTCTTTTCTAAATGCCCGAAAAATCCACTTAAAAATTTCATATTTTTCATTATTTTTTGGCGGAAATCCAATTTTTTCAAAGAAAAATTTCTCCAATCCAGGGCTGACTCCAGACATACACGATATCTTTTTGGAATCTACTAGTCCTAGGCCACTGCCACGCTGGCGGTGACTCGACTCATGTCTTTTCTAAATGTCCGAAAAATCCACTGAAAAATTTCATATTTTTCATAATTTTTTGGCGGAAATCCAATTGTTTTAAAATAATGTTCTCCAATCCAGGGCTGATTCCGGACATATACAATATATTTTTGGAATCTACTAGTCCTAGGCTAGTCCCACTCTGGCGGTAATCCGATGCATGTCTTTTCTAAATGCCCGAAAAATCCACTTAAAAATTTCATATTTTTCATTATTTTTTGGCGGAAATCCAATTTTTTCAAAGAAAAATTTCTCCAATCCAGGGCTGACTCCACACATACACGATATATTTTTGGAATTTACTGGTTCTGTGCTTCTTCCACTTCGGGTGTAACCCGAGTCGTGTCTTTTCTAAATGTCCGAAAAATCCAAATAAATGTTGCATATTTTTCGTAACTTTTTGGCGGAAATCCAATTTTTTCAAAAAAATTTTTCTCGAATCCAGGGCTGACTCCAGACATATGCAATATAGTTTTGGAATCTACTAGTCCTAAATGTCCGAAAAATCCACTTAAAAGTTGGATATTTTTCGTTACTTTTTGGCGGAAATCCAATATTTTCAAAAAATTTTTTCTCCAATCCAGGGCTGATTCCAGACATATGCGATATAGTTTTGGAATCTATTAGCCCTAGGCTACTCGCACTCAGGCGGTTACCCGATTCCTGTCTTTTCTAAATGTCCGAAAAATCCATTTAAACGTTTCATATGTTTCATAATTTTTTGGCGGAAATCCAATTTTTTAAAATAATTTTCTCCAATTGAGGGCTGACTCCAGACATACACGATATAGTTTTGGAATCTACTAGTCCTACGCTACACCCGCTCTTGTGGTAACCCGATTCATGTCTTTCCTAAATGTCCGAAAAATCTACATAAACATTTCATATGTTTCATAATTTTTTGGCGGAAATCCAACTTTTTTTAAATAATTTTCTCCAATACAGGGCTGATTCCAGATATACGATATAGTTTTGGAATCAACTAGTCCTAGGCTACTTCCACTCAGGCGGCAATCCGATTCATGTCTTTTCTAAATGTCCGAAAAATCCACTTAAACGTTTCATATGTTTCATAATTTTTTTGCGGAAATCCAATTTTTTTAAAATAATTTTCTCCAATTCAGGGCTGATTCCAGGCATATACGATATAGTTTTGGAATCTACTAGTCCTAGGCTACTTCCACTTTGGGTGTAACCCGAGTCGTGTCTTTTCTAAATGTCCGAAAAATCCAAATAAATGTTGCATATTTTTCGTAACTTTTTGGCGGAAATCCAATTTTTTCAAAAAAATTTTTCTCCAATCCAGGGCTGACGCCAGACATACCAGATATATTTTTGGAATCTACTAGTCCTAGGCTACTCCCACTCTGGCGGTAATAATTTTCTCCAATACAGGGCTGATTCCAGATATACGATATAGTTTTGGAATCAACTAGTCCTAGGCTACTTCCACTCAGGCGGCAATCCGATTCATGTCTTTTCTAAATGTCCGAAAAATCCACTTAAACGTTTCATATGTTTCATAATTTTTTTGCGGAAATCCAATTTTTTTAAAATAATTTTCTCCAATTCAGGGCTGATTCCAGGCATATACGATATAGTTTTGGAATCTACTAGTCCTAGCCTACTTCCACTTTGGGTGTAACCCGAGTCGTGTCTTTTCTAAATGTCCGAAAAATCCAAATAAATGTTGCATATTTTTCGTAACTTTTTGGCGGAAATCCAATTTTTTAAAAAAAATTTTTCTCCAATCCAGGGCTGACGCCAGACATACCCGATATATTTTTGGAATCTACTAGTCCTAGGCTACTCCCACTCTGGCGGTAATCCGATTCATGTGTTTTCTAAATGTCCGAAAAATCCACTTAAACGTTTCGTATGTTTCATAATTTTTTGGCGGAAATCCAATTATTTTAAAATAATTTTCTCCAATTCAGGGCTGACTGCAGACATACACGATATAGTTTTGGAATCTACTAGTCCTAGGCTACACCCGCTCTTACGGTAACCCGATTCATGTCTTTGCTAAATGTCCGAAAAATCTACATATACATTTCATATTTTTCATAATTTTTTGGCGGAAATCCAATTTTTTAAAGCAATTTTCTCCAATTCAGGGCAGATTCCAGGTATATACGATTTAGTTTTGGAATCTACTAGTCCTAGGCTACTTCCACTCTGGCGGTGACCCCATTCATGTCTTTTCTAAATGTTCGAAAAATCCACTTAAAAATTTCATATTTTTCATAATTTGTTGGCGGAAATCAAATTTTTTCAAAGAAAAATTTCTCCAATCCAGGGCTGACTCCAGACATACACGATATATTTTTGAAATTTACTGGTTCTATGCTTCTTCCACTTCGGGTGTAACCCGATTCATGTCTTTGGTAAATGTCCGAAAAATCTACATAAACATTTAATATGTTTCATAATTTTTTGGCGGATATCCAATTTTTTTTAAATAATATTCTCCAATCCAGGGCTGATTCCAGACATATACGATATAGTTTTGGAATCAACTGGTCCTAGGCTACTTCCACTCAGGCGGTGACTCGATTCATGTATTTTCTAAATGTCCGAAAAATCCACTGAAAAATTTCATATTTTTCATAATTTTTTGGCGGAAATCCAATTGTTTTAAAATAATGTTCTCCAATCCAGGGCTGATTCCGGACATATAAAATATATTTTTGGAATCTACTAGTCCTAGGGTACTCGCACTCAGGCGGTAATCTGATTCATGTCTTTTCTAAATGCCCGAAAAATCCACTGAAAAATTTCATATTTTTCATAATTGTTTGGCGGAAATCCAATTTTTTTAAAATAATTTTCTCCAATCCAGGGCTGATTCCAGACATATACAATACATTTTTGGAATCTACTAGTCCCAGGCTACTCCCACTCTGGCGGTAATCCGATGCATGTCTTTTCTAAATGCCCGAAAAATCCACTTAAAAATTTCATATTTTTCATAATTTTTTGGCGGAAATCCAATTGTTTTAATATAATGTTCTCCAATCCAGGGCTGATTCCGGACATATACAATATATTTTTGGAATCTACTAGTCCTAGGCTACTCGCACTCAGGCGGTAATCTGATTCATGTCTTTTCTAAATGTCCGAAAAATCCACTGAAAAATTTCATATTTTTCATAATTTTTTGGCGGAAATCCAATTGTTTTAAAATAATGTTCTCCAATCCAGGGCTGATTCCGGACATATACAATATATTTTTGGAATCTACTAGTCCTAGGCTACTCCCACTCTGGCGGTAATCCGATGCATGTCTTTTCTAAATGCCCGAAAAATCCACTTAAAAATTTCATATTTTTCATTATTTTTTGGCGGAAATCCAATTTTTTTAAAATAATTTTCTCCAATCCAGGGCTGATTCCAGACATATACAATACATTTTTGGAATCTACTAGTCCCAGGCTACTCCCACTCTGGCGGTAATCCGATGCATGTCTTTTCTAAATGCCCGAAAAATCCACTTAAAAATTTCATATTTTTCATTATTTTTTGGCGGAAATCCAATTTTTTCAAAGAAAAATTTCTCCAATCCAGGGCTGAGTCCAGACATACACGATATCTTTTTGGAATCTACTAGTCCTAGGGTACTGCCACGCTGGCGGTGACTCGACTCATGTCTTTTCTAAATGTCCGAAAAATCCACTGAAAAATTTCATATTTTTCATAATTTTTTGGCGGAAATCCAATTGTTTTAATATAATGTTCTCCAATCCAGGGCTGATTCCGGACATATACAATATATTTTTGGAATCTACTAGTCCTAGGCTACTCGCACTCAGGCGGTAATCTGATTCATGTCTTTTCTAAATGTCCGAAAAATCCACTGAAAAATTTCATATTTTTCATAATTTTTTGGCGGAAATCCAATTGTTTTAAAATAATGTTCTCCAATCCAGGGCTGATTCCGGACATATACAATATATTTTTGGAATCTACTAGTCCTAGGCTACTCCCACTCTGGCGGTAATCCGATGCATGTCTTTTCTAAATGCCCGAAAAATCCACTTAAAAATTTCATATTTTTCATTATTTTTTGGCGGAAATCCAATTTTTTCAAAGAAAAATTTCTCCAATCCAGGGCTGACTCCAGACATACACGATATATTTTTGGAAGTTACTGGTTCTGTGCTTCTTCCACTTCGGGTGTAACCCGAGTCGTGTCTTTTCTAAATGTCCGAAAAATCCAAATAAAAGTTGCATATTTTTCGTAACTTTTTGGCGGAAATCCAATTTTTTCAAAAAAATTTTTTTCGAATCCAGGGCTGACTCCAGACATATGCAATATAGTTTTGGAATCTACTAGTCCTAAATGTCCGAAAAATCCACTTAAAAGTTGGATATTTTTCGTAACTTTTTGGCGGAAATCCAATATTTTCAAAAAATTTTTTCTCCAATCCAGGGCTGATTCCAGACATATGCGATATAGTTTTGGAATCTATTAGCCCTAGGCTACTCGCACTCAGGCGGTTACCCGATTCCTGTCTTTTCTAAATGTCCGAAAAATCCATTTAAACGTTTCATATGTTTCATAATTTTTTGGCGGAAATCCAATTTTTTAAAATAATTTTCTCCAATTGAGGGCTGACTCCAGACATACACGATATAGTTTTGGAATCTACTAGTCCTACGCTACACCCGCTCTTCTGGTAACCCGATTCATGTCTTTCCTAAATGTCCGAAAAATCTACATAAACATTTCATATGTTTCATAATTTTTTGGCGGAAATCCAACTTTTTTTAAATAATTTTCTCCAATACAGGGCTGATTCCACACATATACGATATAGTTTTGGAATCAACTAGTCCTAGGCTACTTCCACTCAGGCGGCAATCCGATTCATGTCTTTTCTAAATGCCCGAAAAATCCACTTAAAAATTTCATATTTTTCATTATTTTTTGGCGAAAGTGCAATTTTTTTAAAGAAAAATTTCTCCAATCCAGGGCTGACTCCAGACATACACGATATATTTTTGGAATTTACTGGTTCTGTGCTTCTTCCACTTCGGGTGTAACCCGAGTCGTGTCTTTTCTAAATGTCCGAAAAATCCAAATAAATGTTGCATATTTTTCGTAACTTTTTGGCGGAAATCCAATTTTTTCAAAAAAATTTTTCTCGAATCCAGGGCTGACTCCAGACATATGCAATATAGTTTTGGAATCTACTAGTCCTAAATGTCCGAAAAATCCACTTAAAAGTTGGATATTTTTCGTTACTTTTTGGCGGAAATCCAATATTTTCAAAAAATTTTTTCTCCAATCCAGGGCTGATTCCAGACATATGCGATATAGTTTTGGAATCTATTAGCCCTAGGCTACTCGCACTCAGGCGGTTACCCGATTCCTGTCTTTTCTAAATGTCCGAAAAATCCATTTAAACGTTTCATATGTTTCATAATTTTTTGGCGGAAATCCAATTTTTTAAAATAATTTTCTCCAATTGAGGGCTGACTCCAGACATACACGATATAGTTTTGGAATCTACTAGTCCTACGCTACACCCGCTCTTGTGGTAACCCGATTCATGTCTTTCCTAAATGTCCGAAAAATCTACATAAACATTTCATATGTTTCATAATTTTTTGGCGGAAATCCAACTTTTTTTAAATAATTTTCTCCAATACAGGGCTGATTCCAGATATACGATATAGTTTTGGAATCAACTAGTCCTAGGCTACTTCCACTCAGGCGGCAATCCGATTCATGTCTTTTCTAAATGTCCGAAAAATCCACTTAAACGTTTCATATGTTTCATAATTTTTTTGCGGAAATCCAATTTTTTTAAAATAATTTTCTCCAATTCAGGGCTGATTCCAGGCATATACGATATAGTTTTGGAATCTACTAGTCCTAGGCTACTTCCACTTTGGGTGTAACCCGAGTCGTGTCTTTTCTAAATGTCCGAAAAATCCAAATAAATGTTGCATATTTTTCGTAACTTTTTGGCGGAAATCCAATTTTTTCAAAAAAATTTTTCTCCAATCCAGGGCTGACGCCAGACATACCAGATATATTTTTGGAATCTACTAGTCCTAGGCTACTCCCACTCTGGCGGTAATAATTTTCTCCAATACAGGGCTGATTCCAGATATACGATATAGTTTTGGAATCAACTAGTCCTAGGCTACTTCCACTCAGGCGGCAATCCGATTCATGTCTTTTCTAAATGTCCGAAAAATCCACTTAAACGTTTCATATGTTTCATAATTTTTTTGCGGAAATCCAATTTTTTTAAAATAATTTTCTCCAATTCAGGGCTGATTCCAGGCATATACGATATAGTTTTGGAATCTACTAGTCCTAGCCTACTTCCACTTTGGGTGTAACCCGAGTCGTGTCTTTTCTAAATGTCCGAAAAATCCAAATAAATGTTGCATATTTTTCGTAACTTTTTGGCGGAAATCCAATTTTTTAAAAAAAATTTTTCTCCAATCCAGGGCTGACGCCAGACATACCCGATATATTTTTGGAATCTACTAGTCCTAGGCTACTCCCACTCTGGCGGTAATCCGATTCATGTGTTTTCTAAATGTCCGAAAAATCCACTTAAACGTTTCATATGTTTCATAATTTTTTGGCGGAAATCCAATTATTTTAAAATAATTTTCTCCAATTCAGGGCTGACTGCAGACATACACGATATAGTTTTGGAATCTACTAGTCCTAGGCTACACCCGCTCTTACGGTAACCCGATTCATGTCTTTGCTAAATGTCCGAAAAATCTACATATACATTTCATATTTTTCATAATTTTTTGGCGGAAATCCAATTTTTTAAAGCAATTTTCTCCAATTCAGGGCAGATTCCAGGTATATACGATTTAGTTTTGGAATCTACTAGTCCTAGGCTACTTCCACTCTGGCGGTGACCCCATTCATGTCTTTTCTAAATGTCCGAAAAATCCACTTAAAAATTTCATATTTTTCATAATTTGTTGGCGGAAATCAAATTTTTTCAAAGAAAAATTTCTCCAATCCAGGGCTGACTCCAGACATACACGATATATTTTTGAAATTTACTGGTTCTATGCTTCTTCCACTTCGGGTGTAACCCGATTCATGTCTTTGGTAAATGTCCGAAAAATCTACATAAACATTTAATATGTTTCATAATTTTTTGGCGGATATCCAATTTTTTTTAAATAATATTCTCCAATCCAGGGCTGATTCCAGACATATACGATATAGTTTTGGAATCAACTGGTCCTAGGCTACTTCCACTCAGGCGGTGACTCGATTCATGTATTTTCTAAATGTCCGAAAAATCCACTGAAAAATTTCATATTTTTCATAATTTTTTGGCGGAAATCCAATTGTTTTAAAATAATGTTCTCCAATCCAGGGCTGATTCCGGACATATAAAATATATTTTTGGAATCTACTAGTCCTAGGGTACTCGCACTCAGGCGGTAATCTGATTCATGTCTTTTCTAAATGCCCGAAAAATCCACTGAAAAATTTCATATTTTTCATAATTGTTTGGCGGAAATCCAATTTTTTTAAAATAATTTTCTCCAATCCAGGGCTGATTCCAGACATATACAATACATTTTTGGAATCTACTAGTCCCAGGCTACTCCCACTCTGGCGGTAATCCGATGCATGTCTTTTCTAAATGCCCGAAAAATCCACTTAAAAATTTCATATTTTTCATAATTTTTTGGCGGAAATCCAATTGTTTTAATATAATGTTCTCCAATCCAGGGCTGATTCCGGACATATACAATATATTTTTGGAATCTACTAGTCCTAGGCTACTCGCACTCAGGCGCTAATCTGATTCATGTCTTTTCTAAATGTCCGAAAAATCCACTGAAAAATTTCATATTTTTCATAATTTTTTGGCGGAAATCCAATTGTTTTAAAATAATGTTCTCCAATCCAGGGCTGATTCCGGACATATACAATATATTTTTGGAATCTACTAGTCCTAGGCTACTCCCACTCTGGCGGTAATCCGATGCATGTCTTTTCTAAATGCCCGAAAAATCCACTTAAAAATTTCATATTTTTCATTATTTTTTGGCGGAAATCCAATTTTTTTAAAATAATTTTCTCCAATCCAGGGCTGATTCCAGACATATACAATACATTTTTGGAATCTACTAGTCCCAGGCTACTCCCACTCTGGCGGTAATCCGATGCATGTCTTTTCTAAATGCCCGAAAAATCCACTTAAAAATTTCATATTTTTCATTATTTTTTGGCGGAAATCCAATTTTTTCAAAGAAAAATTTCTCCAATCCAGGGCTGAGTCCAGACATACACGATATCTTTTTGGAATCTACTAGTCCTAGGGTACTGCCACGCTGGCGGTGACTCGACTCATGTCTTTTCTAAATGTCCGAAAAATCCACTGAAAAATTTCATATTTTTCATAATTTTTTGGCGGAAATCCAATTGTTTTAATATAATGTTCTCCAATCCAGGGCTGATTCCGGACATATACAATATATTTTTGGAATCTACTAGTCCTAGGCTACTCGCACTCAGGCGGTAATCTGATTCATGTCTTTTCTAAATGTCCGAAAAATCCACTGAAAAATTTCATATTTTTCATAATTTTTTGGCGGAAATCCAATTGTTTTAAAATAATGTTCTCCAATCCAGGGCTGATTCCGGACATATACAATATATTTTTGGAATCTACTAGTCCTAGGCTACTCCCACTCTGGCGGTAATCCGATGCATGTCTTTTCTAAATGCCCGAAAAATCCACTTAAAAATTTCATATTTTTCATAATTTTTTGGCGGAAATCCAATTGTTTTAATATAATGTTCTCCAATCCAGGGCTGATTCCGGACATATACAATATATTTTTGGAATCTACTAGTCCTAGGCTACTCGCACTCAGGCGCTAATCTGATTCATGTCTTTTCTAAATGTCCGAAAAATCCACTGAAAAATTTCATATTTTTCATAATTTTTTGGCGGAAATCCAATTGTTTTAAAATAATGTTCTCCAATCCAGGGCTGATTCCGGACATATACAATATATTTTTGGAATCTACTAGTCCTAGGCTACTCCCACTCTGGCGGTAATCCGATGCATGTCTTTTCTAAATGCCCGAAAAATCCACTTAAAAATTTCATATTTTTCATTATTTTTTGGCGGAAATCCAATTTTTTTAAAATAATTTTCTCCAATCCAGGGCTGATTCCAGACATATACAATACATTTTTGGAATCTACTAGTCCCAGGCTACTCCCACTCTGGCGGTAATCCGATGCATGTCTTTTCTAAATGCCCGAAAAATCCACTTAAAAATTTCATATTTTTCATTATTTTTTGGCGGAAATCCAATTTTTTCAAAGAAAAATTTCTCCAATCCAGGGCTGAGTCCAGACATACACGATATCTTTTTGGAATCTACTAGTCCTAGGGTACTGCCACGCTGGCGGTGACTCGACTCATGTCTTTTCTAAATGTCCGAAAAATCCACTGAAAAATTTCATATTTTTCATAATTTTTTGGCGGAAATCCAATTGTTTTAATATAATGTTCTCCAATCCAGGGCTGATTCCGGACATATACAATATATTTTTGGAATCTACTAGTCCTAGGCTACTCGCACTCAGGCGGTAATCTGATTCATGTCTTTTCTAAATGTCCGAAAAATCCACTGAAAAATTTCATATTTTTCATAATTTTTTGGCGGAAATCCAATTGTTTTAAAATAATGTTCTCCAATCCAGGGCTGATTCCGGACATATACAATATATTTTTGGAATCTACTAGTCCTAGGCTACTCCCACTCTGGCGGTAATCCGATGCATGTCTTTTCTAAATGCCCGAAAAATCCACTTAAAAATTTCATATTTTTCATTATTTTTTGGCGGAAATCCAATTTTTTCAAAGAAAAATTTCTCCAATCCAGGGCTGACTCCAGACATACACGATATATTTTTGGAAGTTACTGGTTCTGTGCTTCTTCCACTTCGGGTGTAACCCGAGTCGTGTCTTTTCTAAATGTCCGAAAAATCCAAATAAAAGTTGCATATTTTTCGTAACTTTTTGGCGGAAATCCAATTTTTTCAAAAAAATTTTTTTCGAATCCTGGGCTGACTCCAGACATATGCAATATAGTTTTGGAATCTACTAGTCCTAAATGTCCGAAAAATCCACTTAAAAGTTGGATATTTTTCGTAACTTTTTGGCGGAAATCCAATATTTTCAAAAAATTTTTTCTCCAATCCAGGGCTGATTCCAGACATATGCGATATAGTTTTGGAATCTATTAGCCCTAGGCTACTCGCACTCAGGCGGTTACCCGATTCCTGTCTTTTCTAAATGTCCGAAAAATCCATTTAAACGTTTCATATGTTTCATAATTTTTTGGCGGAAATCCAATTTTTTAAAATAATTTTCTCCAATTGAGGGCTGACTCCAGACATACACGATATAGTTTTGGAATCTACTAGTCCTACGCTACACCCGCTCTTCTGGTAACCCGATTCATGTCTTTCCTAAATGTCCGAAAAATCTACATAAACATTTCATATGTTTCATAATTTTTTGGCGGAAATCCAACTTTTTTTAAATAATTTTCTCCAATACAGGGCTGATTCCACACATATACGATATAGTTTTGGAATCAACTAGTCCTAGGCTACTTCCACTCAGGCGGCAATCCGATTCATGTCTTTTCTAAATGCCCGAAAAATCCACTTAAAAATTTCATATTTTTCATTATTTTTTGGCGCAAGTGCAATTTTTTTAAAGAAAAATTTCTCCAATCCAGGGCTGACTCCAGACATACACGATATATTTTTGGTATCTACTGGTTCTATGCTTCTTCCACTTCGGGTGTAACCCGAGTCGCGTCTTTTCTAAATGTCCGAAAAATCTACTTAAATGTTGCATATTTTTTATAATTTTTTGGCGGAAATCCAATTTTTTCAAAAAAATTTTCTCCAATCCAGGGCTGACTCCAGACATATGCGATATAGTTTTGGAATCTACTAGCCCTAGGCTACTCGCACTCAGGCGGTGACCCGATTCATGTTTTTTCTAAATGCCCGAAAAATCCACTTAAACGTTTCATATGTTTAATAATTTTTTTGCGGAAATCCAATTTTTTTAAAATAATTTTCTCCAATTCAGGGCTGATTCCAGGCATATACGATATAGTTTTGGAATCTACTAGTCCTAGGCTACTTCCACTTTGGGTGTAACCCGAGTCTTGTCTTTTCTAAATGTCCGAAAAATCCAAATAAAAGTTGCATATTTTTCGTAACTTTTTGGCGGAAATCCAATTTTTTCAAAAAAAGTTTTCTCCAATCCAGGGCTGACGCCAGACATACCCGATATATTTTTGGAATCTACTAGTCCTAGGCTACTCCCACTCTGGCGGTAATCCGACGCATGTCTTTTCTAAATGCCCGAAAAATCCACTGAAAAATTTCATATTTTTCGTAACTTTTTAGCGGAAATCCAATTTTTTCAAACAATTTTTGCTCCAATCCAGGGCTGATCCCAGACATATGCGATATAGTTTTGGAATCTACTAGCGCTAGGCTACTCGCACTCAGGCGGTAATCCGATTCATGTCTTTTCTAAATGCCCGAAAAATCCACTTAAAAATTTCATATGTTTCCTTATTTTTTGTGGAAAGTGCAATTTTTTCAAAGAAAAAATTTCTCCAATCCAGGGCTGACTCCAGACATACACGATATATTTTTGGTATCTACCGGTTCTATGCTTCTTCCACTTCGGGTGTAACCCGAGTCGTGTCTTTTCTAAATGGCCGAAAAATCCAAATAAAAGTGGCATATTTTTCGTAACTTTTTGGCGGAAATCCAATTTTTTCAAAAAAATTTTTCTCGAATCTTGGGCTGACTCCAGACATATGCAATATAGTTTTGGAATCTACTAGTCCTAAATGTCCGAAAAATCCACTTAAAAGTTGGATATTTTTCGTAACTTTTTGGCGGAAATCCAATATTTTCAAAAATTTTTTTCTCCAATCCACGGCTTAGTCCAGACATATGCGATATAGTTTTGGAATCTACTAGTCCTAGGCTACTTCCACTCTGGCGGTGACCCGATTCATGTCTTTTCTAAATGCCCGAAAAATCCACTGAAAAATTTAATATTTTTCATAATTTTTTGGCGGAAATCCAATTTTTTTAAAATAATTTTCTCCAATCCAGGGATGATTCCAGACACACACGATATAGTTTTGGAATCTACTAGTCCTAGGCTACTCCCACTCTGGCAGTAATCCGATGCATGTCTTTTCTAAATGCCCGAAAAATCCACTGAAAAATTTCATATTTTTCATAATTTTTTGGCGGAAATCCAATTTTTTAAAATAATTTTCTCCAATTTAGGGCTGATTCCAGGCATATACGATATAGTTTTGGAATCTACTAGTCCTAGGCTACTTTCACTCTGGCGGTGACCCGATTCATGTCTTTTCTAAATGTCCGAAAAATCCACTTAAAAATTTCATATTTTTCATAATTTTTTGGCGGAAATCCAATTTTTTCAAAGAAAAATTTCTCCAATCCAGTGTTGACTCCAAACATACACGATATATTTTTGGAATTTACTAGTTCTATGCTTCTTCCACTTCGGGTCTAACCTGAGTCGTGTCTTTTCTAAATGTCCGAAAAATCCACTTAAACGTTGCATATTTTTCGTAACTTTTTGGCGAAAATCCAAATTTTTCAAAAAAATGTTTCTCGAATCTAGGGCTGACTCCAGCCATATGCAATATAGTTTTGGAATTTACTAGTCCTAAGCTACACCCGGTCTTGCGGTAACCCGATTCATGTCTTTGCTAAATATCCGCAAAATCTACATAAACATTTCATATGTTTCATAATTTTTTGGCGGAAATCCAATTTTTTTTAAATAATTTTCGCCAATACAGGGCTGACTCCAGGCATATACGATATAGTTTTAGAATCTACTAGTCCTAGGCTACTTCCACTCTGGCGGTGGCCCGATTCATGTTTTTTCTAAATGTCCGAAAAATCCACTTAAAAATTTCATATTTTTCATAATTTTTTGGCGGAAATCCAATTTTTTCAAAGAAACATTTCTCAAATCCAGGGCTGACTCCAGACATACACGATATATTTTTGGAATTTACTGGTTCTGTGCTTCTTCCACTTCGTGTGTAAGCCGAGTCGTGTCTTTTCTAAATGTCCGAAAAATCCATATAAAAGTTGCATATTTTTCGTAACTTTTTGGCGGAAATCCAATTTTTTCAAAAATTTTTTTCTCCAATCCACGGCTTAGTCCAGACATATGCGATATAGTTTTTGAATCTACTAGTCCTAGGCTACTTCCACTCTGGCGGTGACCCGATTCATGTCTTTTCTAAATGCCCGAAAAATCCACTGAAAAATTTCATATTTTTCATAATTTTTTGGCGGAAATCCAATTTTTTTAAAATAATTTTCTCCAATCCAGGGCTGATTCCAGACATATACAATATATTTTTGGAATCTACTAGTCCTAGGCTACTCCCACTCTGGCGGTAATCCGATGCATGTCTTTTCTAAATGCCCGAAAAATCCACTGAAAAATTTCATATTTTTCATAATTTTTAGGCGGAAATCCAATTTTTTTAAAATAATTTTCTCCAATTCAGGGCTGATTCCAGGCATATACAATATATTTTTGGAATCCACTAGTACTAGGCTACTCCTACTCTGGCGGTAATCCGATGCATGTCTTTTCTAAATGCCCACTGAAAAATTTCATATTTTCCATAATTTTTTGGCGGAAATCCAATTTTTTTAAAATAATTTTCTCCAATCCAGGGCTGACTCCGGACATATACAATATATTTTTGGAATCCACTACTCCTAGGCTACTCCCACTCTGGCGGTAATCCGATGCATGTCTTTTCTAAATGCCCGAAAAATCCACTGAAAAATTTCATATTTTTCATAATTTTTTGGCGGAAATCCGATTTTTTTAAAATAATGGTCTCCAATTCAGGGCTGATGCCAGGCATATACGATATAGTTTTGGAATCTACTGGTCCTAGGCTACTTCCACTCTGGCGGTGACCCGATTCATGTCTTTTCTAAATGTCCGAAAAATCCACTTAAAAATTTCATATTTTTCATAATTTTTTGGCGGAAATCCAATTTTTTCAAAGAAAAATTTCTTCAATCCAGGGCTGACTCCAGACATACACGATATATTTTTGGAATTTACTGGTTCTGTGCTTCTTCCACTTCGGGTGTAACCCGAGTCGTGTCTTTTCTAACTGTCCGAAAAATCCAAATAAAAGTTGCATATTTTTCGTAACTTTTTGGCGGAAATAAAATTTCTTCAAAAAAATTTTTTTCCAATCCAGGGCTGACTCCAGACATATGCGATATAGTTTTGGAATCTACTAGCCCTAGGCTACTCGCACTCAGGCGGTGACCCGATTCATGTCTTTTCTAAATGTCCGAAAAATCCACTGAAAAATTTCATATTTTTCATCATTTTTTGGCGGAAATCCAATTTTTTTAAAATAATTTTCTCCAATCCAGGGCTGATTACAGACATATACGATATATTTTTGGAATCTACTAGTCCGAGGCTACTCGCACTCAGGCGGTAATCCGATTCATGTCTTTTCTAAATGCCCTAAAAATCCACTTAAAAAATTCATATTTTTATAATTTTTTGGCGGAAATCCAATTTTTTTAAAATAATTTTCTCCAATCCAGGGCTGATTCCAGACATATACAATATATTTTTGGAATCTACTAGTCCTAGGCTACTCCCACTCTGGCGGTAATCCGATGCATGTCTTTTCGAAATGCCCGAAAAATCCACTTAAAAATTTCATATTTTTCATAATTTTTTGGCGGAAATCCAATTTTTTCAAAGAAAAATTTCTCCAATCCAGTGTTGACTCCAAACATACACGATATATTTTTGGAATTTACTGGTTCTGTGCTTCTTCCACTTTGGGTGTAACCCGAGTCGTGTCTTTTCTAAATGTCCGAAAAATCCAAATAAAAGTTGCATATTTTTCGTAACTTTTTGGCGGAAATCCAAATTTTTCAAAAATTTTTTTCTCCAATCCACGGCTTAGTCCAGACATATGCGATATAGTTTTGGAATCTACTAGTCCTAGGCTACTCCCACTCTGGCAGTAATCCGATTCATGTCTTTTCTAAATGCTCGAAAAATCCACTTAAAAATTTCATAATTTTCATTATTTTTTTGGCGAAAGTGTAATTTTTTCAAAGAGAAATTTCTCCTATCCAGGGCTGACTCCAGACATACTCCAATTTTTTTAAAATAATTTTCTCCAATCCAGGGCTGATTCCAGACATATACAATATATTTTTGGAATCTACTAATCCGAGGCTACTCGCACTCAGGCAGTAATCCGATTCATGTCTTTTCTAAATGCCCGAAAAATCCACTTAAAAATTTCATAATTTTCATTATTTTTTTGGCGAAAGTGTAATTTTTTCAAAGAGAAATTTCTCCTATCCAGGGCTGACTCCAGACATACACGATATATTTTTGGAATCTACTAGTCCTAGGCTACTCCCACTCTGGCAGTAATCCGATGCATGTCTTTTCTAAATGCCCGAAAAATCCACTGAAAAATTTCATATTTTTCATAATTTTTTGGCGGAAATCCAATTTTTTAAAATAATTTTCTCCTATTCAGGGCTGATTCCAGGCATATACGATATAGTTTTGGAATCTACTAGTCCTAGGCTACTTCCACTCTGGCGGTGACCCGATTCATGTCTTTTCTAAATGTCCGAAAAATCCACTTAAAAATTTCATATTTTTCATAATTTTTTGGCGGAAATCCAATTTTTTCAAAGAAAAATTTCTGCAATCCAGTGTTGACTCCAAACATACACGATATATTATTGGAATTTACTGGTTCTGTGCTTCTTCCACTTCGGGTGTAACCCGAGTCGTGTCTTTTCTAAATGTCCGAAAAATCCAAATAAAAGTTGCATATTTTTCGTAACTTTTTGGCGGAAATCCAAATTTTTCAAAAATTTTTTTCTCCAATCAACGGCTTAGTCCAGACATATGCGATATAGTTTTGGAATCTACTAGTCCTAGGCTACTCCCACTCTGGCGGTAATCCGATGCATGTCTTTTCTAAATGCCCACTGAAAAATTTCATATTTTTCATAATTTTTTGGCGGAAATCCGATTTTTTTAAAATAATTTTCTCCAAGCCAGGGCTGATTCCAGACATATACAATATATTTTTGGAATCTACTAGTCCGAGGCTACTCGCACGCAGGCGGTAATCCGATTCATGTCTTTTCTAAATGCCCGAAAAATCCACTTAAAAAATTCATATTTTTATAATTTTTTGGCGGAAATCAAATTTTTGTAAAATAATTTTCTCCAATCCAGGGCTGATTCCAGACATATACAATATATTTTTGGAATCTACTAGTCCGAGGCTACTCGCACTCAGGCGGAAATCCGTTTCATGTCTTTTCTAAATGCCCGAATTCATAATTTTTTGGCGGAAATCCAATTTTTTCAAAGAAAAATTTCTTCAATCCAGGGCTGACTCCAGACATACACGATATATTTTTGGAATTTACTGGTTCTGTGCTTCTTCCACTTCGGGTGTAACCCGAGTCGTGTCTTTTCTAACTGTCCGAAAAATCCAAATAAAAGTTGCATATTTTTCGTAACTTTTTGGCGGAAATCCAATTTTTTCAAAAATTTTTTTCTCCAATCCAGGGCTGATTCCAGACATATACAATATATTTTTGGAATCTACTAGTCCTAGGCTACTCCCACTCTGGCGGTAATCCGATGCATGTCTTTTCTAAATGCCCGAAAAATCCACTGAAAAATTTCATATTTTTCATAATTTTTTGGCGGAAATCCAATTTTTTTAAAATAATTTTCTCCAATCCAGGGCTGACTCCGGACATATACAATATATTTTTGGAATCCACTACTCCTAGGCTACTCCCACTCTGGCGGTAATCCGATGCATGTCTTTTCTAAATGCCCGAAAAATCCACTGAAAAATTTCATATTTTTCATAATTTTTTGGCGGAAATCCAATTTTTTTAAAATAATTTTCTCCAATTCAGGGCTGATTCCAGGCATATACGATATAGTTTTGGAATCTACTAGTCCTAGGCTACTTCCACTCTGGCGGTGACCCGATTCATGTCTTTTCTAAATGTCCGAAAAATCCACTTAAAAATTTCATATTTTTCATAATTTTTTGGCGGAAATCCAATTTTTTCAAAGAAACATTTCTCAAATCCAGGGCTGACTCCAGACATACACGATATATTTTTGGAATTTACTGGTTCTATACTTCTTCCACTTCGGGTGTAAGCCGAGTCGTGTCTTTTCTAAATGTCCGAAAAATCCAAATAAAAGTTGCATATTTTTCGTAACTTTTTGGCGGAAATCCAATTTTTTCAAACATTTTTTTCTCCAATCCACGGCTTAGTCCAGACATATGCGATATAGTTTTGGAATCTACTAGTCCTAGGCTACTCCCACTCTGGCAGTAATCCGATGCATGTCTTTTCTAAATGCCCGAAAAATCCACTGAAAAATTTCATATTTTTCATAATTTTTTGGCGGAAATCCAATTTTTTTTAAATAATTTTCTCCAATCCAGGGCTGATTCCAGACATATACAATATATTTTTGGAATCTACTAGTCCTAGGCTACTCCCACTCTGGCAGTAATCCGATGCATGTCTTTTCTAAATGCCCGAAAAATCCACTGAAAAATTTCATATTTTTCATCATTTTTAGGCGGAAATCCAATTTTTTTAAAATAATTTTCTCCAATTCAGGGCTGATTCCAGGCATATACAATATATTTTTGGAATCCACTAGTCCTAGGCTACTCCTACTCTGGCGGTAATCCGATGCATGTCTTTTCTAAATGCCCACTGAAAAATTTCATATTTTCCATAATTTTTTGGCGGAAATCCAACTTTTTTAAAATAATTTTCTCCAATCCAGGGCTGACTCCGGACATATACAATATATTTTTGGAATCCACTACTCCTAGGCTACTCCCACTCTGGCGGTAATCCGATGCATGTCTTTTGTAAATGCCCGAAAAATCCACTGAAAATTTCATATTTTTCATAATTTTTTGGCTGAAATCCGATTTTTTTAAAATAATGGTCTCCAATTCAGGGCTGATGCCAGGCATATACGATATAGTTTTGGAATCTACTGGTCCTAGGCTACTTCCGCTCTGGCGGTGACCCGATTCATGTCTTTTGTAAATGTCCGAAAAATCCACTTAAAAATTTCATATTTTTCATAATTTTTTGGCGGAAATCCAATTTTTTCAAAGAAAAATTTCTTCAATCCAGGGCTGACTCCAGACATACACGATATATTTTTGGAATTTACTGGTTCTGTGCTTCTTCCACTTCGGGTGTAACCCGAGTCGTGTCTTTTCTAACTGTCCGAAAAATCCAAATAAAAGTTGCATATTTTTCGTAACTTTTTGGCGCAAATCCAATTTTTTCAAAAAAATTTTTTTCCAATCCAGGGCTGACTCCAGACATATGCAATATAGTTTTGGAATCTACTAATCCTAAATGTCCGAAAAATCCACTTAAAAGTTGGATATTTTTCGTAACTTTTTGGCGGAAATCCAATTTTTTCAAAAATTTTTTTCTCCAATCCAGGGCTTATCCCAGACTAATGCGATATAGTTTTGGAATCTACTAGTCCTAGGCTACTCCCACTCTGGCAGTAATCCGATGCATGTCTTTTCTAAATGCCCGAAAAATCCACTGAAAAATTTCATATTTTTCATAATTTTTTGGCGGAAATCCAATTTTTTTAAAATAATTTTCTCCAATCCAGGGCGGATTCCAGACATATACAATATATTTTTGGAATCTACTAGTCCTAGGCTACTCCCACTCTGGCGGTAATCCGATGCATGTCTTTTCTAAATGCCCGAAAAATCCACTGAAAAATTTCATATTTTTCATAATTTTTAGGCGGAAATCCAATTTTTTTAAAATAATTTTCTCCAATTCAGGGCTGATTCCAGGCATATACAATATATTTTTGGAATCTACTAGTCCTACGCTACTCCTACTCTGGCGGTAATCCGATGCATGTCTTTTCTAAATGCCCACTGAAAAATTTCATATTTTCCATAATTTTTTGGCGGAAATCCAACTTTTTTAAAATAATTTTCTCCAATCCAGGGCTGACTCCGGACATATACAATATATTTTTGGAGTCCACTACTCCTAGGCTACTCCCACTCTGGCGGTAATCCGATGCATGTCTTTTGTAAATGCCCGAAAAATCCACTGAAAATTTCATATTTTTCATAATTTTTTGGCGGAAATCCGATTTTTTTAAAATAATGGTCTCCAATTCAGGGCTGATGCCAGGCATATACGATATAGTTTTGGAATCTACTGGTCCTAGGCTACTTCCACTCTGGCGGTGACCCGATTCATGTCTTTTCTAAATGTCCGAAAAATCCACTTAAAAATTTCATATTTTTCATAATTTTTTGGCGGAAATCCAATTTTTTCAAAGAAAAATTTCTTCAATCCAGGGCTGACTCCAGACATACACGATATATTTTTGGAATTTACTGGTTCTGTGCTTCTTCCACTTCGGGTGTAACCCGAGTCGTGTCTTTTCTAACTGTCCGAAAAATCCAAATAAAAGTGCATATTTTTCGTAACTTTTTGGCGGAAATCCAATTTTTTCAAAAAAATTTTTTTCCAATCCAGGGCTGACTCCAGACATATGCAATATAGTTTTGGAATCTACTAATCCTAAATGTCCGAAAAATCCACTTAAAAGTTGGATATTTTTCGTAACTTTTTGGCGGAAATCCAATTTTTTCAAAAATTTTTTTCTCCAATCCAGGGCTTATCCCAGACTAATGCGATATAGTTTTGCAATCTACTAGTCCTAGGCTACTCACACTCTGGCAGTAATCCGATGCATGTCTTTTCTAAATGCCCGAAAAATCCACTGAAAAATTTCATATTTTTCATAATTTTTTGGCGGAAATCCAATTTTTTTAAAATAATTTTCTCCAATCCAGGGCTGATTCCAGACATATACAATATATTTTTGGAATCTACTAGTCCTAGGCTACTCCCACTCTGGCGGTAATCCGATGCATGTCTTTTCTAAATGCCCGAAAAATCCACTGAAAAATTTCATATTTTTCATAATTTTTAGGCGGAAATCCAATTTTTTTAAAATAATTTTCTCCAATTCAGGGCTGATTCCAGGCATATACAATATATTTTTGGAATCCACTAGTCCTACGCTACTCCTACTCTGGCGGTAATCCGATGCATGTCTTTTCTAAATGCCCACTGAAAAATTTCATATTTTCCATAATTTTTTGGCGGAAATTCAATTTTTTTAAAAATTTTTTTCTCCAATCCACGGCTTAGTCCAGACATATGCGATATAGTTTTGGAATCTACTAGTCCTAGGCTACTCCCACTCTGGCAGTAATCCGATGCATGTCTTTTCTAAATGCCCGAAAAATCCACTGAAAAATTTCATATTTTTCATAATTTTTAGGCGGAAATCCAATTTTTTTAAAATAATTTTCTCCAATTCAGGGCTGATTCCAGGCATATACAATATATTTTTGGAATCCACTAGTCCTAGGCTACTCCTACTCTGGCGGATCCGATGCATGTCTTTTCTAAATGCCCACTGAAAAATTTCATATTTTCCATAATTTTTTGGCGGAAATTCAATTTTTTTAAAATAATTTTCTCCAATCCACGGCTGATTCCAGACATATAGAATATATTTTTGGAATCTACTAGTCCTAGGCTACTCCCACTCTGGCGGTAATCCGATGCATGTCTTTTCTAAATGCCCGAATAATCCACTGAAAAATTTCATATTTTTCATAATTTTTTGGCGGAAATTCAATTTTTTTAAAATAATTTTCTCCAATCCAGGGCTGATTCCAGACATATACGATATAGTTTTGGAATCTACTGGTTCTAGGCTACTTCCACTCTGGCGGTGATCCGATTCATGTCTTTTCTAAATGTCCGAAAAATCCACTTAAAAATTTCATATTTTTCATAATTTTTTGGCGGAAATCCAATTTTTTCAAAGAAAAATTTCTTCAATCCAGGGCTGACTCCAGACATACACGATATATTTTTGGAATTTACTGGTTCTGTGCTTCTTCCACTTCGGGTGTAACCCGAGTCATGTCTTTTCTAACTGTCCGAAAAATCCAAATAAAAGTTGCATATTTTTCGTAACTTTTTGGCGGAAATCCAATTTTTTCAAAAAAATTTTTTTCCAATCCAGGGCTGACTCCAGACATATGCAATATAGTTTTGGAATCTACTAATCCTAAATGTCCGAAAAATCCACTTAAAAGTTGGATATTTTTCGTAACTTTTTGGCGGAAATCCAATTTTTTCAAAAATTTTTTTCTCCAATCCAGGGCTTATTCCAGACATATGCGGTATAGTTTTGGAATCTACTAGCCCTAGGCTATTCGCACTCAGGCGGTGACCCGATTCATGTCTTTTCTAAATGTCCGAAAAATCCACTGAAAAATTTCATATTTTTCATAATTTTTTGGCGGAAATCCAATTTTTTTAAAATAATTTTCTCCAAGCCAGGGCTGATTCCAGACATGTACAATATATTTTTGGAATCTACTAGTCCGAGGCTACTCGCAATCAGGCGGAAATCCGATTCATGTCTTTTCTAAATGCCCGAAAAATCCACTTAAAAATTTCATATTTTTCATTATTTTTTGGCGGAAATCCGATTTTTTTAAAATAATGGTCTCCAATTCAGAGCTGATGCCAGGCATATACGATATAGTTTTGGAATCTACTGGTTCTACGTTACTTCCACTCTGGCGGTGACCCGATTCATGTCTTTTCTAAATGTCCGAAAAATCCACTTAAAAACTTCATATTTTTCAGAATTTTTTGGCGGAAATCCAATTTTTTCAAAGAAAAATTTCTTCAATCCAGGGCTGACTCCAGACATACACGATATATTTTTGGAATTTACTGGTTCTGTGCTTCTTCCACTTCGGGTGTAACCCGAGTCGTGTCTTTTCTAAATGTCCGAAAAATCCAAATAAAAGTTGCATATTTTTCGTAACTTTTTGGCGGAAATCCAAATTTTTCAAAAAAATTTTTCTCGAATCTAGGGCTGACTTCAGCCATATGCAATATAGTTTTGGAATCTACTAGTCCTAAGCTACACCCCTTCTTGCGGTAACCCGATTCATGTCTTTGCTAAATGTCCGAAAAATCTACATAAACATTTCATATGTTTCATAATTTTTTGGCGGAAATCCAATTTTTTTTAAATAATTTTCGCCAATACAGGGCTGATATAGTTTTGGAATCTACTAGTCCTAGGCTACTTCCACTCTGGCGGTGACCCGATTCATGTCTTTTCTAAATGTCCGAAAAATCCACTTAAAAATTTCATATTTTTCATAATTTTTTGGCGGAAATCCAATTTTTTCAAAGAAACATTTCTCAAATCCAGGGCTGACTCCAGACATACACAATATATTTTTGGAATTTACTGGTTCTGTGCTTCTTCCACTTCGGGTGTAAGCCGAGTCGTGTCTTTTCTAAATGCCCGAAAAATCCACTGAAAAATTTCATATTTTTCATAATTTTTTGGCGGAAATCCAATTTTTTCAAAGAAACATTTCTCAAATCCAGGGCTGACTCCAGACATACACGATATATTTTTGGAATTTACTGGTTCTGTGCTTCTTCCACTTCGGGTGTAAGCCGAGTCGTGTCTTTTCTAAATGTCCGAAAAATCCAAATAAAAGTTGCATATTTTTCGTAACTTTTTGGCGGAAATCCAATTTTTTCAAACATTTTTTTCTCCAATCCACGGCTTAGTCCAGACATATGCGATATAGTTTTGGAATCTACTAGTCCTAGGCTACTCCCACTCTGGCGGTGACCCGATTCATGTCTTTTCTAAATGTCCGAAAAATCCACTTAAAAATTTCATATTTTTCATAATTTTTTGGCGGAAATCCAATTTTTTCAAAGAAACATTTCTCAAATCCAGGGCTGACTCCAGACATACACAATATATTTTTGGAATTTACTGGTTCTGTGCTTCTTCCACTTCGGGTGTAAGCCGAGTCGTGTCTTTTCTAAATGCCCGAAAAATCCACTGAAAAATTTCATATTTTTCATAATTTTTAGGCGGAAATCCAATTTTTTTAAAATAATTTTCTCCAATTCAGGGCTGATTCCAGGCATATACAATATATTTTTGGAATCCACTAGTCCTAGGCTACTCCTACTCTGGCGGTAATCCGATGCATGTCTTTTCTAAATGCCCACTGAAAAATTTCATATTTTCCATAATTTTTTGGCGGAAATCCAATTTTTTTAAAATAATTTTCTCCAATCCAGGGCTGACTCCGGACATATACAATATATTTTTGGAAGCCACTACTCCTAGGCTACTCCCACTCTGGCGGTAATCCGATGCATGTCTTTTCTAAATGCCCGAAAAATCCACTGAAAAATTTCATATTTTTCATAATTTTTTGGCGGAAATCCGATTTTTTTAAAATAATGGTCTCCAATTCAGGGCTGATGCCAGGCATATACGATATAGTTTTGGAATCTACTGGTTCTAGGCTACTTCCACTCTGGCGGTGACCCGATTCATGTCTTTTCTAAATGTCCGAAAAATCCACTTAAAAATTTCATATTTTTCATAATTTTTTGGCGGAAATCCAATTTTTTCAAAGAAAAATTTCTTCAATCCAGGGCTGACTCCAGACATACACGATATATTTTTGGAATTTACTGGTTCTGTGCTTCTTCCACTTCGGGTGTAACCCGAGTCGTGTCTTTTCTAAATGTCCGAAAAATCCAAATAAAAGTTGCATATTTTTCGTAACTTTTTGGCGGAAATCCAATTTTTTCAAAAATTTTTTTCTCCAATCCAGGGCTTATTCCAGACATATGCGATATAGTTTTGGAATCTACTAGCCCTAGGCTACTCGCACTCAGGCGGTGACCCGATTCATGTCTTTTCTAAATGTCCGAAAAATCCACTTAAAAATTTCATATTTTTCATAATTTTTTGGCGGAAATCCAATTTTTTTAAAATAATTTTCTCCAAGCCAGGGCTGATTCCAGACATATACAATATATTTTTGGAATCTACTAGTCCGAGGCTACTCGCACTCAGGCGGTAATCCGATTCATGTCTTTTCTAAATGCCCGAAAAATCCACTTAAAAAATTCATATTTTTATAATTTTTTGGCGGAAATCCAATTATTTTAAAATAATTTTCTCCAATCCAGGGCTGATTCCAGACATATACAATATATTTTTGGAATCTACTAGTCCGAGGCTACTCGCACTCAGGCGGAAATCCGATTCATGTCTTTTCTAAATGCCCGAAAAATCCACTTAAAAATTTCATATTTTTCATTATTTTTTTGGCGAAAGTGTAATTTTTTCAAAGAGAAATTTCTCCAAGCCAGGGCTGACTCCAGACATACGCGATATATTTTTGGAATCTACTAGTCCGAGGCTACTCGCACTCAGGCGGTAATCCGATTCCTGTCTTTTCTAAATGCCCGAAAAATCCACTTAAAAATTTCATATTTTTCATAATTTTTTGGCGGAAATCCAATTTTTTTAAAATAATTTTCTCCAATCCAGGGCTGATTCCGGACATATACAATATAATTTTGGAATCTACTAGTCCTAGGATACTCCCACTCTGGCGGTAATCCGATGCATGTCTTTTCTAAATGCCCGAAAAATCCACTGAAAAATTTCATATTTTTCATTATTTTTTTGGCGAAAGTGTAATTTTTTCAAAGAAAAATTTCTTAAAGCCAGGGCTGACTCCAGACATACACGATATATTTTTGGAATCTACTAGTCCGAGGCTACTCGCACTCAGGCGGTAATCCGATTCATGTCTTTTCTAAATGCCCGAAAAATCCACTTAAAAATTTCATATTTTTCATAATTTTTTGGCGGAAATCCAATTTTTTTAAAATAATTTTTTCCAATCCAGGGCTGATTCCGGACATATACAATATATTTTTGGAATCTACTAGTCCTAGGATACTCCCACTCTGGCGGTAATCCGATGCATGTCTTTTCTAAATGCCCGAAAAATCCACTGAAAAATTTCATATTTTTTTGGCGGAAATCCAATTTTTTTAAAATAATTTTCTCCAATCCAGGGCTGATTCCAGACATATACAATATATTTTTGGAATCTACTAGTCGTAGGCTACTTCCACTCAGGCGGTGACCCGATTCATGTCTTTTCTAAATGTCCGAAAAATCCACTTAAACGTTTCATATTTTTCATAATTTTTCCAGGGCTGATTCCAGACATATACAATATATTTTTGGAATCTACTAGTCCTAGGCTACTCCCACTCTGGCGGTAATCCGATGCATGTCTTTTCTAAATGCCCGAAAAATCCACTGAAAAATTTCATATTTTTCATAATTTTTTGGCGGAAATCCAATTTTTTTAAAATAATTTTCTCCAATCCAGGGCTGATTCCAGACATACACGATATAGTTTTGGAATCTACTAGTCCTAGGCTACTCCCACTCTGGCCGTAATCCGATGCATGTCTTTTCTAAATGCCCGAAAAATCCACTGAAAAATTCCATATTTTTCATAATTTTTTGGCGGAAATCCAATTTTTTCAAAGAAAAATTTCTCCAATCCAGGGCTGACTCCAGACATACACGATATATTTTTGGAATTAACTGGCTCTGTGCTTCTTCCACTTCGGGTGTAACCCGAGTCGTGTCTTTTCTAAATGTCCGAAAAATCCAAATAAAAGTTGCATATTTTTCGTAACTTTTTGGCGGAAATCCAATTTTTTTAAAATAATTTTCTCCCATCCAGGGCTGATTCCGGACATATACAATATAATTTTGGAATCTACTAGTCCTAGGATACTCCCACTCTGGCGGTAATCCGATTCCTGTCTTTTCTAAATGCCCGAAAAATCCACTTAAAAATTTCATATTTTTCATAATTTTTTGGCGGAAATCCAATTTTTTTAAAATAATTTTTTCCAATCCAGGGCTGATTCCGGACATATACAATATATTTTTGGAATCTACTAGTCCTAGGATACTCCCACTCTGGCGGTAATCAGATGCATGTCTTTTCTAAATGCCCGAAAAATCCACTCAAAAATTTCATATTTTTCATAATTTTTTGGCGGAAATCCAATTTTTTCAAAGAAAAATTTCTCCAATCCAGGCCTGACTCCAAACATACACGATATATTTTTGGAATTTACTGGTTCTGTGCTTCTTCCACTTCGGGTGTAACCCGAGTCGTGTCTTTTCTAAATGTCCGAAAAATCCAAATAAAAGTTGCATATTTTTCGTAACTTTTTGGCGGAAATCCAATTTTTTCAAAAAAATTTTTCTCCAATCCAGGGCTGACTCCAGACATATGCAATATAGTTTTGGAATCTACTAGTCCTAAATGTCCGAAAAATCCACTTAAAAGTTGGATAGTTTTCATAACTTTTTGGCGGAAATCCAATTTGTTGCAAAAATTTTTTCTCCAATCCAGGGCTTATTCCAGACATATGCGATATAGTTTTGGAATCTACTAGCCCTAGGCTACTCGCACTCAGGCGGCGACCCGATTCATGTCTTTTCTAAATGTCCGAAAAATCCACTTAAACGTTTCATATGTTTCATAATTTTTTGGCGGAAATCCAATTTTTTTAAAATAATTTTCTCCAATTCAGGGGTGACTCCAGACTTACACGATATAGTTTTGCAATCTACTAGTCCTAAGCTACACTCGCTCTTGCGGTAACCCGATTCATGTCTTTGCTAAATGTCCGAAAAATCTACATAAACATTTCATATGTTTCATAATTTTTTGACGGAAATCCAATTTTTTTAAAATAAGTTTCTCCAATCCAGGGCTGATTCCAGACATATACAATATATTTTTGGAATCTACTAGTCCGAGGCTACTTCCACTCTGGCGGTACTCCGATTCATGTCTTTTCTAAATGCCCGAAAAATCCACTGAAAAATTTCATATTTTTCATAATTTTTGGCGGAAATCCAATTTTTTTAAAATAATTTTCTCCAATCTAGGGCTGATTCCAGACATACGCGATATATTTTTGGAATTTACTGGTTCTGTGCTTCTTCCACTTCGGGTGTAAGCCGAGTCGTGTCTTTTCTAAATGTCCGAAAAATCCAAATAAATGTTGCATATTTTTCGTAACTTTTTGGCGGAAATCCAATTTTTTCAAAAATTTTTTTCTCCAATCCACGGCTTATTCCAGACATATGCGATATAGTTCTGGAATCTACTAGCCCTAGGCTACTCCCACTCTGGCAGTAATCCGATGCATGTCTTTTCTAAATGCCCGAAAAATCCACTGAAAAATATCATATTTTTCATAATTTTTTGGCGGAAATCCAATTTTTTTAAAATAATTTTCTCCAATCCAGGGCTGATTCCAGACATATACAATATATTTTTGGAATGTACTAGTCCTAGGCTACTACCACTCTGGCGGTAATCCGATGCATGTCTCTTCTAAATGCCCGAAAAATCCACTGAAAAATTTCATATTTTTCATAATTTTTAGGCGGAAATCCAATTTTTTTAAAATAATTTTCTACAATTCAGGGCTGATTCCAGGCATATACAATATATTTTTGGAATCCACTAGTCCTAGGCTACTCCCACTCTGGCGGTAACCCGATGCATGTCTTTTCTAAATGCCCGAAAAATCCACTGAAAAGTTTCATATTTTTCATAATTTTTTGGCGGAAACCCGATTTTTTTAAAATAATTTTCTCCAATTCAGGGCTGATGCCAGGCAGATACGATATAGTTTTGGAATCTACTGGTCCTAGGCTACTTCCACTCTGGCGGTGACCAGATTCATGTCTTTTCTAAATGTCCGAAAAATCCACTTAAAAATTTCATATTTTTCATAATTTTTTGGCGGAAATCCAATTTTTTCAAAGAAAAATTTCTTCAATCCAGGGCTGACTCCAGACATACACGATATATTTTTGGAATTTACTGGTTCTGTGCTTCTTCCACTTCGGGTGTAAGCCGAGTTGTTCCTTTCCTAAATGTCCGAAAAATCCAAATAAATGTTGCATATTTTTCGTAACTTTTTGGCGGAAATCCAATTTTTTCAAAAATTTTTTTCTCCAATCCACGGCTTATTCCAGACATATGCGATATAGTTTTGGAATCTACTAGCCCTAGGCTCCTCGTACTCAGGCGGTGACCCGATTCATGTCTTTTCTAAATGACCGAAAAATCCACTGAAAAATTTCATATTTTTCATAATTTTTTGGCGGAAATCCAATTTTTTTAAAATAATTTTCTCCAATCCAGGGATGATTCCAGACACACACGATATAGTTTTGGAATCTACTAGTCCTAGGCTACTCCCACTCTGGCAGTAATCCGATGCATGTCTTTTCTAAATGCCCGAAAAATCCACTGAAAAATTTCATATTTTTCATAATTTTTTGGCGGAAATCCAATTTTGTTAAAATAATTTTCTCCAATCCAGGGCTGATTCCAGACATATACAATATAGTTTTGGAATCTACTAGTCCTAGGCTACTCCCACTCTGGCGGTAATCCGATGCATGTCTTTTCTAAATGCCCGAAAAATCCACTGAAAAATTTCATATTTTTCATAATTTTTAGGCGGAAATCCAATTTTTTTAAAATAATTTTCTCCAATTCAGGGCTGATTCGAGGCATATACAATATATTTTTGGAATCCACTAGTCCTAGGCTACTCCCACTCTGGCGGTAATCCGATGCATGTCTTTTCTAAATGCCCGAAAAATCCACTGAAAAATTTCATATTTTTCATAATTTTTTGGCGGAAATCCGATTTTTTTAAAATAATTTTCTCCAATTCAGGGCTGATTCCAGACATATACAATATATTTTTGGAATGTACTAGTCCTAGGCTACTACCACTCTGGCGGTAATCCGATGCATGTCTCTTCTAAATGCCCGAAAAATCCACTGAAAAATTTCATATTTTTCATAATTTTTAGGCGGAAATCCAATTTTTTTAAAATAATTTTCTACAATTCAGGGCTGATTCCAGGCATATACAATATATTTTTGGAATCCACTAGTCCTAGGCTACTCCCACTCTGGCGGTAATCCGATGCATGTCTTTTCTAAATGCCCGAAAAATCCACTGAAAAGTTTCATATTTTTCATAATTTTTTGGCGGAAACCCGATTTTTTTAAAATAATTTTCTCCAATTCAGGGCTGATGCCAGGCAGATACGATATAGTTTTGGAATCTACTGGTCCTAGGCTACTTCCACTCTGGCGGTGACCAGATTCATGTCTTTTCTAAATGTCCGAAAAATCCACTTAAAAATTTCATATTTTTCATAATTTTTTGGCGGAAATCCAATTTTTTCAAAGAAAAATTTCTTCAATCCAGGGCTGACTCCAGACATACACGATATATTTTTGGAATTTACTGGTTCTGTGCTTCTTCCACTTCGGGTGTAAGCCGAGTTGTTCCTTTCCTAAATGTCCGAAAAATCCAAATAAATGTTGCATATTTTTCGTAACTTTTTGGCGGAAATCCAATTTTTTCAAAAATTTTTTTCTCCAATCCACGGCTTATTCCAGACATATGCGATATAGTTTTGGAATCTACTAGCCCTAGGCTCCTCGTACTCAGGCGGTGACCCGATTCATGTCTTTTCTAAATGACCGAAAAATCCACTGAAAAATTTCATATTTTTCATAATTTTTTGGCGGAAATCCAATTTTTTTAAAATAATTTTCTCCAATCCAGGGATGATTCCAGACACACACGATATAGTTTTGGAATCTACTAGTCCTAGGCTACTCCCACTCTGGCAGTAATCCGATGCATGTCTTTTCTAAATGCCCGAAAAATCCACTGAAAAATTTCATATTTTTCATAATTTTTTGGCGGAAATCCAATTTTGTTAAAATAATTTTCTCCAATCCAGGGCTGATTCCAGACATATACAATATAGTTTTGGAATCTACTAGTCCTAGGCTACTCCCACTCTGGCGGTAATCCGATGCATGTCTTTTCTAAATGCCCGAAAAATCCACTGAAAAATTTCATATTTTTCATAATTTTTAGGCGGAAATCCAATTTTTTTAAAATAATTTTCTCCAATTCAGGGCTGATTCGAGGCATATACAATATATTTTTGGAATCCACTAGTCCTAGGCTACTCCCACTCTGGCGGTAATCCGATGCATGTCTTTTCTAAATGCCCGAAAAATCCACTGAAAAATTTCATATTTTTCATAATTTTTAGGCGGAAATCCAATTTTTTTAAAATAATTTTCTCCAATTCAGGGCTGATTCCAGGCATATACAATATATTTTTGGAAGCCACTAGTACTAGGCTACTCCTACTCTGGCGGTAATCCGATGCATGTCTTTTCTAAATGCCCGAAAAATCCACTGAAAAATTTCATATTTTTCATAATTTTTAGGCGGAAATCCAATTTTTTTAAAATAATTTTCTCCAATTCAGGGCTGATTCCAGGCATATACAATATATTTTTGGAATCCACTAGTCCTAGGCTACTCCCACTCTGGCGGTAATCCGATGCATGTCTTTTCTAAATGCCCGAAAAATCCACTGAAAAATTTCATATTTTTCATAATTTTTAGGCGGAAATCCAATTTTTTTAAAATAATTTTCTCCAATTCAGGGCTGATTCCAGGCATATACAATATATTTTTGGAAGCCACTAGTACTAGGCTACTCCTACTCTGGCGGTAATCCGATGCATGTCTTTTCTAAATGCCCACTGAAAAATTTCATATTTTCCATAATTTTTTGGCGGAAATCCAATTTTTTTAAAATAATTTTCTCCAATCCAGGGCTGACACCGGACATATACAATATACTTTTGGAATCCACTACTCCTAGGCTACTCCCACTCTGGCGGTAATCCGATGCATGTCTTTTCTAAATGCCCGAAAAATCCACTGAAAAATTTCATATTTTTCATAATTTTTTGGCGGAAATCCGATTTTTTTAAAATAATTTTCTCCAAGCCAGGGCTGATTCCAGACATATACAATATATTTTTGGAATCTACTAGTCCGAGGCTACTCGCACTCAGGCGGTAATCCGATTCATGTCTTTTCTAAATGCCCGAAAAATCCACTTAAAAAATTCATATTTTTATATTTTTTTGGCGGAAATCAAATTTTTGTAAAATAATTTTCTCCAATCCAGGGCTGATTCCAGACATATACAATATATTTTTGGAATCTACTAGTCCGAGACTACTCGCACTCAGGCGGAAATCCGATTCATGTCTTTTCTAAATGCCCGAATTCATAATTTTTTGGCGGAAATCCAATTTTTTCAAAGAAAAATTTCTTCAATCCAGGGCTGACTCCAGACATACACGATATATTTTTGGAATTTACTGGTTCTGTGCTTCTTCCACTTCGGGTGTAACCCGAATCGTGTCTTTTCTAACTGTCCGAAAAATCCAAATAAAAGTTGCATATTTTTCGTAACTTTTTGGCGGAAATCCAATTTTTTCAAAAATTTTTTTCTCCAATCCAGGGCTGATTCCAGACATATACAATATATTTTTGGAATCTACTAGTCCTAGGCTACTCCCACTCTGGCGGTAATCCGATGCATGTCTTTTCTAAATGCCCGAAAAATCCACTGAAAAATTTCATATTTTTCATAATTTTTTGGCGGAAATCCAATTTTTTTAAAATAATTTTCTCCAATCCAGGGCTGACTCCGGACATATACAATATATTTTTGGAATCCACTACTCCTAGGCTACTCCCACTCTGGCGGTAATCCGATGCATGTCTTTTCTAAATGCCCGAAAAATCCACTGAAAAATTTCATATTTTTCATAATTTTTTGGCGGAAATCCAATTTTTTTAAAATAATTTTCTCCAATTCAGGGCTGATTCCAGGCATATACGATATAGTTTTGGAATCTACTAGTCCTAGGCTAGTCCCACTCTGGCGGTAATCCGATGCATGTCTTTTCTAAATGCCCGAAAAATCCACTTAAAAATTTCATATTTTTCATTATTTTTTGGCGGAAATCCAATTTTTTCAAAGAAAAATTTCTCCAATCCAGTGTTGACTCCAAACATACACGATATATTTTTGGAATTTACTGGTTCTGTGCTTCTTCCACTTCGGGTGTAACCCGAGTCGTGTCTATTCTAAATGTCCGAAAAATCCAAATAAAAGTTGCATATTTTTCGTAACTTTTTGGCGGAAATCCAAATTTTTCAAAAAAATTTTTCTCGAACCTAGGGCTGACTCCAGCCATATGCAATATAGTTTTGGAATCTACTAGTCCTAAGCTACACCCGGTCTTACGGTAACCCGATTCATGTCTTTGCTAAATGTCCGAAAAATCTACATAAACATTTCATATGTTTCATAATTTTTTGGCGGAAATCCAATTTTTTTAAATAATTTTCGCCAATACAGGGCTGATTCCATGCATATACGATATAGTTTTGGAATCTACTAGTCCTAGGCTACTTCCACTCTGGCGGTGACCCGATTCATGTCTTTTCTAAATGTCCGAAAAATCCACTTAAAAATTTCATATTTTTCATAATTTTTTGGCGGAAATCCAATTTTTTCAAAGAAACATTTCTCAAATCCAGGGCTGACTCCAGACATACACGATATATTTTTGGAATTTACTGGTTCTATGCTTCTTCCACTTCGGGTGTAAGCCGAGTCGTGTCTTTTCTAAATGTCCGAAAAATCCAAATAAAAGTTGCATATTTTTCGTAACTTTTTGGCGGAAATCCAATTTTTTCAAACATTTTTTTCTCCAATCCACGGCTTAGTCCAGACATATGCGATATAGTTTTGGAATCTACTAGTCCTAGGCTACTCCCACTCTGGCGGTGACCCGATTCATGTCTTTTCTAAATGTCCGAAAAATCCACTGAAAAATTTCATATTTTTCATAATTTTTTGGCGGAAATCCAATTTTTTTTAAATAATTTTCTCCAATCCAGGGCTGATTCCAGACATATACAATATATTTTTGGAATCTACTAGTCCTAGGCTACTCCTACTCTGGCGGTAATCCGATGCATGTCTTTTCTAAATGCCCACTGAAAAATTTCATATTTTCCATAATTTTTTGGCGGAAATCCAACTTTTTTAAAATAATTTTCTCCAATCCAGGGCTGACTCCGGACATATACAATATATTTTTGGAATCCACTACTCCTAGGCTACTCCCACTCTGGCGGTAATCCGATGCATGTCTTTTGTAAATGCCCGAAAAATCCACTGAAAATTTCATATTTTTCATAATTTTTTGGCGGAAATCCGATTTTGTTAAAATAATGGTCTCCAATTCAGGGCTGATGCCAGGCATATACGATATAGTTTTGGAATCTACTGGTCCTAGGCTACTTCCACTCTGGCGGTGACCCGATTCATGTCTTTTCTAAATGTCCGAAAAATCCACTTAAAAATTTCATATTTTTCATAATTTTTTGGCGGAAATCCAATTTTTTCAAAGAAAAATTTCTTCAATCCAGGGCTGACTCCAGACATACACGATATATTTTTGGAATTTACTGGTTCTGTGCTTCTTCCACTTCGGGTGTAGCCCGAGTCGTGTCTTTTCTAACTGTCCGAAAAATCCAAATAAAAGTTGCATATTTTTCGTAACTTTTTGGCGGAAATCCAATTTTTTCAAAAAAATTTTTTTCCAATCCAGGGCTGACTCCAGACATATGCAATATAGTTTTGGAATCTACTAATCCTAAATGTCCGAAAAATCCACTTAAAAGTTGGATATTTTTCGTAACTTTTTGGCGGAAATCCAATTTTTTCAAAAATTTTTTTCTCCAATCCAGGGCTTATCCCAGACTAATGCGATATAGTTTTGTAATCTACTAGTCCTAGGCTACTCCCACTCTGGCGGTAATCCGATGCATGTCTTTTCTAAAGGCCCGAAAAATCCACTGAAAAATTTCATATTTTTCATAATTTTTAGGCGGAAATCCAATTTTTTTAAAATAATTTTCTCCAAGCCAGGGCTGATTCCAGACATGTACAATATATTTTTGGAATCTACTAGTCCGAGGCTACTCGCAATCAGGCGGAAATCCGATTCATGTCTTTTCTAAATGCCCGAAAAATCCACTTAAAAATTTCATATTTTTCATTATTTTTTGGCGGAAATCCGATTTTTTTAAAATAATGGTCTCCAATTCAGGGCTGATGCCAGGCATATACGATATAGTTTTGGAATCTACTGGTTCTAGGTTACTTCCACTCTGGCGGCGACCCGATTCATGTCTTTTCTAAATGTCCGAAAAATCCACTTAAAAATTTCATATTTTTCAGAATTTTTTGGCGGAAATCCAATTTTTTCAAAGAAAAATTTCTTCAATCCAGGGCTGACTCCAGACATACACGATATATTTTTGGAATTTACTGGTTCTGTGCTTCTTCCACTTCGGGTGTAACCCGAGTCGTGTCTTTTCTAAATGTCCGAAAAATCCAAATAAAAGTTGCATATTTTTCGTAACTTTTTGGCGGAAATCCAAATTTTTCAAAAAAATTTTTCTCGAATCTAGGGCTGACTGCAGCCATATGCAATATAGTTTTGGAATCTACTAGTCCTAAGCTACACCCCTTCTTGCGGTAACCCGATTCATGTCTTTGCTAAATGTCCGAAAAATCTACATAAACATTTCATATGTTTCATAATTTTTTGGCGGAAATCCAATTTTTTTTAAATAATTTTCGCCAATACAGGGCTGATTCCAGGCATATACGATATAGTTTTGGAATCTACTAGTCCTAGGCTACTTCCACTCTGGCGGTGACCCGATTCATGTCTTTTCTAAATGTCCGAAAAATCCACTTAAAAATTTCATATTTTTCATAATTTTTTGGCGGAAATCCAATTTTTTCAAAGAAACATATCTCAAATCCAGGGCTGACTCCAGACATACACGATATATTTTTGGAATTTACTGGTTCTGTGCTTCTTCCACTTCGGGTGTAAGCCGAGTTGTTCCTTTCCTAAATGTCCGAAAAATCCAAATAAATGTTGCATATTTTTCGTAACTTTTTGGCGGAAATCCAATTTTTTCAAAAATTTTTTTCTCCAATCCACGGCTTATTCCAGACATATGCGATATAGTTTTGGAATCTACTAGCCCTAGGCTCCTCGTACTCAGGCGGTGACCCGATTCATGTCTTTTCTAAATGACCGAAAAATCCACTGAAAAATTTCATATTTTTCATAATTTTTTGGCGGAAATCCAATTTTTTTAAAATAATTTTCTCCAATCCAGGGATGATTCCAGACACACACGATATAGTTTTGGAATCTACTAGTCCTAGGCTACTCCCACTCTGGCAGTAATCCGATGCATGTCTTTTCTAAATGCCCGAAAAATCCACTGAAAAATTTCATATTTTTCATAATTTTTTGGCGGAAATCCAATTTTGTTAAAATAATTTTCTCCAATCCAGGGCTGATTCCAGACATATACAATATAGTTTTGGAATCTACTAGTCCTAGGCTACTCCCACTCTGGCGGTAATCCGATGCATGTCTTTTCTAAATGCCCGAAAAATCCACTGAAAAATTTCATATTTTTCATAATTTTTAGGCGGAAATCCAATTTTTTTAAAATAATTTTCTCCAATTCAGGGCTGATTCGAGGCATATACAATATATTTTTGGAATCCACTAGTCCTAGGCTACTCCCACTCTGGCGGTAATCCGATGCATGTCTTTTCTAAATGCCCGAAAAATCCACTGAAAAATTTCATATTTTTCATAATTTTTAGGCGGAAATCCAATTTTTTTAAAATAATTTTCTCCAATTCAGGGCTGATTCCAGGCATATACAATATATTTTTGGAAGCCACTAGTACTAGGCTACTCCTACTCTGGCGGTAATCCGATGCATGTCTTTTCTAAATGCCCGAAAAATCCACTGAAAAATTTCATATTTTTCATAATTTTTAGGCGGAAATCCAATTTTTTTAAAATAATTTTCTCCAATTCAGGGCTGATTCCAGGCATATACAATATATTTTTGGAATCCACTAGTCCTAGGCTACTCCCACTCTGGCGGTAATCCGATGCATGTCTTTTCTAAATGCCCGAAAAATCCACTGAAAAATTTCATATTTTTCATAATTTTTAGGCGGAAATCCAATTTTTTTAAAATAATTTTCTCCAATTCAGGGCTGATTCCAGGCATATACAATATATTTTTGGAAGCCACTAGTACTAGGCTACTCCTACTCTGGCGGTAATCCGATGCATGTCTTTTCTAAATGCCCACTGAAAAATTTCATATTTTCCATAATTTTTTGGCGGAAATCCAATTTTTTTAAAATAATTTTCTCCAATCCAGGGCTGACTCCGGACATATACAATATACTTTTGGAATCCACTACTCCTAGGCTACTCCCACTCTGGCGGTAATCCGATGCATGTCTTTTCTAAATGCCCGAAAAATCCACTGAAAAATTTCATATTTTTCATAATTTTTTGGCGGAAATCCGATTTTTTTAAAATAATTTTCTCCAAGCCAGGGCTGATTCCAGACATATACAATATATTTTTGGAATCTACTAGTCCGAGGCTACTCGCACTCAGGCGGTAATCCGATTCATGTCTTTTCTAAATGCCCGAAAAATCCACTTAAAAAATTCATATTTTTATATTTTTTTGGCGGAAATCAAATTTTTGTAAAATAATTTTCTCCAATCCAGGGCTGATTCCAGACATATACAATATATTTTTGGAATCTACTAGTCCGAGGCTACTCGCACTCAGGCGGAAATCCGATTCATGTCTTTTCTAAATGCCCGAATTCATAATTTTTTGGCGGAAATCCAATTTTTTCAAAGAAAAATTTCTTCAATCCAGGGCTGACTCCAGACATACACGATATATTTTTGGAATTTACTGGTTCTGTGCTTCTTCCACTTCGGGTGTAACCCGAATCGTGTCTTTTCTAACTGTCCGAAAAATCCAAATAAAAGTTGCATATTTTTCGTAACTTTTTGGCGGAAATCCAATTTTTTCAAAAATTTTTTTCTCCAATCCAGGGCTGATTCCAGACATATACAATATATTTTTGGAATCTACTAGTCCTAGGCTACTCCCACTCTGGCGGTAATCCGATGCATGTCTTTTCTAAATGCCCGAAAAATCCACTGAAAAATTTCATATTTTTCATAATTTTTTGGCGGAAATCCAATTTTTTTAAAATAATTTTCTCCAATCCAGGGCTGACTCCGGACATATACAATATATTTTTGGAATCCACTACTCCTAGGCTACTCCCACTCTGGCGGTAATCCGATGCATGTCTTTTCTAAATGCCCGAAAAATCCACTGAAAAATTTCATATTTTTCATAATTTTTTGGCGGAAATCCAATTTTTTTAAAATAATTTTCTCCAATTCAGGGCTGATTCCAGGCATATACGATATAGTTTTGGAATCTACTAGTCCTAGGCTAGTCCCACTCTGGCGGTAATCCGATGCATGTCTTTTCTAAATGCCCGAAAAATCCACTTAAAAATTTCATATTTTTCATTATTTTTTGGCGGAAATCCAATTTTTTCAAAGAAAAATTTCTCCAATCCAGTGTTGACTCCAAACATACACGATATATTTTTGGAATTTACTGGTTCTGTGCTTCTTCCACTTCGGGTGTAACCCGAGTCGTGTCTATTCTAAATGTCCGAAAAATCCAAATAAAAGTTGCATATTTTTCGTAACTTTTTGGCGGAAATCCAAATTTTTCAAAAAAATTTTTCTCGAACCTAGGGCTGACTCCAGCCATATGCAATATAGTTTTGGAATCTACTAGTCCTAAGCTACACCCGGTCTTACGGTAACCCGATTCATGTCTTTGCTAAATGTCCGAAAAATCTACATAAACATTTCATATGTTTCATAATTTTTTGGCGGAAATCCAATTTTTTTAAATAATTTTCGCCAATACAGGGCTGATTCCATGCATATACGATATAGTTTTGGAATCTACTAGTCCTAGGCTACTTCCACTCTGGCGGTGACCCGATTCATGTCTTTTCTAAATGTCCGAAAAATCCACTTAAAAATTTCATATTTTTCATAATTTTTTGGCGGAAATCCAATTTTTTCAAAGAAACATTTCTCAAATCCAGGGCTGACTCCAGACATACACGATATATTTTTGGAATTTACTGGTTCTATGCTTCTTCCACTTCGGGTGTAAGCCGAGTCGTGTCTTTTCTAAATGTCCGAAAAATCCAAATAAAAGTTGCATATTTTTCGTAACTTTTTGGCGGAAATCCAATTTTTTCAAACATTTTTTTCTCCAATCCACGGCTTAGTCCAGACATATGCGATATAGTTTTGGAATCTACTAGTCCTAGGCTACTCCCACTCTGGCGGTGACCCGATTCATGTCTTTTCTAAATGTCCGAAAAATCCACTGAAAAATTTCATATTTTTCATAATTTTTTGGCGGAAATCCAATTTTTTTTAAATAATTTTCTCCAATCCAGGGCTGATTCCAGACATATACAATATATTTTTGGAATCTACTAGTCCTAGGCTACTCCTACTCTGGCGGTAATCCGATGCATGTCTTTTCTAAATGCCCACTGAAAAATTTCATATTTTCCATAATTTTTTGGCGGAAATCCAACTTTTTTAAAATAATTTTCTCCAATCCAGGGCTGACTCCGGACATATACAATATATTTTTGGAATCCACTACTCCTAGGCTACTCCCACTCTGGCGGTAATCCGATGCATGTCTTTTGTAAATGCCCGAAAAATCCACTGAAAATTTCATATTTTTCATAATTTTTTGGCGGAAATCCGATTTTGTTAAAATAATGGTCTCCAATTCAGGGCTGATGCCAGGCATATACGATATAGTTTTGGAATCTACTGGTCCTAGGCTACTTCCACTCTGGCGGTGACCCGATTCATGTCTTTTCTAAATGTCCGAAAAATCCACTTAAAAATTTCATATTTTTCATAATTTTTTGGCGGAAATCCAATTTTTTCAAAGAAAAATTTCTTCAATCCAGGGCTGACTCCAGACATACACGATATATTTTTGGAATTTACTGGTTCTGTGCTTCTTCCACTTCGGGTGTAGCCCGAGTCGTGTCTTTTCTAACTGTCCGAAAAATCCAAATAAAAGTTGCATATTTTTCGTAACTTTTTGGCGGAAATCCAATTTTTTCAAAAAAATTTTTTTCCAATCCAGGGCTGACTCCAGACATATGCAATATAGTTTTGGAATCTACTAATCCTAAATGTCCGAAAAATCCACTTAAAAGTTGGATATTTTTCGTAACTTTTTGGCGGAAATCCAATTTTTTCAAAAATTTTTTTCTCCAATCCAGGGCTTATCCCAGACTAATGCGATATAGTTTTGTAATCTACTAGTCCTAGGCTACTCCCACTCTGGCGGTAATCCGATGCATGTCTTTTCTAAAGGCCCGAAAAATCCACTGAAAAATTTCATATTTTTCATAATTTTTAGGCGGAAATCCAATTTTTTTAAAATAATTTTCTCCAAGCCAGGGCTGATTCCAGACATGTACAATATATTTTTGGAATCTACTAGTCCGAGGCTACTCGCAATCAGGCGGAAATCCGATTCATGTCTTTTCTAAATGCCCGAAAAATCCACTTAAAAATTTCATATTTTTCATTATTTTTTGGCGGAAATCCGATTTTTTTAAAATAATGGTCTCCAATTCAGGGCTGATGCCAGGCATATACGATATAGTTTTGGAATCTACTGGTTCTAGGTTACTTCCACTCTGGCGGCGACCCGATTCATGTCTTTTCTAAATGTCCGAAAAATCCACTTAAAAATTTCATATTTTTCAGAATTTTTTGGCGGAAATCCAATTTTTTCAAAGAAAAATTTCTTCAATCCAGGGCTGACTCCAGACATACACGATATATTTTTGGAATTTACTGGTTCTGTGCTTCTTCCACTTCGGGTGTAACCCGAGTCGTGTCTTTTCTAAATGTCCGAAAAATCCAAATAAAAGTTGCATATTTTTCGTAACTTTTTGGCGGAAATCCAAATTTTTCAAAAAAATTTTTCTCGAATCTAGGGCTGACTGCAGCCATATGCAATATAGTTTTGGAATCTACTAGTCCTAAGCTACACCCCTTCTTGCGGTAACCCGATTCATGTCTTTGCTAAATGTCCGAAAAATCTACATAAACATTTCATATGTTTCATAATTTTTTGGCGGAAATCCAATTTTTTTTAAATAATTTTCGCCAATACAGGGCTGATTCCAGGCATATACGATATAGTTTTGGAATCTACTAGTCCTAGGCTACTTCCACTCTGGCGGTGACCCGATTCATGTCTTTTCTAAATGTCCGAAAAATCCACTTAAAAATTTCATATTTTTCATAATTTTTTGGCGGAAATCCAATTTTTTCAAAGAAACATATCTCAAATCCAGGGCTGACTCCAGACATACACGATATATTTTTGGAATTTACTGGTTCTGTGCTTCTTCCACTTCGGGTGTAAGCCGAGTCGTGTCTTTTCTAAATGTCCGAAAAATCCAAATAAAGGTTGCATATTTTTCGTAACTTTTTGGCGGAAATCCAATTTTTTCAAACATTTTTTTCTCCAATCCACGGCTTAGTCCAGACATATGCGATATAGTTTTGGAATCTACTAGTCCTAGGCTACTCCCACTCTGGCGGTGACCCGATTCATGTCTTTTCTAAATGTCCGAAAAATCCACTTAAAAATTTCATATTTTTCATAATTTTTTGGCGGAAATCCAATTTTTTCAAAGAAACATTTCTCAAATCCAGGGCTGACTCCAGACATACACAATATATTTTTGGAATTTACTGGTTCTGTGCTTCTTCCACTTCGGGTGTAAGCCGAGTCGTGTCTTTTCTAAATGTCCGAAAAATCCAAATAAAAGTTGCATATTTTTCGTAACTTTTTGGCGGAAATCCAATTTTTTCAAACATTTTTTTCTCCAATCCACGGCTTAGTCCAGACATATGCGATATAGTTTTGGAATCTACTAGTCCTAGGCTACACCCCTTCTTGCGGTAACCCGATTCATGTCTTTGCTAAATGTCCGAAAAATCTACATAAACATTTCATATGTTTCATAATTTTTTGGCGGAAATCCAATTTTTTTTAAATAATTTTCGCCAATACAGGGCTGATTCCAGGCATATACGATATAGTTTTGTAATCTACTAGTCCTAGGCTACTTCCACTCTGGCAGTAATCCGATGCATGTCTTTTTTAAATGCCCGAAAAATCCACTGAAAAATTTCATATTTTTCATAATTTTTAGGCGGAAATCCAATTTTTTTAAAATATTTTTCTCCAATTCAGGGCTGATTCCAGGCATATACAATATATTTTTGGAATCCACTAGTCCTAGGCTACTCCTACTCTGGCGGTAATCCGATGCATGTCTTTTCTAAATGCCCACTGAAAAATTTCATATTTTCCATAATTTTTTGGCGGAAATCCAATTTTTTTAAAATAATTCTCTCCAATCCAGGGCTGACTCCGGACATATACAATATATTTTTGGAATCCACTACTCCTAGGCTACTTCCACTCTGGCAGTAATCCGATGCATGTCTTTTTTAAATGCCCGAAAAATCCACTGAAAAATTTCATATTTTTCATAATTTTTTGGCGGAAATCCAATTTTTTCAAAGAAAAATTTCTTCAATCCAGGGCTGACTCCAGACATACACGATATATTTTTGGAATTTACTGGTTCTGTGCTTCTTCCACTTCGGGTGTAACCCGAGTCGTGTCTTTTCTAACTGTCCGAAAAATCCAAATAAAAGTTGCATATTTTTCGTAACTTTTTGGCGGAAATCCAATTTTTTCAAAAAAATTTTTTTCCAATCCAGGGCTGACTCCAGACATATGCAATATAGTTTTGGAATCTACTAATCCTAAATGTCCGAAAAATCCACTTAAAAGTTGGATATTTTTCGTAACTTTTTGGCGGAAATCCAATTTTTTCAAAAATTTTTTTCTCCAATCCAGTGCTGATTCCAGACATATGCGATATAGTTTTGGAATCTACTAGCCCTAGGCTACTCGCACTCATGCGGTGACCCGATTCATGTCTTTTCTAAATGTCCGAAAAATCCACTGAAAAATTTCATATTTTTCATCATTTTTTGGCGGAAATCCAATTTTTTTAAAATAATTTTCTCCAAGCCAGGGCTGATTCCAGACATATACAATATATTTTTGGAATCTACTAGTCCGAGGCTACTCGCACTCAGGCGGTAATCCGATTCATGTCTTTTCTAAATGCCCGAAAAATCCACTTAAAAAATTCATATTTTTATAATTTTTTGGCGGAAATCCAATTTTTTTAAAATAATTTTCTCCAATCCAGGACTGATTCCAGACATATACAATATATTTTTGGAATCTACTAGTCCGAGGCTACTCGCACTCAGGCGGAAATCCGATTCATGTCTTTTCTAAATGCCCGAAAAATCCACTTAAAAATTTCATATTTTTCATTATTTTTTGGCGAAAGTGTAATTTTTTCAAAGAGAAATTTCTCCAAGCCAGGGCTGACTCCAGACATACGCGATATATTTTTGGAATCTACTAGTCCGAGGCTACTCGCACTCAGGCGGTAATCCGATTCCTGTCTTTTCTAAATGCCCGAAAAATCCACTTAAAAATTTCATATTTTTCATAATTTTTTGGCGGAAATCCAATTTTTTTAAAATAATTTTCTCCAATCCAGGGCTGATTCCGGACATATACAATATAATTTTGGAATCTACTAGTCCTATGATACTCCCAGTCTGGCGGTAATCCGATGCATGTCTTTTCTAAATGCCCGAAAAATCCACTTAAAAATTTCATATTTTTCATAATTTTTTGGCGGAAATCCAATTTTTTTAAAATAATTTTTTCCAATCCAGGGCTGATTCCGGACATATACAATATATTTTTGGAATCTACTAGTCCTAGGATACTCCCACTCTGGCGGTAATCCGATGCATGTCTTTTCTAAATGCCCGAAAAATCCACTTAAAAATTTCATATTTTTCATAATTTTTTGGCGGAAATCCAATTTTTTTAAAATAATTTTTTCCAATCCAGGGCTGATTCCGGACATATACAATATATTTTTGGAATCTACTAGTCCTAGGATACTCCCACTCTGGCGGTAATCCGATGCATGTCTTTTCTAAATGCCCGAAAAATCCACTTAAAAATTTCATATTTTTCATAATTTTTTGGCGGAAATCCAATTTTTTTAAAATAATTTTCTCCAATCCAGGGCTGATTCCGGACATATACAATATATTTTTGGAATCTACTAGTCGTAGGCTACTTCCACTCAGGCGGTGACCCGATTCATGTCTTTTCTAAATGTCCGAAAAATCCACTTAAACGTTTCATATTTTTCATAATTTTTCCAGGGCTGATTCCAGACATATACAATATATTTTTGGAATCTACTAGTCCTAGGCTTCTCCCACTCTGGCGGTAATCCGATGCATGTCTTTTCTAAATGCCCGAAAAATCCACTGAAAAATTTCATATTTTTCATAATTTTTTGGCGGAAATCCAATTTTTTTAAAATAATTTTCTCCAATCCAGGGCTGATTCCAGACATACACGATATAGTTTTGGAATCTACTAGTCCTAGGCTACTCCCACTCTGACCGTAATCCGATGCATGTCTTTTTTAAATGCCCGAAAAATCCACTGAAAAATTCCATATTTTTCATAATTTTTTGGCGGAAATCCAATTTTTTCAAAGAAAAATTTCTCCAATCCAGGGCTGACTCCAGACATACACGATATATTTTTGGAATTTACTGGTTCTGTGCTTCTTCCACTTCGGGTGTAACCCGAGTCGTGTCTTTTCTAAATGTCCGAAAAATCCAAATAAATGTTGCATATTTTTCGTAACTTTTTGGCGGAAATCCAATTTTTTCAAAAAAATTTTTCTCCAATCCAGGGCTTATTCCAGACATATGCGATATAGTTTTGGAATCTACTAACCCTAGGCTACTCGCACTCTTGCGGTGACCTGATTCATGTCTTTTCTAAATGTCCGAAAAATCCACTCAAAAATTTCATATTTTTCATAATTTTTTGGCGGAAATCCAATTTTTTCAAAGAAAAATTTCTCCAATCCAGGCCTGACTCCAAACATACACGATATATTTTTGGAATTTACTGGTTCTGTGCTTCTTCCACTTCGGGTGTAACCCGAGTCGTGTCTTTTCTAAATGTCCGAAAAATCCAAATAAAAGTTGCATATTTTTCGTAACTTTTTGGCGGAAATCCAATTTTTTCAAAAAAATTTTTCTCCAATCCAGGGCTGACTCCAGACATATGCAATATAGTTTTGGAATCTACTAGTCCTAAATGTCCGAAAAATCCACTTAAAAGTTGGATAGTTTTCATAACTTTTGGCGGAAATCCAATTTGTTGCAAAAATTTTTTCTCCAATCCAGGGCTTATTCCAGACATATGCGATATAGTTTTGGAATCTACTAGCCCTAGGCTACTCGCACTCAGGCGGCGACCCGATTCATGTCTTTTCTAAATGTCCGAAAAATCCACTTAAACGTTTCATATGTTTCATAATTTTTTGGCGGAAATCCAATTTTTTTAAAATAATTTTCTCCAATTCAGGGGTGACTCCAGACTTACACGATATAGTTTTGCAATCTACTAGTCCTAAGCTACACTCGCTCTTGCGGTAACCCGATTCATGTCTTTGCTAAATGTCCCAAAAATCTACATAAACATTTCATATGTTTCATAATTTTTTGACGGAAATCCAATTTTTTTAAAATAATTTTCTCCAATCTAGGGCTGATTCCAGACATATACAATATATTTTTGTAATCTACTAGTCCGAGGCTACTTCCACTCTGGCGGTACTCCGATTCATGTCTTTTCTAAATGCCCGAAAAATCCACTGAAAAATTTCATATTTTTCATAATTTTTGGCGGAAATCCAATTTTTTTAAAATAATTTTCTCCAATCTAGGGCTGATTCCAGACATACACGATATATTTTTGGAATTTACTGGTTCTGTGCTTCTTCCACTTCGGGTGTAAGCCGAGTCGTGTCTTTTCTAAATGTCCGAAAAATCCAAATAAATGTTGCATATTTTTCGTAACTTTTTGGCGGAAATCCCATTTTTTCAAAAAATTTTTTCTCCAATCCACGGCTTATTCCAGACATATGCGATATAGTTCTGGAATCTACTAGCCCTAGGCTACTCGCACTCAGGCGGTGAACCGATTCATGTCTTTTCTAAATGTCCGAAAAATCCACTGAAAAATTTCATATTTTTCATAATTTTTTGGCGAAAATCCAATTTTTTTAAAATAATTTTCTCCAATCCAGGGATGATTCCGGACATATACAATATATTTTTGGAATCTACTAGTCCTAGGATACGCCCACTCTGGCGGTAATCCGATGCATGTCTTTTCTAAATGCCCGAAAAATCCACTTAAAAAATTCATATTTTTATAATTTTTTGGCGGAAATCCAATTTTTTTAAAATAATTTTCTCCAATCCAGGACTGATTCCAGACATATACAATATATTTTTGGAATCTACTAGTCCGAGGCTACTCGCACTCAGGCGGAAATCCGATTCATGTCTTTTCTAAATGCCCGAAAAATCCACTTAAAAATTTCATATTTTTCATTATTTTTTGGCGAAAGTGTAATTTTTTCAAAGAGAAATTTCTCCAAGCCAGGGCTGACTCCAGACATACGCGATATATTTTTGGAATCTACTAGTCCGAGGCTACTCGCACTCAGGCGGTAATCCGATTCCTGTCTTTTCTAAATGCCCGAAAAATCCACTTAAAAATTTCATATTTTTCATAATTTTTTGGCGGAAATCCAATTTTTTTAAAATAATTTTCTCCAATCCAGGGCTGATTCCGGACATATACAATATAATTTTGGAATCTACTAGTCCTATGATACTCCCAGTCTGGCGGTAATCCGATGCATGTCTTTTCTAAATGTCCGAAAAATCCACTTAAAAATTTCATATTTTTCATAATTTTTTGGCGGAAATCCAATTTTTTTAAAATAATTTTTTCCAATCCAGGGCTGATTCCGGACATATACAATATATTTTTGGAATCTACTAGTCCTAGGATACTCCCACTCTGGCGGTAATCCGATGCATGTCTTTTCTAAATGCCCGAAAAATCCACTGAAAAATTTCATATTTTTTTGGCGGAAATCCAATTTTTTTAAAATAATTTTCTCCAATCCAGGGCTGATTCCAGACATATACAATATATTTTTGGAATCTACTAGTCGTAGGCTACTTCCACTCAGGCGGTGACCCGATTCATGTCTTTTCTAAATGTCCGAAAAATCCACTTAAACGTTTCATATTTTTCATAATTTTTCCAGGGCTGATTCCAGACATATACAATATATTTTTGGAATCTACTAGTCCTAGGCTTCTCCCACTCTGGCGGTAATCCGATGCATGTCTTTTCTAAATGCCCGAAAAATCCACTGAAAAATTTCATATTTTTCATAATTTTTTGGCGGAAATCCAATTTTTTTAAAATAATTTTCTCCAATCCAGGGCTGATTCCAGACATACACGATATAGTTTTGGAATCTACTAGTCCTAGGCTACTCCCACTCTGACCGTAATCCGATGCATGTCTTTTTTAAATGCCCGAAAAATCCACTGAAAAATTCCATATTTTTCATAATTTTTTGGCGGAAATCCAATTTTTTCAAAGAAAAATTTCTCCAATCCAGGGCTGACTCCAGACATACACGATATATTTTTGGAATTTACTGGTTCTGTGCTTCTTCCACTTCGGGTGTAACCCGAGTCGTGTCTTTTCTAAATGTCCGAAAAATCCAAATAAATGTTGCATATTTTTCGTAACTTTTTGGCGGAAATCCAATTTTTTCAAAAAAATTTTTCTCCAATTCAGGGCTGATGCCAGGCATATACGATATAGTTTTGGAATCTACTGGTCCTAGGCTACTTCCACTCTGGCGGTGACCCGATTCATGTCTTTTCTAAATGTCCGAAAAATCCACTTAAAAATTTCATATTTTTCATAATTTTTTGGCGGAAATCCAATTTTTTCAAAGAAAAATTTCTTCAATCCAGGGCTGACTCCAGACATACACGATATATTTTTGGAATTTACTGGTTCTGTGCTTCTTCCACTTCGGGTGTAACCCGAGTCGTGTCTTTTCTAACTGTCCGAAAAATCCAAATAAAAGTTGCATATTTTTCGTAACTTTTTGGCGGAAATCCAATTTTTTCAAAAAAATTTTTTTCCAATCCAGGGCTGACTCCAGACATATGCAATATAGTTTTGGAATCTACTAATCCTAAATGTCCGAAAAATCCACTTAAAAGTTGGATATTTTTCGTAACTTTTTGGCGGAAATCCAATTTTTTCAAAAATTTTTTTCTCCAATCCAGGGCTTATCCCAGACTAATGCGATATAGTTTTGTAATCTACTAGTCCTAGGCTACTCCCACTCTGGCGGTAATCCGATGCATGTCTTTTCTAAATGCCCGAAAAATCCACTGAAAAATTTCATATTTTTCATAATTTTTAGGCGGAAATCCAATTTTTTTAAAATAATTTTCTCCAAGCCAGGGCTGATTCCAGACATGTACAATATATTTTTGGAATCTACTAGTCCGAGGCTACTCGCAATCAGGCGGAAATCCGATTCATGTCTTTTCTAAATGCCCGAAAAATCCACTTAAAAATTTCATATTTTTCATTATTTTTTGGCGGAAATCCGATTTTTTTAAAATAATGGTCTCCAATTCAGGGCTGATGCCAGGCATATACGATATAGTTTTGGAATCTACTGGTTCTAGGTTACTTCCACTCTGGCGGTGACCCGATTCATGTCTTTTCTAAATGTCCGAAAAATCCACTTAAAAATTTCATATTTTTCAGAATTTTTTGGCGGAAATCCAATTTTTTCAAAGAAAAATTTCTTCAATCCAGGGCTGACTCCAGACATACACGATATATTTTTGGAATTTACTGGTTCTGTGCTTCTTCCACTTCGGGTGTAACCGGAGTCGTGTCTTTTCTAAATGTCCGAAAAATCCAAATAAAAGTTGCATATTTTTCGTAACTTTTTGGCGGAAATCCAAATTTTTCAAAAAAATTTTTCTCGAATCTAGGGCTGACTGCAGCCATATGCAATATAGTTTTGGAATCTACTAGTCCTAAGCTACACCCCTTCTTGCGGTAACCCGATTCATGTCTTTGCTAAATGTCCGAAAAATCTACATAAACATTTCATATGTTTCATAATTTTTTGGCGGAAATCCAATTTTTTTTAAATAATTTTCGCCAATACAGGGCTGATTCCAGGCATATACGATATAGTTTTGGAATCTACTAGTCCTAGGCTACTTCCACTCTGGCGGTGACCCGATTCATGTCTTTTCTAAATGTCCGAAAAATCCACTTAAAAATTTCATATTTTTCATAATTTTTTGGCGGAAATCCAATTTTTTCAAAGAAACATATCTCAAATCCAGGGCTGACTCCAGACATACACGATATATTTTTGGAATTTACTGGTTCTGTGCTTCTTCCACTTCGGGTGTAAGCCGAGTCGTGTCTTTTCTAAATGTCCGAAAAATCCAAATAAAAGTTGCATATTTTTCGTAACTTTTTGGCGGAAATCCAATTTTTTCAAACATTTTTTTCTCCAATCCACGGCTTAGTCCAGACATATGCGATATAGTTTTGGAATCTACTAGCCCTAGGCTACTCGCACTCATGCGGTGACCCGATTCATGTCTTTTCTAAATGTCCGAAAAATCCACTGAAAAATTTCATATTTTTCATCATTTTTTGGCGGAAATCCAATTTTTTTAAAATAATTTTCTCCAAGCCAGGGCTGATTCCAGACATATACAATATATTTTTGGAATCTACTAGTCCGAGGCTACTCGCACTCAGGCGGTAATCCGATTCATGTCTTTTCTAAATGCCCGAAAAATCCACTTAAAAAATTCATATTTTTATAATTTTTTGGCGGAAATCCAATTTTTTTAAAATAATTTTCTCCAATCCAGGACTGATTCCAGACATATACAATATATTTTTGGAATCTACTAGTCCGAGGCTACTCGCACTCAGGCGGAAATCCGATTCATGTCTTTTCTAAATGCCCGAAAAATCCACTTAAAAATTTCATATTTTTCATTATTTTTTGGCGAAAGTGTAATTTTTTCAAAGAGAAATTTCTCCAAGCCAGGGCTGACTCCAGACATACGCGATATATTTTTGGAATCTACTAGTCCGAGGCTACTCGCACTCAGGCGGTAATCCGATTCCTGTCTTTTCTAAATGCCCGAAAAATCCACTTAAAAATTTCATATTTTTCATAATTTTTTGGCGGAAATCCAATTTTTTTAAAATAATTTTCTCCAATCCAGGGCTGATTCCGGACATATACAATATAATTTTGGAATCTACTAGTCCTATGATACTCCCAGTCTGGCGGTAATCCGATGCATGTCTTTTCTAAATGCCCGAAAAATCCACTTAAAAATTTCATATTTTTCATAATTTTTTGGCGGAAATCCAATTTTTTTAAAATAATTTTTTCCAATCCAGGGCTGATTCCGGACATATACAATATATTTTTGGAATCTACTAGTCCTAGGATACTCCCACTCTGGCGGTAATCCGATGCATGTCTTTTCTAAATGCCCGAAAAATCCACTGAAAAATTTCATATTTTTTTGGCGGAAATCCAATTTTTTTAAAATAATTTTCTCCAATCCAGGGCTGATTCCAGACATATACAATATATTTTTGGAATCTACTAGTCGTAGGCTACTTCCACTCAGGCGGTGACCCGATTCATGTCTTTTCTAAATGTCCGAAAAATCCACTTAAACGTTTCATATTTTTCATAATTTTTCCAGGGCTGATTCCAGACATATACAATATATTTTTGGAATCTACTAGTCCTAGGCTTCTCCCACTCTGGCGGTAATCCGATGCATGTCTTTTCTAAATGCCCGAAAAATCCACTGAAAAATTTCATATTTTTCATAATTTTTTGGCGGAAATCCAATTTTTTTAAAATAATTTTCTCCAATCCAGGGCTGATTCCAGACATACACGATATAGTTTTGGAATCTACTAGTCCTAGGCTACTCCCACTCTGACCGTAATCCGATGCATGTCTTTTTTAAATGCCCGAAAAATCCACTGAAAAATTCCATATTTTTCATAATTTTTTGGCGGAAATCCAATTTTTTCAAAGAAAAATTTCTCCAATCCAGGGCTGACTCCAGACATACACGATATATTTTTGGAATTTACTGGTTCTGTGCTTCTTCCACTTCGGGTGTAACCCGAGTCGTGTCTTTTCTAAATGTCCGAAAAATCCAAATAAATGTTGCATATTTTTCGTAACTTTTTGGCGGAAATCCAATTTTTTCAAAAAAATTTTTCTCCAATCCAGGGCTTATTCCAGACATATGCGATATAGTTTTGGAATCTACTAACCCTAGGCTACTCGCACTCTTGCGGTGACCTGATTCATGTCTTTTCTAAATGTCCGAAAAATCCACTCAAAAATTTCATATTTTTCATAATTTTTTGGCGGAAATCCAATTTTTTCAAAGAAAAATTTCTCCAATCCAGGCCTGACTCCAAACATACACGATATATTTTTGGAATTTACTGGTTCTGTGCTTCTTCCACTTCGGGTGTAACCCGAGTCGTGTCTTTTCTAAATGTCCGAAAAATCCAAATAAAAGTTGCATATTTTTCGTAACTTTTTGGCGGAAATCCAATTTTTTCAAAAAAATTTTTCTCCAATCCAGGGCTGACTCCAGACATATGCAATATAGTTTTGGAATCTACTAGTCCTAAATGTCCGAAAAATCCACTTAAAAGTTGGATAGTTTTCATAACTTTTGGCGGAAATCCAATTTGTTGCAAAAATTTTTTCTCCAATCCAGGGCTTATTCCAGACATATGCGATATAGTTTTGGAATCTACTAGCCCTAGGCTACTCGCACTCAGGCGGCGACCCGATTCATGTCTTTTCTAAATGTCCGAAAAATCCACTTAAACGTTTCATATGTTTCATAATTTTTTGGCGGAAATCCAATTTTTTTAAAATAATTTTCTCCAATTCAGGGGTGACTCCAGACTTACACGATATAGTTTTGCAATCTACTAGTCCTAAGCTACACTCGCTCTTGCGGTAACCCGATTCATGTCTTTGCTAAATGTCCCAAAAATCTACATAAACATTTCATATGTTTCATAATTTTTTGACGGAAATCCAATTTTTTTAAAATAATTTTCTCCAATCTAGGGCTGATTCCAGACATATACAATATATTTTTGTAATCTACTAGTCCGAGGCTACTTCCACTCTGGCGGTACTCCGATTCATGTCTTTTCTAAATGCCCGAAAAATCCACTGAAAAATTTCATATTTTTCATAATTTTTGGCGGAAATCCAATTTTTTTAAAATAATTTTCTCCAATCTAGGGCTGATTCCAGACATACACGATATATTTTTGGAATTTACTGGTTCTGTGCTTCTTCCACTTCGGGTGTAAGCCGAGTCGTGTCTTTTCTAAATGTCCGAAAAATCCAAATAAATGTTGCATATTTTTCGTAACTTTTTGGCGGAAATCCCATTTTTTCAAAAAATTTTTTCTCCAATCCACGGCTTATTCCAGACATATGCGATATAGTTCTGGAATCTACTAGCCCTAGGCTACTCGCACTCAGGCGGTGAACCGATTCATGTCTTTTCTAAATGTCCGAAAAATCCACTGAAAAATTTCATATTTTTCATAATTTTTTGGCGGAAATCCAATTTTTTTAAAATAATTTTCTCCAATCCAGGGATGATTCCGGACATATACAATATATTTTTGGAATCTACTAGTCCTAGGATACTCCCACTCTGGCGGTAATCCGATGCATGTCTTTTCTAAATGCCCGAAAAATCCACTTAAAAAATTCATATTTTTATAATTTTTTGGCGGAAATCCAATTTTTTTAAAATAATTTTCTCCAATCCAGGACTGATTCCAGACATATACAATATATTTTTGGAATCTACTAGTCCGAGGCTACTCGCACTCAGGCGGAAATCCGATTCATGTCTTTTCTAAATGCCCGAAAAATCCACTTAAAAATTTCATATTTTTCATTATTTTTTGGCGAAAGTGTAATTTTTTCAAAGAGAAATTTCTCCAAGCCAGGGCTGACTCCAGACATACGCGATATATTTTTGGAATCTACTAGTCCGAGGCTACTCGCACTCAGGCGGTAATCCGATTCCTGTCTTTTCTAAATGCCCGAAAAATCCACTTAAAAATTTCATATTTTTCATAATTTTTTGGCGGAAATCCAATTTTTTTAAAATAATTTTCTCCAATCCAGGGCTGATTCCGGACATATACAATATAATTTTGGAATCTACTAGACCTATGATACTCCCAGTCTGGCGGTAATCCGATGCATGTCTTTTCTAAATGTCCGAAAAATCCACTTAAAAATTTCATATTTTTCATAATTTTTTGGCGGAAATCCAATTTTTTTAAAATAATTTTTTCCAATCCAGGGCTGATTCCGGACATATACAATATATTTTTGGAATCTACTAGTCCTAGGATACTCCCACTCTGGCGGTAATCCGATGCATGTCTTTTCTAAATGCCCGAAAAATCCACTGAAAAATTTCATATTTTTTTGGCGGAAATCCAATTTTTTTAAAATAATTTTCTCCAATCCAGGGCTGATTCCAGACATATACAATATATTTTTGGAATCTACTAGTCGTAGGCTACTTCCACTCAGGCGGTGACCCGATTCATGTCTTTTCTAAATGTCCGAAAAATCCACTTAAACGTTTCATATTTTTCATAATTTTTCCAGGGCTGATTCCAGACATATACAATATATTTTTGGAATCTACTAGTCCTAGGCTTCTCCCACTCTGGCGGTAATCCGATGCATGTCTTTTCTAAATGCCCGAAAAATCCACTGAAAAATTTCATATTTTTCATAATTTTTTGGCGGAAATCCAATTTTTTTAAAATAATTTTCTCCAATCCAGGGCTGATTCCAGACATACACGATATAGTTTTGGAATCTACTAGTCCTAGGCTACTCCCACTCTGACCGTAATCCGATGCATGTCTTTTTTAAATGCCCGAAAAATCCACTGAAAAATTCCATATTTTTCATAATTTTTTGGCGGAAATCCAATTTTTTCAAAGAAAAATTTCTCCAATCCAGGGCTGACTCCAGACATACACGATATATTTTTGGAATTTACTGGTTCTGTGCTTCTTCCACTTCGGGTGTAACCCGAGTCGTGTCTTTTCTAAATGTCCGAAAAATCCAAATAAATGTTGCATATTTTTCGTAACTTTTTGGCGGAAATCCAATTTTTTCAAAAAAATTTTTCTCCAATTCAGGGCTGATGCCAGGCATATACGATATAGTTTTGGAATCTACTGGTCCTAGGCTACTTCCACTCTGGCGGTGACCCGATTCATGTCTTTTCTAAATGTCCGAAAAATCCACTTAAAAATTTCATATTTTTCATAATTTTTTGGCGGAAATCCAATTTTTTCAAAGAAAAATTTCTTCAATCCAGGGCTGACTCCAGACATACACGATATATTTTTGGAATTTACTGGTTCTGTGCTTCTTCCACTTCGGGTGTAACCCGAGTCGTGTCTTTTCTAACTGTCCGAAAAATCCAAATAAAAGTTGCATATTTTTCGTAACTTTTTGGCGGAAATCCAATTTTTTCAAAAAAATTTTTTTCCAATCCAGGGCTGACTCCAGACATATGCAATATAGTTTTGGAATCTACTAATCCTAAATGTCCGAAAAATCCACTTAAAAGTTGGATATTTTTCGTAACTTTTTGGCGGAAATCCAATTTTTTCAAAAATTTTTTTCTCCAATCCAGGGCTTATCCCAGACTAATGCGATATAGTTTTGTAATCTACTAGTCCTAGGCTACTCCCACTCTGGCGGTAATCCGATGCATGTCTTTTCTAAATGCCCGAAAAATCCACTGAAAAATTTCATATTTTTCATAATTTTTAGGCGGAAATCCAATTTTTTTAAAATAATTTTCTCCAAGCCAGGGCTGATTCCAGACATGTACAATATATTTTTGGAATCTACTAGTCCGAGGCTACTCGCAATCAGGCGGAAATCCGATTCATGTCTTTTCTAAATGCCCGAAAAATCCACTTAAAAATTTCATATTTTTCATTATTTTTTGGCGGAAATCCGATTTTTTTAAAATAATGGTCTCCAATTCAGGGCTGATGCCAGGCATATACGATATAGTTTTGGAATCTACTGGTTCTAGGTTACTTCCACTCTGGCGGTGACCCGATTCATGTCTTTTCTAAATGTCCGAAAAATCCACTTAAAAATTTCATATTTTTCAGAATTTTTTGGCGGAAATCCAATTTTTTCAAAGAAAAATTTCTTCAATCCAGGGCTGACTCCAGACATACACGATATATTTTTGCAATTTACTGGTTCTGTGCTTCTTCCACTTCGGGTGTAACCCGAGTCGTGTCTTTTCTAAATGTCCGAAAAATCCAAATAAAAGTTGCATATTTTTCGTAACTTTTTGGCGGAAATCCAAATTTTTCAAAAAAATTTTTCTCGAATCTAGGGCTGACTGCAGCCATATGCAATATAGTTTTGGAATCTACTAGTCCTAAGCTACACCCCTTCTTGCGGTAACCCGATTCATGTCTTTGCTAAATGTCCGAAAAATCTACATAAACATTTCATATGTTTCATAATTTTTTGGCGGAAATCCAATTTTTTTTAAATAATTTTCGCCAATACAGGGCTGATTCCAGGCATATACGATATAGTTTTGGAATCTACTAGTCCTAGGCTACTTCCACTCTGGCGGTGACCCGATTCATGTCTTTTCTAAATGTCCGAAAAATCCACTTAAAAATTTCATATTTTTCATAATTTTTTGGCGGAAATCCAATTTTTTCAAAGAAACATATCTCAAATCCAGGGCTGACTCCAGACATACACGATATATTTTTGGAATTTACTGGTTCTGTGCTTCTTCCACTTCGGGTGTAAGCCGAGTCGTGTCTTTTCTAAATGTCCGAAAAATCCAAATAAAAGTTGCATATTTTTCGTAACTTTTTGGCGGAAATCCAATTTTTTCAAACATTTTTTTCTCCAATCCACGGCTTAGTCCAGACATATGCGATATAGTTTTGGAATCTACTAGTCCTAGGCTACTCCCACTCTGGCGGTGACCCGATTCATGTCTTTTCTAAATGTCCGAAAAATCCACTTAAAAATTTCATATTTTTCATAATTTTTTGGCGGAAATCCAATTTTTTCAAAGAAACATTTCTCAAATCCAGGGCTGACTCCAGACATACGCAATATATTTTTGGAATTTACTGGTTCTGTGCTTCTTCCACTTCGGGTGTAAGCCGAGTCGTGTCTTTTCTAAATGTCCGAAAAATCCAAATAAAAGTTGCATATTTTTCGTAACTTTTTGGCGGAAATCCAATTTTTTCAAACATTTTTTTCTCCAATCCACGGCTTAGTCCAGACATATGCGATATAGTTTTGGAATCTACTAGTCCTAGGCTACACCCCTTCTTGCGGTAACCCGATTCATGTCTTTGCTAAATGTCCGAAAAATCTACATAAACATTTCATATGTTTCATAATTTTTTGGCGGAAATCCAATTTTTTTTAAATAATTTTCGCCAATACAGGGCTGATTCCAGGCATATACGATATAGTTTTGTAATCTACTAACCCTAGGCTACTCGCACTCTTGCGGTGACCTGATTCATGTCTTTTCTAAATGTCCGAAAAATCCACTCAAAAATTTCATATTTTTCATAATTTTTTGGCGGAAATCCAATTTTTTCAAAGAAAAATTTCTCCAATCCAGGCCTGACTCCAAACATACACGATATATTTTTGGAATTTACTGGTTCTGTGCTTCTTCCACTTCGGGTGTAACCCGAGTCGTGTCTTTTCTAAATGTCCGAAAAATCCAAATAAAAGTTGCATATTTTTCGTAACTTTTTGGCGGAAATCCGATTTTTTTAAAATAATGGTCTCCAATTCAGGGCTGATGCCAGGCATATACGATATAGTTTTGGAATCTACTGGTTCTAGGCTACTTCCACTCTGGCGGTGACCCGATTCATGTCTTTTCTAAATGTCCGAAAAATCCACTTAAAAATTTCATATTTTTCATAATTTTTTGGCGGAAATCCAATTTTTTCAAAGAAAAATTTCTTCAATCCAGGGCTGACTCCAGACATACACGATATATTTTTGGAATTTACTGGTTCTGTGCTTCTTCCACTTCGGGTGTAACCCGAGTCGTGTCTTTTCTAACTGTCCGAAAAATCCAAATAAAAGTTGCATATTTTTCGTAACTTTTTGGCGGAAATCCAATTTTTTCAAAAAAATTTTTTTCCAATCCAGGGCTGACTCCAGACATATGCAATATAGTTTTGGAATCTACTAATCCTAAATGTCCGAAAAATCCACTTAAAAGTTGGATATTTTTCGTAACTTTTTGGCGGAAATCCAATTTTTTCAAAAATTTTTTTCTCCAATCCAGTGCTGATTCCAGACATATGCGATATAGTTTTGGAATCTACTAGCCCTAGGCTACTCGCACTCATGCGGTGACCCGATCCATGTCTTTTCTAAATGTCCGAAAAATCCACTGAAAAATTTCATATTTTTCATCATTTTTTGGCGGAAATCCAATTTTTTCAAAGAAAAATTTCTCCAATCCAGGGCTGACTCCAGACATACACGATATATTTTTGGAATTTACTGGTTCTGTGCTTCTTCCACTTCGGGTGTAACCCGAGTCGTGTCTTTTCTAAATGTCCGAAAAATCCAAATAAATGTTGCATATTTTTCGTAACTTTTTGGCGGAAATCCAATTTTTTCAAAAAAATTTTTCTCCAATCCAGGGCTTATTCCAGACATATGCGATATAGTTTTGGAATCTACTAACCCTAGGCTACTCGCACTCTTGCGGTGACCTGATTCATGTCTTTTCTAAATGTCCGAAAAATCCACTCAAAAATTTCATATTTTTCATAATTTTTTGGCGGAAATCCAATTTTTTCAAAGAAAAATTTCTCCAATCCAGGCCTGACTCCAAACATACACGATATATTTTTGGAATTTACTGGTTCTGTGCTTCTTCCACTTCGGGTGTAACCCGAGTCGTGTCTTTTCTAAATGTCCGAAAAATCCAAATAAAAGTTGCATATTTTTCGTAACTTTTTGGCGGAAATCCAATTTTTTCAAAAAAATTTTTCTCCAATCCAGGGCTGACTCCAGACATATGCAATATAGTTTTGGAATCTACTAGTCCTAAATGTCCGAAAAATCCACTTAAAAGTTGGATAGTTTTCATAACTTTTGGCGGAAATCCAATTTGTTGCAAAAATTTTTTCTCCAATCCAGGGCTTATTCCAGACATATGCGATATAGTTTTGGAATCTACTAGCCCTAGGCTACTCGCACTCAGGCGGCGACCCGATTCATGTCTTTTCTAAATGTCCGAAAAATCCACTTAAACGTTTCATATGTTTCATAATTTTTTGGCGGAAATCCAATTTTTTTAAAATAATTTTCTCCAATTCAGGGGTGACTCCAGACTTACACGATATAGTTTTGCAATCTACTAGTCCTAAGCTACACTCGCTCTTGCGGTAACCCGATTCATGTCTTTGCTAAATGTCCCAAAAATCTACATAAACATTTCATATGTTTCATAATTTTTTGACGGAAATCCAATTTTTTTAAAATAATTTTCTCCAATCTAGGGCTGATTCCAGACATATACAATATATTTTTGTAATCTACTAGTCCGAGGCTACTTCCACTCTGGCGGTACTCCGATTCATGTCTTTTCTAAATGCCCGAAAAATCCACTGAAAAATTTCATATTTTTCATAATTTTTGGCGGAAATCCAATTTTTTTAAAATAATTTTCTCCAATCTAGGGCTGATTCCAGACATACACGATATATTTTTGGAATTTACTGGTTCTGTGCTTCTTCCACTTCGGGTGTAAGCCGAGTCGTGTCTTTTCTAAATGTCCGAAAAATCCAAATAAATGTTGCATATTTTTCGTAACTTTTTGGCGGAAATCCCATTTTTTCAAAAAATTTTTTCTCCAATCCACGGCTTATTCCAGACATATGCGATATAGTTCTGGAATCTACTAGCCCTAGGCTACTCGCACTCAGGCGGTGAACCGATTCATGTCTTTTCTAAATGTCCGAAAAATCCACTGAAAAATTTCATATTTTTCATAATTTTTTGGCGGAAATCCAATTTTTTTAAAATAATTTTCTCCAATCCAGGGATGATTCCGGACATATACAATATATTTTTGGAATCTACTAGTCCTAGGATACTCCCACTCTGGCGGTAATCCGATGCATGTCTTTTCTAAATGCCCGAAAAATCCACTTAAAAAATTCATATTTTTATAATTTTTTGGCGGAAATCCAATTTTTTTAAAATAATTTTCTCCAATCCAGGACTGATTCCAGACATATACAATATATTTTTGGAATCTACTAGTCCGAGGCTACTCGCACTCAGGCGGAAATCCGATTCATGTCTTTTCTAAATGCCCGAAAAATCCACTTAAAAATTTCATATTTTTCATTATTTTTTGGCGAAAGTGTAATTTTTTCAAAGAGAAATTTCTCCAAGCCAGGGCTGACTCCAGACATACGCGATATATTTTTGGAATCTACTAGTCCGAGGCTACTCGCACTCAGGCGGTAATCCGATTCCTGTCTTTTCTAAATGCCCGAAAAATCCACTTAAAAATTTCATATTTTTCATAATTTTTTGGCGGAAATCCAATTTTTTTAAAATAATTTTCTCCAATCCAGGGCTGATTCCGGACATATACAATATAATTTTGGAATCTACTAGTCCTATGATACTCCCAGTCTGGCGGTAATCCGATGCATGTCTTTTCTAAATGTCCGAAAAATCCACTTAAAAATTTCATATTTTTCATAATTTTTTGGCGGAAATCCAATTTTTTTAAAATAATTTTTTCCAATCCAGGGCTGATTCCGGACATATACAATATATTTTTGGAATCTACTAGTCCTAGGATACTCCCACTCTGGCGGTAATCCGATGCATGTCTTTTCTAAATGCCCGAAAAATCCACTGAAAAATTTCATATTTTTTTGGCGGAAATCCAATTTTTTTAAAATAATTTTCTCCAATCCAGGGCTGATTCCAGACATATACAATATATTTTTGGAATCTACTAGTCGTAGGCTACTTCCACTCAGGCGGTGACCCGATTCATGTCTTTTCTAAATGTCCGAAAAATCCACTTAAACGTTTCATATTTTTCATAATTTTTCCAGGGCTGATTCCAGACATATACAATATATTTTTGGAATCTACTAGTCCTAGGCTTCTCCCACTCTGGCGGTAATCCGATGCATGTCTTTTCTAAATGCCCGAAAAATCCACTGAAAAATTTCATATTTTTCATAATTTTTTGGCGGAAATCCAATTTTTTTAAAATAATTTTCTCCAATCCAGGGCTGATTCCAGACATACACGATATAGTTTTGGAATCTACTAGTCCTAGGCTACTCCCACTCTGACCGTAATCCGATGCATGTCTTTTTTAAATGCCCGAAAAATCCACTGAAAAATTCCATATTTTTCATAATTTTTTGGCGGAAATCCAATTTTTTCAAAGAAAAATTTCTCCAATCCAGGGCTGACTCCAGACATACACGATATATTTTTGGAATTTACTGGTTCTGTGCTTCTTCCACTTCGGGTGTAACCCGAGTCGTGTCTTTTCTAAATGTCCGAAAAATCCAAATAAATGTTGCATATTTTTCGTAACTTTTTGGCGGAAATCCAATTTTTTCAAAAAAATTTTTCTCCAATTCAGGGCTGATGCCAGGCATATACGATATAGTTTTGGAATCTACTGGTCCTAGGCTACTTCCACTCTGGCGGTGACCCGATTCATGTCTTTTCTAAATGTCCGAAAAATCCACTTAAAAATTTCATATTTTTCATAATTTTTTGGCGGAAATCCAATTTTTTCAAAGAAAAATTTCTTCAATCCAGGGCTGACTCCAGACATACACGATATATTTTTGGAATTTACTGGTTCTGTGCTTCTTCCACTTCGGGTGTAACCCGAGTCGTGTCTTTTCTAACTGTCCGAAAAATCCAAATAAAAGTTGCATATTTTTCGTAACTTTTTGGCGGAAATCCAATTTTTTCAAAAAAATTTTTTTCCAATCCAGGGCTGACTCCAGACATATGCAATATAGTTTTGGAATCTACTAATCCTAAATGTCCGAAAAATCCCCTTAAAAGTTGGATATTTTTCGTAACTTTTTGGCGGAAATCCAATTTTTTCAAAAATTTTTTTCTCCAATCCAGGGCTTATCCCAGACTAATGCGATATAGTTTTGTAATCTACTAGTCCTAGGCTACTCCCACTCTGGCGGTAATCCGATGCATGTCTTTTCTAAATGCCCGAAAAATCCACTGAAAAATTTCATATTTTTCATAATTTTTAGGCGGAAATCCAATTTTTTTAAAATAATTTTCTCCAAGCCAGGGCTGATTCCAGACATGTACAATATATTTGTGGAATCTACTAGTCCGAGGCTACTCGCAATCAGGCGGAAATCCGATTCATGTCTTTTCTAAATGCCCGAAAAATCCACTTAAAAATTTCATATTTTTCATTATTTTTTGGCGGAAATCCGATTTTTTTAAAATAATGGTCTCCAATTCAGGGCTGATGCCAGGCATATACGATATAGTTTTGGAATCTACTGGTTCTAGGTTACTTCCACTCTGGCGGTGACCCGATTCATGTCTTTTCTAAATGTCCGAAAAATCCACTTAAAAATTTCATATTTTTCAGAATTTTTTGGCGGAAATCCAATTTTTTCAAAGAAAAATTTCTTCAATCCAGGGCTGACTCCAGACATACACGATATATTTTTGGAATTTACTGGTTCTGTGCTTCTTCCACTTCGGGTGTAACCCGAGTCGTGTCTTTTCTAAATGTCCGAAAAATCCAAATAAAAGTTGCATATTTTTCGTAACTTTTTGGCGGAAATCCAAATTTTTCAAAAAAATTTTTCTCGAATCTAGGGCTGACTGCAGCCATATGCAATATAGTTTTGGAATCTACTAGTCCTAAGCTACACCCCTTCTTGCGGTAACCCGATTCATGTCTTTGCTAAATGTCCGAAAAATCTACATAAACATTTCATATGTTTCATAATTTTTTGGCGGAAATCCAATTTTTTTTAAATAATTTTCGCCAATACAGGGCTGATTCCAGGCATATACGATATAGTTTTGGAATCTACTAGTCCTAGGCTACTTCCACTCTGGCGGTGACCCGATTCATGTCTTTTCTAAATGTCCGAAAAATCCACTTAAAAATTTCATATTTTTCATAATTTTTTGGCGGAAATCCAATTTTTTCAAAGAAACATATCTCAAATCCAGGGCTGACTCCAGACATACACGATATATTTTTGGAATTTACTGGTTCTGTGCTTCTTCCACTTCGGGTGTAAGCCGAGTCGTGTCTTTTCTAAATGTCCGAAAAATCCAAATAAAAGTTGCATATTTTTCGTAACTTTTTGGCGGAAATCCAATTTTTTCAAACATTTTTTTCTCCAATCCACGGCTTAGTCCAGACATATGCGATATAGTTTTGGAATCTACTAGTCCTAGGCTACTCCCACTCTGGCGGTGACCCGATTCATGTCTTTTCTAAATGTCCGAAAAATCCACTTAAAAATTTCATATTTTTCATAATTTTTTGGCGGAAATCCAATTTTTTCAAAGAAACATTTCTCAAATCCAGGGCTGACTCCAGACATACGCAATATATTTTTGGAATTTACTGGTTCTGTGCTTCTTCCACTTTGGGTGTAAGCCGAGTCGTGTCTTTTCTAAATGTCCGAAAAATCCAAATAAAAGTTGCATATTTTTCGTAACTTTTTGGCGGAAATCCAATTTTTTCAAACATTTTTTTCTCCAATCCACGGCTTAGTCCAGACATATGCGATATAGTTTTGGAATCTACTAGTCCTAGGCTACACCCCTTCTTGCGGTAACCCGATTCATGTCTTTGCTAAATGTCCGAAAAATCTACATAAACATTTCATATGTTTCATAATTTTTTGGCGGAAATCCAATTTTTTTTAAATAATTTTCGCCAATACAGGGCTGATTCCAGGCATATACGATATAGTTTTGTAATCTACTAGTCCTAGGCTACTTCCACTCTGGCAGTAATCCGATGCATGTCTTTTTTAAATGCCCGAAAAATCCACTGCAAAATTTCATATTTTTCATAATTTTTAGGCGGAAATCCAATTTTTTTAAAATATTTTTCTCCAATTCAGGGCTGATTCCAGGCATATACAATATATTTTTGGAATCCACTAGTCCTAGGCTACTCCTACTCTGGCGGTAATCCGATGCATGTCTTTTCTAAATGCCCACTGAAAAATTTCATATTTTCCATAATTTTTTGGCGGAAATCCAATTTTTTTAAAATAATTTTCTCCAATCCAGGGCTGACTCCGGACATATACAATATATTTTTGGAATCCACTACTCCTAGGCTACTCCCACTCTGGCGGTAATCCGATGCATGTCTTTTCTAAATGCCCGAAAAATCCACTGAAAAATTTCATATTTTTCATAATTTTTTGGCGGAAATCCGATTTTTTTAAAATAATGGTCTCCAATTCAGGGCTGATGCCAGGCATATACGATATAGTTTTGGAATCTACTGGTTCTAGGCTACTTCCACTCTGGCGGTGACCCGATTCATGTCTTTTCTAAATGTCCGAAAAATCCACTTAAAAATTTCATATTTTTCATAATTTTTTGGCGGAAATCCAATTTTTTCAAAGAAAAATTTCTTCAATCCAGGGCTGACTCCAGACATACACGATATATTTTTGGAATTTACTGGTTCTGTGCTTCTTCCACTTCGGGTGTAACCCGAGTCGTGTCTTTTCTAACTGTCCGAAAAATCCAAATAAAAGTTGCATATTTTTCGTAACTTTTTGGCGGAAATCCAATTTTTTCAAAAAAATTTTTTTCCAATCCAGGGCTGACTCCAGACATATGCAATATAGTTTTGGAATCTACTAATCCTAAATGTCCGAAAAATCCACTTAAAAGTTGGATATTTTTCGTAACTTTTTGGCGGAAATCCAATTTTTTCAAAAATTTTTTTCTCCAATCCAGTGCTGATTCCAGACATATGCGATATAGTTTTGGAATCTACTAGCCCTAGGCTACTCGCACTCATGCGGTGACCCGATTCATGTCTTTTCTAAATGTCCGAAAAATCCACTGAAAAATTTCATATTTTTCATCATTTTTTGGCGGAAATCCAATTTTTTTAAAATAATTTTCTCCAAGCCAGGGCTGATTCCAGACATATACAATATATTTTTGGAATCTACTAGTCCGAGGCTACTCGCACTCAGGCGGTAATCCGATTCATGTCTTTTCTAAATGCCCGAAAAATCCACTTAAAAAATTCATATTTTTATAATTTTTTGGCGGAAATCCAATTTTTTTAAAATAATTTTCTCCAATCCAGGACTGATTCCAGACATATACAATATATTTTTGGAATCTACTAGTCCGAGGCTACTCGCACTCAGGCGGAAATCCGATTCATGTCTTTTCTAAATGCCCGAAAAATCCACTTAAAAATTTCATATTTTTCATTATTTTTTGGCGAAAGTGTAATTTTTTCAAAGAGAAATTTCTCCAAGCCAGGGCTGACTCCAGACATACGCGATATATTTTTGGAATCTACTAGTCCGAGGCTACTCGCACTCAGGCGGTAATCCGATTCCTGTCTTTTCTAAATGCCCGAAAAATCCACTTAAAAATTTCATATTTTTCATAATTTTTTGGCGGAAATCCAATTTTTTTAAAATAATTTTCTCCAATCCAGGGCTGATTCCGGACATATACAATATAATTTTGGAATCTACTAGTCCTATGATACTCCCAGTCTGGCGGTAATCCGATGCATGTCTTTTCTAAATGCCCGAAAAATCCACTTAAAAATTTCATATTTTTCATAATTTTTTGGCGGAAATCCAATTTTTTTAAAATAATTTTTTCCAATCCAGGGCTGATTCCGGACATATACAATATATTTTTGGAATCTACTAGTCCTAGGATACTCCCACTCTGGCGGTAATCCGATGCATGTCTTTTCTAAATGCCCGAAAAATCCACTGAAAAATTTCATATTTTTTTGGCGGAAATCCAATTTTTTTAAAATAATTTTCTCCAATCCAGGGCTGATTCCAGACATATACAATATATTTTTGGAATCTACTAGTCGTAGGCTACTTCCACTCAGGCGGTGACCCGATTCATGTCTTTTCTAAATGTCCGAAAAATCCACTTAAACGTTTCATATTTTTCATAATTTTTCCAGGGCTGATTCCAGACATATACAATATATTTTTGGAATCTACTAGTCCTAGGCTTCTCCCACTCTGGCGGTAATCCGATGCATGTCTTTTCTAAATGCCCGAAAAATCCACTGAAAAATTTCATATTTTTCATAATTTTTTGGCGGAAATCCAATTTTTTTAAAATAATTTTCTCCAATCCAGGGCTGATTCCAGACATACACGATATAGTTTTGGAATCTACTAGTCCTAGGCTACTCCCACTCTGACCGTAATCCGATGCATGTCTTTTTTAAATGCCCGAAAAATCCACTGAAAAATTCCATATTTTTCATAATTTTTTGGCGGAAATCCAATTTTTTCAAAGAAAAATTTCTCCAATCCAGGGCTGACTCCAGACATACACGATATATTTTTGGAATTTACTGGTTCTGTGCTTCTTCCACTTCGGATGTAACCCGAGTCGTGTCTTTTCTAAATGTCCGAAAAATCCAAATAAATGTTGCATATTTTTCGTAACTTTTTGGCGGAAATCCAATTTTTTCAAAAAAATTTTTCTCCAATCCAGGGCTTATTCCAGACATATGCGATATAGTTTTGGAATCTACTAACCCTAGGCTACTCGCACTCTTGCGGTGACCTGATTCATGTCTTTTCTAAATGTCCGAAAAATCCACTCAAAAATTTCATATTTTTCATAATTTTTTGGCGGAAATCCAATTTTTTCAAAGAAAAATTTCTCCAATCCAGGCCTGACTCCAAACATACACGATATATTTTTGGAATTTACTGGTTCTGTGCTTCTTCCACTTCGGGTGTAACCCGAGTCGTGTCTTTTCTAAATGTCCGAAAAATCCAAATAAAAGTTGCATATTTTTCGTAACTTTTTGGCGGAAATCCAATTTTTTCAAAAAAATTTTTCTCCAATCCAGGGCTGACTCCAGACATATGCAATATAGTTTTGGAATCTACTAGTCCTAAATGTCCGAAAAATCCACTTAAAAGTTGGATAGTTTTCATAACTTTTGGCGGAAATCCAATTTGTTGCAAAAATTTTTTCTCCAATCCAGGGCTTATTCCAGACATATGCGATATAGTTTTGGAATCTACTAGCCCTAGGCTACTCGCACTCTGGCGGTACTCCGATTCATGTCTTTGCTAAATGTCCCAAAAATCTACATAAACATTTCATATGTTTCATAATTTTTTGACGGAAATCCAATTTTTTTAAAATAATTTTCTCCAATCTAGGGCTGATTCCAGACATATACAATATATTTTTGTAATCTACTAGTCCGAGGCTACTTCCACTCTGGCGGTACTCCGATTCATGTCTTTTCTAAATGCCCGAAAAATCCACTGAAAAATTTCATATTTTTCATAATTTTTGGCGGAAATCCAATTTTTTTAAAATAATTTTCTCCAATCTAGGGCTGATTCCAGACATACACGATATATTTTTGGAATTTACTGGTTCTGTGCTTCTTCCACTTCGGGTGTAAGCCGAGTCGTGTCTTTTCTAAATGTCCGAAAAATCCAAATAAATGTTGCATATTTTTCGTAACTTTTTGGCGGAAATCCCATTTTTTCAAAAAATTTTTTCTCCAATCCACGGCTTATTCCAGACATATGCGATATAGTTCTGGAATCTACTAGCCCTAGGCTACTCGCACTCAGGCGGTGAACCGATTCATGTCTTTTCTAAATGTCCGAAAAATCCACTGAAAAATTTCATATTTTTCATAATTTTTTGGCGGAAATCCAATTTTTTTAAAATAATTTTCTCCAATCCAGGGATGATTCCAGACACACACGATATAGTTTTGGAATCTACTAGTCCTATGCTACTCCCACTGTGGCAGTAATCCGATGCATGTCTTTTCTAAATGCCCGAAAAATCCACTGAAAAATTTCATATTTTTCATAATTTTTTGGCGGAAATCCAATTTTTTTAAAATAATTTTCTCCAATCCAGGGCTGAATCCAGACATATACAATATATTTTTGGAATGTACTAGTCCTAGGCTACTCCCACTCTGGCGGTAATCCGATGCATGTCTCTTCTAAATGCCCGAAAAATCCACTGAAAAATTTCATATTTTTCATAATTTTTAGGCGGAAATCCAATTTTTTTAAAATAATTTTCTACAATTCAGGGCTGATTCCAGGCATATGCAATATATTTTTGGAATCCACTAGTCCTAGGCTACTCCCACCCTGGCGGTAATCCGATGCATGTCTTTTCTAAATGCCCGAAAAATCCACTGAAAAATTTCATATTTTTCATAATTTTTTGGCGGAAATCCAATTTTTTTAAAATAATTTTCTCCAATCCAGGGCTGATTCCAGACATACACGATATAGTTTTGGAATCTACTAGTCCTAGGCTACTCCCACTCTAGCCGTAATCCGATGCATGTCTTTTTTAAATGCCCGAAAAATCCACTTAAAAATTTCATATTTTTCATAATTTTTTGGCGGAAATCCAATTTTTTCAAAGAAAAATTTCTCCAATCCAGGGCTGACTCCAGACATACACGATATATTTTTGGAATTTACTGGTTCTGTGCTTCTTCCACTTCGGGTGTAACCCGAGTCGTGTCTTTTCTAAATGTTCGAAAAATCCAAATAAAAGTTGCATATTTTTCGTAACTCTTTGGCGGAAATCCAATTTTTTTAAAATAATTTTCTCCAATTCAGGGCTGACTCCAGACATACACGATATAGTTTTGGAATCTACTAGCATTAAGCTACACCCGCTCTCGCGGTAATCCGATTCATGTCTTTTCTGAATGCCCGAAAAATCCACTTAAAAATTCCATATTTTTCATTATTTTTTGGCGAAAGTGCAATTTTTTCAAAGAAAAAGTTCTTCAATCCAGGGCTGACTCCATACATACACGATATATTTTTGGAATCTACTAGTCCTAGGCTACTTGCACTCTGGCGGTAATCCGATGAATATCTTTTCTAAATGCCCGAAAAATCCACTGAAAAATTTCATATTTTTCATAATTTTTTGGCGGAAATCCAATTTTGTTAAAATAATTTTCTCAAATTCAGGGCTGATTCCAGGCATATACGATATAGTTTTGGAATCTACTAGGCTACTTCCACTCTGGCGGTGACCCGATTCATGTCTTTTCTAAATGTCCGAAAAATCAACTTAAAAATTTCATATTTTTCATTATTTTTTGGCGAAAGTGCAATTTTTTCAAAGAAAAATGTCTCCCATCCAGGGTTGACTCCAGACATACACGATATATTTTTGGTATCTACTGGTTCTATGCTTCTTCCAATTTGGGTGTAACCCGAGTCGTGTTGTTTCGAAATGTTCGAAAAATCTACTTCAATGTTGCATATTTTTTATAATTTTTTGGCGGAAATCCAAATCCAAAATTTTCTCCAATGAAGGGCTGGTGCCAGACATATACAATATAGTTTTGGAATCTACTAGTCCGAATGTACTCCCACTTTTGCGGTAATCCGATTCATGTCTTTTCTAAATGTCCAAAAAATCCACTTAAAAATTGCATATTTTTCATAATTTTTTGGCGGAAATACAATTTTTTTAAAATAATTTTCTCCAATTCAGGGCTGACTCCAGACATACACGATATAGTTTTGGAATCTACTAGCATTAAGCTACACCCGCTCTCGCGGTAATCCGATTCATGTCTTTTCTGAATGCCCGAAAAATCCACTTAAAAATTTCATATTTTTCATAATTTTTTGGCGGAAATACAATTTTTTTAAAATAATTTTCTCCAATTCAGGGCTGATTCCAGGCATATACGATATAGTTTTGGAATCTACTAGGCTACTTCCACTCTGGCGGTGACCCGATTCATGTCTTTTCTAAATGTCCGAAAAATCAACTTAACAATTTCATATTTTTCATAATTTTTTGGCGGAAATCCAATTTTTTCAAAGAAAAATTTCTCCAATCCAGGGCTGACTCCAGACATACAAGATATATTTTTGGAATTTACTGGTTCTGTGCTTCTTCCATTTCGGGTGTAACCCGAGTCGTGTCTTTTCTAAATGTCCGAAAAATCCAAATAAAAGTTGGATATTTTTCGTAACTTTTTGGCGGAAATCCAATTTTTTCAAAAAAATTTTTCTCCAATCCAGGGCTGACTCCAGACATATGCAATATAGTTTTGGAATCTAGTAGTCCTAAATGTCCGAAAAATCCACTTAAAAATTTCATAATTTTTTGGCGGAAATCCAATTTTTTCAAAGAAAAATTTCTCCAATCCAGGGCTGACTCCAGACATACACGATACATTTTTGGAATTTACTAGTTCTGTGCTTCTGCCACTTCGGGTGTAACCTGAGTCGTGTCTTTTCTAAATGTCCGAAAAATCCACTTAAAAGTTGGATATTTTTCGTAACTTTTTGGCGGAAATCCAATTTTTTCAAAAATTTTTTTCTCCAATCCAGTGCTGATTCCAGACATATGCGATATAGTTTTGGAATCTACTAGCCCTATGCTACTCGCGCTCAGGCGGTAATCCGATTCATGTCTTTTCTAAATGCCCGAAAAAACCACTGAAAAATTTCATATTTTTCATAATTTTTTGGCGGAAATCCAATTTTTTTAAAATAATTTTCTCCAATTCAGGGCTGATTCCAGGCATACACGATATATTTTTGGAATTTACTGGTTCTGTGCTTCTTCCACTTTCGGTGTAACCCGAGTCGTGTCTTTTCTAAATGTCCGAAAAATCTACTTAAATGTTGCATATTTTTTATAATTTTTTGGCGGAAATCCAATTTTTCAAAAAAAATTTTCTCCAACGAAGAGCTGGTGCCAGATATATACAATATAGTTTTGGAATCTACTAGTCCGAATCTACTTCCACTTTTGCGGTAATCCGATTCATGTCTTTTCTAAATGTCCAAAAAATCCACTTAAAAATTTCATATTCCAATTTTTTTAAAATAATTTTCTCCTATTCAGCGCTGACTCCAGACATACACGATATAGTTTTGGAATCTACTAGCCTTAAGCTACACCCGCTCTTGCGGTAACCCGATTCATGTATTTTCTAAATGTCCGAAAAATCCACTTAAACGTTTCATATGTTTCATAATTTTTTGGCGGAAATCCAATTTTTTTAAAATAATTTTCTCCAATTCAGGGCTGACTCCAGACATACACGATATAGTTTTAGAATCTACTAGTCCTAAGCTACACCCGCTCTTGCGGTAACCCGATTCATGTCTTTGCTAAATGTCCTAAAAATCTACATAAACATGTTTCATAATTTTTTGGCGGCAATCCAATTTTTTTTAAATAATTTTCTCCAATCCAGGGCTGATTCCAGACATATACGATATGTTTTTGGAATCTACTAGTCCTATGCTACTTCCACACTGGCGGTGGCCCGATTCATGTCTTTTCTAAATGTCCGAAAAATCCACTTAAAAATTTCATATTTTTCATAATTTTTTGGCGGAAATCCAATTTTTTTAAAATAATTTTCTCCAATCCAGGGCTGATTCCAGGCATATACGATATAGTTTTGGAATCTACTAGTCCTAGGCTACTTCCACTCTTGCGGTAACCCGCTTCATGTCTTTGCTAAATGTCCGAAAAATCTACATAAACATTTCATATGTTTCATAATTTTTTGGCGGAAATCCAATTTTTTTTAAATAATTTTCTCCAATCCAGGGCTGATTCTAGACAGATACGATATAGTTTTGGAATCAACTAGTCCTAGGCTACTTCCACACTGGCGGTGACCCGATTTATGTCTTTTCTAAATGTCCGAAAAATCCATTTAAAAATTTCATATTTTTCATAATTTTTTGGCGGAAATCCAATTTTTTCAAAGAAAAATTTCTCCAATCCAGGGCTGACTCCAGACATACAAGATATATTTTTGGAATTTACTGGTTCTGTGCTTCTTCCATTTCGGGTGTAACCCGAGTCGTGTCTTTTCTAAATGTCCGAAAAATCCAAATAAAAGTTGGATATTTTTCGTAACTTTTTGGCGGAAATCCAATTTTTTCAAAAAAATTTTTCTCCAATCCAGGGCTGACTCCAGACATATGCAATATAGTTTTGGAATCTAGTAGTCCTAAATGTCCGAAAAATCCACTTAAAAATTTCATAATTTTTTGGCGGAAATCCAATTTTTTCAAAGAAAAATTTCTCCAATCCAGGGCTGACTCCAGACATACACGATACATTTTTGGAATTTACTAGTTCTGTGCTTCTTCCACTTCGGGTGTAACCTGAGTCGTGTCTTTTCTAAATGTCCGAAAAATCCACTTAAAAGTTGGATATTTTTCGTAACTTTTTGGCGGAAATCCAATTTTTTCAAAAATTTTTTTCTCCAATCCAGTGCTGATTCCAGACATATGCGATATAGTTTTGGAATCTACTAGCCCTATGCTACTCGCGCTCAGGCGGTAATCCGATTCATGTCTTTTCTAAATGCCCGAAAAAACCACTGAAAAATTTCATATTTTTCATAATTTTTTGGCGGAAATCCAATTTTTTTAAAATAATTTTCTCCAATTCAGGGCTGATTCCAGGCATACACGATATATTTTTGGAATTTACTGGTTCTGTGCTTCTTCCACTTTCGGTGTAACCCGAGTCGTGTCTTTTCTAAATGTCCGAAAAATCTACTTAAATGTTGCATATTTTTTATAATTTTTTGGCGGAAATCCAATTTTTCAAAAAAAATTTTCTCCAACGAAGAGCTGGTGCCAGATATATACAATATAGTTTTGGAATCTACTAGTCCGAATCTACTTCCACTTTTGCGGTAATCCGATTCATGTCTTTTCTAAATGTCCAAAAAATCCACTTAAAAATTTCATATTCCAATTTTTTTAAAATAATTTTCTCCTATTCAGCGCTGACTCCAGACATACACGATATAGTTTTGGAATCTACTAGCCTTAAGCTACACCCGCTCTTGCGGTAACCCGATTCATGTATTTTCTAAATGTCCGAAAAATCCACTTAAACGTTTCATATGTTTCATAATTTTTTGGCGGAAATCCAATTTTTTTAAAATAATTTTCTCCAATTCAGGGCTGACTCCAGACATACACGATATAGTTTTAGAATCTACTAGTCCTAAGCTACACCCGCTCTTGCGGTAACCCGATTCATGTCTTTGCTAAATGTCCTAAAAATCTACATAAACATGTTTCATAATTTTTTGGCGGCAATCCAATTTTTTTTAAATAATTTTCTCCAATCCAGGGCTGATTCCAGACATATACGATATGTTTTTGGAATCTACTAGTCCTATGCTACTTCCACACTGGCGGTGGCCCGATTCATGTCTTTTCTAAATGTCCGAAAAATCCACTTAAAAATTTCATATTTTTCATAATTTTTTGGCGGAAATCCAATTTTTTTAAAATAATTTTCTCCAATCCAGGGCTGATTCCAGGCATATACGATATAGTTTTGGAATCTACTAGTCCTAGGCTACTTCCACTCTTGCGGTAACCCGCTTCATGTCTTTGCTAAATGTCCGAAAAATCTACATAAACATTTCATATGTTTCATAATTTTTTGGCGGAAATCCAATTTTTTTTAAATAATTTTCTCCAATCCAGGGCTGATTCTAGACAGATACGATATAGTTTTGGAATCAACTAGTCCTAGGCTACTTCCACACTGGCGGTGACCCGATTTATGTCTTTTCTAAATGTCCGAAAAATCCATTTAAAAATTTCATATTTTTCATAATTTTTTGGCGGAAATCCAAATTTTTCAAAGAAAAATTTCTCCAATCCAGGGCTGACTCCAGACATACACTATATATTTTTGGAATTTACTAGTTCTGTGCTTCTTCGACTTCGGGTGTAACCTGAGTCGTGTCTTTTCTAAATGTCCGAAAAATCCACTTAAAAGTTGGATAGTTTTCGTAACTTTTTGGCGGAAATCCAATTTTTTCAAAAATTTTTTTCTCCAATCCAGTGCTGATTCCAGACATATACGATATGTTTTTGGAATCTACTAGTCCTATGCTATTTCCACACTGGCGGTGACCCGATTCATGTCTTTTCTAAATGTCCGAAAAATCCACTTAAAAATTTCATATTTTTCATAATTTTTTGGCGGATATCCAATTTTTTTAAAATAATTTTCTCCAATCCACGGCTGATTCCAGACATATACAATATATTTTAGGAATCTACTAGTCCTAGGCTACTTCCACTCTTGCGGTAATCCGATGCATGTCTTTTCTAAATGCCCGAAAAATCCACTGAAAAATTTCATATTTTTCATAATTTTTTGGCGGAAATCCAATTTTTTTAAATAATTTTCTCCAATCCAGGGCTGATTCCAGACATATACAATATATTTTTGGAATCTACTAGTCCTAGGCTACTTCCACTCTTGCGGTAATCCGATGCATGTCTTTTCTAAATGCCCGAAAAATCCACTGAAAAATTTCATATTTTTCATAATTTTTTGGCGGAAATCCAATTTTTTTTAAATAATATTCTCCAATTCAGGGTTGATTTCAGGCATATACGATATAGTTTTGGAATCTACTAGTCCTAGGCTACTTCCAATCTGGCGGTGACCCGATTCATGTCTTTGCTAAATGTCCGAAAAATCTACATAAACATTTCATATGTTTCATAATTTTTTGGCGGAAATCCAATTTTTTTTAAATAATATTCTCCAATCCAGGGCTGACTCCAGACATACATGATATATTTTTGGGATCTACTAGTCCTAGGTTACTCCCACTCTGGCGGTAATCCGATTCATGTCTTTTCTAAATGCCCGAAAAATCCACTGAAAAATTTCATATTTTTCATAATTTTTTAACGGAAATCCAATTTTTTTAAAATAATTTTCTCCAATCCAGGGCTGATTCCAGACATATACAATATATTTTTGGAATCTACTAGTCCTAGGCTACTTCCACTCTGGCGGTGACCCGATTCATGTCTTTTCTAAATGTCCGAAAAATCAACTTAACAATTTCATATTTTTCATAATTTTTTGGCGGAAATCCAATTTTTTCAAAGAAAAATTTCTCCAATCCAGGGCTGACTCCAGACATACACGATACATTTTTGGAATTTACTAGTTCTGTGCTTCTTCCACTTCGGGTGTAACCTGAGTCGTGTCTTTTCTAAATGTTCGAAAAATCCAAATAAATGTTGCATATTTTTCGTAATTCTTTGGCGGAAATCCAATTTATTCAAAAAAATTTTTCTCCAACCCAGGGCTGACTCCAGACATATGCAATATAGTTTTGAAATCTACTAGCCCTAGGCTACTCGCACTCAGGCGGTAATCCCATTCATGTCTTTTCTAAATGCCCGAAAAATCCACTTAAAAATTTCATATTTTTCATTATTTTTTGGCGAAAGTGCAATTTTTTCAAAGAAAAATGTCTCCCATCCAGGGTTGACTCCAGACATACACGATATATTTTTGGTATCTACTGGTTCTATGCTTCTTCCAATTTGGGTGTAACCCGAGTCGTGTTGTTTCGAAATGTTCGAAAAATCTACTTCAATGTTGCATATTTTTTATAATTTTTTGGCGGAAATCCAAATCCAAAATTTTCTCCAATGAAGGGCTGGTGCCAGACATATACAATATAGTTTTGGAATCTACTAGTCCGAATGTACTCCCACTTTTGCGGTAATCCGATTCATGTCTTTTCTAAATGTCCAAAAAATCCACTTAAAAATTGCATATTTTTCATAATTTTTTGGCGGAAATACAATTTTTTTAAAATAATTTTCTCCAATTCAGGGCTGAATCCAGACATACACGATATAGTTTTGGAATCTACTAGCATTAAGCTACACCCGCTCTCGCGGTAATCCGATGAATATCTTTTCTAAATGCCCGAAAAATCCACTGAAAAATTTCATATTTTTCATAATTTTTTGGCGGAAATCCAATTTTGTTAAAATAATTTTCTCCAATTCAGGGCTGATTCCAGGCATATACGATATAGTTTTGGAATCTACTAGGCTACTTCCACTCTGGCGGTGACCCGATTCATGTCTTTTCTAAATGTCCGAAAAATCAACTTAACAATTTCATATTTTTCATAATTTTTTGGCGGAAATCCAATTTTTTCAAAGAAAAATTTCTCCAATCCAGGGCTGACTCCAGACATACACGATACATTTTTGGAATTTACTAGTTCTGTGCTTCTTCCACTTCGGGTGTAACCTGAGTCGTGTCTTTTCTAAATGTCCGAAAAATCCACTTAAAAGTTGGATATTTTTCGTAACTTTTTGGCGGAAATCCAATTTTTTCAAAAATTTTTTTCTCCAATCCAGTGCTGATTCCAGACATATGCGATATAGTTTTGGAATCTACTAGCCCTATGCTACTCGCGCTCAGGCGGTAATCCGATTCATGTCTTTTCTAAATGCCCGAAAAAACCACTGAAATATTTCATATTTTTCATAATTTTTTGGCGGAAATCCAATTTTTTTAAAATAATTTTCTCCAATTCAGGGCTGATTCCAGGCATACACGATATATTTTTGGAATTTACTGGTTCTGTGCTTCTTCCACTTCCGGTGTAACCCGAGTCGTGTCTTTTCTAAATGTCCGAAAAATCTACTTAAATGTTGCATATTTTTTATAATTTTTTGGCGGAAATCCAATTTTTCAAAATAAATTTTCTCCAACGAAGAGCTGGTGCCAGATATATACAATATAGTTTTGGAATCTACTAGTCCGAATCTACTTCCACTTTTGCGGTAATCCGATTCATGTCTTTTCTAAATGTCCAAAAAATCCACTTAAAAATTTCATATTCCAATTTTTTTAAAATAATTTTCTCCTATTCAGCGCTGACTCCAGACATACACGATATAGTTTTGGAATCTACTAGCCTTAAGCTACACCCGCTCTTGCGGTAACCCGATTCATGTATTTTCTAAATGTCCGAAAAATCCACTTAAACGTTTCATATGTTTCATAATTTTTTGGCGGAAATCCAATTTTTTTAAAATAATTTTCTCCAATTCAGGGCTGACTCCAGACATACACGATATAGTTTTAGAATCTACTAGTCCTAAGCTACACCCGCTCTTGCGGTAACCCGATTCATGTCTTTGCTAAATGTCCTAAAAATCTACATAAACATGTTTCATAATTTTTTGGCGGCAATCCAATTTTTTTTAAATAATTTTCTCCAATCCAGGGCTGATTCCAGACATATACGATATGTTTTTGGAATCTACTAGTCCTATGCTACTTCCACACTGGCGGTGGCCCGATTCATGTCTTTTCTAAATGTCCGAAAAATCCACTTAAAAATTTCATATTTTTCATAATTTTTTGGCGGAAATCCAATTTTTTTAAAATAATTTTCTCCAATCCAGGGCTGATTCCAGCCATATGCTATATAGTTTTGGAATCTACTAGTCCTAGGCTACTTCCACTCTTGCGGTAACCCGCTTCATGTCTTTGCTAAATGTCCGAAAAATCTACATAAACATTTCATATGTTTCATAATTTTTTGGCGGAAATCCAATTTTTTTTAAATAATTTTCTCCAAACCAGGGCTGATTCTAGACAGATACGATATAGTTTTGGAATCAACTAGTCCTAGGCTACTTCCACACTGGCGGTGACCCGATTTATGTCTTTTCTAAATGTCCGAAAAATCCATTTAAAAATTTCATATTTTTCATAATTTTTTGGCGGAAATCCAATTTTTTCAAAGAAAAATTTCTCCAATCCAGGGCTGACTCCAGACATACACTATATATTTTTGGAATTTACTAGTTCTGTGCTTCTTCCACTTCGGGTGTAACCTGAGTCGTGTCTTTTCTAAATGTCCGAAAAATCCACTTAAAAGTTGGATAGTTTTCGTAACTTTTTGGCGGAAATCCAATTTTTTCAAAAATTTTTTTCTCCAATCCAGTGCTGATTCCAGACAGATACGATATAGTTTTGGAATCAACTAGTCCTAGGCTACTTCCACACTGGCGGTGACCCGATTTATGTCTTTTCTAAATGCCCGAAAAATCCACTGAAAAATTTCATATTTTTCATAATTTTTTGGCGGAAATCCAATTTTGTTAAAATAATTTTCTCCAATTCAGGGCTGATTCCAGGCATATACGATATAGTTTTGGAATCTACTAGGCTACTTCCACTCTGGCGGTGACCCGATTCATGTCTTTTCTAAATGTCCGAAAAATCAACTTAACAATTTCATATTTTTCATAATTTTTTGGCGGAAATCCAATTTTTTCAAAGAAAAATTTCTCCAATCCAGGGCTGACTCCAGACATACACGATACATTTTTGGAATTTACTAGTTCTGTGCTTCTTCCACTTCGGGTGTAACCTGAGTCGTGTCTTTTCTAAATGTCCGAAAAATCCACTTAAAAGTTGGATATTTTTCGTAACTTTTTGGCGGAAATCCAATTTTTTCAAAAATTTTTTTCTCCAATCCAGTGCTGATTCCAGACATATGCGATATAGTTTTGGAATCTACTAGCCCTAGGCTACTCGCGCTCAGGCGGTAATCCGATTCATGTCTTTTCTAAATGCCCGAAAAAACCACTGAAAAATTTCATATTTTTCATAATTTTTTGGCGGAAATCCAATTTTTTCAAAGAAAAATTTCTCCAATCCAGGGCTGACTCCAGACATACACGATATATTTTTGGAATTTACTAGTTCTGTGCTTCTTCCACTTCCGGTGTAACCCGAGTCGTGTCTTTTCTAAATGTCCGAAAAATCTACTTAAATGTTGAATATTTTTTATAATTTTTTGGCGGAAATCCAATTTTTCAAAAAAAATTTTCTCCAACGAAGAGCTGGTGCCAGATATATACAATATAGTTTTGGGATCTACTAGTCCGAATCTACTTCCACTTTTGCGGTAATCCGATTCATGTCTTTTCTAAATGTCCAAAAAATCTAGATAAACATGTTTCATAATTTTTTGGCGGCAATCCAATTTTTTTAAAATAATTTTCTCCAATTCAGGGCTGACTCCAGACATACACGATATAGTTTTGAAATCTACTAGTCCTAGGCTACTTCCACTCTGGCGGTAATCCGATGAATATCTTTTCTAAATGCCCGAAAAATCCACTGAAAAATTTCATATTTTTCATAATTTTTTGGCGGAAATCCAATTTTGTTAAAATAATTTTCTCCAATTCAGGGCTGATTCCAGGCATATACGATATAGTTTTGGAATCTACTAGGCTACTTCCACTCTGGCGGTGACCCGATTCATGTCTTTTCTAAATGTCCGAAAAATCAACTTAACAATTTCATATTTTTCATAATTTTTTGGCGGAAATCCAATTTTTTCAAAGAAAAATTTCTCCAATCCAGGGCTGACTCCAGACATACACGATACATTTTTGGAATTTACTAGTTCTGTGCTTCTTCCACTTCGGGTGTAACCTGAGTCGTGTCTTTTCTAAATGTCCGAAAAATCCACTTAAAAGTTGGATATTTTTCGTAACTTTTTGGCGGAAATCCAATTTTTTCAAAAATTTTTTTCTCCAATCCAGTGCTGATTCCAGACATATGCGATATAGTTTTGGAATCTACTAGCCCTAGGCTACTCGCGCTCAGGCGGTAATCCGATTCATGTCTTTTCTAAATGCCCGAAAAAACCACTGAAAAATTTCATATTTTTCATAATTTTTTGGCGGAAATCCAATTTTTTCAAAGAAAAATTTCTCCAATCCAGGGCTGACTCCAGACATACACGATATATTTTTGGAATTTACTAGTTCTGTGCTTCTTCCACTTCCGGTGTAACCCGAGTCGTGTCTTTTCTAAATGTCCGAAAAATCTACTTAAATGTTGAATATTTTTTATAATTTTTTGGCGGAAATCCAATTTTTCAAAAAAAATTTTCTCCAACGAAGAGCTGGTGCCAGATATATACAATATAGTTTTGGGATCTACTAGTCCGAATCTACTTCCACTTTTGCGGTAATCCGATTCATGTCTTTTCTAAATGTCCTAAAAATCTAGATAAACATGTTTCATAATTTTTTGGCGGCAATCCAATTTTTTTAAAATAATTTTCTCCAATTCAGGGCTGACTCCAGACAGATACGATATAGTTTTGGAATCAACTAGTCATAGGCTACTTCCACACTGGCGGTGACCCGATTCATGTCTTTTCTAAATGTCCGAAAAATCCACTTAAAAATTTCATATTTTTCATAATTTTTTGGCGGAAATCCAATTTTTTCAAAGAAAAATTTCTCCAATCTAGGGCTGACTCCAGACATACAAGATATATTTTTGGAATTTACTAGTTCTGTGCTTCTTCCACTTCGGGTGTAACCTGAGTCGTGTCTTTTCTAACTGTCCGAAAAATCCACTTAAATGTTAGATATTTTTCGTAACTTTTTGGCGGAAATCCAATTTTTTCAAAAATTTTTTTCTGCAATCCAGTGCTGATTCCAGACATATGCGATATAGTTTTGGAATCTACTAGCCCTAGGCTAGTCGCACTCAGGCGGCAGTCCGATTCATGTCTTTTCTGAATGCCCGAAAAATCCACTTAAAAATTTCATATTTTTCATTATTTTTTGGCGGAAATACAATTTTTTCAAAGAAAAATTTCTCCAATCCAGGGCTGACTCCAGACATACACGATATATTTTTGGAATTTACTGGTTCTGTGCTTCTCCCACTTCGGGTGTAACCTGAGTCGTGTCTTTTCTAACTGTCCGAAAAATCCACTTAAATGTTGGATATTTTTCGTAATTTTTTGGCGGAAATCCAATTTTTTCAAAAATTTTTTTCTCCAATCCAGTGCTGATTCCAGACATATACGATATGTTTTTGGAATCTACTAGTCCTATGCTATTTCCACACTGGCGGTGACCCGATTCATGTCTTTTCTAAATGTCCGAAAAATCCACTTAAAAATTTCATATTTTTCATAATTTTTTGGCGGAAATCCAATTTTTTTAAAATAATTTTCTCCAATCCAGGGCTGACTCCAGACATATACAATATATTTTTGGAATCTACTAGTCCTAGGCTACTTCCACTCTTGCGGTAATCCGATGCATGTCTCTTCTAAATGCCCGAAAAATCCACTGAAAAATTTCATATTTTTCATAATTTTTTGGCGGAAATCCATTTTTTTTTAAATAATTTTCTCCAATTCAGGGTTGATTCCAGGCATATACGATATAGTTTTGGAATCTACTAGTCCTAGGCTACTTCCACTCTTGCGGTAACCCGCTTCATGTCTTTGCTAAATGTCCAAAAAATCTACATAAACATTTCATATGTTTCATAATTTTTTGGCGGAAATCCAATTTTTTTTAAATAATTTTCTCCAATCCAGGGCTGATTCTAGACAGATACGATATAGTTTTGGAATCAACTAGTCCTAGGCTACTTCCACACTGGCGGTGACCCGATTCATGTCTTTTCTAAATGTCCGAAAACTCCACTTAAAAATTTCATATTTTTCATAATTTTTTGGCGGAAATCCAATTTTTTCAAAGAAAAATTTCTCCAATCCAGGGCTGACTCCAGACATACACGATATATTTTTGGAATTTACTAGTTCTGTGCTTCTTCCACTTCGGGTGTAACCTGAGTCGTGTCTTTTCTAAATGTCCGAAAAATCCACTTAAAAGTTGGATATTTTTCATAATTTTTTGGCGGAAATCCAATTTTTCAAAAAAAATTTTCTCCAACGAAGAGCTGGTGCCAGATATATACAATATAGTTTTGGAATCTACTAGTCCGAATCTACTTCCACTTTTGCGGTAATCCGATTCATGTCTTTTCTAAATGTCCAAAAAATCCACTTAAAAATTTCATATTCCAATTTTTTTAAAATAATTTTCTCCTATTCAGCGCTGACTCCAGACATACACGATATAGTTTTGGAATCTACTAGCCTTAAGCTACACCCGCTCTTGCGGTAACCCGATTCATGTATTTTCTAAATGTCCGAAAAATCCACTTAAACGTTTCATATGTTTCATAATTTTTTGGCGGAAATCCAATTTTTTTTAACTAATTTTCTCCAATCCAGGGCTGATTCCAGACAGATACGATATAGTTTTGGAATCAACTAGTCCTAGGCTAATTCTACACTGGCGGTGACCCGATTCATGTCTTTTCTAAATGTCCGAAAAATCCACTTAAAAATTTCATATTTTTCATAATTTTTTGGCGGAAATCCAATTTTTTCAAAGAAAAATTTCTCCAATCCAGGGCTGACTCCAGACATACACGATATATTTTTGGAATTTACTAGTTCTGTGCTTCTTCCACTTCGGGTGTAACCTGAGTCGTGTCTTTTCTAAATGTCCGAAAAATCCACTTAAAAGTTGGATAGTTTTCGTAACTTTTTGGCGGAAATCCAATTTTTTCAAAAATTTTTTTCTCCAATCCAGTGCTGATTCCAGACATATACGATATGTTTTTGGAATCTACTAGTCCTATGCTATTTCCACACTGGCGGTGACCCGATTCATGTCTTTTCTAAATGTCCGAAAAATCCACTTAAAAATTTCATATTTTTCATAATTTTTTGGCGGATATCCAATTTTTTTAAAATAATTTTCTCCAATCCAGGGCTGATTCCAGATATATACAATATATTTTTGGAATCTACTAGTCCTAGGCTCCTTCCACTCTTGCGGTAATCCGATGCATGTCTTTTCTAAATGCCCGAAAAATCCACTGAAAAATTTCATATTTTTCATAATTTTTTGGCGGAAATCCAATTTTTTTTAAATAATTTTCTCCAATCCAGGGCTGATTCCAGACATATACAATATATTTTTGGAATCTACTAGTCCTAGGCTACTTCCACTCTTGCGGTGATCCGATGCATGTCTTTTCTAAATGCCCGAAAAATCCACTGAAAAATTTCATATTTTTCATAATTTTTTGGCGGAAATCCAATTTTTTTTAAATAATATTCTCCAATTCAGGGTTGATTTCAGGCATATAAGATATAGTTTTGGAATCTACTAGTCCTAGGCTACTTCCAATCTGGCGGTGACCCGATTCATGTCTTTGCTAAATGTCCGAAAAATCTACATAAACATTTCATATGTTTCATAATTTTTTGGCGGAAATCCAATTTTTTTTAACTAATTTTCTCCAATCCAGGGCTGATTCCAGACAGATACGATATAGTTTTGGAATCAACTAGTCCTAGGCTAATTCTACACTGGCGGTGACCCGATTCATGTCTTTTCTAAATGTCCGAAAAATCCACTTAAAAATTTCATATTTTTCATAATTTTTTGGCGGAAATCCAATTTTTTCAAAGAAAAATTTCTCCAATCCAGGGCTGACTCCAGACATACACGATATATTTTTGGAATTTACTAGTTCTGTGCTTCTTCCACTTTGGGTGTAACCTGAGTCGTGTCTTTTCTAAATGTCCGAAAAATCCACTTAAAAGTTGGATATTTTTCGTAACTTTTTGGCGGAAATCCAATTTTTTCAAAAATTTTTTCTCCAATCCAGTGCTGATTCCAGACATATGCGATATAGTTTTGGAATCTACTAGCCCTAGGCTACTCGCGCTCAGGCGGTAATCCGATTCATGTCTTTTCTAAATGCCCGAAAAAACCACTGAAAAATTTCATATTTTTCATAATTTTTTGGCGGAAATCCAATTTTTTTAAAATAATTTTCTCCAATTCAGGGCTGATTCCAGGCATACACGATATATTTTTGGAATTTACTGGTTCTGTGCTTCTTCCACTTCCGGTGTAACCCGAGTCGTGTCTTTTCTAAATGTCCGAAAAATCTACTTAAATGTTGAATATTTTTTATAATTTTTTGGCGGAAATCCAATTTTTCAAAAAAAATTTTCTCCAACGAAGAGCTGGTGCCAGATATATACAATATAGTTTTGGAATCTACTAGTCCGAATCTACTTCCACTTTTGCGGTAATCCGATTCATGTCTTTTCTAAATGTCCTAAAAATCTACATAAACATGTTTCATAATTTTTTGGCGGCAATCCAATTTTTTTAAAATAATTTTCTCCAAATCAGGGCTGACTCCAGACAGATACGATATAGTTTTGGAATCAACTAGTCATAGGCTACTTCCACACTGGCGGTGACCCGATTCATGTCTTTTCTAAATGTCCGAAAAATCCACTTAAAAATTTCATATTTTTCATAATTTTTTGGCGGAAATCCAATTTTTTCAAAGAAAAATTTCTCCAATCTAGGGCTGAATCCAGACATACAAGATATATTTTTGGAATTTACTAGTTCTGTGCTTCTTCCACTTCGGGTGTAACCTGAGTCGTGTCTTTTCTAAATGTCCGAAAAATCCACTTAAAAGTTGGATAGTTTTCGTAACTTTTTGGCGGAAATCCAATTTTTTCAAAAATTTTTTTCTCCAATCCAGTGCTGATTCCAGACATATACGATATGTTTTTGGAATCTACTAGTCCGAATGTACTCCCACTTTTGCGGTAATCCGATTCATGTCTTTTCTAAATGTCCAAAAAATCTAGATAAACATGTTTCATAATTTTTTGGCGGCAATCCAATTTTTTTAAAATAATTTTCTCCAATTCAGGGCTGACTCCAGACATACACGATATAGTTTTGAAATCTACTAGTCCTAGGCTACTTCCACTCTGGCGGTAATCCGATGAATATCTTTTCTAAATGCCCGAAAAATCCACTGAAAAATTTCATATTTTTCATAATTTTTTGGCGGAAATCCAATTTTGTTAAAATAATTTTCTCCAATTCAGGGCTGATTCCAGGCATATACGATATAGTTTTGGAATCTACTAGGCTACTTCCACTCTGGCGGTGACCCGATTCATGTCTTTTCTAAATGTCCGAAAAATCAACTTAACAATTTCATATTTTTCATAATTTTTTGGCGGAAATCCAATTTTTTCAAAGAAAAATTTCTCCAATCCAGGGCTGACTCCAGACATACACGATACATTTTTGGAATTTACTAGTTCTGTGCTTCTTCCACTTCGGGTGTAACCTGAGTCGTGTCTTTTCTAAATGTCCGAAAAATCCACTTAAAAGTTGGATATTTTTCGTAACTTTTTGGCGGAAATCCAATTTTTTCAAAAATTTTTTTCTCCAATCCAGTGCTGATTCCAGACATATGCGATATAGTTTTGGAATCTACTAGCCCTAGGCTACTCGCGCTCAGGCGGTAATCCGATTCATGTCTTTTCTAAATGCCCGAAAAAACCACTGAAAAATTTCATATTTTTCATAATTTTTTGGCGGAAATCCAATTTTTTCAAAGAAAAATTTCTCCAATCCAGGGCTGACTCCAGACATACACGATATATTTTTGGAATTTACTAGTTCTGTGCTTCTTCCACTTCCGGTGTAACCCGAGTCGTGTCTTTTCTAAATGTCCGAAAAATCTACTTAAATGTTGAATATTTTTTATAATTTTTTGGCGGAAATCCAATTTTTCAAAAAAAATTTTCTCCAACGAAGAGCTGGTGCCAGATATATACAATATAGTTTTGGGATCTACTAGTCCGAATCTACTTCCACTTTTGCGGTAATCCGATTCATGTCTTTTCTAAATGTCCTAAAAATCTAGATAAACATGTTTCATAATTTTTTGGCGGCAATCCAATTTTTTTAAAATAATTTTCTCCAATTCAGGGCTGACTCCAGACAGATACGATATAGTTTTGGAATCAACTAGTCATAGGCTAATTCTACACTGGCGGTGACCCGATTCATGTCTTTTCTAAATGTCCGAAAAATCCACTTAAAAATTTCATATTTTTCATAATTTTTTGGCGGAAATCCAATTTTTTCAAAGAAAAATTTCTCCAATCCAGGGCTGACTCCAGACATACACGATATATTTTTGGAATTTACTAGTTCTGTGCTTCTTCCACTTTGGGTGTAACCTGAGTCGTGTCTTTTCTAAATGTCCGAAAAATCCACTTAAAAGTTGGATATTTTTCGTAACTTTTTGGCGGAAATCCAATTTTTTCAAAAATTTTTTCTCCAATCCAGTGCTGATTCCAGACATATGCGATATAGTTTTGGAATCTACTAGCCCTAGGCTACTCGCGCTCAGGCGGTAATCCGATTCATGTCTTTTCTAAATGCCCGAAAAAACCACTGAAAAATTTCATATTTTTCATAATTTTTTGGCGGAAATCCAATTTTTTTAAAATAATTTTCTCCAATTCAGGGCTGATTCCAGGCATACACGATATATTTTTGGAATTTACTGGTTCTGTGCTTCTTCCACTTCCGGTGTAACCCGAGTCGTGTCTTTTCTAAATGTCCGAAAAATCTACTTAAATGTTGAATATTTTTTATAATTTTTTGGCGGAAATCCAATTTTTCAAAAAAAATTTTCTCCAACGAAGAGCTGGTGCCAGATATATACAATATAGTTTTGGAATCTACTAGTCCGAATCTACTTCCACTTTTGCGGTAATCCGATTCATGTCTTTTCTAAATGTCCTAAAAATCTACATAAACATGTTTCATAATTTTTTGGCGGCAATCCAATTTTTTTAAAATAATTTTCTCCAAATCAGGGCTGACTCCAGACAGATACGATATAGTTTTGGAATCAACTAGTCATAGGCTACTTCCACACTGGCGGTGACCCGATTCATGTCTTTTCTAAATGTCCGAAAAATCCACTTAAAAATTTCATATTTTTCATAATTTTTTGGCGGAAATCCAATTTTTTCAAAGAAAAATTTCTCCAATCTAGGGCTGACTCCAGACATACAAGATATATTTTTGGAATTTACTAGTTCTGTGCTTCTTCCACTTCGGGTGTAACCTGAGTCGTGTCTTTTCTAACTGTCCGAAAAATCCACTTAAATGTTAGATATTTTTCGTAACTTTTTGGCGGAAATCCAATTTTTTCAAAAATTTTTTTCTGCAATCCAGTGCTGATTCCAGACATATGCGATATAGTTTTGGAATCTACTAGCCCTAGGCTAGTCGCACTCAGGCGGCAGTCCGATTCATGTCTTTTCTGAATGCCCGAAAAATCCACTTAAAAATTTCATATTTTTCATTATTTTTTGGCGGAAATACAATTTTTTCAAAGAAAAATTTCTCCAATCCAGGGCTGACTCCAGACATACACGATATATTTTTGGAATTTACTGGTTCTGTGCTTCTCCCACTTCGGGTGTAACCTGAGTCGTGTCTTTTCTAACTGTCCGAAAAATCCACTTAAATGTTGGATATTTTTCGTAATTTTTTGGCGGAAATCCAATTTTTTCAAAAATTTTTTTCTCCAATCCAGTGCTGATTCCAGACATATACGATATGTTTTTGGAATCTACTAGTCCTATGCTATTTCCACACTGGCGGTGACCCGATTCATGTCTTTTCTAAATGTCCGAAAAATCCACTTAAAAATTTCATATTTTTCATAATTTTTTGGCGGAAATCCAATTTTTTTAAAATAATTTTCTCCAATCCAGGGCTGACTCCAGACATATACAATATATTTTTGGAATCTACTAGTCCTAGGCTACTTCCACTCTTGCGGTAATCCGATGCATGTCTCTTCTAAATGCCCGAAAAATCCACTGAAAAATTTCATATTTTTCATAATTTTTTGGCGGAAATCCATTTTTTTTTAAATAATTTTCTCCAATTCAGGGTTGATTCCAGGCATATACGATATAGTTTTGGAATCTACTAGTCCTAGGCTACTTCCACTCTTGCGGTAACCCGCTTCATGTCTTTGCTAAATGTCCAAAAAATCTACATAAACATTTCATATGTTTCATAATTTTTTGGCGGAAATCCAATTTTTTTTAAATAATTTTCTCCAATCCAGGGCTGATTCTAGACAGATACGATATAGTTTTGGAATCAACTAGTCCTAGGCTACTTCCACACTGGCGGTGACCCGATTCATGTCTTTTCTAAATGTCCGAAAACTCCACTTAAAAATTTCATATTTTTCATAATTTTTTGGCGGAAATCCAATTTTTTCAAAGAAAAATTTCTCCAATCCAGGGCTGACTCCAGACATACACGATATATTTTTGGAATTTACTAGTTCTGTGCTTCTTCCACTTCGGGTGTAACCTGAGTCGTGTCTTTTCTAAATGTCCGAAAAATCCACTTAAAAGTTGGATATTTTTCATAATTTTTTGGCGGAAATCCAATTTTTCAAAAAAAATTTTCTCCAACGAAGAGCTGGTGCCAGATATATACAATATAGTTTTGGAATCTACTAGTCCGAATCTACTTCCACTTTTGCGGTAATCCGATTCATGTCTTTTCTAAATGTCCAAAAAATCCACTTAAAAATTTCATATTCCAATTTTTTTAAAATAATTTTCTCCTATTCAGCGCTGACTCCAGACATACACGATATAGTTTTGGAATCTACTAGCCTTAAGCTACACCCGCTCTTGCGGTAACCCGATTCATGTATTTTCTAAATGTCCGAAAAATCCACTTAAACGTTTCATATGTTTCATAATTTTTTGGCGGAAATCCAATTTTTTTTAACTAATTTTCTCCAATCCAGGGCTGATTCCAGACAGATACGATATAGTTTTGGAATCAACTAGTCCTAGGCTAATTCTACACTGGCGGTGACCCGATTCATGTCTTTTCTAAATGTCCGAAAAATCCACTTAAAAATTTCATATTTTTCATAATTTTTTGGCGGAAATCCAATTTTTTCAAAGAAAAATTTCTCCAATCCAGGGCTGACTCCAGACATACACGATATATTTTTGGAATTTACTAGTTCTGTGCTTCTTCCACTTCGGGTGTAACCTGAGTCGTGTCTTTTCTAAATGTCCGAAAAATCCACTTAAAAGTTGGATAGTTTTCGTAACTTTTTGGCGGAAATCCAATTTTTTCAAAAATTTTTTTCTCCAATCCAGTGCTGATTCCAGACATATACGATATGTTTTTGGAATCTACTAGTCCTATGCTATTTCCACACTGGCGGTGACCCGATTCATGTCTTTTCTAAATGTCCGAAAAATCCACTTAAAAATTTCATATTTTTCATAATTTTTTGGCGGATATCCAATTTTTTTAAAATAATTTTCTCCAATCCAGGGCTGATTCCAGATATATACAATATATTTTTGGAATCTACTAGTCCTAGGCTCCTTCCACTCTTGCGGTAATCCGATGCATGTCTTTTCTAAATGCCCGAAAAATCCACTGAAAAATTTCATATTTTTCATAATTTTTTGGCGGAAATCCAATTTTTTTTAAATAATTTTCTCCAATCCAGGGCTGATTCCAGACATATACAATATATTTTTGGAATCTACTAGTCCTAGGCTACTTCCACTCTTGCGGTGATCCGATGCATGTCTTTTCTAAATGCCCGAAAAATCCACTGAAAAATTTCATATTTTTCATAATTTTTTGGCGGAAATCCAATTTTTTTTAAATAATATTCTCCAATTCAGGGTTGATTTCAGGCATATAAGATATAGTTTTGGAATCTACTAGTCCTAGGCTACTTCCAATCTGGCGGTGACCCGATTCATGTCTTTGCTAAATGTCCGAAAAATCTACATAAACATTTCATATGTTTCATAATTTTTTGGCGGAAATCCAATTTTTTTTAACTAATTTTCTCCAATCCAGGGCTGATTCCAGACAGATACGATATAGTTTTGGAATCAACTAGTCCTAGGCTAATTCTACACTGGCGGTGACCCGATTCATGTCTTTTCTAAATGTCCGAAAAATCCACTTAAAAATTTCATATTTTTCATAATTTTTTGGCGGAAATCCAATTTTTTCAAAGAAAAATTTCTCCAATCCAGGGCTGACTCCAGACATACACGATATATTTTTGGAATTTACTAGTTCTGTGCTTCTTCCACTTTGGGTGTAACCTGAGTCGTGTCTTTTCTAAATGTCCGAAAAATCCACTTAAAAGTTGGATATTTTTCGTAACTTTTTGGCGGAAATCCAATTTTTTCAAAAATTTTTTCTCCAATCCAGTGCTGATTCCAGACATATGCGATATAGTTTTGGAATCTACTAGCCCTAGGCTACTCGCGCTCAGGCGGTAATCCGATTCATGTCTTTTCTAAATGCCCGAAAAAACCACTGAAAAATTTCATATTTTTCATAATTTTTTGGCGGAAATCCAATTTTTTTAAAATAATTTTCTCCAATTCAGGGCTGATTCCAGGCATACACGATATATTTTTGGAATTTACTGGTTCTGTGCTTCTTCCACTTCCGGTGTAACCCGAGTCGTGTCTTTTCTAAATGTCCGAAAAATCTACTTAAATGTTGAATATTTTTTATAATTTTTTGGCGGAAATCCAATTTTTCAAAAAAAATTTTCTCCAACGAAGAGCTGGTGCCAGATATATACAATATAGTTTTGGAATCTACTAGTCCGAATCTACTTCCACTTTTGCGGTAATCCGATTCATGTCTTTTCTAAATGTCCTAAAAATCTACATAAACATGTTTCATAATTTTTTGGCGGCAATCCAATTTTTTTAAAATAATTTTCTCCAAATCAGGGCTGACTCCAGACAGATACGATATAGTTTTGGAATCAACTAGTCATAGGCTACTTCCACACTGGCGGTGACCCGATTCATGTCTTTTCTAAATGTCCGAAAAATCCACTTAAAAATTTCATATTTTTCATAATTTTTTGGCGGAAATCCAATTTTTTCAAAGAAAAATTTCTCCAATCTAGGGCTGAATCCAGACATACAAGATATATTTTTGGAATTTACTAGTTCTGTGCTTCTTCCGCTTCGGGTGTAACCTGAGTCGTGTCTTTTCTAACTGTCCGAAAAATCCACTTAAATGTTAGATATTTTTCGTAACTTTTTGGCGGAAATCCAATTTTTTCAAAAATTTTTTTCTGCAATCCAGTGCTGATTCCAGACATATGCGATATAGTTTTGGAATCTACTAGCCCTAGGCTAGTCGCACTCAGGCGGCAGTCCGATTCATGTCTTTTCTGAATGCCCGAAAAATCCACTTAAAAATTTCATATTTTTCATTATTTTTTGGCGGAAATACAATTTTTGCAAAGAAAAATTTCTCCAATCCAGGGCTGACTCCAGACATACACGATCTATTTTTGGAATTTACTGGTTCTGTGCTTCTCCCACTTCGGGTGTAACCTGAGTCGTGTCGTTTCTAACTGTCCGAAAAATCCACTTAAATGTTGGATATTTTTCGTAACTTTTTGGCGGAAATCCAATTTTTTCAAAAATTTTTTTCTCCAATCCAGTGCTGATTCCAGACATATACGATATGTTTTTGGAATCTACTAGTCCTATGCTATTTCCACACTGGCGGTGACCCGATTCATGTCTTTTCTAAATGTCCGAAAAATCCACTTAAAAATTTCATATTTTTCATAATTTTTTGGCGGAAATCCAATTTTTTTAAAATAATTTTCTCCAATCCAGGGCTGACTCCAGACATATACAATATATTTTTGGAATCTACTAGTCCTAGGCTACTTCCACTCTTGCGGTAATCCGATGCATGTCTCTTCTAAATGCCCGAAAAATCCACTGAAAAATTTCATATTTTGCATAATTTTTTGGCGGAAATCCATTTTTTTTTAAATAATTTTCTCCAATTCAGGGTTGATTCCAGGCATATACGATATAGTTTTGGAATCTACTAGTCCTAGGCTACTTCCACTCTTGCGGTAACCCGCTTCATGTCTTTGCTAAATGTCCAAAAAATCTACATAAACATTTCATATGTTTCATAATTTTTTGGCGGAAATCCAATTTTTTTTAAATAATTTTCTCCAATCCAGGGCTGACTCCAGACAGATACGATATAGTTTTGGAATCAAGTAGTCCTAGGCTACTTCCACACTGGCGGTGACCCGATTCATGTCTTTTCTAAATGTCCGAAAACTCCACTTAAAAATTTCATATTTTTCATAATTTTTTGGCGGAAATCCAATTTTTTCAAAGAAAAATTTCTCCAATCCAGGGCTGACTCCAGACATACACTATATATTTTTGGAATTTACTAGTTCTGTGCTTCTTCCACTTCGGGTGTAACCTGAGTCGTGTCTTTTCTAAATGTCCGAAAAATCCACTTAAAAGTTGGATATTTTTCATAATTTTTTGGCGGAAATCCAATTTTTTTAAAATAATTTTCTCCAATTCAGGGCTGATTCCAGGCATACACGATATATTTTTGGAATTTACTGGTTCTGTGCTTCTTCCACTTCCGGTGTAACCCGAGTCGTGTCTTTTCTAAATGTCCGAAAAATCTACTTAAATGTTGCATATTTTTTATAATTTTTTGGCGGAAATCCAATTTTTCAAAATAAATTTTCTCCAACGAAGAGCTGGTGCCAGATATATACAATATAGTTTTGGAATCTACTAGTCCGAATCTACTTCCACTTTTGCGGTAATCCGATTCATGTCTTTTCTAAATGTCCAAAAAATCCACTTAAAAATTTCATATTCCAATTTTTTTTAAATAATTTTCTCCTATTCAGCGCTGACTCCAGACATACACGATATAGTTTTGTAATCTACTAGCCCTAAGCTACACCCGCTCTTGCGGTAACCCGATTCATGTATTTTCTAAATGTCCGAAAAATCCACTTAAACGTTTCATATGTTTCATAATTTTTTGGCGGAAATCCAATTTTTTTAAAATAATTTTCTCTAATTCAGGGCTGACTCCAGACATACACGATATAGTTTTAGAATCTACTAGTCCTAAGCTATACCCGCTCTTGCGGTAACCCGATTCATGTCTTTGCTAAATGTCCTAAAAATCTACATAAACATGTTTCATAATTTTTTGGCGGCAATCCAATTTTTTTTAAATAATTTTCTCCAATCCAGGGCTGATTCCAGACATATACGATATGTTTTTGGAATCTACTAGTCCTATGCTACTTCCACACTGGCGGTGACCCGATTCTATCTTTTCTAAATGTCCGAAAAATCCACTTAAAAATTTCATATTTTTCATAATTTTTTGGCGGAAATCCAATTTTTTTTAAATAATTTTCTCCAATCCAGGGCTGATTCCAGACATATACAATATATTTTTGGAATCTACTAGTCCTAGGCTACTTCCACTCTTGCGGTAATCCGATGCATGTCTTTTCTAAATGCCCGAAAAATTTCATATTTTTCATAATTTTTTGGCGGAAATCCAATTTTTCACAAAAATTTTCTCCAACGAAGAGCTGGTGCCAGATATATACAATATAGTTTTGGAATCTACTAGTCCGAATCTACTTCCACTTTTGCGGTAATCCGATTCATGTATTTTCTAAATGTCCGAAAAATCCACTTAAACGTTTCATATGTTTCATAATTTTTTGGCGGAAATCCAATTTTTTTAAAATAATTTTCTCCAATTCAGGGCTGACTCCAGACATACACGATATAGTTTTAGAATCTACTAGTCCTAAGCTACACCCGCTCTTGCGGTAACCCGATTCATGTCTTTGCTAAATGTCCTAAAAATCTACATAAACATGTTTCATAATTTTTTGGCGGAAATCCAATTTTTTTTAAATAATTTTCTCCAATCCAGGGCTGACTCCAGACAGATACGATATAGTTTTGGAATCAAGTAGTCCTAGGCTACTTCCACACTGGCGGTGACCCGATTCATGTCTTTTCTAAATGTCCGAAAAATCCACTTAAAAATTTCATATTTTTCATAATTTTTTGGCGGAAATCCAATTTTTTCAAAGAAAAATTTCTCCAATCCAGGGCTGACTCCAGACATACACGATATATTTTTGGAATTTACTAGTTCTGTGCTTCTTCCACTTCGGGTGTAACCTGAGTCGTGTCTTTTCTAAATGTCCGAAAAATCCACTTAAAAGTTGGATATTTTTCATAATTTTTTGGCGGAAATCCAATTTTTTTAAAATAATTTTCTCCAATTCAGGGCTGATTCCAGGCATACACGATATATTTTTGGAATTTACTGGTTCTGTGCTTCTTCCACTTCCGGTGTAACCCGAGTCGTGTCTTTTCTAAATGTCCGAAAAATCTACTTAAATGTTGCATATTTTTTATAATTTTTTGGCGGAAATCCAATTTTTCAAAATAAATTTTCTCCAACGAAGAGCTGGTGCCAGATATATACAATATAGTTTTGGAATCTACTAGTCCGAATCTACTTCCACTTTTGCGGTAATCCGATTCATGTCTTTTCTAAATGTCCAAAAAATCCACTTAAAAATTTCATATTCCAATTTTTTTTAAATAATTTTCTCCTATTCAGCGCTGACTCCAGACATACACGATATAGTTTTGTAATCTACTAGCCCTAAGCTACACCCGCTCTTGCGGTAACCCGATTCATGTATTTTCTAAATGTCCGAAAAATCCACTTAAACGTTTCATATGTTTCATAATTTTTTGGCGGAAATCCAATTTTTTTAAAATAATTTTCTCCAATTCAGGGCTGACTCCAGACATACACGATATAGTTTTAGAATCTACTAGTCCTAAGCTATACCCGCTCTTGCGGTACCCCGATTCATGTCTTTGCTAAATGTCCTAAAAATCTACATAAACATGTTTCATAATTTTTTGGCGGCAATCCAATTTTTTTTAAATAATTTTCTCCAATCCAGGGCTGATTCCAGACATATACGATATGTTTTTGGAATCTACTAGTCCTATGCTACTTCCACACTGGCGGTGACCCGATTCTATCTTTTCTAAATGTCCGAAAAATCCACTTAAAAATTTCATATTTTTCATAATTTTTTGGCGGAAATCCAATTTTTTTTAAATAATTTTCTCCAATCCAGGGCTGATTCCAGACATATACAATATATTTTTGGAATCTACTAGTCCTAGGCTACTTCCACTCTTGCGGTAATCCGATGCATGTCTTTTCTAAATGCCCGAAAAATCCACTGAAAAATTTCATATTTTTCATAATTTTTTGGCGGAAATCCAATTTTTTTTAAATAATATTCTCCAATTCAGGGTTGATTTCAGGCATATACGATATAGTTTTGGAATCTACTAGTCCTAGGCTACTTCCAATCTGGCGGTGACCCGATTCATGTCTTTTCTAAATGTCCTAAAAATCTACATAAACATGTTTCATAATTTTTTGGCGGAAATCCAATTTTTTTAAAATAATTTTCTCCAATTCAGGGCTGATTCCAGGCATACACGATATATTTTTGGAATTTACTGGTTCTGTGCTTCTTCCACTTCCGGTGTAACCCGAGTAGTGTCTTTTCTAAATGTCCGAAAAATCTACTTGAATGTTGCATATTTTTTATAATTTTTTGGCGGAAATCCAATTTTTCAAAAAAAATTTTCTCCAACGAAGAGCTGGTGCCAGATATATACAATATAGTTTTGGAATCTACTAGTCCGAATCTACTTCCACTTTTGCGGTAATCCGATTCATGTATTTTCTAAATGTCCGAAAAATCCACTTAAACGTTTCATATGTTTCATAATTTTTTGGCGGAAATCCAATTTTTTTAAAATAATTTTCTCCAATTCAGGGCTGACTCCAGATATACACGATATAGTTTTAGAATCTACTAGTCCTAAGCTACACCCGCTCTTGCGGTAACCCGATTCATGTCTTTGCTAAATGTCCTAAAAATCTACATAAACATGTTTCATAATTTTTTGGCGGAAATCCAATTTTTTTTAAATAATTTTCTCCAATCCAGGGCTGACTCCAGACAGATACGATATAGTTTTGGAATCAAGTAGTCCTAGGCTACTTCCACACTGGCGGTGACCCGATTCATGTCTTTTCTAAATGTCCGAAAAATCCACTTAAAAATTTCATATTTTTCATAATTTTTTGGCGGAAATCCAATTTTTTCAAAGAAAAATTTCTCCAATCCAGGGCTGACTCCAGACATACACGATATATTTTTGGAATTTACTAGTTCTGTGCTTCTTCCACTTCGGGTGTAACCTGAGTCGTGTCTTTTCTAAATGTCCGAAAAATCCACTTAAAAGTTGGATATTTTTCATAATTTTTTGGCGGAAATCCAATTTTTTTTAAATAATTTTCTCCAATTCAGGGCTGATTCCAGGCATACACGATATATTTTTGGAATTTACTGGTTCTGTGCTTCTTCCACTTCCGGTGTAACCCGAGTCGTGTCTTTTCTAAATGTCCGAAAAATCTACTTAAATGTTGCATATTTTTTATAATTTTTTGGCGGAAATCCAATTTTTCAAAATAAATTTTCTCCAACGAAGAGCTGGTGCCAGATATATACAATATAGTTTTGGAATCTACTAGTCCGAATCTACTTCCACTTTTGCGGTAATCCGATTCATGTCTTTTCTAAATGTCCAAAAAATCCACTTAAAAATTTCATATTCCAATTTTTTTTAAATAATTTTCTCCTATTCAGCGCTGACTCCAGATATACACGATATAGTTTTAGAATCTACTAGTCCTAAGCTACACCCGCTCTTGCGGTAACCCGATTCATGTATTTTCTAAATGTCCGAAAAATCCACTTAAACGTTTCATATGTTTCATAATTTTTTGGCGGAAATCCAATTTTTTTAAAATAATTTTCTCCAATTCAGGGCTGACTCCAGACATACACGATATAGTTTTAGAATCTACTAGTCCTAAGCTATACCCGCTCTTGCGGTAACCCGATTCATGTCTTTGCTAAATGTCCTAAAAATCTACATAAACATGTTTCATAATTTTTTGGCGGCAATCCAATTTTTTTTAAATAATTTTCTCCAATCCAGGGCTGATTCCAGACATATACGATATGTTTTTGGAATCTACTAGTCCTATGCTACTTCCACACTATCGGTGACCCGATTCTATCTTTTCTAAATGTCCGAAAAATCCACTTAAAAATTTCATATTTTTCATAATTTTTTGGCGGAAATCCAATTTTTTTTAAATAATTTTCTCCAATCCAGGGCTGATTCCAGACATATACAATATATTTTTGGAATCTACTAGTCCTAGGCTACTTCCACTCTTGCGGTAATCCGATGCATGTCTTTTCTAAATGCCCGAAAAATCTACTTGAATGTTGCATATTTTTTATAATTTTTTGGCGGAAATCCAATTTTTCAAAAAAAATTTTCTCCAACGAAGAGCTGGTGCCAGATATATACAATATAGTTTTGGAATCTACTAGTCCGAATCTACTTCCACTTTTGCGGTAATCCGATTCATGTATTTTCTAAATGTCCGAAAAATCCACTTAAACGTTTCATATGTTTCATAATTTTTTGGCGGAAATCCAATTTTTTTAAAATAATTTTCTCCAATTCAGGGCTGACTCCAGACATACACGATATAGTTTTAGAATCTACTAGTCCTAAGCTACACCCGCTCTTGCGGTAACCCGATTCATGTCTTTGCTAAATGTCCTAAAAATCTACATAAACATGTTTCATAATTTTTTGGCGGAAATCCAATTTTTTTTAAATAATTTTCTCCAATCCAGGGCTGATTCCAGACATATACGATATGTTTTTGGAATCTACTAGTCCTAGGCTACTTCCACTCTGGCGGTGACCAGATTCATGTCTTTTCTAAATGTCCGAAAAATCCACTTAAAAATTTCATATTTTTCATAATTTTTTGGCGGAAATCCAATTTTTTTAAAATAATTTTCTCCACTCCAGGGCTGATTCCAGACATATACAATATATATTTGGAATCTACTAGTCCTAGGCTACTTCCACTCTTGCGGTAATCCGATGTATTTCTTTTCTAAATGCCCGAAAAATCCACTGAAAAATTTCATATTTTTCATAATTTTTTGGCGGAAATCCAATTTTTTTAAAATAATTTTCTCCAATTCACGGTTGATTCCAGGCATATACGATATAGTTTTGGAATCTACTAGTCCTAGGCTACTTCCACTCTGGCGGTGACCCGATTCATGTCTTTTCTAAATGTCCGAAAAATCCACTTAAAAATTTCATATTTTTCATAATTTTTTGGCGGAAATCCAATTTTTTCAAAGAAAAATTTCTCCAATCCAGGGCTGACTCCAGACATACACGTTATATTTTTGGAATTTACTGGTTCTGTGCTTCTTCCACTTCGGGTGTAACCCGAGTCGTGTCTTTTCTAAATGTCCGAAAATCTACTTAAATGTTGCATATTTTTTATAATTTTTTGGCGGAAATCCAATTTTTCAAAAAAAATTTTCTCCAATGAAGAGCTGGTGCCAGACATATACAATATAGTTTTGGAATCTACTAGTCCGAATCTACTTCCACTTTTGCGGTAATCCGATTCATGTCTTTTCTAAATGTCCAACAAATCCACTTAAAAATGTCATATTCCAATTTTTTAAAAATAATTTTCTCCTATTCAGGGCTGACTCCAGACATGCACGATATAGTTTTGGAATCTACTAGCCCTAAGCTACACCCGCTCTTGCGGTAACCCGATTCATGTCTTTTTTAAATGTCCGAAAAATCCACTTAAACGTTTCATATGTTTCATAATTTTTTGGCGGAAATCCAATTTTTTTTAAATAATTTACTCCAATTCAGGGCTGACTCCAGCCATACACGATATAGTTTTGGAATCTTCTAGTCCTAAGCTACACCCGCTCTTGCGGCAACCCGATTCATGTCTTTGCTAAATGTCCGAAAAATCTACATAAACATTTCATATGTTTCATAATTTTTTGGCGGAAATCCAATTTTTTTTAAATAATTTTCTCCAATCCAGGGCTGATTCCAGACATATACGATATATTTTTGGAATCTACTAGTACCAGGCTACTTCCACACCGGCGGTGACCCGATTCATGTCTTTTCTAAATGTCCGAAAAATCCACTTAAAAATTTCATATTTTTCATAATTTTTTGGCGCAAATCCAATTTTTTTAAAATAATTTTCTCCAATTCAGGGCTGATTCCAGGCATATACGATATAGTTTTGGAATCTACTAGTCCTAGGCTACTTCCACTCTGGCGGTGACCCGATTCATGTCTTTTCTAAATGTCCGAAAAATCCACTTAAAAATTTCATATTTTTCATAATTTTTTGGCGGAAATCCAATTTTTTCAGAGAAAATTTTCTCCAATCCAGGGCTAACTCCAGACATACACGATATATTTTTGGACTTTACTGGTTTTGTGCTTCTTCCTCTTCGGGTGTATCCCGAGTCGTGTCTTTTCTAAATGTCCGAAAAATCCACTTAAAAATTTCATATTTTTCATAATTTTTTTGGCGGAAATCCAATTTTTTCAAAGAAAATTTTCTCCAATCCAGGGCTGACTCCAGACATACACGATATATTTTTGGAATTTACTAGTTCTGTGCTTCTTCCACTTCGGGTGTAACCTGAGTCGTGTCTTTTCTAAACGTCCGAAAAATCCACTTAAAAGTTGGATATTTTTCATAATTTTTTGGCGGAAATCCAATTTTTTTAAAATAATTTTCTCCAATTCAGGGCTGATTCCAGGCATACACGATATATTTTTGGAATTTACTGGTTCTGTGCTTCTTCCACTTCCGGTGTAACCCGAGTCGTGTCTTTTCTAAATGTCCGAAAAATCTACTTAAATGTTGCATATTTTTTATAATTTTTTGGCGGAAATCCAATTTTTCAAAAAAAATTTTCTCCAACGAAGAGCTGGTGCCAGATATATACAATATAGTTTTGGAATCTACTAGTCCGAATCTACTTCCCCTTTTGCGGTAATCCGATTCATGTCTTTTCTAAATGTCCAAAAAATCCACTAATATAAGCACTCCAAAGGACTTATTTGATTTTTCTTTTGGTGCTTTATGTTGAAGCACTCCTGTAGTTGGAATAAAATCTTTGAGGTTCTTTTTACATTCTAGGTGCAACCAAATTGTCGCACTCTAGCTTTATTGACAGTTGAAGTAAAAATCAAGTCTCTTAATACTAAATACATTCTACTTATATACTACTTATGAGAATTTACTAGACTACTAATTCTTAAACTATTGCATGGGAATATTTTGGGTAATTTGATTTGACTTAAAACAAACCAGACATTCCCATGCATATGGTTGTAGCTAAACGTGTGCATCCACTTCAAGTGCCCTAAACGTTCGACACTTGCAATAGTGTCACTTTACACCATGCCGCCAATGGATTTGGATTATTTTATTCAAGTGTAATTTGTTTTGTTTAAATGTAACAGAACACTTGTTTTGGTCAGACACTTGAAATGGTGCAATCATTTTTCCTTTCCTAATAAGAATGTTCATATAATTTTTTTTTTTTTTTTTATATGGACATTCTTTTTACAAAGTATTTATATTTATTTTTATAGTTATGTATTATTAAGGTATTATTAAGGCGTATTTATGTATTATTACGGCGTATTTATGTATTATTAAGGCGTATTTATGTATTATGAAGGCGCCTTTAAAACTTACAAGTACTTGTATTTTATTTATTGTTATAAATTTTAAGTCTATTCTTATGTACTATTTGTTCTTTATTATTTATCTTATCTACTATAGTTACATTATTTCTTAGATATATGTTTTTAATTTCATATGGACCTTTATAGGATTCTTCCAACTTGTGTCCTGTTTCATTTTTTAATAATACAAAATCTCCTATACCTAAGTTGTAATCTAATGTATTCCTATCATATTTATCTTTTTGCCTAATTTTACTTATGTCTAATAATTGTTTTGCTCTCTTAAGTGCTACTTCTAACCTATATTTTGCCTCTTTGGCATAATCATCCACATTATATAGTGGTGCAACTCTATCTATTTCATTGAAATCTTTAAAAATATTTGGTATTTTACTGAAAACTAGTTCGTAAGGACAGTAATTATGTACTGTCGATGGTGTTGTATTAAAACAGTAAGTAAAATACCTAAGCCACTCATCCCAACCATCTTTATCTATTGATATGTAAGAACGTACATACTCGTTAAAAGTTCTATGAGTTCTTTCTATTGTACCTAATGTTTGGTGATGATGTGCTGTTGAAGTTAATTTTTCAATTTTTAATAGGTTGCAGAGTTCAGTCATAATAGAGTTTTTTTATTCTGTACCCATGTCCGTAATGAACGTCTTCATTGGTCCATAGGTAAGTATAAAATGTTCAAATATAGCTATGGCTACTGTTTTAGCGCTTTTGTCTTGTATTGGTATTGTTACTAAATACTTAGTTAGGTCGCATATTAGTGTTATTGCATATTCATTTCCTTGAATTGATCTAGGAAGTGGTCCTACTGTATCTACATATACCGTATCAAATGGTTTGTCAGGAGTTTCCGTGAGAATCATCGGACTTTTGATGTGATTGGTAGTTTTTACAACTTGACATTTATGACATGTTCTTACATATTTAGCAATGTCCTTTGTCATATTTTTCCAATAATAATAATTTCGTATCTTTTGTGTAGTTCTATATATTCCGCAATGTCCTCCATTTATTGGATCATCGTGGTACTTCAGCAAAATTTCAAGAATTGCCTTGGCATTCTTATTATCAATTTGGGTCACCTGATTGAGTAGCGCTACTCTAATTTTCTTCAATATTTTATTGCCCATAAATTTAAAATCATTATAAGAGATAAATTGGAAAATTTTCTCGCTAGGTGCCACTTGTAAATTATAAATGTTATGTTCACCGGCCACTTCTTCGAGCCTAGGGAAAAATTGTCCTAAGTCAAGATTCCCTTTAGTAAATAAATCATTTATTTGTATATATGCTACTATAGATTTTCCTCGTTTGATGTAGCATCTTCCGGGGGAAATCTTTTGTTTATAATATTTTCTGACGTCAGTATTGTTTAAAGGTACATATATACTGGGCTTATTATTTTCATTTTTATTGATTTTTTGCTGTTGAACTACTGTATTATCATTATTATTCTCCCGTTTATTTGTCATTGATCTGGTAGTGACTTTCAGTATTGAATTTGTCATATTCTTTAAGTCGTCAATGGTTATTCTTGATAACGCGTCTGCAATGTAATTATCTTTTCCCCTAAGATATTCAATGGTAAAGTCATATTCTTCTAGGTCGAGTCTCGTTCTTATTAGCTTTGAACTTGGATTTTTCATAGAAAATATGTATGGTCTAAAATGTGTAATGGCCCAATGGATGACGGTTAATTCTTGTTCAATAGTGGATTTGTTACTTTCGCCCTTCCTGAATGCTCTAGAGGCATATGCTATCGGAAGTTGTTTTCCATCGTACTCTTGTGTTAATACTACCCCACAAGCTTTTTTGCTTGCGTCTGTGGTTATGCAAAATTGTTTAGTGAAATCTGGATATTGGAGTAATGTTGGCTTCATTAACGCCTTTTTAAGGTATTCAAATGCGGAGTTGCATTCATTAGTCCATTCAAATTTTGTATTCTTCCTAGTTAGTTGTGTTAAATGTCTTGAATATTCCGAAAAATTTTTAATGAATCTTCGATAGTAGTTGCAAAAGCCAACGAATCTTTTTGCACCATCGCCGTCTGTTGGTTTAGGGTAATTTTCAATTATTGCATATTTAGTATCATCCGGCAGTATTCCTTTGTCAGTACACTTGTGACCAAGGTATGTAACTTCCTTCATGAAAAAGGAACATTTTTCTGGGTGTAGTTTCAGATTGCGTTTTCTACATAATTCGAAAACTTCTCTTAGGTTTGAAACCATATGTTTCTCTGAACATCCTAATACAACTAAATCATCCATATACAGGAAGGCTTGATTGGGTTGTAATCCGCTAAAGGCTAGTGTCATCATTCGTTGAAAAGAATTAGGTGCCACTTTTAGACCATATGGTAATCTTGTGAATCTGTATGAACCATTATTTGTTGAAAATGAGGTTAAATCTCTAGATTTATCCTCTAAACCAATCTGGTGAAATCCAGACATTAAATCTAAACAAGAAAAGTATTTTGCTCTACCTAGTTGGTCCAATATATCATCTATTCTAGGTAGTGGAAATTTGTCTGCTATTAGTTTCTTATTTATCTGTCTATAATCTATGACAAGTCTCCATCTTTTGTTTTCAGAATTTGGAAGTGATTTCTTGGGTACTAATAAGATTGGACTGTTTTATTCAGAATAAGACGGTTCTACTATTTTGTCAGTTATTAATTTGTTAACTTGTCTGTATGTGTATGTGGTATTCTGTAGTTCTTTATATATACCGGTGTTTGATCTTTTACTCTTAACTTTTGTTCATAAAAATTGTTAGTGCTTATTGATTCTGTTTCTATTCCAAAAATATCATTGTATTCAGAGCATATTTCAGTTAATATTTTGCTGAAAGGTTTTGGAAAATTTTTCTGTAATATTTGTAGTGTTTTTGATTTTCTTTTTGTGTTACTATTATTCTTACTTGTGATTATATCATAGTCTGACCTTTTTTCTGTTAATATGTTATTCAGATTTATTGTTGAGTTAGTGTCATTAGTATTTAATAAACGAATATAAGCATGGTATTGGTTCCTGATTTGGTACGAATAATTCAGATTCTGTTGAGTGTATAGTTATTTTACGTATAACTTCTGGCCTTGCTGGTAAGACAATGGCATTATTATTATTTATAAGTGGTATTTTTATATCATGTGGTATATTTGATGGTCTTAGGATGAGATAATCAAATTCGTCATTAAACTCTAAAACACAATTGTATTTTTTCATAAAGTCCGTTCCAATTATACCGTCGCATGGTATCGGAAATTCATCATTTACTACATGAAAGTTGTGTGGTATATGGAAATTTTGGGTTCGTAACTCAAAAAATTTAGTTACTAAAGATTTTATTTCACCTTTTCCTATTCCACTCAGTGTCGTTATTTTATTTCTATTGATCTCGGTTAATTTTAAATATTTTGATTTCACTAATGAAATATCTGCTCCAGTATCTACTAACAATGTTATTCGAATATTTGTGTTATTGATATAAGCATTAATATAAAAACAAAAGTTAAGGTTAACATTATATATTTTTGACTTTATTGGTCTGATCCTAGGGGAGGATTCGAGTTTTCCGAATCTCTTTCATTGCTTGACGTTATATTTATCTAATTTCTGTTTCTACCGTTATTAGTTCGTCTTTGATTGTAAGAATTATTGTTATTTCTGTTGTTATTGTTATTGCTCCTATTATTGTTTCGTGTGTAATTGTTTCGTCCACGGAAGCTATTATAATTTCTACGATATGAATTATTATTATTTGGTCGTTGTTTGAAATGTAAAATGGATTTTTGTTGTCCAGTAGCTTCAGTACAACTGCTGACAAATTTGCTAATTGCCTTATTCATGTTATTAAACTGTCCATCTTCCATGATAAGTTTTACCTTATCAGTGCTGCAGTTTCTCGTGAGTGCTTTCACAGCTACTTGTGTGGAATATTTACTGGCTAGTTCAGTTGATAGACCGTCATTTTAATTTATTAATAATTTCAGAAATTGTGTTCTCATTGTCTAAAAGGTTCCTAGCGTTTCCCTTTAGTTTTGTCTTGATAAGTGAAATTGCAACGGATTCATGAGTTCCTTTTATGGAATCTACTAAGGACAATGAGTCAAGGAAAGAACGTAAGTTCTCAGGCTTGCCATCAAAATCCGTGATTAACTTGGAGGCGGTGTTGAGAAATTCTATAATTGTTTGTGACATTTTGTTGTTTGTTTGTTTAAAATTTACTTTTTCATGTAAACTTTCTGGTAAATAAATTTTCAAATCTTTCTTTGATGCTATTGTTAATATTTTATTTCTGATATCAATAAAAAATGCGTCTGCTGCAACTTTGTGTGAGAGTGTTAGTCGTTCATAATTAACGTTTAAAATTATTCTTATTTGCTCTAAACAATGCAAAAGAATGTCAAAATGTTTGTGTATTGTATCATCTTTTATAGGTCTGTCTATATTAAGACATTTATAAGATTTTTCAAATGTTATTTTAATATTTCGACATTTATCTAAAATACTTTGCCAATCCATACCATAAATAACTGTTCAATATTTTAATGGCCCCACTTCTTTATCATGAATACTTATCCTGTTCTACCATTTTCCTAGTTTCTAAATCTTTTCTATTTGGGACTCTGTCTATTCCCATCTCTTTCCATAAGTTAGAAAGCTATTGTAAGAATATTTCCTTTCCCGTTTCTTCATCCTTATTTTTGTTTTGTGACCAATTAATACGGTTTTTTGGTTTCTTTGGCATTTTGAAAAATAATAATGTTATTTTAAAATAATTAAATTTTATCTAATTCATTGGCTCTGCTGGTATATTTCTTTTTTAACCTACGGCTATGCATCATGTAAATGTGTAGTGCAAAATTCAATCCAATTAGTATTACTATTATTATTAAACAAATTTCTACTGTATGTAAATCTACTGTACCCTGTGTCAATTCTACTTCATTGGCTGATGGCCTATCTAATTTTGTCTGAGACTGACCCATTTTCCATTAAAGGTCCAACAAAATTTATTATTATCTATTTTTTTTTCTTTAGTTACTATTTGTTTTTTTTATTTACATTGTTTTCAGTTTGAAATTCCTATTATACTCTTAACATATTAAATTTAATTATAAATTTGTCTCTTATTATGACATTTAACAATTTTTACTAATTTTGTAAAAAAAAAATTCTTGCCACGAGTGGTTAACGCTTACTGGCTCTAAGGGTGCGGATGAAACGCACACCAATTTTAATTGTTATTATTATTTATGTGTATATATTTTTATTTTTTATATAGGAATCCATAAGGGATTCCAGTTTACCTATCCTCTGCCAGATAGCTGAACCTCTTTCACAGCTTGGTGGTGGATCCCGCTGTGCCTCTCGGAGCAATATTGCCTTCTTTCCCTTGAGGCGTTGAGTATATCCTCCTCTTCTCTTTGGCTTCTTTATTTTAGGTCATCTGGGGTCTTTTTGGTTTCCTGTTGCCTCTTCTATTGCACCTTTTGGCCAGATGTTACTTTCAAGAGCACTCTCATAGAATTTTATTTTGTTTTGGGTGCTCTTTAATATAAGCACTCCAAAGGACTTATTTTATATTTCTTTGGGTGCTCTATGTTGAAGCAGTCCAAAGGACTGGCAGGATCGCCATGTAGTTGGAATAAAATCTTTGAGGTTCTTTTTACATTCTAGGTGCAACCAAATTGTCGCACTCTAGCTTTATTGACAGTTGAAGTAAAAATCAAGTCTCTTAATACTAAATACATTCTACTTATATACTACTTATGAGAATTTACTAGACTACTAATTCTTAAACTATTGCATGGGAATATTTTGGGTAATTTGAGTTGGCTTAAAGCAAACCAGACATTCCCATGTATATGGTCGTAGCTAAACGTTTGCATCCACTTCAAGTGCCCTAAACGTTCGACACTTGCAATAGTGTCACTTTACACCATGCCGTCAATGGGCACTCAGTTGTATTTACTTATTTTATTCAACTGTAATTTGTTTTGTTTAAGTGTAACAGAACACTTGTTTTAGTCAGACACTTGGAATGGTGCAATCATGCTACAGATTATATTAACAAATGCCTTTTCAGCACCTTATCATCACCAGTCAATATGTTCTACAGAGAGTAATCATCGTGCATTGAATGAATATTTTTTAAATTTTGTAGATGATTATGAATGGGAGAAATGGGTAGCATACTATACATTTACATATAATACGACACCACATACTGACACAAACTACTCACCTTACGAATTGATTTACGGTAAACTAGCAGCATTACCAACAGACAACATAAAAAAACAAATAAATGTTCTGACATAGAAAATTACGAAAATGAAATAAAACTAAGATTAAAAAGATCATTAGAAAATGCTAAAAAAAATTATAGACATAGCTAAACAAAAATCAAAAGAAGTTTATGACACAAATACTAGTAATTTTAAGACATACAAGGGACCTTATAAAAAAATAATAAAAGGACTAGGAGTAAATTCCATACCTTAAGGTTGATAATTTAGAAAAAATCTAACATAATAATATACTTAAATTAAACAATTATATTTTAGTTTTCGAAATTAAGGTCTAATATTGTTTTTATTTTTTATTTTTTCCGATATTAATTAAAATTTTAATATCGGAAAAAATAAAAACAATATTAGACCTTAATTTTGAAAAATAAAATATAATTCTTTAATAAATCAAAAGGTCGAAAAATCAGTTAAATAATCAATATACTTAAATTGTACAAACCTAAATAATAAAACAAAAATTTTAAATATTATATAAGAACAATTTATTATATTAAGTATTCAAGAATGATTGTAAACAATAACCGTCTAATTCATAATACATTATAACCCTACAAGAAATGTGTGACCGAAACTAATACACACAAAATATTTTTACAAATACATTTGTATGAATTTGACATTATAACAAACATACGATTGTCATTGATGACAGAAAAATTCATCAACGCTGACCAATTGTGTTGCATTTTTTCGATATATACGGATTTTGTTTTTGTAAGGTAAGTAATTTCTGTGAATCCCCATAAGGTTGGTATAACACATTTTGATTCGGTTGCAATTGCAAATAAATAAAATAATAATTTATTAAGTTTAAAAATTTTATTTAAAGTGAAAAAAGTGAATTTGAAAAAAAAGATTTAAATAATAATAATACTAATATGTTTTATACCTGAGTGATTCAGGAAATATCTTCAATTCCGAAGATTTCAGCGGAGAAATGAGAACTTCGTACTCGTTGGGAGACAATCACTTACCAAAAGATAATTTTTTTAAATCGAATTTACTGACAATTTTTTCATTTTAGGCATTATGGACTCCTGAAAGACCTATTAGATGGTCAAAATAAGTTGAGTGCCAAAATAGATAAAATTGAGAAAGACCAAAAAACGCTTTCAAACTCTGTAGAACAAATTCTAAGCAACCAGGACGTACTAAGTAAAGAGCAGGTTATTCTCACAGAGAACCAGCAAAATATTGCCGATAAGTTGGATTCGATTGCAGTGACTGTAATGGTGTTTTTTTTTTCTGAAATAAAATGTTACACCTTTATTATGTACATTTTTATAATGTTTACCCCACATTTTAAAGATGTCGCATTTTTATCGGTCAGAATAGAACATAAAATCACAACAGTGTAACATTTCTTTTTTTTTTAAAAAGAAGAAGCAGATAGCTCCCTGGTAAGATCGTTTGATATAAGACAATGAATATCTCTCAAAAAGACCAATGGCACTGTTTAAGAACATAACAAACAAAACACACACACAATACACATTTGTTAATTACTTAATTACTTAATTTTAATTTTTTTTTATTCATTTGTCATTTCACAATTTTATTAACCCCAATTAATATTTGCTGACAATGTATGTATGTTGCTAAGCCAACAATATTTTACACACAATACAGTTCAATAAACTAATTATGCTAAGGTTTTATTTTAAGCCAATGTATATTTATGACCTAGTTATTAATTTATATAAAAAAACAGAATTGGTAGTTGAACACTTGTGTTTTCTTTTCATACGGAACAATATTCTTCAGGTTTCAAGTGCCTGTAAGATTAAATATAGGGATCTTAGTCATAGTTCAAATTTATGTGTTTGAACTTCCAACTACTAACCAGTTCCACAAACAATTTGGTGACACCGACACCTTATAAGCCATCTAACTCTAACAGAGGACAATTATAAAACAGCATGGACACTTCTTCAGGAGCATTACAACAACAAAAGGATTCTGTTGAAAGAATCCTGAATCAACCAAAGGGCACGTTATCAACTGCCCCACTTAAAGCTCTGCATGACACAACAAAAGAGTGCATGTTAGCACTCAACAATTTGAATATTGACACCTCAACATGGGATGCCATTCTCATTCAGATACTTCAGAAGAAGTTGGATCACACTCTTTACATTCGGTTTATGCAATCACTATTAAACCCTAAAGAGGTCCCGACCATTAAAGAGCTATTTGAATTCTTAGAGAGACAATTTGAATCGATGGAGTCAATTGGTAAAACATCAAGCACCTTTCAAAATTCAAGCAAGGCTGTTTTTCCATCGCAGCAGTAGAGAATAATAGCAGCTGCAAGTTATGTCACAAGTCTGATCATCTAGCCAAAACGTGTACTTACGGCACCTGCAAGAGGTGTAACAACAAGCACAACAGAAGCATCGCTGTACATTGACGGTGTCGGAAAGACCCAGAAGAGGGCACACCGCCGTGTAAACCTTCAAGTGATGTCCCGGAGTCATGGCTACTCAACAAATTTGGAAGCGTTCATATTGCCAACCATAATCCCTGCACAGCCTAGTCGCATCATCGATGTCTCCACTTGGGAAATCCCAAAGGACATTCACCTGGCAGACCCCAAATTCCAACTCCCGGAAAAAATAGACATCCCTCTTGGCGCTGAATTTTACTTTAGCCTGGTACGACCTGGAATAATAAAATTAAACAACAACTGTCCTGTACTTCAAAATACGTCACTCGGCTGGATTATCGGCGGTTTAGTAAAACAGCACACTGAACCTAGCTCATACTCATCTTTAGCTTGTGCAATCCTCAACAAGGAATCTTCACTGGAAGAAGCAATTGAACAGTTGTGGAAACTCGATGAAATAGACACAACTGAAAGGACCATGTCTCCAGCAGAAAACCTTTGTGAGGCCTATTTCAAACAGTTTGTTCAGATTGACCCGAGCGGCCGCTTCATGGTCAAGATTCCATTTAAGGAAAATCCTACTGCATTAGGACTATCGCATAAGACAACGTACAACAGGTTCATCAGTTTGAAGAAGCGACTTCAAAAAAATGAAAAACTGCGAGATGAGTGTACAAGGTTCATGAGAGAATATGAACAACTGGGTCACATGGAAAAGGTCAACAACAGCGAGATCCCGAACCCAAGGTACTTCATTCCGTATCATTGTATTCTAAGGCCAGAAAGCACCTCAACAAAACTTCGAGTAGTATTCGATGCATCAGCAAAGACGTCAACAGGGTATTCGCTAAATGATATAATGCATACCGGTTCAACTGTCTTACTCCGTTTTCGAATGCCAAAATTTGTTTTTACCACCGATGTCGAAAAAATGTACCGACAAATATTAATTGATCCCGGCGACTAGCAATATCAGCTAATCATTTGGAGGAGTATCCTGCTTTACCATTTAACTACTACAAACTGAACACTGTGACATACGGTACACGAGCTCTATACCTGGCCACCAGATGCTTAACCCAGATAGCAGAAGAAAACGACGAAAGGTACCCTCTTGGAGCTAAAATATTAAGACAAAATTTCTATGTCGATGATGATCTGGGTGGTTCAGACAGCCTACACTTGGCCAAAGAAACACAACGAGAGCTCAAAATCATCTTAGCAGCACATGGATTTCACTTAAAAAAATGGTCCTCAAATAATCCAAAACTTCTAGAAGCCATACCACATGATGACCGAATGATCAATTTGGATCTCAGTGAAGACACTAACAAACCAATAAAAACATTGGGACTACATTGGGTACCTCAGACTGACAATTTTTACATCAAGGTAAACCTCACTGAGCGCATAACAGCTTCAAAACGTACGGTAACCTCAGAGCTCGCAAAACGATTTGACCCGCTTGGTCTCCTAGCACCTGTATAAAAACAAAAAACACTGCGGCCCACAAGCTCTTCTAACCATAATGCGACAACGGTTTTGGCCAATAAAAGGGAAAATCACAGCGCGCTCAGTGGTCCAAAAATGTGTCAGATGTACTCGAGCGCGATCACAACTGCATCAATAAATCATGGGAAACTTAACCCAACCTAGAGTAGTGCCTTCCCGGCCCTTTATCAACTCCGGTGTAGACTATTGTGGTCCATTCTGGATACCCTACAGAATCAGGGGCAAAAAGCCAACAAAGGCCTACATAGCCGTATTCTGCTGTTTTACCACCAAGGCAGTTCATCTAGAACTGGTGTTTGATTTGTCAACAGAGTCATTCATCGGAGCTCTAAAACGCTTTATAGCTCGCCGCGGCCACTGCCAAAATATATTTTGTGACAATGCGACAAATTTCGTCGGTGCAAAAAACCTGCTGGATCTATCTGAAAGTATATACTCAGGTAAAGCGCAAGAAGCCATCATCACTACTTCAAGCGCTAAAGGAATACATTTCAGTTTCATCCCACCAAGAGCACCCCAATTCGGGGGCTTATGGTAAGCCGCTGTAAAATCTGCAAAACATTTACTGGTACGCAGTGTGTCGACCGAATCACTAACTTACGAAGAGTTGGAAACCATCATCATAGAAATTGAAGCCATATTAAACTCACGTCCATTGACTCCATTATCAAATGACCCAACTTGTCTAGAAGCGCTTACTCCTGGCCATTTTCTTATCGGTGAAGCTCTTACCTAACAAGTGGATAGCAGAGCCAAAAACCTTAAGGTATCAGGCATATCACATTGGAACCTTGTCTCCCAATTAAAACAACAGTTTTGGAAAAGATGATCCACGGAATACTTCAATATCGCTATAAATGGAAATACAAATCCAGTAATTTTAAAACAGGAGACATGGTGATTATAAAAGACGACAATCTACCGATAATGAAATGGCCGTTAGGAAGAATTCTCAATGTCTATCCAGGTGACGACGGTACCGTAAGAGTTGTAGAAGTAAAAACACTGAATGGCGTGTTTAAGCGACCAGTCAACCGATTGGCTCCGTTGTGCTCTGAAGATGAAAAAGAACCGTTAGAACAAAAAAGGTCGAAAGAAGACGAACGCAATCAGATTCCACAAAAACGAATCAAGACTCTAGACAAGTCGATAGTACTTACTTTAGTAATATCACTCCTACTCATCCCTGCAGTTTTATGCAATAACATAGCGGTCACAGAATTTCCGGACGATCCAGGACAACGAAGGAATGGCAACAGTTAAACTCATCACGGCAGAATGGAAATTAATGGTTTACTATGATCTTACGCCCTTCGTATCAGAAATAGATTCCTTGGCGTCAGGTTTGCAAACGCTGCAGCAACTATGTCTCACAATCAAAACACATTCGATGTGCAGTATTTACAACTGTTGCGGTGGGTTTTCGAGGGTGCCAAATGTAGGGGGTAGGAGAAATTTTATTTGCGTGGGTGTGCTAGAATAATAATGATGGGGCGAGCACTAGTCCTCATGTCCAGGGCACCGACCAAAGTACCCAATGGTCGTGCTACCCCATTATGTATAAATTTTGGTTATTTTTATGTTCGAAATGGTCAACTTTGTGTATACTGGGGATTGCCAATCCGCAGTAGGCCTGAAAGTAAAAGAAAAGGATAAATTAATAATTTATTTAAAAAAAAATGTAGTGGAACAATGCATACCATACCATTTTGACTTTATATTTCTAGAAAAATTAAACAGATGGTGTTCAGTGTTGGATAACGTTTAATGTGTAGTTTTACTATTGTGAATAAATCTCGTTTTGTTTATCATACATAACGTAGTAAGACGGATGAATAAAAGTAGATCCTTTTTGTTTTAATGTTTTAAGTGTTATATAGTGGGCGGGACAAATTAGTAAATGTGAAGGCAAAAAGGGATAAATATTAATGGTTGTGGTAGAAAAGGATAAATGCACATATACAAATAAGAGGGAAATTTAAATAAAGATGGCTCTATGGAAAGGCGCGATTAATCTAATCCAGCCGTAGCCATATATTGGTATTTGAGATTTGAATAACTGAACGGAAGTGAAGAATTAAATGTGTCGAAATAATTAGAAGCGAAGGTGAGCAATTGATAAATAGGAAAACTAGTTGATTCAACGTTAATTTATGCAATAATTTCTTTTTGTTAGGCTAAATATAATATTTGTTTGGGAAGGCATACAAAGTTGAACATTCCTGTTATTTGTGTTAGTAAAAGGGAGAACGTAAGTTTAGTTGATATGCATATTAGTTTTTTTTAAGAGTTTAATTATGCTTGTTTTTTTTTGTTTAAATTAACAGCTTGAGACTGGTTTCTTTCTGGAACAGGACCAGAGAAAGAATAATAAGAAACCGGAAACTTCCTGGGAAGTGACTTAATAAAGGTTCTTCATTAAACCCCCCCACATGAGAAATTAGTAAGGTACCAATAAAAAAAATAAAAAAAAGAGAAGGGAAGGGAAAAAGACTCAGTCCAGAATATAGAAAGAAGTAACAATTAGGAATAACAGAGCGAATGAAAACGTCCAGATAAGGGGAAAACTGGATCGTAATAGTTATTATTATATTCCTCGATATTATTGAAGGCGATATTAAAAAAAATCAAAAAAAAAAAAAAAAGATAATTAAGTCATTAATTAATCTTAAGTGTATGTCTTTATGTAATTTTCAAAGTTTATTAGTAATGAGTCTCACAATAGATATCAGATCCGAAGCGTTTTAGTTTAAAAAAATACATATATAATACCTACTGTACACCACATACTAGATAGTTGATTTTAGAGAGCTCTTTCAAATCATACGATAAAATAAATTACTGAAACGAATTTCAAGGTACGGGAATTACTTTTCCGTGGCATGTAGAAACGCCTGATAGATATCATTGTGAAAATTGCTAATAGATTGTTAAAATGCGTTATATTATATGATAGTTTTGTAATTTTTTTTATGTTTAATAAATATGATGGTATATTCTGTATGAAGATTTAATAAGAATCCTGAGGGCTTAAATTTATTTATTGAAGGGGTTGGAAAAAGAAAAGGTAAGTGGTGAACTGCGATCGGTGTTATGGGGTTACTATCAATATTTGGTTTAGACGTAACCATGGTAGGGAAGGGTGGCTGAAGTAACATCTACCTCCTATTGTATTCAGGTCTTAATATGTAGTAGTGAAGTCATGTTAGTTTCTGTTTGTTTTTTGTTTTTGTGTTTAATAAATTATTATTGGTACAGTCCTGAGTCTAGAGTGAAGGGAGGGACCACTCCTGAGTAATTCATGCTAAAAGCTAGTCGGCCATGGTTCAATCTAGTGCTCCCAAAGGACATGTAACAATATGGCGCCCAATCTAAAGAAGTACTGGCATGTAACACCTAGTTAAAAAAAAAGAAAAAGTGTAAAAAGATCTAGACACAACACAATAGTTCACTAGAGTATAAATCTATAGACATACTAAATTCTTCTAGTCCATATCTGATACTAATTTAGGACCTATAGCCTTTCTGGGTAATAATCCTAGAAGATAGTAGTATAGGTCATTAATAGTAATATATTTTAAATTACTATAGATCTTGTTTACAACCTGATGGGAAACCTCTTAATAACCGCTCAATAATATTATTTGAGGTCAGTCGTAATAAAATGTTCTCAACCAGGTCATTGATGCTTAGTAAAAGGTCAATAGGTATTCAAGTCTGAAAATAGGTTTTTTTGAATGAGAGACATCAATACAGAAACTCTCTGTATGGAGAGAGTCAATTTGTATAACCGCATGCACCACCACCTATCTTTTACCAACCCTTTTATGCAAAAAAATTATTAAGACACTTTACTTAACATTATATTAAACTATCTAGTTTTTTAAACTCATTCATAATAATTATTTTTTTTTGTTTATGTCTATCTTTGATATTCATAATTTATTACATTTTGTGGATGTTAGAATTTATATAGATAATACGCACAGTCAAAATCCAATTCGTATATTATTTTCTTTGATATTTTTTTTATTATTTAGGTTAATTTATTTATTTAGAAAAATTATTGATTATATGTTTTTTTTGTACGTTTTTATTAATTTAGATTTAACTACATTATTTAGAAAATATTGGGGTTAGGATTCGGAAATTTATATTTTTTTTATTCAATTTATTTATTAGGTTATTTATTTAATAATATTCGTTGTAAACCATAAGTTTTAGGATACAATTAATATTTTTTATTCGTGTGAATGTTATTTCTCATATCTACGTTTTTATAAAAACTTCACTATAACGTACATAACCAGCGTAATTAGAAATCAAAAATTATAATATAATTTGGAGTTTTGATGTGGTACCAAGCTAAAAACAAAGAAATAAATAGTATTATTGAAACCAATAGGAAATCAGTGAATGGTCAAGGTAATAGAAAACGCATTAGGTTATCTGAATTTGATTTAAATCGATCATCAACCCACACTGAACCAAAACAAAGAAAAGTGAATAAACCAAAAGATAATATGGCTAATTCCAATGAAAATATGAACATAGGATCCCAGTTTACGGATTTATCTGGTACGATTATGGCTTCGACGCATGGGAATACTTTCAATCAGACGCCGGACTCAGGTTTTCGGGTACCCTCAACTGAGACAAACGCGGGTAGTGGTGACATACGGCCAGGTGTTAGGGAAATGGTCGCTGATGAAGCGTTAGTTGTCCAGAGGTCTCTGGAGGACAAAGTTAGGAAAATGGTTCACGAAGAAATGACTGAAGTTAAATAAACTATAGGCAATCTAACAAAGGCTGTTAATGTTTTAACTAGAATGTCATCTGATCCTACCCAGACTGAGACGCTAAGTGTGTCGAGGGAAGAAAGAAATGGCACATCAGTAGAAAATGGTGAGATGAGAGGCAATTCCGGGAATGAAAACACATACTTACCGGGGATAAATGCATTGCGCACGTCATATCATCCATTTTCAAGTCAATTTATCAATAACTCAATACCATCAGTAAATATGAGTTTTGCGCATAGAGATAATATGGCAGCTTCAAATGGAAATTCGTCTTTTGATTTTAGGCAGATTCGAATTGATAAATTGGGGACTTTGAGTATCGATGATTTTATATTTCGATTGGAGCATCTAAAAACACATTATAGCATACCAGATAGAGAAGTCGTTAGAGATTTTCATTTGTTAGTAGCGGATTCGGTCAAAGATTGGTATTGGTACTTTATAGGTACTCATGGTTTAACCGAATGGCCTGTACTGCGTCTTGCGCTACTCTCACAATATCAGACTCCACATTCCAACTTTGAAGTAATGAGAGATCTAGTAGAAAGAAAGCAACAAAGTAATGAAACGATTGATATGTTCTTTCACGAGATGAATAAGTTGAGGTCAAAACTTACACAACCAATGCCAGAATATGATATGATAAAAATCATGAAGCGCAACATAAATTCATATCTAGCAAGGATTGTGTATCCACTAGCTGTTTCATTCGTAGAACAATTACGTATTGAATGCAATGAGGCAGATCGTAATTTCCCCAGAAGAGATATGAGAAATGTAATTCCACCACCTCGTAGTGGTAAACATATAAATGAAGTCCAATTAGAAAGCAATGGTTCAATCTAGTGCTCCCAAAGGACATGTAACACAACTTAAATCTAATCAAAAATTAACTACTCTAAGAAGAAGAACTAATCTTAAAGAGATGCGTCAAAAGAGCTCCGTTTAACATTGTTGGAATTATTGCGCGATCTCTATTTGGGGTTCTGGCTTCAGAGTACGCCAATGATATATCAGAGACCATTAATAAAGCAAAACTAGAACACGGCCATCTAGCAGCTCTCTTAAGGAACCAAACATCGATAATTGATTCAACTATCTACCTAATCAAACTAGATGAGATTAACACGCAGCAGCGGCTAACTGAAATCACAAAAATGATTGATCAAAACAAGAATGAACTCTTAAAAGAATCTTCTGAAATTACCAACTTCCAACTTGTTGGATTGCTGTCAACCCATCTAATGTTAACAGCAATTACCTTACAAAAAAATAGAGACAGAAATCATAACTGTTCTTACGGATATTCATAATGGAAAAATAAGTCCGATGTTGCTCTCACCACAACAGGTAAAAAATGAAATCATGACAATTAAGGCCCATCTCCCAGTGTCACACATGCTTCCAATAGAAGACGATAACTTGATTGCGCTATACAAACTCATGAACGCAAAAGGATCTGTCACAAAAAATGAGGTAATATTTGAAGTAAAAATACCCCTCGTTGACCAGCAACCCTTAGAGCTTTTCAATGTAGTGCCAATTCCAACGATAAAAAACAAATCTCTCATTGCTATCAATCCAGACAAAGCATATCTCGCAACCAACTCACATAGATAGGAATACGTGCTGTTTACCTCAGATGGCATGTCAAGTTGCATAAAAACGAAGGATGACGAATACCTGTGCGCAAATCAACAATCGAAATTCAGACGAAGTGCGAAAAACAATCCTTGTGAGATCAGCATATTCAATAACCAATCAACCACAAATTGCAATTCCCACAAAATACCAACCCCGATCTTTTGTACCCAACTGAAGCATAAAAATAAATGGATCTTCTCCACTACTTCTGAACTCGAAACGTCAGTGGTATACGGCACGGAGACCACACTTATCACACTCATAGGCACAGGATTGATGGAAATTGGCCCAAACTGTGTATTAAAAAACAGTTTAATGACCATACAAGGACATTTTGGCATGTCAACCAATATACACACCTCACTGATAAGACAAAAACCCCTCGAGTCAATCAGGAAACCACCGGAACCAGAGGATCTGCCCACTCATACAACACACCCGCAACAACGGATTCAGTTAGAGCACTTAAAAGCCCTACAACGACAATTGAATGAATCAACCCTAACACACTTACCTCAATTAATCAACTCAAACAGTCAATATCATTATGCAGTTAGCTACACCGCATTAATTCTGTGCACTCTGGTCATGCTAAACCCATTCCTACACCAGCAGTCAGATCCCAACTGTCCACAATCAACATTCCTGAACCTGAATCCAGCTCCAATTACTTTTCGAACTATGTTCAACGTGGGGGAGACACACATAATACACATTTGTTAATTACTTAATTTTAGTTTTTTTTATTCATTTGTCATTTCACAATTTTATTAATAACCCAATTAATATTTGCTGACAATGTATGTTTCTAAGTCAACAATATTTTACACACAATACAGTTCAATAAACTAATTATGCTAAGTTAGTATTTTAAGCCAATTTATATTTATGACCTAGTTATTTATTTATATAAAAAAGCAGAATTAAATAACGACAGGCAATTGGTTTTGGTAGTTGAACACTTGTGTTTTTTGTATGTATATATATTTGACATACATCAACTTCAGAGTATTCATTGGTTACGTTCTCTACAAAGCCTTTCACTCGCGGTTGTAGATTTCTTTCCATAATCATATCAAATATTTCATCGTCATCAGATGAATCCAACAAGTCATCCAAATTTTTCAGCACATAAAAAAGTAGTAATATTTTCCATTTTGTATATTTTTGTTTGTTTCTTAACACAAATACACATTCATAAACAAAATAAATGTCAGCTGTTTTATCACACTCTAAAAATACAGAGTGTGAATGGTGCAACATTTTTTAAATTTAAATTGTGACATTTATAGAAAAGAACACACTACACTTTAGCAGTGTTGACATTTTTTCAGAAAAGAACACACAAAAATTAAAAAAGGTGCGATGGGAAAAACGTGCAAAATTTTTGCCAGAAAATAAAACGCCATAAGTATTTAATAGTTTGAATAAAGTTTATATTTAGTATTCAAAAATAAATTCTTACCAGGTTGCAACAAGAGCTGAAATTATGGCACAATCGAAGCTATTAATAAAGTGAAAAGTGGCCGCCAAAAGATTCCAGGACTCGCTTTGCCGAATAACAGGAGAGACGTCCGACAAAACCTTAGATGAGGTTGCCAGTATGCTCCTTCAGGGATATTACAATTTTCAAATTATAATAACAATTATAAAAAATTTATGTTAAAAATTTTAATGTTTGTTTTTCATATAATTTCTCATAATTGTTATTATAATTTGAAAATTGTAATATCCCTGAAGAAGCTATCCATTGAGAAATATTGGATTTAAATATATAAATATAAAAAACGTTTTTATATAAAAAATTTTAAATTGTCCTCATTGCTTAAAAAATAAAAAAATAAATTATCAAATAATAAAAAAGGTCGAATAAACAAACTAAATAATTTATTTACTTATTTTTTTATATTTAGATTTTATTTATTTACTTATTTATTTTCTTTATTACAATAAACACATGACTGAATTGAAAAAAGTCGTGTTTTATTTCCATCAACGTTATCGAGTTAATTCATCACGTTTGATATGTCAGCGGCCGATATATCCGTCATTGTTGTTTAATCAAATGTGACCAATATTTCTATCAACGCCTATCAGTAAATATCATTAGAGTTAGCAGTTCTGACATACATACATATGTTCTACGTACGGTAAAACTTCTTAGTTAGACAGGGATGCAAGATCACACGTACACAAAAGTTTCTATAATTTTTTTCATATTGGCCTTGAGGAAATGATAGAAACTTTTTTCTACGGGATGGCCGATATATCTGTCAGCAATGACGGTCATTTGACCGGTCAAATAAAGTGACACTTGAATGCTTGTTTGCAAAATATTTGAACAGATACGAGAAAATTTATGTTTTTTTGTATAAAAGTTAAAAAAAGTGATTATAGAAGTAAAAATATTTACAATAAATTTGGCTTAAGTCGGTTTTCTGATTAAAATAAAAAAAAATTTTTGCGGCCACGCCTATTTTCGAGTGGGCTAGGCTTCAAAGTTTATAATAAATTTAGATATATCTTGAAAACTACATTTCTTTATTAGACGATATATATGTATGTAAATATGAAATGATAGGCATTTTAATGACTTTTCCAACGATATATAACATGACCTATTTGTATGGAGCAATTTCGGAAAATGATTTTTTGATCCTATATTTTTTTTAAATCTTAAAAATCCTGGAAAAAGGTCTATATAAGTAAATATATTTATATGTATATATGTATATACATATATGTACATATGTATATGCATTGCGCATAGTTTGGGTACATACAAATCTTTACGGTTTAATTCGATTTTTATAACTATTTTGGAATAATTTTACCACCTATATCAAAATTTTAAAATATAGTCTCGGAACAAGCCCCTGATCTTGCGTTAAGTGCCTTACGCATAGTTTGAGGAAACTCATATATGTTTCGCATTATTTAAGAACAAGTCCTCAATGTATACGCAATATATATATAAAAATCTTTGTTGCCATTTTTGATTTGATTATTTTGCAAATTCTTTACGGCGTAATTTTTTATGAGTACTGACTTGGCAGTTTGAATTTAATTCGATAAGTGTTATCAACTCAATAAGTCCTTTACTTTATTTTCAGCAATTTTTTTGCATAAAACCCACATAATATTTATATAAAAAATATAAAATTTAATTTAAAAAATATTTACAGCTTTGTTTCTTTTGCATTTAATGGATTAGGGTTTCACAATATATAGGTGAGAGCCAAATGTGCATACATTATATAAAATTGTATGTACAGAAAGTTATCTTCATATTTTTATTTTTAGAAAAATGTACTTTTATTAGAAAAAAAGTGTGTTATAATCAATGAGTTAATACACTAGATCATGTTATATATCATTTGAAAACTTTAATCAAGTTATTTATGTCCTGTCCTCAAACTATCGTTATACATTTATAAAAAAAAATTCATCAAATAGGGCTTTTAGAGATGCCAGCAAAAAAATTGTTGGCGGTTCGAGGGGGCGGGTCCGTAAAGTTGAAAATATATATCTCGGGAACTACTGGGTGTCTGATAATTTGTAATACATTAAATAAAAGGTATTAAAAATACGATATATAACATGATTATAAAATATGGACCGAATATTGGTTAAATCTGGAAAGAATATATTTTGACCCGATTTTCTTTTAATACCAAAAAAAATTTTAAAAAATGTCTATATCAGTGTTATTTTAGTTTATTAATATAAATAGCCAAGACATTAAGCTTTAATTGAAGGTATTACATGTGTCTGTAGGTACTATAATCATAAGCAGGATAGGATTTTTTCCTCTATTGTATACAGAATATCGGCTTCTCATTGTACAAATTTCCTGTATTGCCGGCCTAAGGCCGGGCGGAAGGATTTCTCCTCCATGGTATACAGAACACCGGCTTCGCATAGTACAGATTGTATTTTTTATGGTGAAATTTCATAATATTTCTTAAATATCTTCGGATTTACATATATCACATACATGGTCATGTTATACCTTAAATTAAAGCTTAGTTTTTTGACTTAAAAATATTGTAATTTATCTACTTACTCATATAAACCTTTTCCCGGATTTTTTAAAAAAATCGTATCAAAAAATAATTTTGCGAAATTTATCAATAGGTGGTCCATATAAATAGGTCATGTTACATATCGTTGGAATGGTCTTTAAAATACCTATCATTTTATATACATATCGTCTAATAAAAAAATGTAGTTTTCAAGATATAGCTGAATATATTACAAACTTTGGAGCCCCGCCCACTCGAAAATAGGCGTGAATTTAAAATTCTATTAGTGATAATATTTTGATAGTGATTTGTAAAAAGTCACTAAAACCGACTTAAGCCGCGAAGTCGATATAGCCATGTCCGTCTGTATGTTGAAATCAACTTGCCGTAGCCGTCAAATAACTTACAAACATGATTCATACATCAATATATCGGGAATTCTCCCGGCCCACGAATGGCTGAGATATAAGAAAAAAACCGGAACAACATCTATTTTGATCTATATCTGGATTACTTAGTAATTAATATAACCAATATGGATATCTAATGATAGATACTTAAAAGCCCATTGCAACGATGTACATATATAAGGCTATAGTAGTACACCACCATAGTGGGAAGGGTATATTGGATTTGTGCTGATGTTTATAACGCCCAGAAATATTGGCCCAACACCCACCTTAAAGTATACCGATCGACTCAGAACGACTTTCTGAGTTTGTGCCCAGACTATAGATCGTAATTTTGAAGGTATTTCGATAAAATTTGGTACGTGATATTTTTTCGGCCCAAGTATGGATTATTTCACTTGGCCCCCATACAAATGTCCTCCAGAAATTGGGGTTTACCGATCATAAATGTTTGAATTGAAACAAATTCCATCATTAATGATTGGTAAATGAAGCCAAATCACATCTACAAATTTTGTGCAGATCGGTCCATAATTACTCCCATATAAGGCCCACTTCCGAAAATCACTTTAAAGAGCATAACTCGCCCAAAAATGTTGGTATCTAAATAATATTTAACAAAAATATATTTCATATATACACAAATAATACGGTGCAATTTTATAATGGTCGGTCTACAATTAGGCGAAACTCCCATATAATACCCTCTCCGTAATTCACTTTAACGTCCATAAATCATTTAAAAGTATTTATATCGAGATAAAGTTTAGCACATATAATATTTATATTCACAGACATCCTGACACTAAATTTTTGGATGATCGGTCCACAATAAGTTATATATCCCATATAACGCCCATTTCTGAAAAACTGTTTTATAAATATACTGGGTGTAGGGTATTATATGGTCGGGCTTGACCAACTATACTTTCTTACTTGTTAGCAATATTTTTCTTGATTGATATTTATTGAGTTACATTATTTGGTGCACATAATGACAACAATGTTTTTAAGCCATAATGTCAGAGAACCACCGAAGAAGAATTTAGCTCAGGTTTAGTGTATTAAATTCTTTCGAAAGCGAGGCATTCTACTTCTTTGACTGGAATATTATTTCAACCTCCCGCAGACATTTGCATATATACCCTATCACACACATCAGTTTAATCCAACGATTAATTAATGTGATACTCTGTAAATAAATAAAACTAATGTTAATTTGACTAATATAATACCATTTTTTAAATGCCTTCAATGAGATCGTCAAGCGGAAGTACCAAATGATCCGTGTAATCAACTGTCTTCCCCAATATGAGTTCATAACATCTCTTAGCGACAAAGCACTCATAAACTTAACAAATTGCATTATCATTTGAAGAATTTTATTTTGTTAGATTTCTTTAATACACAGAAGATTCATCTAGTTAGAGATGTCTATTTTGAAAGAATAAATAATTTAATGGAATAGTAAATTATGTAATGTTATTAAGTTTTACATGTTGTAAAAGGAACCCATTACCCGAATTTGAAGTTTCTAGCTTTAGCGGTTTGGTATGTGCGATGATGAATGAATCAGTCAGTCAGTCAGTCACGTTACTCTTTTATATATATAGATTTAAGTTTTTACCTATGTATTGATTATTTGTTTGAAAATATATTTGTACCCTGTTACATATCCATCCCTAAACGACCATTATTGGCTGGCTAAGTGTAGCGGAGTATTAGCTTCCAATTACGTTTCCACACTTAGCCAGACAGCAACGTAAGCATTAATGTTTATGTTGCTTACTTTTAGTTATATATAAGTTTAAGATTACAATTTTTGCATTGCTGTACTTTTATATGTTTACATTTTATATTTAAAATTTATTCTTAAGATTCAATTCAATAAATGAAGTAGCTTCTCTAAAGAGCAGCTACTAAAAATAAACATAATTGGCACAGTCGGTATACGGCCAAAGTTAAAAACTTAATATTTTAAAATCATGAAACTGAAAGAGTTACCATTTTAAAAAATAAAATATAGTTAACATAGTAACTGGAAATGGTAGTTTATATTTTGATTATATGACTATTATAAAGAGTTTATTGAAAAGTGTGTATTAATAAAAAAAAAAATTAATAAATTCGATGCAAATAGAAATTTGCAAGAGGTCGACGAAACAATGAAAAAGATTGCCGAGTTGGAGTCGACTTTGCGGATGCAGAAGCAAAAAATAATAAATCAAGAACAACAAATGCTACAACAACAGCAGCAAATAAATCAAGAACAACAAATGCTACCACAACAGCAGCAAATAAATCAAGAACAACAAATGCTACAACAACAGCAGCAAATAAATCAGGAACAACAAATGCTACAACAACAGCAGATTCATCAGCAGAATTACCTCCAAATGAAACCGAAGGACATAATTCAGCAGTTTCGGCAAATTAGACCGTTGAATAACAATCATAGTATCAATGGATTCATAAAATCCATAGAGATGTTAATAGATCTCTGTGCAGGTAACACCGCATTGATTAAGTTTGGAATACAGATAATAGTAAACGAAAAAATCAATGTAGACTTCGCAACACATATAAGGCAACTTGGAGACATCTCATGGAATCAATTAAAAGCAAAGTTGAGGGCTCAAGCCAGACCGAAGACATCGTATGCCGAGATTTTTAACATTAAAGTGAGTAATTTAAGACAACTTTTTGACTGTTTTGAAACAGCCAAGAATGAAATTAGTCAAATATACGAATTAGACGATAATAAACCCATACTTAAAGGTGTGAAAATGTGGATAGGGATTTATTCGACCTAATGACGGAAAAGATAGATGGACCAATACGAGCACATATAAGTGAAAATGAAACTTTAAGTGATATAATTGTAAAATACACAAAACTGAAATTATTAGACGATATAAGGCTATTGACAGTGGGCATAAAGGAAATAAAATTTTCAGCAATAATTACCATAGAAACAGGGAAAGCGGACATCAAAACTCTAATCGAAACTAGAACCGGCAAAAGTCCGAGTTGAACCCTAATAACAATTCGAAAAATTCTGTGACAAACAGTTCTCAATATGAGCCAAGTAGTGGTTTTAAAAGAAATTTAGAAGAAATCAGCAGGAGCGATACCGTCAGAATAATAATATAGGGAATTGGCAAAATAAGACTAATAGGTATAATGAAAGAGATAACTTTCAAAACAACCAAATAAATGAAAGGAGTTCGAATTGGACAAGAAACTCTCATATGAGTGTAGATCAGCAAACTACACATATGGACATAGGAAATGGAGAGGAAAAAGAGGTAAATTTTTTAATACAGCCTCACCAATCCAATTTCCGGTAGTAATACTCACTATTGGGAAACAAAAAATACGATTTTTGATTGATACTGGCTCTTCAACTAGTATTATTAAACCTCACTTTTTGAAAGAAAATAAATTAATTAATATAATTTTAAGATAGAGTATATAAACGGGAAGTGCAACTATATTGCAGATTTCCTAAGTAGAATCAATGTCGAGGGAAACGAGATAAATACATCAGAGGAATTGATGGACTGTGGTGAAACAAACAATATTGAAGGTTCTTTGGATGTTGAGACTGCACATTCTCAGAAAGAGGATCTTCACGATGGTATTCCAATATTGGATACTGTAGTAAATCGTTTTAAAACTCAAATTATTATTGTTCAATCGGAGGCTCGTTTGCCTTGTTGAACAGTAGATATTATGGTCTTCGTCAAGGTGGTACACCAAGATGAAGGTAATTAAAACAACGATGTGTTTGGTAACGTCTTAATGAAAAAGAGGCCTTCTTTATTAAAATCTTAACCTATTTATATTTATTTTTACATAATAACAAAAAAAACTTATATTGAGTTTCATACTGTCTGACTGGTAATTTGAATAGGCACGTGTAAATTTTGTTTATTTAGTTTGTGCCATCAATTAAGCTGACGCATGAATGCTCACGCTTTGCTTGACCATAGTGGAAAATAAAACAGGAAATTGGAGATTCACTTTATTTTGTTGCTAAAATAAAGTAATCCCAAAGAATTTGATTGTTAAAATAAACAGCAATAAATTTTATTCTATTAGAGAATTAACATATTGCGGCCCTTGGGGGTGGCCTTACCGAAAATGAACGATTTCCGAAAAAAAAATATGTTGTTATCAAGCTATTGGATCCAAAGAAATATTCCAATTCGACCTCGGAGTTGGTTGTAGGTCGGTAGTGCGCGTGTTGGCTGTTTTCTTCAGTCTCCGTTTTATTAGCAGGATAATTATCACTATGACGATTAGAGCTAGACCTGTGTAACTGACTGCCAAGCCGTGCAAGGGTTGACTGTATGTTGTTGCTTGGTTATTTGGACATAAAAACAAAACGTTTTCAAGAGTGCTGCAGTCCCGGAGTTTGGGTTCAGCCATGGGAAAATATTCGTTACGATGATCGTTGAGAGCCATCATTTTCGATGTAGGTATGATAGCAGCTAAAGTATTATTTACTGGCTGTGGGACTGGCGTAATGTAGAATAGACCATATTCATTGTGGTGTGCTAGAGGAACGTACAAGGTGCAAATGATGTGCTGATTTAAAATTGATGCATGAGCCTTCGCTATCCCATATAAGTGAATGATATCTGCAACTGGTAGTGTTAGATCTGCTGGGAGATTTGTCTTGATTTTGTCAAATTCAGTGGAAAATTGCCTTGGAGTTAAATGAACAGGGCTGATTCGACCATGATAAGTATCAGCCAATAAGTTAATCATCGACGTGTGCATTTTTTGTAAGTTATCTGCAATGAGAATTAACTGGATGCTAAGAGATAATATAAGTTGCGATCGATGGTTGCTTTCATAATTGGTGAGGTTCATTAATCTACTGATTTTAACGTTTCAAAATTCTTTTGAGTTCAGTCTGCTTTATCAGATTAAGAGTAGAGTCAAGAAATGACGTTTGATTTCGCAATAGACCTCGCAATTGGGCTTCGTTGTTTTTTATACTGTTGATAGTATTGGTGATTTTTTAGGCGTATTTTGAGTCCAGCACACCGAATAAGGAATTCGCTACATTTCCAATGAGGTCTATTGCTCCTCGTTTTCTCCTTTTTGCGAGGTTTTCGAGGCCGCTTTCTATTTCGTTTTTGAAATTGTAAAAATTAGTTATTAGTCCGTTGCATTGAGTATTGAGATGCGATCCTTTGCAGGCTTTCGCCAAAGCAGTTGTACCGTTAATTAGAAGATGTAATTCATTGTGTCAGTTCGAAATATATAAGTAGTTTCCATTCTGATATTATTGGCTTCAGTTTTCAAATGTGTTCAAAATGTAACCCCGGATAGCTAGTGATCTGTGTATAAGATACTTGTTGGCTCACCACTAGCGGAAAGAATAATGCAAATAGTATAAGCATACTTGTTGCTATCACGTTGCAACGCACGGTGGGTTAGAATAGCCTGTTTTCTTGGATTAATTAAAAAAAAAATTTTTAAGTATCGTCAAAATTTTTTGTACCCGGTTAGAGTATATAAAATTCTACATCACTTGTCGTTAAAATAAATGTCATAAGTGCTCTGGTGTTTTTAAAGTAAAACTTCAAAGTCAAACTTTATAGAAATTTTTGTGCAAAAAAGTCTGAAAAAAGTGAAAACTCTCTCGTTGAAATTTTTATTTATTTTAAAAAGTATTGCAAAAGTTAACAATTTTTCAATGGAACCATCAAGTTCAGGTTATTTTGCAAATACTTCGTTAACATTTGTGTATCAAATTGTCTGTGGAAGTGTTTTAGATTTAGTTATTTATATTGGAAATGCCAAAAAAATTAGCATTTTTACATTTTAAATGGATATATAGTTATTATTCGTCCACATTCGTGTCATAATTTTTAGTTTATATTAAAGAGGACATAAATCTCTATTATATTGCTGCCTTTTAGAAGCTATTCATTGTTTAATACAAGTGTTGCAGCAGTCAAATTAGCTAAAAATCACATTGACTCGCGACTACTGCTGTTGTTGTGTGTGGTGTTTTGTTGTTTTTCATGTTACTTTTATCTATTTATTTGTGCTCTTCTTTTCAGTATATTAATGATGTTATTTTTGTTTCTTTTAATAATATTCTTTGTTTCAATACTATTTTGTTTATTTTAATAATATTCTTTGTTTTGACAAATAGTGATCGTGTTGTGCAGTTTAAAGTAATCGGGTAAAAGGGGTTTTTGAAAGGTTTTTTTTTGTATTAGCATTATGTTTTTTTTGGTTGTTTTTTTTTAGAAACAAGTTCGAACGTTGTTTTTTATACTCGTCGAAGCTTATTTGATATTATGATGAATTCAAGCGCTCAAACAATGAATGACAAGATGAAATGTTTAGCTGAAGAAATCAAAAAACGCACCAACTGCTCTGAGGATAAAATATGTGATTTTAATGAAAGAATTGATGTTTTCTTTTATGAATTTAAATCTAAGTGGACTAGAGCGCATAGAATGGAAATGAGATTTATTACTCAAAATAAAATATGGTTGGAATCCTCTATTGGTTTTACTCTTGCCCCGACTGCAAAACGTGGTCGAAAAGAAATTAGTTTTACCGAGTCCAGTTGTTGGACTAAATATAAAAAAACAAAGATTTTAAGAGACACCATATTACAATCCGCAGGTTATGTCGAGAAATCAAAAGTGTTGCGAGCCATATATGAAAAGTGTTGCAAGGGCATAAATTTAAAAAAAAAAGTTGAAACAACCACTTCCCACCTTGAAAATATCGAATACAAAAGCTTTGGCTGCTTTTGTAGAAGCTAAACTAACACGTTATCAATACAATATTGTTAGACAAGCTGCTCCTCAAATATTTCCCTCCTACTACAATATTCAAACTGAAAAACAAAAAACTTGCCCAGAATCGAGCAGCTTTAAAATAAGCGAGACCTCCGTTGAAGTAACTTTACAATGTCTTCTTAATCACATAGCGGAACGACTAATAGAACTTCAAGAAACTGTTATTGACTCATTAGGCATTACGAACTCGAATGTAAAGGGTGGTTAAATTATAAGGGCCGATGTTGACTGTGAACCACACCTAAACGCCATGCTTTTTTCCGAATTTTATTTGACACATCTCTATTACAGACTTACTCAATTCGAACCATGGAGAGATACACAATCCAACAACGTGTTAAAGTTATCCAAACTTATTATGAAAATGGGCGTTCAAATCAAAATGCATATCGTGCACTTCGTGATTTTTTTGGTCAAGTTGAATGGGCAGAATGGTGGCAAGAAATGGCAACAGTGGATGATCAATTTTCGAAGAAAATCATCTTCAGTATTGAGACACATTTTCACCTCAGTGGATTCGTCAATAAACAGAATTGCCGCATTTGGGTGAATGAGAATCCAAGAGTGATTGTCGAAAAACCAATGCACCCACAAAGAGTGACTGTTTGGTGCGGTTTATGAGGCCGGTCAAGCAGTTACTGTGAATGGTGTTCGCTATCGTGAGATGATAACGAACTTTTTATGGCCCGAATTGGAAGATATGGATGTGGACGATATGTGGTTTCAGCAGGACGATGCCACTTGCCACACAGCTAACGAAACAATGGCTCTTTTGCGCAACAAATTCAATGGCCGTGTTATCTCACAAAATGGCGATGTCAATTGGCCGCCAAGATGATGTGATTTGACACCGTTGGACTTTTTTCTTTGGGGTTATTTGAAAGAAAAGGTGTCCGTCGATAAGCCAGCAACAATTGAAGAGCTAAAGGATGAGATAATTCGGCACATTAACCTCCATTATGCCTCAGGGTCATCGAAAATTTGGACCATCGGATGGAGGTGCGCCGCCGTGGTCGTGGCGCCCATTTGGCCGATATTTTGTTTCATACATAATTCAGTAATACCAATATATCATAATAAAATAAAATTACAATAATTTCCTAAATAGTTTGTGTTTTATTCAAAATTAACATCGGCCCTTGAAATTTAACCACCCGTTAGTATTATATTCAAAATGGGGCTTTGATGGAAGCTCTGGCCATAGCTCATACAAACAAGCCTTTCATGGATCTGATGCTAGTGATTCATCAGTTTTGTTAACCACAATTGTACCACTTAGGCTTATGTTTGAGGAGAAGGTAATTCGGCAAAATCCACGGTCGTCTTCAACTAGATTTTGCAGACCCTTGAAAATTGAATTTACCAAAGAAACCGCATATGTGTCAATTAGTGAAAAAAAAGAGTTCAAGAGGAAATACAGAATTTAACCTATTCAACAGTCAGGATTGGTGAGAAAGTTGTACATGTTTTCCACAAATTAATTTTGGCAATGGTAGATGGAAAAGTTTGCAATGCCTTATTTCTGTTAAGGCATCAACACAAAAGTGTTACTTATGTGGCGCTACAAGTAAGGATTTTAATAATATGATCCAAAGACCTGTACATGTAGAAAATTTAAGATTTGGCCTTTCCATTCTTCATGGCTGGATTAGATTTTTCGAATTTCTTTTGCACGTGGCATATAAAATACCTTTACAAAAGTGGCAGGCTAGAACTGATTCTGAAAAAAGAACAGTAGCTAAAACAAAAAAAGAAATTCAGAAAAACTTTAAAGAGAATATGGGACTAATAGTTGACCAACCCAAACCTGGTTTTGGAAACACGAATGATGGGAATACGGCAAGACGTTTTTTTCAAAACGCTGAAAAATCTGCCGAAATAACAAAAATAGATGTTAATTTAATAAAAAAATGCACGTGTTGCCATGAAATTAATAATGAAAATTTTAAAATATACAGGATGACTTTTTGTTGAAAAGTATGAAATTGTGTCAAATGCCATTTTACCTATTGGGCAGATATCAGAAGAAGCGCAAGAAGCTAGAAATAAAGATTTTAAAAAATATAGGGAGTTTCATTCACGAAAGTGCAGTCGCGAAAAATCAAACCAAGACATTTTTAATATGTTTTTGATAACCTCTGACCCAATTATTTCAAGCATGCGAAAATTGCATACAAAGAAGGTTCAAAGCTTGCCAGAAGAGGCAATTGATTTAATTGTACCTGCAGCTACGAACAAGAACTATTTCAGTGATGTTGAAGTTGCTGATGCTACTGATAATGATAATAATAATAATGATGATGATAACGATGATGATAACTATGATGATGATGATTTAAGATGTATAAAATGTAATCTTTAAGTTCTCATACTCATAAGTTCTCATATAGTTCTTCTTGCACTATATACCTACACTGTTATTTGGCATTATTTAATAAAATTATACTCAAATATACTTAGAAAACATTTTTTTACTTATTTTAATGGTATTAACAGAAAAATAAAGAAAAATTATCCAAACATAGCTTTCCTGATTTGATCCAAGAAAACATGCTATTCTAACCCCTGTGCAACATTTTGAAGATGGCGAACCCTTGCCTTTACTGCTTCTTTACTACTTCTTTTAAGAATTGAAGTGTTATCTGGTCTTTCGTTTTCAGCAGCAGGGTAATTGAGTATTGAAGTATTATCTGGGTCTTGATTGTCAGCAGCAGGTGTTGATGGTTCCAGAGAAAGAGGAGCCAATAAGTGGATTGCTCGCTTAATGACACCGGTGGCTGTTTTGACCGTAGCTGTTCTGACAACGCCGTCTGGCTCGGGGTGTGTTTCGATTACTTTACCGAGCCGCCATGTCATGACAGGTGAATTGTCTTTTATTATTACAATAGTGCCTATTTGAAGATTTGGAGACTTCGTTTGCCACTTGTTACGCTGCTGGAGTTCATTAAGGTATTCCTGAGACCATCGTTTCCAGAACTGATGTTTTATGCGAGATACTAGTTCCCATCGTTTTGCTAATGTTGTTGACGTTGATTGTACCGTTGCATCCACTTGTGCTGTGAGCGGCTCTCCAATTAAGAAATGACCAGGTGTTAATGCGGCTTCATCATTCGGATCATTCGATAATGGTGCTATTGGTCTTAAGTTTAGTATCGCTTCAATTTCAATGACCATTTCCTCATAAGTCAGGGATGCGTTTGCGATCTCCTTGACAAAAAGCCGTTTGGCGGATTTTACTGCGGCTTCCCACAATCCGCCGAAATGCGGGGCTCGCGGCGGAATAAAATAAAAATTTATGTTTTTACTTGCACATTCTCGTTGGATTGTTTCTTGAGCCCTTGTAGCAAATAAGGCATCTGACAATTCTGCTAGTTGATTACGGGCTCCAACAAAGTTTGTTGCGTTGTCGCAATAAAGATTTTGACAGCTGCCTCTACGACTTATAAATCTTTTAAGTGTTCCAATGAAGGCGTCGGTTGTGAGATCTGTTACTAATTCTAGATGAACCGCCTTTGTAGAAAAGCAACAGAAGACTGAAATGTACGCCTTTTGAGGTCGTTTTCCTCTAGTTTTAAAGTGTACCCATATTGGACCGCAATAGTCGACTCCTGCATTGATGAAAGGCCTTGCTGGAGTCACCCTCGTCTCAGGCAAACTCCCCATGACTTTCTGAAGGAGTTTCGGTCTTGATGGGCTTGATACGCAATAGACGCATTTATGGACAGTTTCCCGAGCTAAGTGTTTTCCCTTGATGGGCCAAAAGCGTTGTCTAACGGTTGCGAGAAGTGCACTAGGACCTCAATGCTTATTTTCTCTGTGTATCGACTTAAAGATTAGTCTACTTATTGTGTCGTTATAGGGAAGGAGCATTGGATGTTTTGCATCGAAAGTGAGATTAGATGCTGTTCACCTCAGTGAACAATAAAAACATCCCCATACCTGATGTGAATCATGATCCACACCTCCAACTGCAGCCAACTTCAGTTTCATTATATGTACCTATAAGGAGAAACATAAACATAAAAATAACAACACAACACATCCAAATAAACCCTTAACAAAGGCACAAGTGAAGCAAGTGAAGAGTTAAAAAATATACTTTTTTATAATATATAATTTATTTAAAATAATAATATAAATTAACTTAAACCCTTAAATTTAGAATTGAAAAATATATATAATTACCCTATATACTTACCCTAAAACACATGTATATAATAATTGAATAATTAAATTAATACATAAAGAAGTTCAATAAATACATAGAATTTATAACGTTTATGAAAATTCCTCGGAGTTGTTATTTACTAAATTCTCCCCTTTGATCCTATCTCTCTAACCCGTAAAAACATTGGTCCACGAACCGTTAAAACGAATGAGTGAAACAGTGAATACAGTCCACAAATAATTAAAATTAACAAAAACAGTGAGAGTGAACGCTAAACACAAAAACTTAGCTTCAAAATAAATATCAAAAAATAAAATATAAAATCACACAAACAAAATATCAAAAATTGTCAAATAATAAAATAAAAAGACAATAATAATAATACCCAATATTTACAAGAATAAATAAACAATACAAAAAAAAAATTCACAAAATTAAAAACATTTCACAAAAAATCAACACAAACAAAAAAAAACAATACAAAAAAGTTATTAACAACAAAATAGCAAAACACAAGAATTGATCAAACACAGAATACATACTCGTTATTACACAAACATATAAGTACATATCAACCACAGCTTACATTATTACAACAACAACACTACACAAGAACTCAATACACATCATAGCGGGAAGACACCAGAAAGAAGAAAACAGAAAAACACAAGAAATTTTTGTCTTGTGAAGGTTTGTACCCTACCCCCAGCAAACAAGGTAAGTTTGTATTTTTACATCTTACTAATAATTAAAAAATTTCCAAAATTTTGGGTTGTTTTGTAACAAAAGTTGCATAATTTTTCAAGCAATTTATTATAAAAATATTTACATACACACCCACCCACCCTACTGATTGTTTTTTGCCAAATATTTTTATATTGCTTACGAAAAACGTATATTGCCGATATATTGTGATAGCGCATACGTTTACTTATAAAATATCCAATTGGAAATTTTGTCAGCTGGTAAAATTTTTTTCGTTATAATTTAAAGGTTAAAGAACTTTAAATTTTAAACCCAAACCCGAAATAAATTTAATTGTTTTCTTTGGAAATATTACTAATTTGTAATTTCGAATAAATACAAAATGTCTAACCTAAAGTCTTTGGTCACCGACTTAATGCGTTATATCAAAATAGATATAAATACGTTTAATGAAGATTATCAAACTACCCCAGATAATTCCGTTTCGTTACCCGATCTGAAATTTAAGAAAATTCACGAGAACTTATGGTCAAATATTGATAATAAATTCAGACAGATTAGAGAATATCCTGAACTAAATGAACAAGAAAAGACTGAAAGCATTAATATATCGGAAATTGTAAAACACGTGAGATCTGCTAAGAACTTCTATAGAACTAGCATGATTTCAATTGATGAATCTATAGATGCATTCACACAACAACATGAAAGCCAACCCTCTTTACCCGAACCCCCAGTTACCCACAATAATAATTCCGTAGCTTTCAACGTACCCCCTTGTGATATGCCAATTTTAAGTTCTGGGCCTCTTTTAGAGACCTTTTCAAAGCCATTTACGGCAATAATACCCGTTTAAGTGGAGTAGAAAAACTATTCTACCTTAAGCAAAAAACAAGCGGTGAGGCCAAAGAAATTGTAGACAATGCACCCTTAACAAATGAAGGTTTTCTTATTGCATGGAACCAATTAGTTGCTCAATATGAAAATCATAGAATGCAAATTAACGCACAACTAAAAACCCTTTTTAATTTACCCAATGTGCAGTGTTTCTATAAGAAAACTTCAAAGAAAGATTAATTGTTGTATTGCGAATTTGAACTCCTTAGAGATTGATACGGATAATTGGGATCCTATCTTTGTATATCTCTGTTCTACAAAACTACCCAAAGAAACCCGAAGAGAATTTGAAAAAACTCTACAAGATTGTGCTGAAATGCCTTCTTAGACAGACTTGCATCTATTTTTAACGAATACGTTTAAAGAACTTACATCAGTTAATGATGTTCAAGATCCAGCTGAAACCCTTAACCCAAATACCCACCCAAAACCCAAACAGTTTCATGAAAACAAAAATCAATTTGACAGAAGAGGCAAAGCTTTTTACAACGTAACACATTCGACAAATAATACTAACCCAAAAAATAATCCTCATGAACGAAAATTCTTAAACCCAACCCAAAGTAACCCAAATACCCTAAACACCCAGAACAAACCCGATGGATCTATTTGCAAACTATGCAAAAATAATCATACCCTAAGAGAATGTTTATCGTTTACCTCTTTAGGAGTAAACGAGAGGATAGAATTTGTAAAAAAGAATGGAATATGTTACAACTGTTTAGCTATTGCTCATGTCATAAAAGATTGTCGTAGTACATTCACTTGTAGATATTGTGGCGGCAAACACAACACCCTATTACACAAACCCAAAACAAACACACAAGTTGATGATAATCAACCGTCAACGTCACAAAACGCAATACAATCTTTCTCTACCCATACCCAATCAAGCAACATCACATTGGATGACAGAACAAAGTTATTAGGAACAGCGGTCCTAAATTTTGAAGTCCGAGGAGAATTATTCCCAGCCAGAGCTCTTATTGACCCAGCTTCTGACTTTTCGTTTATTTCCGATAAACTCAGACGAAAACTACACCTACCCACTACCCCAATTGTTGCTGAAATTTCTGGAATAGTAGTCTCAGCAAGATCAAATAGACTTTGTGAAGTTTCATTAATATCAAACACACAAGATAAATTTAAGTTGAATATTCAAGCAATTGTCGTAAAAACTCTTACGAAAAATTTACCAACCCAAAATTTGAAACCCACCCTTTATAAAGACTTACAGAATATTCAATTAGCTGACCAAAAATTCTTTGAGAGTCGACCAATCGATTTCATTATTGGCAGCGACTTCTACCCTCGAATTTTAAAATCAGGTGTTAAGAAAGATTTTCTTAATACACTAGTAGCTCAAGAAACTGAGTTTGGATGGATTTTAACTGGTCCTGTTCAGAATTCACACAACTCCCAACCCAAGGAAGATACGTTTTTCTTTAGTACACTAAAGAAAGAAAATCAGCATACACAAAGCGAACTGTTTTATCAGATATCGCTCGTCTATTTGACCCAGCTGGTTGGATAGCACCCATTGTTATATCTGCCAAGATTATAATGCAACAAATTTGGCAAGACAATACAGCTTGGGATGAATGTCTTACACCACTCATCCTATTAAAATGGCACAAGTTTTTGCAGTTCTATGACAATATTAATAAAATTCGTATTCCAAGATAGATTAAATTTTCACCTTCAGCAAAAATTGAGTTTCATGGATTTTCGGATGCTTCTGAAAAAGCATACTCTGCAGTATTATATGCACGAGTTACACCCATAGACGGTCCTAATACCGTAACCCTACTCTTCGCTAAGACGAGAGTTGCGTCAATCAAAGTTATCTCGTTACCAAAACTAGAACTTTGTGGTGCATTGTTGTTGGCAAATATGACACACAATTTAATCACCCAACTCAACTTACCCCTACATCAAACATACTTTTGGACAGACTCATCTATTGTTCTAGCCTGGCTCAATAAACAACCCAACTCCTGGAACACTTTTGTGGCAAACACGGTTTCAACAATTTCAAGCACATAACCCAGCCGATGTCGCTAGCCGAGGATGTAATGCCGATGAGTTGAAAGAAAACACATTATGGTGGAATGGTCCTGCATGGTTGAAAGGATCTGCTTCACAATGGCCAACAACAAATAAACCCTTTATAACTCAAGCTGAAGCTAAAATTAGTCAATCGTTTACTACAACAGTTAACCCTAACCCAGATATTTTGGCACGTTTTTCAAAATTATCTAAATCATTACGAGTTATGTCATATGTCTATCGATTTAGTGATCGCATTTCACCACGTGGAAATACAATTCGAAGTGAAATAGTTATTCTTGATCGAAATAACACCCAGTCAGTCAAAGAAAGACTTAACAAATTGCTAACCCACCCTAGTATTGAACTTAACGCTGTAGATATAAAAACAACCCAAGATAGACTTAGTATTCTATGTCAAACTCAATACTTTAAGGACGAATATAATTGTCTAAAAAGAAAAACCCCTATATCCAAAAATAGTAACCTACTCACCCTAACTCCATATTTAGATTCTGCAAATATAATGCGTACAAACGGTCGACTGGCTAATTCCAACAGTTTGTCATATTCCGAAAGACACCCAATTTTATTACCCTATGCAAGTCCTTTTGCGAAATTATTAACCCAACACGTGCATTTTATAACCCTACACGGCGGTAATCAACTTATGTTGAGAATAATAAGATCTGGTTATTGGATACCAAAACTTCAGAACTTAATCGGTTCTGTAGTTAACAAATGTATAGCATGCACAAAATATCGGAATAGACAAGTCACCCAGTTCATGGCAGCTTTGCCGCCAGAACGTACCCAACTGACAAGACCATTTCATAATGTTGGAGTTGATTTTGCCGGACCCTTCGACATTAAAATATATAATGCTCGAGCATGTAGAATTACAAAAGGTTACGTCTGTGTTTTTGTTTGTTTCGCAACAAAAGCAATTCATTTGGAGCCCACATCTGACCTATCCACCCAAGCCTTTTTAGCAGCATTCGCTCGATTTTTTTCGAGGCGGGGATGCCCTGTCGCCATTTACTCAGATAATGGAACTAATTTCATAGGAGCTAGCAAATTATTAAAACAAGAACGACAGGAATTTATTAAACAGCTAAAAGTTTCTGTTACATCTACTAACAGTTTTCAAAATTTGACGTGGCATTTCATACCCCCTGGTGCACCACACATGGGTGGTCTATGGGAAGCAGGTGTTAAGAGCTTTAAATCGCACCTTAAAAAGTTGAATACCCCAAAATATACTTTTGAGGAATTTGCTACACTTCTAGCAATAATTGAAGGACGCCTTAATTCAAGACCCTTAAGCCCGTCAAGTGAAAACCCTCAGGATCTAAACCCTTTAACCCCAGGTCACTTTTTAATTGGCTCACCCATTTTAACCCCTGCAGAACCCAATTTAAGTAATGAAAATATTACTCATGCAAACATCCCCATACCTGATGTGAATCATGATCCACACCTCCAACTGCAGCCAACTTCAGTTTCATTATATGTACCTATAAGGAGAAACATAAACATAAAAATAACAACACAACACATCCAAATAAACCCTTAACAAAGGCACAAGTGAAGCAAGTGAAGAGTTAAAAAATATACTTATTTATAATATATAATTTATTTAAAATAATAATATAAATTAACTTAAACCCTTAAATTTAGAATTGAAAAATATATCTAATTACCCTATATACTTTACCTATATACTTACCCTAAAACACATGTATATAATAATTGAATAATTAAATTAATACATAAAGAAGTTCAATAAATACATAGAATTTATAACGTTTATGAAAATTCCTCGGAGTTGTTATTTACTAAATTCTCCCCTTTGATCCTATCCCTCTAACCCGTAAAAACAGATGCTTCTAACCTGCCTCCCACTCTTAAACCCTTGTTTCCATCTAAGAATGATAATAGGCCTTTTATTTGACTAGAACCCTTAAGTTCTTTCTCCTTTTGCAATTGTTGGATTTCATTCTTGAAGTTGAACTGCTGTGTAGTTCGAACAATGATGACGAGGGCGTCGTGAAGTTCAAAAGGTGTAAGAGTCGGCCGAACTTGTCGCTCTGCCTTGCTACTTTTGGAATTTTTAATAAATCTTAGAACGTATCCCACAATTCGTTGAAGAGTTTTTAACGAATTTCGATGGTTTATCATGTTTTCATCAGCCACCGAAACGAGTAAGTTGTGACGGATCTGCCTTTTTTCAATTATCGTAGTATCCGACTCTAGGCAAACAGTAGGTGGCCAATGGTTTTCGTTTCCATGAATAGAAAATGGCCCGTACATCCATTGTGGTGATTGCTGTAACTGTTGTGGGTCCAGTCCTCTAGAAATTATATCTGCAGGGTTGTCTTTGGAACTCACATGTCGCCATTGTTCAGGTAAAGTGCTTTCTTGTATTGAAGCTATGCGATTCGCAATAATGGTATGAAATGACGATGATCTCGAATTGATTCATGATATCACGATTTTCGAGTCGGTCCAGTAGAACGTGGGTGTGGAACTCATGTCGATGTCTTGTTTAACCCTTGCAACCAAGTTAGCTCCTAACGGAGCAGCACATACTTCCAGCCTTGGCAACGTTTGTTGTTTAAGTGGAGCTATCCGACACTTCGCACATAGCAAATATACAATCAGCAGTTTGTTTGGTAAGTATGTTTTGACGTAGATTGCCGCCCCATATGCCTTTTCCGAAGCATCAGTAAATACATGAAGTTGGGTTTTGTTGGCAATTTCACCTTTAAATATATGTCGATGCACTTCAAAAGTTTCCAGTTTATTAAGATTGCTTCGGAAATTTCTCCAGCGAGGGTCGAATTCCAAAGGCAACGCTTCGTCCCATGAGAAATTCAATGCCCACAGCTCTCGTACAAACATTTTTGCCCTGACGACTACTGGAGACAATAGGCCAAGGGGATCAAAAATGCGTGCTAAATCTGAGGTGACTGTCCTTTTAGTCACAGCCTTGATTGGTTGGATGTTGACCTTGATTTTAAGCTGGTCGTATTTGGGAAGCCAAGCCAATCCTAATGTTTTAATGTAGTCGGCTTCATCTGTAGACAAGTCGAGGCTGACTTCTTGATCATTTTCCTGGATATTGCGGAGAAGTTGAGGATGGTTAGCGCACCACTTCCGTAGATTAAATCCGTACATTGCCATGACTTATTGCAGTTGGCGTTGAGTTTCTATTGCGACGTTCAAATTATCTGCTCCACCCAATCCATCGTCGACATCAAAATTCTTCTCCGAAAAACTTGCTGCTAAAGGAAAGTGCATTTTACAGTCATGGATTATTTCTTTCAAGCATCGAATTGCTAGATATGGGGCTGGCTTGGTTCCATAAGTGACGGAATTTAATTTGAAATAGCTAATGGGTTCAGTAACATTTTTTCGCCACAGGATTAACTGGTATTGCCTGTCCTTTGGATGAATCAATATTTGGCGATACATTTTTTCAATATCTGTCGTGAACACAAAACGCGGCAGCCGAAAACGCAGCAACACAGTAAACAGCTCATTTTGTAGTGGTGGCCCGGTGTGCAGAATATCATTCAAAGATTTCCCTGACGATGTTTTTGCTGAAGCATCGAAAAACCTCTCGCAGTTTGGTGGTGCTGCTTTCAGGACGCAGCACGTAATGGTGCGGAATGAAATATTTAGACCCTTTGACGTCATCTATGCTGATTTTCGTCATGACCTAAATTTTCATAGTCATTCATGAACTGGGTGTATTGTTCTTTCAAAGAACCGTCTTTCGATAATCGTCGTTCCAATGAGAGAAATCGATTGAAAGCAATGCTATGTGAGTTTTCCAAGGCAAATGTTTCCGTACAAAATGGAAGTCGTACAGTAAACCTTCCATCTTTGTTACGTGTGGTGTGCTGATTAAAGTGTGCTTCGCATTGTGCGTCATATGGTGACAACGGTTGATGCGAGCTCTCGATCTCTTCGAGTTTCCAAAATCGTTCGATAGCTATATTCATTTTGTCATCAATACTCCACATATTGCTGGTAATAGCTGAGTGGAGACCTTTCCTGATATGATCCAGCCAAAGGCTGTATTTTGCAACACTGGAAGGTCATTAGCCAGTTTAATTTGTCAAATAGCAAGTAATTGATGATAATATTCCGCTCCTAACAAAATGTCGATTTTGTCTGGACGGTTGAAAGTTGGGTCTGCCAAAGTCACATTGTTGGGAATTGCCCACTTATCGATGTTAATAAGTTGAGAGGGTTGAGAAGAAATTATTTGTGGCAACACAAACGCCTCCAATCGTGTAACAAAATTGTTGAGTCGAGATTGTAGTGTTATGTTGACTCTGTCTTGAGCCTTGGTCCTGCTTGCTTTTTCCAATGCCATTAATGGAGATAGTAGTAGCCCTTGCTGGGAGTCCAAGACGTGTAACTAATCGTTCCGTGATGAGGTTAACTTGCGATCCCGAGTCAAGAATTGCCTTGCATTCAGTTTCTAAACCGTTTGCCTTGACCTTTACCAATGCCGTTCCTAGCAAAACGTAGGGTCGTTGGACTGTAGAACCTACTGCCACACTGGCAGCTTCTATTATTGGTGTAGTGACGAGAGATGTCGCATTTTCTGCAGGGTCAGGACTAGGCGTCGTTGATGATGTCATAGGTTTGTCTTGTTCTTTAGTTGAATTAGTAGACTTATTAGCAGATTTACTTTGCTTTGTGGACGTTAATTTATTTTGTGACTGTTGGTCCAAATGGACTAAGGTGTGGTGCATTTTCCCGCATTTTTGGCATCGGCCTGAAGAGGTACACCTTTTCGTTGGATGAGTGTTGTAGAAGTAGTTTACGCATAACTTGTGCTTCAGTGCAAGATTAAAACGGTTTGCGGGGCTAAGCATTATGAATTCCTTGCATCGGTATAATGTGTGCAAATCTCGCTTGCAAACTATGCATTGGCGGAATTCGCGATGGGGTTGAGCGGTAAGCGTGCAAGTTTTAGGATTGTGGGCAGACGTTTTCTCCTTATGTCCCATTGCCTCAAGGGTGTGGAAATGGTTCTCAAGGAAAGTGAGAAAGTGGCTGATGGTTTGTAATTCTTTTGGGTTGGAGATTGATTGTTCATATTGAGTATGAATTGTTTTGTCCACCTTGTTAACCAAGAGATATAGTAGCAGAGGATCCACGAGGCAATCTGGATTTCCAAATTAGAAAGAGCTGCCAAACATTCTTTAGTTGTGTAGTGCAATCGATTGATGGCGCTTAGCGTGCAGGCGCCAGATGGTTGGTCGACTAGCCTCTGAACTGCAGTTGCCACCATAACTCTCTTATTATTATAGCGGTCTTCCAGCAACTGCCATGCCGCTTGGTAATTTCCTTCAGTAACCGCAAGATGATTTATTATAGTCTTGGGCATAATCGTTCATTTGAGTGATTGTTCATTTTAGTTCAGTTGAAAAAAATGAACTAGGTCGTTCTTTTCGTTCAGTAGTTCACTGAACAGCTGATTGTTCATGGTGTAAAATTTAACAACATTCATTCAGTCGTCGTTGAGCAAGCGATGAGAATACATGCGGATGATCATTGTCATTTTTTTTTCAGAAATTTATTAAGCATTGTTGTTGCTTCTTGTTGGAAGAAGTATAGCAAACACACGCGATTCAATTGCAATTGAATACGAAAAATAAAAAACTGTTTTAGATAAACTTCTTTTTGTTTTTTCTCAAAATAACTGTTCTGAAATTAGTTTTTGATATTGATAATTGTTATTTACCTGATCCCTGATGTTTTTTTAGGTGTTTATATTTGTCAAAAACTTCATTCTTTTTTTCTTATTTTAATCGTTTGACAATTTGTTTGCTGGGCAAAATCTCTCACCTATACATCTTTATTTTTATTTTTGAACTCCACTGGTGTGAATATACAAGGTGAGTGGAAATCGGCAACACAATACAGAAACAACAGGCATTTTTGTTTTTGTAAAATAATGTACTTCTGCCAAAAATACATGAAAAAGTTTATTTTTGACATAAGTAACTTGTAAAGAAACTCTGTCAGCTGGGCTCTTGCACTCACTTTATAAATTACGACACACATTAGAAAATTTTCGAGTGGCAATATTGAACAAAATTAATAAAAGTCAATTGAATAAAAGACCAAGTGAACGAAAAGAACAAACATACAAAAAAACCGATAGAAAAGAAACAACTATAGTATAGTTAGTTCATTTAGTTTCATGCAGCGTTACCATTTGTCAAGTTTTCACTTTTTTTTGCAAGTTTTTTGAGATGCCAAAAAGTTTGAAATTTATCGGGTAAAAAATAAGTTTTTGCAAAAAAAGAAAAGGCTTTAAATTTAAATAAGAAATAAATTTATAAATGTATGTGATATTTTTTTAAAGATCTCATGTTTTTGGCTTAAGACGGTTTTAGTAACTTTCAAATCACTATCAAAATTTTATCACTAATAGAATTTTAAATTCTGATTAAAATAAAAAAAAATTGGGGCGGTCACGCCTATTTTCGAGTGGGTGGGGCTCCAAAGTTTGTTATATATTTTTTTATTAGACGATATATATCGATATTAATATCTTGTCTTGAAAACATTGTAATTTATTTACTTACTCATATAGACCTTTTTCCCGGATTTTTTAAAACAATTTCGGATCAAAAAATAATTTTGCGAAATTTATCAATAGGTGGTCCATATAAATAGGTCATGTTAAATATCGTTGGAAAGGTACCTTTAATTTAATGTATTACAAATTATCAGACACTCAGTAGTTCCCGAGATATAGGCCTATATATTTTAAACTTTAAGGGCTCGCCCCCTCGAAAATAGGCAATACCGCCAACAAATTTGTTTGCTGTCATCTCCTCTAAAAGCCCTATTTGATGAAATTTTTGTTTTGAGCAAAGTCACTAAAATCGACTTGTTCCATGTTTTTTATTATATGTTGTTTTTGATTTTAAATGGTTTTTATATTTTTAAATAATATTAATTCCAAATACATATTTGTGTTTTCTTTTAAAATTTTGGTACTTTTGTAGCAAAAATTTTTTTTTGGAAACGAAGTGGTTTTTTCATATATAAGAAGTTTTAAAAAAAATATATATGGTAACGCTGGTTGCATACTATATAAACTGAACTGAACTAAATGAACTGAACGATATGAACTGAACTAAATGAACTGAACGATATGAACTGACCTAAATGAACTGAACAAAAAGAACAACTAAACTCAGTGTTGCCAGAAAATGAATTTCAAAATACATATGGTAAAACTTGAAAAACTAAGTGCTAAAATGTTCTACAGAAGAACAAATAAGTGCTACATTTTTTCAATGTAACAATGCAATTTTTATTTCATATGTTACAAATATAAATTATAGTTTTTTCTAATTTTGTTCATAACAATTGTTGACTTGTTTTAATAGATTACATTGCATATATTAATTAAAAAATTTCCGTGTTCATTTTACTAGCACACCGAAAGAAATTTAGTTGAAATATTAGTAAAAGTTATTTTTTATTTCTCCAAAAATATTTTTTAGAGTATTTTGTTTTTATCAAGCAAATTATGCTAAAAAGCATTTAGCATACAGATATGTGATGAAAATCGAAAACGAGTGAGTGTTTGAAGTCCATTTTAAAGTATTTCTAATCAAATTTTTAAAATTTTTGTTTTAAGATTCTCTTTAATAGCAAAATATCTTTATTTTTGTGGGATTAAACTGTTTCAATACCGAAATATTACGAAAAAATTTACTTCTAAAACTCACTCGTTTTCGTTTTCGATTTCCATCACTTACCTGTATCAGGTGTATCAGGTTAAAAATTTCAATGCATATGTAGAAAAAAATGCTAAATCTAGCACTGAAAGTGCTAAAATGGCAACACTGACTGAACTAAAGTAAATGAACTGAACGAAAAGACCGAACAACTGAACAGCGTTGCCGTTTTGGTTATTTTTTTTTCTTCAATGTGGAGAACTTTTTTTCATTTTGGTAACTTTAAGGGAAATCAAAAATATAAATGTTTTGGTGTCTATTTAATTTGAAGAAATTTGCTTATTTTTTTTTTGCTTTTTAATATTATTTCAAAATAAACGTTGTTATAAACAGGTTTTTTTTACGTAAAAATTTTTTATGTAAAAATTTCTTTGATTTGTCAAACACGAAAAAACGCGCATTAAATTATTTTAAACAAATGCGAAATGGATAAGAAATATTTTTTTTTCATGTTTGAATCTATTTAAATTCAATAATATTTTTTAACTTCGGTTTAGGTTTTAATTGAACAAGATTTATCATCAGAAAAATAAAAGGTCAAAAAAACAAACTAAATAATTATAACAAAATGTTCGTTATTTTTTTTTCTCATTTGGTAACTTTTTGGTTACAAATTTTTTTTGGTAGTGGCAACACTGCAACTGAACAAAAAGAACAACTAAACTGAGCAGAATGAATTGAACTAAAATTTTTTTTTTTTTTTTATAATACATTATATTTATTTATTGAAACATAATAAATACACTAAACAGCCAGATAATCATAAATGACTCATTTATAAATCACTTATTAATTTAAAAAATTCAATAGAGAAGGATAGGAATAACATTAAATCCGCTTTTGAACAAGTCAGGAAGAATAATGATGAAATAGTGAAACGATACTTGTACTTAGACCAATTTTCTAAATTAAATTTATTAGAAGATAAAATAGAATAAACTCAGGACAATATTGCATCAGCAAAAAACAATTTTATTCATCCTAGTATATTTACAAAAACAGAAATCGAAACCTTTAATATTGATTTTTATAAATTAAAACTACTTAAAATCGGAGTGATGACTTTCAAGGACAGTTCTTTAATACTAGCAATACAAATTCCTGATTACACAATTAAGATTACTTACCGCAGTACCAAATACAATTAATATGGAAATTGATGAACCTAATGAAAATATTATCGAAATAAATAATGTTATTTTACACTATAAGGAAAATGTTATATTCAAGCATTTCGAAAAAGCAACCATTGTTCAATTAAAGCTAATTGTAAATATATATTTAATAACAAAACGGAAACAATAGAACTAGATGAAGAAACTATTCTGTTAAAAAATGCTAGAAAAATTAATCTAAAACAAAATTGTGACAATAGAAATCTAAGTTTGTTGGGAAACTACTTAATAAGTATAAATAATTGTAGCATTACAATCGATGATCAAACTTTTAAAAATAAAAAACAGATAATAAACGAAAAATTCTTTTTCCCACCAACACAAATTATTAATGTAACAAAACCTAACGTAGAATTTGAAACCATTGTTTTGGAACATAAAAATAATATTAATCAAATAAATGAATTGAAAGTTCATAGTAACCCCCCGTTGCCACATGCAAGTAATTACTTGCAAGTAGAGTATACATATTATCTACGAAAAATACCGAGAAACAACAATATTTGTTTGAGTGGCTACATAGCAAGTGCAAGTTCAATTTTGATATGTAGTCAGCAAAGAAACTTCAAACTAAATTTTTTCATAAAATTCTGTTAATTTTCAAGCTCATATGGATCCGGTATTGCCGTATTGTCAAAAGAAAAAAATACGGGAAAAAATTTTGTAATTTACAATTTTTTTTAATAAATGCATGAAATTAATATTTAAAAATACTATTAAGATGTGTGTGTAATAGTTTTGTTCTTTTTTCTTAATAATTTTTTGTAAAACCCCGAAAATTTGTTATAAACATAGCTTTTATTTTAACACTGGTAGCACTGTTTATTTATTTGTCATTCTACTTACTGCAAGTGCTTACAACCAAATTCTCTCGCAAGTTGAACTGTAAGTTCAAAAAATATGATTGTGTTAAGCATGGTACTCTGTTCAAATTTGCGAAATTTGTTGAGCAACATCAATTATTTCGTTTGAAAATTTTGACAATTAGCAAGTGGTGACAATACCGCGATTTAGAAGAAAATTGTCGTTTTTATTGCCTTTAGGTATGCAACATTGTTTCTTTTATGTAATCAAAAACCATATGTTTTTGGCTGTTTTTTCAAATTCGTGCGAAATAAGTGCCGCTTGCCCTGCCTTTACACATGCAAGTACTTGCATGCAAGTGCTGTGTACGTATTATATACGAAAACTTATTCGAAAAACTCGAGTATCTCTGCAAGTAAAAAAAAATGTGAGTGTATTAGTAAAAACTGTGAGTGTTTGAGTTTTTCGTACTTGCACTTGCATGTGTAAATACCGGGTTACATTATTTCACAGTTGGAAAAAAATGTTGCCATATACACTTTTTTTGTTGAAAAAACATGCTGCCAGAAACATTTCGTAACTTTTCACAATAAGAACAGAGTACAACTTCAGCAGCATTATTTCGCAACAATTTTTTTATGTGGGCTTTTGATAGTATTTCGCACGAAATGATGAACAGAGTACCATGCTTTATTCAAAAACTGTAACAGCCTGTTTATAGAACGCGACTCGCTGATAAAAAACGCTGAAATGTTAACGTTTTTTTATTTTCGGTCATAGAACACGACTGTTGACAAGTATGTTAAAAAACGTAACTGCTGTCAATTTATTTGGTATATACAAGACGGTTATAGTCGCCGAAGTGTCAAAATTGGACGAATATAGAATAGTGTTCGCGCGTAAAATTTAAGTACAATTTCATTGAATAAGGCAAACAAAATGGATATTTCAACAAAAAAAAAAGTAAGTACACATTGATATCATAAATGTTTTTTTTTTTTAGTTTATTTCGATTTGTTAAATTTTCAGCATTAAAATAACTACAGCAATGCAGTTTAGGCAATTGGTGGATTGTATAGAGGAGTTTCCACACTTGGCCACAGGAGCTCCTCAGTTTGGTAGCAGCAAATCTGCTATGGAATGTACTTGGGAGACTGTGGCAAATAAAATAAATTCTTACGGCCCTCCATTAAGAAGTAGTAGTGAGTGGAAAAAGGTATTTATTTTATTGAACTATCTGCATATGTGTGTACATGTTAGTATGTAACTTTCAATTGTATTTGTCAGGTGTGGGTAGATCTTAAGGGTCGCCTTAAAAAAAATTGCTGATAACAACAAAGCTGTAAATGAAACGGGTGGTGGGCCTTGTCGTGTCCGCAATTTGACGGAGCTGGAAATGGACATAGACAGGAGATGCCATATTTCTGCTGCAGCGGCACCAGGTGGAAAAGTTTTTGGTATTCCCCAAAAAAATGTTGTGTCTATGCAACATAAAATGGTAGGCATTACTCCGCCAAGAAAAGGCCAAAAAGTGGCAGTAGTGACACCCACATCTACTGTAGCAACAACAGCAATACCGCAAAACAACATACATATGTTTGGAAAAGTCAGATGATTTATTTCTACCAACAACATCAAAGAATGCTGACCATACCGAATGGCGACCTCTACCCCAAAACCAATAGTTTCATCACGAAAATGAAAGCGTGGTGATAATAGTTTCGAAGGACAAGAGAAACTAAAAATGTTGCGTCAACAGCAAGACATTCAGTCTCAGACGTGTGATGCCATTAAAGCACAAGGTGAGAGTTCGAAAGAAGTTGCAGAAGTGGTGAAAGAATGTACGGCAGCTGTACGAGAATGCAAAAATGCTATGAAAAGCAAAGCAGAGGCGCTTAAAGCAATGAGCGAAAGCATGAAAACGATGGCAACTTCGCTCATTGATATTTTATGGAACATTTGCGAAAAGTAGGTGCTATAGATTTTTCATAGCATTATTTAATTCTTTGCCGAAAGTGTTCTTATGTATATACATATTTATATTATTAATATTGTTTTTTTATATAGTTAGAACTTACCTCACTCATATTACTTTTTTGTGGAGATAATTTTTAATTTAAATATTTTGTTTATGTTTTATTTTCATCTATTTTTTTTTGTAATAATTATTTTTCGTACTTCCTTAATTTAACATTATAATTATTCTGAGTTAAGTTCAGTTTTATATGTAATAATTATAGAATATATTATAACTTAACATTTTCAGACAATTGACAAATTGGAATGCATTTTCTATCCTGCCAAAGGCGTCATCAGCAATTTTTATTCTCAAGAATTTATTGTAAATCACATATGTACACTTCTATTAACTATTAATAATAAATGGACTTCGGTATTCAAATTTATGCTCCTCATTCTTATAAATGATTTGAAATTTGTGTGTACTCGGATCATTCATTACATATGGCTCTAGTTTGTAACCACCATCACTTGGAAGAATAATAAATTTAAAATACATATATTAGATACTAGTAATGTACATAATTTTGTTATTCGTGTTTTTTCCATACTATTATTTTGATTTCAAATCATTTTCACAAAAAGTGATGTTCAGAACATTAAAAAAATATGGTAAAATCACATCTTTAAAAAAATAAAATTTCTGAATACATACCGAGTAGCCAGGTATTTCTTTTTTCATTTACATAATCAGTGTGGAAGAATGTATGTGCTTCACAGTGCTCCCACACGAAGGCATCATGATTACGCCCTGGATGTCTCGCGTCTACAAAATTTATGACCATATTGTTATCAGATATCTGAAAATAGTTTTTTTAATATTGTTACAAATCTTATAATAATAAAAAGATTACCTACCACCATTACGTTTAAACTGTAAAAGCCCTTATAATTGTGGTATATGTGCATTACATCGTTTCCCGGGGATTTGATACGTATATGGGTACCATCAATGCAACCTACAACACCGGGTATACCACCTTTAACAAAAAAGTTCTCTTTAGCCTCATTTTCTTCTTCCACGGTTTCAACTAAATTTATCCATTTTCTGCAAAGGATTTCTTCAAAAATATCTAGGCTTTCAGTTATTATATTTGAAACTTGCGCTTTACACATATATGAAGATAACTCATTGCCAATAGACACTTGGTAGCCACCAGTTGCAACAAATGAAAGAAATGTTGCAAGTCTTGTGGTTGGCAAAATATATGTATTTCTGTACCCGGTTTTTAACTTTGGCGTTATCTCATTAAGCAACACTTTAAACAACACTTCTTACTCACACGAAAGTTTGCTACAAACCTACACAAAAAATTTTGATCTATTATATCTGAAAACCACTTTACTCATAAATACTCACCGTTCTTCAGGCAAGTCCAGAAACATCGAAAAATCAGCGAGACAAAGATCCAAGTGAAAAGGGAAGATGATTTTTGAAAATTGCCCAACCAGTTGGAGAGGGATTTCTATACCTATCAGCTCAAAACCGCATAAGGACTCCCAGTCGTTCTAGAGGGTATAGACTCATGTGTTGATCCAGCGGAGATAAAGACCAGTTTAATGGACAAGGGGATCAAAATCAAGTGCGTAGTGAATATTAGAACCCGTGAAAAGATTCCTCAGTCCACGTTCAGGGTAGAATTGGAACTTGGAGACATTGCCTTAAAGAAAAAAGAGTCCCATCCAATTTACAATCTTATTTATCTTCTGCATCGTAGAATAACCGTGGAGGAACCGCATAAGCGTGTTGGACCCGTCCAGTATCTTAATTGTCAAGAATTTGGCCACACCAAAGCGTATTGTAAATTGCCGTCTGTTTGTGTTGCGTGTGGGGAACTACATGCAACTGCCCAATGTAATAAGTCCAAAACTGACCTAAAAATAAAAAGATGCAGTAACTGTGGAGGAAATAATACCGCTAATTATAGAGGTTGTCCGGTTTATACTTATTTGAAGGGTAGAAGGACCAATAAATCGTCAGTATTACCTGATCATCCTCAACAACCTCATTTCACGTCGAGTAATAATTTTCCTCAAATTGTACGACCAACTACTCACGTAAACGCTCCTAATTCTAGACAAGTTTCTTACGCAAACGTGGTCACATATAATATGCCAGGTCTGGAGCAGGACCTAAATCCTTATATTCTGAGCCGCATATCAACAATCTAGAGACAACATTGCAGACACTTGTCCAAACTATGAACACTTTTACGACCACCATGACATCCATGATGCAGGAAATGCTGAAAATGCAATCCACTATCTTGCAAGCCATTTTAAATAAATGATTTATTTAAAATTTTGTTTTTTTTGACGTCGACAGGGTACTTCAAAATTAATGGCTATGTGTTGTACGATACTAAAGATCCATGCGGAAGAGCTTGTGGAGGATCGGCAATTCTTGTAAAGAACAGAATAAAACATTATCTAATGAATAACATAAGTGAGGATTACCTCCAAGCAACAAACATTTGCATTGAATTCTGTCAATACAAATTTGTTTTATCATCGATTTATTCTCCGCCTCGATTTTCAATAAAAGAACACCAATACCATAACTTCTTTAATTCCCTTGGAGCTAGATTTTTAGTTGCTGGCGACTTTAACGCCAAACACACATTTTGCGGTTCACGTCTGATAACCCCAAAGGGTCGCGTACTCTTCAACACCATTGCTAAAATGGGCTTAGATGTACTCTCAAGCGGACATCCCACCTATTGGCCGATGGACCGACGGAAGATTCCCGATGTTATTGACTTTGGAGTAGTGAAAAATGTCCCTGTAGAATGGATGCAAGTGGATCCTTCATTAGACTTGTCCTCAGATCATTCTCCTACTATTATTTCAATGCATTTCCCTCAAGTGTGTGGCTCTCCATTTAGGAACATGACTAAGACCCGAGTAAAAGTATTTAAGTTCTCATTGCACGGAAAATGTTGTGTTGAGAACTACCGACGATATTGATGAGTCGATTGGCAACTTTACCGAGGACCTTCGACGAGCTGTGCATCACGCTTCCACTTATCACGTTGAATGTAGAAATAGGACAAACAGACCTTATTTATCTGAACTCGAAAATCTCCTATCAGAAAAAAAAGAATGCGAAGAGGGTGGCAACTTCAAAGGTCTCCTGAACTGAAAGCTAGGCTACGGGTATGCAGAGATATACTAAGACATTTCTTAGAAACCCCAAGAACGGCTTCACTTAAATCTTACTTGGACGGTTTTGATAGTACCCCACAATCTGACTACTCGTTATGGAGGGCGGCAAGAGGTTTAGAAACACCAGTGAGAGGAAAACCTCCTTTGCGAAATCCGACTGGTGACTGAATCCACCTCGATCGTCGTTTAACTTGGAAGTCTCATATAGAAGCGAAACTTACACAGATGAGATTAAAAGCAGTGCAACTTAATTGGCTAATTGGCAGAAATTCTTCACTAAAGTCAATCTGGTGCTATGGAATTCAATTATGGGGTACTGCCTCAGCATCAAACATTGAAAAAATTCAAAGGGGTCAAAATAAAATTCTACGTATAATTACTGCAGCTCCATGGTATGTTAAAAATTCTCGAATTCACAAAAATCTAGGCGTGCCATTAGTAAAAGTCGAATTGACAAAATATACGTCAAAGTACGTCAGCAAACTTGAACACCATCCAAACCCACTTGCACGAGACATCCTTAACTTTAGTGGCCATAATCGGTTGAGAAGGAGGGATACCCTTGCTTTAACTCAGTTGATGTGATATTTTTTTAGTATCATAGAATTTTTGTCTAGCACTGGCTGGGCTTATTATTTTCTTTTTAGTTTTAATTTACCCCCCAATCAATGGCGTCTCGGACGTTTTGAAAAAATCTTCATTGACCCCGATCATCGAGTGAGAGTAGCTGAAATACGCACCGCTAATAGCGTCATAACGCGACCCATTGTAAATTTGGTTTTACTCCCCCTCCTCATGACGTCGTAACCATTAATTCTCCCCCTTACTTTTCCTCATTACAGCAAGCTGCCCCCCGTAGTCCAGTTTCGACCATTGAAAAGAAAAGTCCAACGGCGAGATCGCCAACAAAAACCCCGGATTGTCGTCTATGTCACAAAGGGCACCCGCTCCGAAAGTGCACAAAATTTCTGAATATGGCTGTATCCGCCAGGAAGGAAATAGTACAAAAACACCGGTACTGCCGAAACTGTCTCGCTCACTCACATCGCACGGACAAATACCACAGCGAAGCACGTTGTCGTGACTGCAACGGCCAGCACCATACTCTGCTGCATCACGCCGAAATCGTTCGTGAAAATGAATATTTGAGCCGTGCAGCCGAAATCTCCGTCGTCCCAACCGTCATCATAAGGATGCAGCTCAACAATGAATGGCACAACGTTCGAGGTCTTCTAAATGCCTGTCCATAGCAGGGTTCATAGTCGAACGGTATCACGTGCCGTTCGAGAGATTTGATGCCGACAAATGGTGCCAAATCATGTCTCGGACCCGTTTTGAAAGAGAAGGCGGTACTTTTAAACTAAAGGCGAGAATTTCAGCGGACCTACCCCAAGAAGACCCTAGAAAGGAAAGTGACCGACGCATATTGCAACCTAAAGTTGGCCGACCCGGACTTTTTTGAGTGTCGATCCTGGGAGCAGATATCTACCCGCAACTGATCCGAAGCGTCATCCAGGTGGCAACAAACGAAACACCCCTAGCTCAGGATACGGCCCTAGGTTTTGTCATCATCGGAAAATTTGACGTCTAAACCCCATTTAATTATATTATATTTACCTTATTTACTCAAAATTATATTGAATTTTACACATGTACATATACTTACCTATTTATCTACAAATTTAATTATATAAATACTTACCTTATTTACTCAAATAAATTTAAATTATACTTATACCTTATTTCCCGAAAAATTTAATTATACATACTTACCCTATATACATCAACATTGAATTATAATTACTTTATACTTCCCACTTTTGCATTTTTCATTCTTGAATTTGTACATACCCACACTTGTTATTATTCTACATAATTATCTTTTATGCATTTCATTATTGAATTTATACAGGGTGGCTGAGGTGGTGAGGCTACCAAAAAAAAATGTAATAACTTTTTTCTATTTAATGAATGTGGTCCATTTTTTTTCTATTTTGCAGATTGATTTTTAGATTTGACAAAAATGAATAACGGGACACCGAAAGAAGAATTTGGATTTTCCGCCGTTATCACGCACTGGAGTCCGTAGTTTCGGTTCAAAGAGAGTATAGGCGCACATTTGGAGGCAATCCTCCGAGCAGATGGACCATAATCAGACTTGTAAACAATTTTGCCGTGCATGGGACAGTCAACAGAAGACCTTACCATCGAAACCCTTCAGTTCGAACGGAGGAAATAATCGCTGCTGTAGCTGCTGCGATACAACACAATCCAAGAGTTTCGACAAGAAGCTTATCTGCTCAAATGGCTATAAGCAGATAGTCATTACAGTCAATTATGCACAAAGACTTGGAGTTATTCCCAAATAAAATTCAAATGATCAACAAACTGAACGCTGCAGACTTGCCGATTCGCTTGGAATTTTGCCAGAAGATGCTTCAAATGGTGGAATAGGATGGAAAGGATTTGAACGGCAACATAAACAAACAAAATTGTCGAATATGGAGTGCTTCCAACCCACAGACACTCCATGAGACGGTATTGCATCCACTTCGTGTCACAGTGTGGTGTGCAGTTTCATCACGCTGCATTGTCGGGCCCTACTTCTTCGAAAAAAACGATCACTCCGTTACGGTTACTGGAGACCGTTACTTGAGTATGTTGAGAGAGTTTTTCTATCCAGAATTACGCCGAAAGAGAATACCTTTTAACTCTGTGTGGTTTCAGCAAGATGGTGCACCTCCTCACATAGCCCAACCTGTTATGACAGAATTGCGACGACAATTTCCCATTATGCTGATATCCAGAAACTCCACATTCCGTTGGCCACCCAGGTCGCCTGTCCTTACTGCACCTGACTTTTTCTTGTGGGTTTATTGCAAACAGGAAGTTTACAAAGCAAAACCAACAAATTTGAATGAACTAATGGATTATTCGAGCAACAATTGTGGCTATTCCTGTCTCAACTCTCCAAGCAGTAATGAACAACTTCTTGCTAAGATGCCGCACATGTATCAACTAGCAGGGGGGCATTTAAATTCCATTATTTTTAAAACAAATTAAACTGTATTTAATAAAATTGAATGAGCTTTAATAGGAATAAAAGAAAAATGTATTCCATACACTGAAAAAAAAGTTATTTGAGTTTCTTAATGTAGCAATATTCATCAGCCACCCTGTATATACCTACATTTGTTATTATTGTACATCATACTTACCCGTTTTTTTGTATTTACATTATTGGAATTTATTTACTTAACTTTGTTATTATTATACTTACCTTTTTTATACTTATCTCCAATTGAATTATATTGTCATTTATACTTACCCTTATACTACCCCTTGTTGAATCATATCATAATTGTACTATACTTATCCTATTGAATTATATTCTAATTGCACTTATATTTAAAGGCAGTTCATACTATAATGTAAACCCCCCAATTGCCCGTCTGGTATGAAGATATGGGACCCTGAACATTTACCCATTTGTTATACCGGTTATAACAACGGGGGCGGGATGTTTAGGCACAAAACCCCTAAAAATAAATCAAACCAATATTGTGGTCCGGTAACCCTGCAACTGCAGTGTTACTCGTTACTTTGTTCTTGTTCTCTTTTTCATGCTCTCACCGGCTGTCAGTTGTGGTGGTGGTTTTTATTTTAACAAACATTCGAATCATAGCACTCAACAAGTCAAGTTCATTTTTAAAATTATACAGTGTGCATACCCTTAGTGATCAATAGCAAGTGCCAGTTAATTTGTGAAAACTAAAACCTAAAATAAAAAAATAAAACCCTAAGAAATAAAAGAACATAAAGCAAATAAATAATTAAAATAAGCCAAAAAAAGAAAACCAAAAGTGTGTCTAATTTTCGATAAACACATTGCATATAGATATACACATATATACTTATATAAAGAAACCGTTCGTGACGGTTAAAAAAGCTGAAGCCAAGCTCAGCGTATAAAAACCAACCCCTTTCAACAATTAAAATAAAGCACTTCGTGATTTAAATACATATTAAATAAAAATTCCCAGATCAGACTTGTCCACCAAAATTCTACTGTGAATTATCACACCCAACCATAAAAAGGGAAACAGCATAACTTGGCTCCCTTTATTCCTAAGCGATCTGACTACATTACTACATCAATAAGTCAGCCAGCATCAGGTTTTCGACCACAATTGGATTGAGGGAATCATCCAGGGGGGTTACTCCGTATTTCGATTCGAACGCAAAAGCTTTCGAAATACAATGTAGAAAGTATACAAATTCGAATGATTTTCTTTTCGAATCGAAATACGGAGTAACCCCCCAAGAATTAAGAATACGTTAACCTCATCAGCTTTATCCTCACTCACATTCTCAACTTCACCATCAACCATCAATAAGGTGACCCATTACCTCATCCTCACCATCATCCATATCCTCCAAGGAATACGTTGATCCATCCGCATCATCAACATCATCCCCCTCATGCAGGAAGACAGGTAAATCATCCACAACATCATCATCACCCTACATTTTTTATCACAAACCATCACAACCGTAAGTCACCTCAATCATTGATATATTATTTATTTATTATTTATAACCCCGTGTATCCGTAGTGTTGTTTCTGATTCTGGTATACCTCGACAAGGTTTCCTGGCACAATTTCAAAAATCTCTTTCAGCTCTGATTGTCGTTCCTCTGGGCTGACTGATTTAGCTCCTGCTCCATGTGTGACCTCATCATACAGGGTGTGCGAGAAACGAGGTTCTCGTCCTTGTGTGATGAATGCAGGGGAGTAATCTGTAGTTTCGGATACACTCGAGTTGATAGCCAGCATGATTTCTGAGGTCTTCTCATCCCATGTCTTGTGTTGCTAATCGGTAAATTGTCTTTACTGTACGGTTGGCACGTTTCGTCGAATTCTCCTGGGGTGTATATGGTGCTGTGAATTGTTGTGATATTCCTATTTTCCTCAGGATATTTTGGACTACTCGAGCTGTGAATTGCGGGCCGTTGTCGGTGAGGAACATCTTCGGGACCCCATACCGGGCCAGAATACGCTCTCGTATCGTTTTGATTACTCCCTCTGCTGTTGCCTTACGCATTGGAATGAGCTCAGTCCATTTTGAAAATTTGTCGAATAGCACGAGCAGCATCGTATTACCATGTTTCGACTGGGACAGTGGTCCCACGAAGTCAGCACATAGGACGGCCCACGGTTCTTCTGGGATTTTGGTCAGCATTTTGCCCACCGGCTTTTGTTGATTTACTTTGGATTGTTGGCATGACTGGCAACGTCTCACGTGTTGTCTTACATCACGGAACATACTTGATCAGTAGTAAGGACTCGCAACGCGGAGGATCGTCTTCCGGCCCCCAGATGCCCTGCTGTTGTGATTTTCCTCTAGGACGCGAGTCCTAACTGGGGTAGCCACATAAAGCTTCCATGGGGTTCTGTCCTCGTCGTTCAATTGCCTTAGAAATTTTCGATATAGCTGATTGTTGATTTGCATGTAATCTGCATATTTGTCGGGGTTTTTGTGTACCTCATGAGTAGGCTTGTCGAGCCATTTGCATTTGCGGCCTCACGCATGGCGAGGTTAGCGTTTTCACACGGTTGACGTGACAACGCATCGGCCACGATATTGCTGTTCCCTCTTATATATTTGATGTCATAATTAAATTGTGTATTTAATGGCTATAAATCAAGGAGGTTGCGGAGCTTCATGAAATTTTGCACACATTTATTTTAAATTTTCTAAGAATTTTACTTTTTTTTACAAAAATACGCCCACCTCCCATACAACTTAAATAGAAAATGTGGCATAACTTCCATGATTTTCAATATATCAACTCAATTTTCATAATTGTAGAATGACCTCCTGAAAATATGAACGTAATCCACCCATTTTTACGCGGATTTCAAAAATTTACAGAAGATATGGTAAATATGTAACTAGAATGTTTATTTTTCGCAAAAATGCATATAACATCTATTAAATGCTGTTTTGAAAATATGAAGAAAATCCGCCCACTGTAACACCCACCCCTGGAGTTGGAGTTGTATCCAATACAAAAATTTTGTCCGTTTCACTCTATTTCATTTATTAACAACTTTGTAGCGATATTACTTTGAGAAACACTTTTGTGTACATTTGTTTTTGTAATCGCGACTCAAATTTAACTTTTTTTATATAGCACACATGCAAAGAAATTTTCGTATTTCTCGCTCCCAAATTGGCACCGGCTACGTGTACGAGTAGCAAAGAAGGAAAGAATGCGCAGTTGTTTTTGCACGCGTAAAATAACGCATATTTTTTACTGTAATTTTTTGGTTTTTCATTGTTTTTTTCGGCGGCGGGTAAATTGGGGCAGATTTTTTTAGTCTGTTAGCTGAGATTCTCAGCTTTAATTTGGCATAGGACTCCATGTGTCGCACTGCTTCGCACACAACTAAGTGTCTAACGGAAAATCATAAATGTTTATTTTTTTTTCATTGTCAAAGGAAATTTTTTTTTTTCAATTTTTTAATAATTTTTTTATTTACATAATGCTTAATTAAGTGAAAAAATACTTATAAGGTACATTCGGTGTATAGTTTATAAGTAAAAAGCTTTTGAATATGACATATAAAACTATCACATTTGAGACTTGTTCACATACTTCAACTTTGCGCTGCTCGGGACAGAAAACCAATGGAGATATTTGCATGAAATTTTCCACAAATTGATTTATTGCCGCAGTGGACACAGTGTGCGCCGGGCCAACCTGCCGGTGGGATTTTCGAGGGAATTCAACAACTTCAGTGCAAGATGATCCGTGATGATAGTAAACCGGAAGCCTTCTATGTACGCACGCATCTTGCGGACTCCCCACACGATAGCTAGGCACTCTTTCTCCGTGGTAGAGTAGTTTGCTTTAGCCGAGTTTAGGTGCCTGCTTGCATAGGCGATCACTCGTTCCCCTGCCTGAAGTTCCTGCGTCAGGACGGCGCCTAGGCCGTAGTCACTGGCGTCGGTTTGCAACACAAATTTTTTTTTTTTTTTTTTTTTTATAATACATTATATTTATTTATTGAATCTTCAGATATTGAAATGACAATAAGTTTTCGAATCTTAATACTAAAAGAAAATAATAAGTCCAGCCAGTGCTAGACAAAATATTATAATACTACAAACAAATTTACATCCACTGATCCAGTCATCTGTTTTGCGTTTGAGTTAAAGCAAGGGTATCCCTCCTTCTCAACCGAACATGGCCACTTAAGTTAAGGATGTCTCGTGCAAGTGGGTTTGGATGGTGTTCAAGTTTGCTGACATATTTTGAGGCGTATTTTGTAAATTCGTCTTTCACCAAAGGAATGCCTAGATCTTTGTGAATTCGAGAATTTTTAACGTACCATGGAGCTGCAGTAATTAGACGTAGAATTTTATTTTGACCTCTTTGAATTTTTTCAATGTTGGATTCTGAGGCAGTACCCCATAATTGAATTCCATAACACCATATTGGCTTTAGAATTGCATTGTACAACAAAAGTTTACAATCCAACTTTAATGTAGAATTTCTGCCGATTAGCCAATTAAGTTGCACTGCTTTTAATCTCATCTGTGTAAGTTTTGCGTCAATATGAGACTTCCAGGTTAAACGACGATCGAGGTGGATTCCGAGGTATTTGACTTCATTGTGTTGCGGAATAATTTGGTTATTTATTCTGATGGACGAGCAGGTATCTTTTCGCAATGTGAAAGTTATATGAATACATTTCTGTTCGTTAACCCTGATTTTCCAAAGCTCAAGCCAATTCTCTAGTTTATAAACATAATTCTGCAAATTCTGTGATGCTATTTGATGGTCCTTATGAACGCTAATAAAGGCTGTATCGTCAGCAAAAGTTGAAGTATGTATATTGGGGTCTGACGGCATATCGGATGCATAAATCAAATATAAAGTAGGACCCAGTATGCTACCCTGGGGTACTCCTGTTTCAATTGGCTGAGCGGGGCTTAGAAAATCGCCTTCTTTGATTGTAAATTTGCGACCATATAAATAACTTTTCATAAGTTTGTGGGTGTTAGCAGGCAGATCTAATTTTATTTTGTGCATTAAACCTTCATGCCAAACTTTGTCGAACGCTTGGGAAACATCAATGAAAAGCGCGGAACAGTATTTTTTCTCTTCAAACGACCGTCTTATCACATTTACTAATCTGTGTGTTTGTTCGATGGTACTGTGTTTAGCTCTGAACCCGAATTGATGATTTGGAATACATTGAGTGTCGTTCAGAATTGGAATCAACTTAGCCATTAACAATTTTTCAAAAAGTTTTGAAATTGTCGGCAGTAGGCTAATTGGCTTATATGACTCTACTTTGGTGAGGTCCTTCCCTGGCTTAGGAATCATTGTAATCATAGATACCTTCCAATCTGCAGGATAGTATTCTAGGCGTAAAATAGCATTGAAGATAAAGAGAATAAGTCTTCTAGCTACACGAGGTAACTCCACAAGCATTTTGTTGCTGATTTTATCCATACCTGGAGCTTTTTTAAGGTTCAGAGTACCAATAGCGCTTTGAATATCATTAAAGCTAAGTCTTAGAGGTACAGGAGGTCTAATAACGAGTGGTGGCAAATCAGTTGCATTATTTGAGTTGTTTATAGTAAACACATTTCTCAAATGGTTAACAAATAAAGTCCCCTTCTCGGAATCGTTTCTAGCCCAGTCACCAGTCGGATTTCGCAAAGGAGGCTTTCCTCTAACTGGTCTTTTTAAACCTCGTGCCGCCTTCCATAACGAATAGTCAGATTGTGGGGAACTGTCAATTCCCTCCAAGTATGATTTAAGTGAAGCCATTTTTTGGGTTTCTAAGAAATTTCTTAGTATATCTCTGCATTCCCGTAGCCTAGCTTTCAGTTGAGGAGACCTGTGAATTTGCCACTCTCTTCTAACTCTTCTTTTTTCTGTCAGGAGATGTTCGAGTTCAGCGAAATAAGTTCTGTTTGTCCTATTTCTGCATTCAACGTCATATGTGGAAGCGTGATGCACAGCTCTTCGTATGTCCTCAGTAAACTTGCCAATCGACCCATCAATATCCTCGGTAGTTCTCAACACTACATTTTCCGTGCAGTGGGAACTTAAATACTTTTTATACTTTATCCAACTTACTCTGGATTTAGACATGTCCCGAAATGTAGAGCCATACCCTTGAAGGAAACGCATTGAAATAATAGAAGGAGAGTGATCTGAAGACAAGTCTAATGAAGGCTCCACTTGTATCGATTCTACAGGGATATTTTTCACTACTCCGAAGTCAATAATATCGGGAATCTTCCGTCGGTCCGTCGGCCAGTAGGTGGGATGCCCGCTTGAGAGTACATCTAAGCCCATTTTGGCAATGGTGTTGAAGAGTTCAAGACCCTTCGGGGTCACTAGACGTGAACCCCAAAATGTGTGTTTGGCGTTAAAGTCACCAGCAACCAAAAATCTAGCTCCAAGGGAATTGAAGAAGCTGTAGTATTGATGTTCTTTTATTGAAAATCGAGGCGGCGAATGAATTGATGATAAAACAAAGTTGTATTGACAGAATTCAATACAAATGTTTGTTGCTTGTAGGTAATCCTTACATATGTTGTTCATTAAATAATGTTTTATTCTGTTCTTTATAAGAATTGCCGAACCTCCACATACTCTTCCGCGGGGATCTTTAGTATCATACAACACGTAGCCATTAATTTTGAAGTACCCTGTCGCCGTCAAGTGAGTTTCAGCAATCATCATGACATCAATCTGCTTATCCATCAGGAAGTGTTCCAGTTCGTTTTTATGTTGGCGGAGGCCGTTCGCGTTCCAAAAACAAATTTTTAAACAAATCATTTCTTTAAAATTGCTTGTAAGATAGTGGATTGCATTTTCAGCATTTCCTGCATCATGGATGTCATAGTGGTCGTAAAAGTGTTCATAGTTTGGACAAGTGTCTGCAAAGTAGTCTCTAGAGTGTTAATATTGGGCTCGTAATATTGAGATTTAGGTTCCTGCTCCAAACCTGGCATATTAGATTTAACCACGTTAGCGTAAGAAACTTGTCTAGAACTAGGCGCGTTTTCATGACTAGTGGGCCGTAACAATTGAGGAAAATTGTTACTCGATGCAAAATTAGGCTGTTGAGGATGATCAGGTAATACTGACGTCTTGTTGGTCCTTATGCCTTTCAAATGAGTGTAAACTGGACAACCTCTATAATTTGCGGTATGATTACCTCCGCAGTTACTGCATTTTTTGATTTTTGAGTCGGTTTTCGACTTATCACATTGAGCAGTTGTATGTAGTTCCCCACACGCAACACAAACTGATGGCAATTTACAATACGCTTTAGTGTGACCAAATTCTTGACAATTAAGACACTGGACGGGTCCCTGACGCTTATGCGGTTCTTCCACGGTGATTCTACGATGCAGAAGGTAAATCAGATTGTAGATGGGATGGGACTCGTTTTTCTTTAAGACTGTATCTCCGGGTTCCAATTCCACCCTGAACATTGGCTGAGGAATCTTTTCACGGTTTCTAATATTCGTTATGCTCTTAATTTTGAAGTCATTTTCCATTAAACTAGTCTTTATCTCGTCAGGATCAACATCTGGGTCTATACCCTTTAGAACGACTTGGAGTCCTTTTGCGCTTTTCAGCTGGTAGGTATAGAAATCCCTACTCTCCCTCTCCAACTGGTTGGACAATTTTCGAAAGTCATCTTCCTTTTTCACTTGAATTTTGGTTTCGCTGATATTTCCATGTTTAATTGAGGTTACGCTAAACATATTTTCACCTATTACCGAAACAATTCCTTGTACCAATTTACTGGAAGTGGGCTCTCTCAGATAAATTGGTGGGGGCTTAAACGTCTTTTTAGGAAGTTCTGGATCATCCGTCTGGAGGAGAGCAAACCTTGTGACGATGGAAGTCGGTAAACCTCGTTTCCACCCACACCCTATAGTTATATTGCTTTTGTTTTTGGATTGAATTTATAATTTGTAGTTTTTACATTGATCATTAAATAATTTTAATATTTCTTTAGTTTAATTTGTTTTACAAAATCCTTTTATTACATTTATATATTTCTCTTGATTGATAAAAGTTAATGAATTAATTTAGACGCATTGCGACTTGTAAAGTAAATTTTAAATTCTTAATGGCGACATCTATTGGTAGCGACACGAATTGGCACATGAGACACACCCTCTAGCGGCATGTAAGCAAACACCTCATACACAACACTGTCACCAACAGCTGAGCAAATGGGTAGACGCAACTACCTTGGTTGTATGTCAACAGAAAAAAAGGTATAAAAGCAGAACAAAAATGCAAATCGAGATCAGTCAGTTTTGATCAGTCGGTGAATACAGTGGTAGGTAAGTCATATCGTATGGTGGTTATCCCGCTGTACACTTTAGTCGTTGTGTTTAGTAGTTTTGTGGTGGTGTTTGTGTAGCCTCAAATTGAAGATTCCGTGGTTATCCCGCAGGTGTTCAGTTTGGTGCGACATAAATATCATAAGCCGAGCGTAGTGGTGTGCCCGTGGTTATCCCGCAGGTATACAACTACGAGTCACTCGACACATCGTTTCCGTGGTTATCCCGCAGATTCGTTGTCGTTTGGTGGTTTCACTTGGCCACAGCAGGAGTGGTGTGCGTGTGGGCCAGATTACAAATTCCGTGGTTATCCCGCAGGTTTGGAATCTGGTGCTGCTCCAACATCTAGAGTCGAGCGTAGTGGTGTGCCCGTGGTTATCTCGCAGGTATACGACTACGAGTCACTCAACACAGCGTTTCCGTGGTTATCCCGCAGGCTCGCTGTCGTTTAGTGGCTTCACTGGACATTTAGAAGCTCCTACTAAATCGACATACCACCACTGACGGTGTTAAACAGGCCGTTCGTACGGCGATCGTTTTGTAAAAGAAAACTGAGGGGGGTCGTGTCGGCCAACGACGTCGTGGTTATCCCATTAAGTGTCGAATGCCAATAAACGCCTAATAAAAATAAATAATAATAATAATATAACTTAGTATTATAAGTGAGAAAAATATTAATAAATGAATGACTGAAAATAAGATTGGTTCGGTGTTCGGAGTTTCCTTTTTAACGAAGTCTCGAATAAATAAAATTATTGTGAGTGGACCCTGGGTATCCGGCGAGATATACCCCAGCAAAGAAAAAAGGTTCGTTACAACCTGTTTTGATCATTTGGATTGTCAATACTCACGGTCTTGGGAGCTTTTGAATTTGATGACATTTGAGCAGATGTCGGGCTCCTCTGTCGCTTAAGAACTGTGACGTATTTATCCATACCCACTTGTTTTCTAGGTTTGACTGCACTATTTGATGTAGAAGATATTGATGTTTTATCATCTGATGAAATCACTATATTGGGCGAAAAGGAACGGCGCCGTTCTACGGCTCTTGTAGTGAGAAGATTCTCCACAGATTTTTTTAAGGATTCTTCCTCAGAGATCCATAAAGATTTTCTAGTCGAGCTAAGCTCTTTCTCAGAATTACATCTGAGAGGAACACTCATACAGTTTTTATGCGATTTCTAATGTTTTTTATTATTTTTTTTTTGTTAATGTTTTTTATTTTTTTTTACCGTAGGTATTTTTACCTATTACGAATTATTTTTTAACTTTTTTGTTTTATTTCGACCTGTTATACTTTTTCACCTATTACGATTTTTTCACCGAAAATTCAGCCGCACTAAAAATAACACGTCCGAACAGTTCAACAACACTATGTGTAACACAAATGGCTGAGAAAAATCAGGACAAGCTAACACCGGCGCCTCCGTGAGCTTATTTTTAAGCATCTCGAATGCTCTCTGTTCGGCCCCCCACTTTCAGTGCTTCCCTTTCTTCAGTAACAGGGTGAGAGGTTGTGAGATAGCTGCGAATTCCGGCACGAAACGTCTATACCAGGACGCTATCCCCAAAATCTGGCGAACCTGCCGTACATTATTTGTAGGTGGTATTTGGGCCACGGCGGCTATCTTATCAGGATCTGTCCGGATACCCTGGTCACTAACCATGTGACCCAAGTACCGTGTTTCTCGAGTTAAAAGTTTACATTTGTCGACATTTATCCTCAAGTTGGCTGCCCTCAATCTCCGTAAAACCCTTCTCAAGTGAATCATGTGCTCTTCTAGAGTTTCGCCCACCACAATGATGTCATCCAAATAAGCAAACGCATGGGGTTCCATTTCGGGCCCGATGACGCTATCGAGCGCCCTTTGGAAAGTGGCGGGGGCGGAATGCAGGCCGAAAGGCATCATTTCCAGTGGTAGAGGCCTCGTCCAGGTACTGCAAAGGCCGTGTATTGCTTGCTACCCTCTTCCATGAGTATTTGCCAATACCCGGTTTTTAAATCTATACTACTGATATATCTTACTTTCCGCAATTTATATAGAATACTATCAATGCGCGGTAGGGGATACGCATCGGGTAATGACCTGAGATTTAGTTGCCGGAAATCCATACATGTTCGCCAGAATCCGTTCTTCTTCTTGACGAGAGTAATGGGGAAACAGTAGGGGCTATCGGACCGTTCAATGCAACCTTGGGCAATCAATTCGTTGACCTCTGCGTCTATAATTGCTTGCATGGCAGGATTCCTGGGTGCGTAACGTATTTTTATCGGCCGGTCGTCGGAGAGGATGATTTTGTGACTGGCAATATGGGAGACCCCATGCACGTCTTTGAATTTCGGGGGTTCTTCCTCCAGAAAAGCGGTGATGAGGGCCTGATCTTTGGTCCCCGGGCTCGTATTCTGTTCATGACCCGCGATTGCCTCCCCACAAGTAGCGGAATTAGAAGCGTCCGGCGGGCCGTGTGGCGGTGTACCCACTTTGGGACGAGAGCAGTTCAAAGTCAGACCCGCAATATTGATGCTCGTATCGAATCATAGCACTCAACAAGTCAAGTTCATTTTTAAAATTATACAGTGTACATACCCTTAGTGATCAATAGCAAGTGCCAGTTAATTTGTGAAAACTAAAACCTAAAATAAAAAAATAAACCCCTAAGAAATAAAAGAACATAAAGCAAATAAATAATTAAAATAAGACAAAAAAAAGAAAACCAAAAGTGTGTCTAATTTATTTTCGATAAACACATTGTATATAGATATACACATATATACTTATATAAAGAAACAGTTCGTGACGGTTAAAAAAGCTGAAGCCAAGCTCAGCGTATAAAAACCAATCCCTTTCAACAATTGAAATAAAACACTTCGTGAATTAACTACATATTAAATAAAAATTCCCAGCTCAGACTTGTCCACCAAAATTCTACTGTGAATTATCACACCCAACCATAAAAAGGGAAACAGCATAACTTGGCTCCCTTTATTCCTAAGCGATCTGACTACATTACTACATCAATAAGTCAGCCAGCGTCAGGTTTTCGACCACAATTGGATTGAGGGAATCATCCAGGGGGGTTACTCCGTATTTCGATTCGAACGCAAAAGCTTTCGAAATACAATGTAGAAAGTATACAAATTCCAATGATTTTCTTTTCGAATCGAAATACGGAGTAACCCCCCAAGGTGACCCATAAGGTGACCCATAAGGTGACCCATTACCTCATCCTCACCATCATCCATATCCTCCAAGGAATACGTTGATCCATCCGCATCATCAACATCATCCCCCTCTTGCAGGAAGACAGGTAAATCATCCACAACATCACCATCACCCTACATTTTTTATCACATATATTTATATAATTATTATATAACCCCGTGTATCCGTAGTGTTGTTTCTGATTCTGGTATACCTCGACAAGGTTTCCTGGCACAATTTCAAAAATCTCTTTCAGCTCTGATTGTCGTTCCTCTGGGCTGACTGATTTAGCTCCTGCTCCATGTGTGACCTCATCATACAGGGTGTGCGGGAAACGAGGTTCTCGTCCTTGTATGATGAATGCAGGGGAGTAATCTGTAGTTTCGGATACACTCGAGTTGATAGCCAGCATGATTTCTGAGATCTTCTCATCCCATGTCTTGTGTTGCTGATCGGTAAATTGTCTTTACAGTACGGTTGGCACGTTTCGTCGAATTCTCCTGGGGTGTATATGGTGCTGTGAATTGTTGTGATATTCCTATTTTCCTCAGGATATTTTGGACTACTCGAGCTGTGAATTGCGGGCCGTTGTCGGTGAGGAACATCTTCGGGACCCCATACCGGGCCAGAATACGCTCTCGTATCGTTTTGATTACTCCCTCTGCTGTTGCCTTACGCATTGGAATGAGCTCAGTCCATTTTGAAAATTTGTCGAATAGCAAGAGCAGCATCGTATTACCATGTTTCGACTGGGACAGTGGTCCCACGAAGTCAGCACATAGGACGGCCCACGGTTCTTCTGGGATTTTGGTCAGCATTTTGCCCACCGGCTTTTGTTGATTTACTTTGGATTGTTGGCATGACTGGCAACTTCTCACGTGTTGTCTTACATCACGGAACATACTTGATCAGTAGTAAGGACTCGCAACGCGGAGGATCGTCTTCCGGCCCCCAGATGCCCTGCTGTTGTGATTTTCCTCTAGGACGCGAGTCCTAACTGGGGTAGCCACATAAAGCTTCCATGGGGTTCTGTCCTCGTCGTTCAATTGCCTTAGAAATTTTCAATATAGCTGATTGTTGATTTGCATGTAATCTACATATTTGTCGGGGTTTTTGTGTACCTCATGAGTAGGCTTGTCGAGCCATTTGCATTTGCGGCCTCACACATGGCGAGGTTAGCGTTTTCACACGGTTGACGTGACAACGCATCGGCCACGATATTGCTGTTCCCTCTTATATATTTGATGTCATAATTAAATTGTTGTAACTCCAGGGCCCGCACACAGTGTCCGTGTAGTGTATTTAATGGCTATAAATCAAGGAGGTTGCGGACCTCCCATACAACTTAAATAGAAAATGTGGCATAACTTCCATGATTTTCAATATATCAACTCAATTTTTATAATTGTAGAATGACCTCCTGAAAATATGAACTTAATCCACCCATTTTTACGCGGATTTCAAAAATTTACAGAAGATATGGTAAATATGTAACTAGAATGTTTATTTTTCGCAAAAATGCATATAACATCTATTAAATGCTGTTTTGAAAATATGAAGAAAATCCGCCCACTGTAACACCCACCCCCGGAGTTGGAGTTGTATCCAATACAAAAATTTTGTCCGTTTCACTCTATTTCATTTATTAACAACTTTGTAGCGATATTACTTTGAGAAACACTTTTGTGTACATTTGTTTTTGTAATCGCGACTCAAATTTAACTTTTTTTATATAGCACACATGCAAAGAAATTTTCGTATTTCTCGCTCTCAAATTGGCACCGGCTACGTGTACGAGTAGCAAAGAAAGAAAGAATGCGCAGTTGTTTTTGCACGCGTAAAATAACGCATATTTTTTACTGTAATTTTTTGGTTTTTCATTGTTTTTTTCGGCGGCGGGTAAATTGGGGCAGATTTTTTTAGTCTGTTAGCTGAGATTCTCAGCTTTAATTTGGCATAGGACTCCATGTGTCGCACTGCTTCGCACACAACTAAGTGTCTAACGGAAAATCATAAATGTTTATTTTTTTGTCATTGTCAAAGGAAATTTTTTTTTTTCAATTTTTTAATAATTTTTTTATTTACATAATGCTTAATTAAGTGAAAAAATACTTATAAGGTACATTCGGTGTATAGTTTATAAGTAAAAAGCTTTTGAATATGACATATAAAACTATCACATTTGAGACTTGTTCACATACTTCAACTTTGCGCTGCTCGGGACAGAAAACCAATGGAGATATTTGCATGAAATTTTCCACAAATTGATTTATTGCCGCAGTGGACACAGTGTGCGCCGGGCCAACCTGCCGGTGGGATTTTCGAGGGAATTCAACAACTTCAGTGCAAGATGATCCGTGATGATAGTAAACCGGAAGCCTTCTATGTACGCACGCATCTTGCGGACTCCCCACACGATAGCTAGGCACTCTTTCTCCGTGGTAGAGTAGTTTGCTTTAGCCGAGTTTAGGTGCCTGCTTGCATAGGCGATCACTCGTTCCCCTGCCTGAAGTTCCTGCGTCAGGACGGCGCCTAGGCCGTAGTCACTGGCGTCGGTTTGCAACACAAATGGCTGAGAAAAATCAGGACAAGCTAACACCGGCGCCTCCGTGAGCTTATTTTTAAGCATCTCGAATGCTTTCTGTTCGGCCCCCACTTTCAGTGCTTCCCTTTCTTCAGTAACAGGTTGTGAGAATTCCGGCACGAAACGTCTATACCAGGACGCTATCCCCAAAATCTGGCGAACCTGCCGTACATTATTTGGAGGTGGTATTTGGGCCACGGCGGCTATCTTATCAGGATCTGTCCGGATACCCTGGTCACTTACCATGTGACTCAAGTACCGTGTTTCTCGAGTTAAAAGTTTACATTTGTCGACATTTATCCTCAAGTTGGCTGCCCTCAATCTCCGTAAAACCCTTCTCAAGTGAATCATGTGATCTTCTAGAGTTTCGCCCACCACAATGATGTCATCCAAATAAGCAAACGCATGGGGTTCCATTTCGGGCCCGATGACGCTATCGAGCGCCCTTTGGAAAGTGGCGGGGGCGGAATGCAGGCCGAAAGGCATCATTTCCAGTGGTAGAGGCCTCGTCCAGGTACTGCAAAGGCCGTGTATTGCTTGCTACCCTCTTCCATGAGTATTTGCCAATACCCGGTTTTAAAATCTATACTACTGATATATCTTACTTTCCGCAATTTATATAGAATACTATCAATGCGCGGAAGGGGATACGCATCGGGTAATGACCTGAGATTTAGTTGCCGGAAATCTTCTTGACGAGAGTAATGGGGAAACAGTAGGGGCATTGAGACCGTTCAATGCAACCTTGGGCAATCAATTCGTTGACCTCTGCGTCTATAATTGCTTGCATGGCAGGATTCCTGGGTGCGTAACGTATTTTTATCGGCCGGTCGTCGGAGAGGATGATTTTGTGACTGGCAATATGGGAGACCCCATGCACGTCTTTGAATTTCGGGAGTTCTTCCTCCAGAAAAGCGGTGATGAGGGCCTGATCTTTGGTTTGCCTCCCCACAAGTAGCGGAATTAGAAGCGTCCGGCGGGCCGTGTGGCGGTGTACCCACTTTGGGACGAGAGCAGTTCAAAGTCAGACCCGCAATATTGATGCTCGTATCGAATTGCTGTAAAAACTCCAGTCCCAAAATGATATTCTCACTCGCGTTGGGCATCACTAGATATAGACATTTCCTTGACAGACTACCCAGGGTCCTTTGAAACTCTATGGCCTTGGAGACCCGACATACGGATCCGTTGGCTAAAGTGATGTCGATCTCTTCCCGGAGATACTCCGGGGCGGTTGTTAGTCTAGGGATGGTCGTATGGTGTATAAAGTTTCGGCTGGCGCCGGTGTCTATCACAGCGTTAATAGCGATGTTGTTGCTTCTGATGCTGGCCGTTAGCTGTGTTCCCTTATACTACCCCTTGTTGAATCATATCATAATTGTACTATACTATATCCCATTGAATTATATTCTAATTGCACTTATATTTAAAGTCAGTTCATACTATAATGTAAACCCCCCCAATTGCCCGTCTGGTATGGAGATATGGGGCCCTGAACATTTACCCATTTGTTATAACAACGGGGGCGGGATGTTTAGGCACGAAACCCCTAAAAATAATTCAAACCAATATTGTGGTCCGGTAACCCTGCAACTGCAGTGTTACTCGTTACTTTGTTCTTGTTCTCTTTTTCATGCTCTCATACTGGCTGACAGTTGTAGTGGTGGTTTTTATTTTAACAAACATTCGAATCATAGCACTCAACAAGTCAAGCTCATTTTTAAAATTACACAGTGTACATACCCTTAGTGATCAATAGCAAGTGCCAGTTAATTTGTGAAAACTAAAACCTAAAATAAAAAAATAAACCCCTAAGAAATAAAAGAACATAAAGCAAATAAATAATTAAAATAAGACAAAAAAAAAGAAACACAAAAGTGTGTCTAATTTATTTTCGATAAACACATTGTATATAGATATACACATATATACTTATATAAAGAAACCGTTCGTGACCGTTAAAAAAGCTGAAGCCAAGCTCAGCGTATAAAAACCAACCCCTTTCAACAATTGTAATAAAACACTTCGTGATTTAACTACATATTAAATAAAAATTCCCATATCAGACTTGTCCACCAAAATTCTACTGTGAATTATCACACCCAACTATAAAAAGGGAAACAGCATAACTTGGCTCCCTTTATTCCTAAGCGATCTAACTAAATTACTACATCAATAAGTCAGCCAGCATCAGGTTTTCGACCACAATTGGATTTAGGGAATCATCCAGGGGGGTTACTCCGTATTTCGATTCGAACGCAAAAGCTTTCGAAATACAATGTAGAAAGTATACAAATTCCAATGATTTTCTTTTCGAATCGAAATACGGAGTAACCCCCCAAGAATTAAGAATACGTTAACCTCATCAGCTTTATCCTCACTCACATTCTCAACTTCACCATCAACCATCAATAAGGTGACCTATTACCTCATCCTCACCATCATCCATATCCTCCCAGGAATACGTTGATCCATCCGCATCATCAACATCATCCCCCTCATGCAGGAAGACAGGTAAATCATCCACAACATCGCCATCACCCTACATTTTTTATCACAAACCATCACAACCGTAAGTCACCTCAATCATTGATATATTGTTTATATAATTATTATATATAACCACGTGTATCCGTAGTGTTGTTTCTGATTCTGGTATACCTCGACAAGGTTTCCTGGCACAATTTCAAAAATCTCTTTTAGCTCTGATTGTCGTTCCTCTGGGCTGACTGATTTTGCTCCTGCTCCATGTGTGATCTCATCATACAGAGTGTGCGGGAGACGAGGTTCTCGTCCTTGTGTGATGAATGCAGGGGAGTAATCTGTAGTTTCGGATACACTCGAGTTGATAGCCAGCATGATTTCTGAGATCTTCTCATCCCATGTCTTGTGTTGCTGATCGGTAAATTGAAGAAAATCCGCCCACTGTAACACCCACCCCCGATACAACTCCAATACAAAAATTTTGTCCATTTCACTCTATTTCATTTATTAACAACTTTGTAGCGATATTACTTTGAGAAACACTTTTGTGTACATTTGTTTTTGTAATCGCGACTCAAATTTAACTTTTTTTTATATAGCACACATGCAAAGAAATTTTCGTATTTCTCGCTCCCAAATTGGCACCGGCTACGTGTACGAGTAGCAAAGAAAGAAGGAATGCGCAGTTGTTTTTGCACGCGTATTTTTTACTGTAATTTTTTGGTTTTTCATTGTTTTTTCGGCGGCGGGTAAATTGGGGCAGATTTTTTTAGTCTGTTAGCTGAGATTCTCAGCTTTAATTTGGCATAGGACTCCATGTGTCGCACTGCTTCGCACACAACTAAGTGTCTAACGGAAAATCATAAATGTTTATTTTTTTGGCTCAAAATATATTGTCAAAGGAAATTTTTTTTTTTTTTAATTTTTTAATTATTTTTTTATTTACATAATGCTTAATGCCTATTTTAAGTGAAAAAATACTTATAAGGTACATTCGGTGTATAGTTTATAAGTAAAAAGCTTTTGAATATGACATATAAAACTATCACATTTGAGACTTGTTCACATACTTCAAGTTTGCGCTGCTCGGGACAGAAAACCAATGGAGATATTTGCATGAAATTTTCCACAAATTGATTTATTGCCGCAGTGGACACAGTGTGCGCCGGGCCAACCTGCCGGTGGGATTTTCGAGGGAATTCAACAACTTCAGTGCAAGATGATCCGTGATGATAGTAAACCGGAAGCCTTCTATGTACGCACGCATCTTGCGGACTCCCCACACGATAGCTAGGCACTCTTTCTCCGTGGTAGAGTAGTTTGCTTTAGCCGAGTTTAGGTGCCTGCTTGCATAGGCGATCACTCGTTCCCCTGCCTGAAGTTCCTGCGTCAGGACGTCGCCTAGGCCGTAGTCACTGGCGTCGGTTTGCAACACAAATGGCTGAGAAAAATCAGGACAAGCTAACACCGGCGCCTCCGTGAGCTTATTTTTAAGCGTCTCGAATGCTCCCTGTTCGGCTTCCCTTTCTTCAGTAACAGGGTGAGAGGTTGTGAGATAGCTGCGAATTCCGGCACGAAACGTCTATACCAGGACGCTATCCCCAAAATCTGGCGAACCTGCCGTACATTATTTGGAGGTGGTATTTGGGCCACGGCGGCTATCTTATCAGGATCTGTCCGGATACCCTGGTCACTAACCATGTGACCAAGTACCGTGTTTCTCGAGTTAAAAGTTTACATTTGTCGACATTTATCCTCAAGTTGGCTGCCCTCAATCTCCGTAAAACCCTTCTCAAGTGAATCATGTGTTCTTCTAGACTTTCGCCCACCACAATGATGTCATCCAAATAAGCAAACGCATAGGGTTCCATTTCGGGCCCGATGACGCTATCGAGCGCCCTTTGGAAAGTGGCGGGGGCGGAATGCAGGCCGAAAGGCATCATTTCCAGTGGTAGAGGCCCCGTCCAGGTACTGCAAAGGCCGTGTATTGCTTGCTACCCTCTTCCATGAGTATTTGCCAATACCCGGTTTTTAAATCTATACTACTGATATATCTTACTTTCCGCAATTTATATAGAATACTATCAATGCGCGGAAGGGGATACGCATCGGGTAATGACCTGAGATTTAGTTGCCGGAAATCCATACATGTTCGCCAGAATCCGTTCTTCTTCTTGACGAGAGTAATGGGGAAACAGTAGGGGCTATGAGACCGTTCAATGTAACCTTGAGCAATCAATTCGTTGACCTCTGCGTCTATAATTGCTTGCATGGCAGGATTCCTGGGTGCGTAACGTATTTTTATCGGCCGGTCGTCGGAGAGGATGATTTTGTGACTGGCAATATGGGAGACCCCATGCACGTCTTTGAATTTCGGGAGTTCTTCCTCCAGAAAAGCGGTGATGAGGGCCTGATCTTTGGTCCCCGGGCCCGTATTCTGTTCATGACCCGCGATTGCCTTCCCACAAGTAGCGGAATTAGAAGCGTCCGGCGGGCCGTGTGGCGGTGTACCCACTTTGGGACGAGAGCAGTTCAAAGTCAGACCCGCAATATTGTTGCTCGTATCGAATTGCTGTAAAAACTCCAGTCCCAAAATGATATTCTCACTCGCGTTTCCTTGACAGACTACCCAGGGTCCTTTGAAACGCTATGGCCTTAGAGACCCGACACACGGATCCGTTGGCTAAAGTGATGTCGATCTCTTCCTGGAGATACTCCGGGGCAGTTGTTAGTCTGGGGATGGTCGTTTGGTGTATAAAGTTTCGGCTGGCGCCGGTGTCTATTACAGCTTTAATAGCGATGTTGTTGATCCTGATGCTGGCCGTTAGCTGTGTTCCCTTATACTACCCCTTGTTGAATCATATCATAATTGTACTATACTATATCCCATTGAATTATATTCTAATTGCACTTATATTTAAAGTCAGTTCATACTATAATGTAAACCCCCCCAATTGCCCGTCTGGTATGGAGATATGGGGCCCTGAACATTTACCCATTTGTTATAACAACGGGGGCGGGATGTTTAGGCACGAAACCCCTAAAAATAATTCAAACCAATATTGTGGTCCGGTAACCCTGCAACTGCAGTGTTACTCGTTACTTTGTTCTTGTTCTCTTTTTCATGCTCTCATACTGGCTGACAGTTGTAGTGGTGGTTTTTATTTTAACAAACATTCGAATCATAGCACTCAACAAGTCAAGCTCATTTTTAAAATTACACAGTGTACATACCCTTAGTGATCAATAGCAAGTGCCAGTTAATTTGTGAAAACTAAAATCTAAAATAAAAATATAAAACCCTAAGAAATAAAAGAACATAAAGCAAATAAATAATTAAAATAAGACAAAAAAAAAAACAGAAAACCAAAAGTGTGTCTAATTTATTTTCGATAAACACATTGTATATAGATATACACATATATACTTATATAAAGAAACCGTTCGTGACGGTTAAAAAAGCTGAAGCCAAGCTCAGCGTATAAAAACCAACCCCTTTCAACAATTGAAATAAAACACTTCGTGATTTAACTACATATTAAATAAAAATTCCCAGACCAGACTTGTCCACCAAAATTCTACCACATTACTACATCAATAAGTCAGCCAGCATCAGGTTTTCGACCACAATTGGATTGAGGGAATCATCCAGGGGGGTTACTCCGTATTTCGATTCGAACGCAAAAGCTTTCGAAGTACAATGTAGAAAGTATACAAATTCCAATGATTTTCTTTTCGAATCGAAATACGGAGTAACCCCCAAGAATTAAGAATACGTTAACCTCATCAGCTTTATCCTCACTCACATTCTCAGCTTCACCATCAACCATCAATAAGGTGACCCATTACCTATCCTCACCATCATCCATATCCTCCAAGGAATACGTTGATTTATCCGCATCATCAACATCATCCCCCTTATGCAGGAAGACAGGTAAATCATCCACAACATCACCATACATTTTTTATCACAAACCATCACAACCGTAAGTCACCTCAACCATTGATATATCATTTATATAATTATTATATATAACCCCGTGTATCCGTAGTGTTGTTTCTGATTCTGGTATACCTCGACAAGGTTTCCTGGTTTAGCTCCTGCTCCATGTGTGACCTCATCATACAGGGTGTGCGGGAGACGAGGTTCTCGTCCTTGTGTGATGAATGCAGGGGAGTAACCTGTAGTTTCGGATACACTCGAGTTGATAGCCAGCATGATTTCTGAGATCTTCTCATCCCATGTCTTGTGTTGCTGATCGGTAAATTGTCTTTACTGTACGGTGGACACATTTCGTCGAATTCTCCTGGGGTGTATATGGTGCTGTGAATTGTTGTGATATTCCTATTTTCCTCAGGATATTTTGGACTACTCGAGCTGTGAATTGCGGGCCGTTGTCGGTGAGGAACATCGTCGGGACCCCATACCGGGCCAGAATAACCTCTCGTATCGTTTTGATTACTCCCTCTGCTGTTGCCTTACGCATTGGAATGAGCTCAGTCCATTTTGAAAATTTGTCGAATAGCACGAGCAGCATCGTATTACCATGTTTCGACTGGGACAGTGGTCCCACGAAGTCAGCACATAGGACGGCCCACGGTTCTTCTGGTATTTTGGTCAGTATTTCGCCCACCGGCTTTTGTTGATTTACTTTGAATTGTTGGCATGACTGGCAACGTCTAAGGTGTTGTCTTACATCACGGAACATACTTGGTCAGTAGTAAGGACTCGCAACGCGGAGGATCGTCTTTCGGACCCCCAAATGCCCTGCTGTTGTGGTTTTCTTCTAGGACGCGAGTCCTATCTGGGGTAGCCACATAAAGCTTCCATGGGGTTCTGTCCTCGTCGTTCAATTGCCTTAGAAAGTTTCGATATAGCTGATTTGCATGTAATCTGCATATTTGTCGGGGTTTTCGTGTAGGCTTGTCGAGCCATTTGCATTTGCGGCCTCACACATGGCGAGGTTAGCGTTATCACACGGTTGACGTGACAACGCATCGGCCACGATATTGCTGTTCCCTCTTATATATTTGATGTCATAATTAAATTGTTGTAACTCCAGGGCCCGCACACAGTGTCCGTGTATTTAATGGCTATAAATCAAGGAGGTTGCGGAGCTTCATGAAATTTTGCACACATTTATTTTAAATTTTCTAAGAATTTTACTTTTTTTTACAAAAATACGCCCACCTCCTATACAACTTAAATAGAAAATGTGGCATAACTTCCATGATTTTCAATATATCAACTCAATTTTTATAATTGTAGAATGACCTCCTGAAAATATGAACTTAATCCACCCATTTTTACGCGGATTTCAAAAATTTACAGAAGATATGTTAAATACGTAACAAGAATGATTATTTTTCGCAAAAATGCATATAATATCTATAAAATGCTGTTTTGAAAATATGAAGAAAATCCGCCCACTGTAACACCCACCCCCTATACAACTCCAATACAAAAATTTTGTCCGTTTCACTCTATTTCATTTATTAACAATTTTGTAGCGATATTACTTTGATAAACACTTTTGTGTACATTTATTTTTGTAATCGCGACTCAAATTTAACTTTTTTTTTATATAGCACACATGCAAAGAAATTTTCGTATTTCTCGCTCCCAAATTGGCACCGGCTACGTGTACGAGTAGCAAAGAAAGAAAGAATGCGCAGTTGTTTTTGCACGCGTAAAATAACGCATATTTGTTACTGTAATTTTTTGGTTTTTCATTGTTTTTCGGCGGCGGGTAAATTGGGGCAGATTTTTTTAGTCTGTTAGCTGAGATTCGTAGCTTTAATTTGGCATAGGACTTCATGTGTCGCACTGCTTCGCACACAACTAAGTGTCTAACGGAAAATCATAAATGTTTTTTTTTTGGCTCAAAATATATTGTCAAAGGAATTTTTTTTTTTTTCAATTTTTTAATTTTTTTTATTTACATAATGCTTAATGTCTATTTTAAGTGAAAAAATACTTATAAGGTACATTCGGTGTATAGTTTATAAGTAAAAAGCTTTTGAATATGACATATAAAACTATCACATTTGTGACTTGTTCACATACTTCAACTTTGCGCTGCTCGGGACAGAAAACCAATGGAGATATTTGCATGAAATTTTCCACAAATTGATTTATTGCCGCAGTGGACACAGTGTGCGCCGGGCCAACCTGCCGGTGGGATTTTCGAGGGAATTCAACAACTTCAGTGCAAGATGATCCGTGATGATAGTACACCGGAAGCCTTCTATGTACGCACGCATCTTTCGGACTCCCCACACGATAGCTAGGCACTCTTTCTCCGTGGTAGAGTAGTTTGCTTTAGCCGAGTTTAGGCGCCTGCTTGCATAGGCGATCACTCGTTCCCCTTCCTGAAGTTCCTGCGTCAGGACGGCGCCTAGGCCGTAGTCACTGGCGTCGGTTTGCAACACAAATGGCTGAGAAAAATCAGGGCAAGCTAACACCGGCGCCTCCGTGAGCTTATTTTTAAGCGTCTCGAATGCTCCTGTTTGGCTTCCCTTTCTTCAGTAACAGGGTGAGATGTTGTGAGATAGCTGCGAATTCCGGCACGAAACGTCTATACCAGGACGCTATCCCCAAAATCTGGCGAACCTGCCGTACATTATTTGGAGGTGGTATTTGAGCCACGGCCGCTATCTTATCAGGATCTGTCCGGATACCCTGGTCACTAACCATGTGACCCAAGTACCGTGTTTCTCGAGTTAAAAGTTTACATTTGTCGACATTTATCCTCAAGTTGGCTGCCCTCAATCTCCGTAAAACCCTTCTCAAGTGAATCATGTGCTCTTCTAGACTTTCGCCCACCACAATGATGTCATCCAAATAAGCAAACGCATCGGGTCCAATTTCGGGCCCGATGACGCTATCGAGCGCCCTTTGGAAAGTGGCAGGGGCGGAATGCAGGCCGAAAGGCATCATTTCCAGTGGTAAAGACCTCGTCCAGGTACTGCAAAGGCCGTGTATTTCTTGCTACCCTCTTCCATGAGTATTTGCCAATACCCGTTTTTTAAATCTATACTACTGATATATCCTACTTTCCGCAATTTATATAGAATACTATCAATGCGCGGAAGGGGATACGCATCGGGTACTGACCTGAGATTTAGTTGCCGGAAATCCATACATGTTCGCCAGAATCCGTTCTTCTTCTTGACGAGAGTAATGGGGAAACAGTAGGGGCTATCGGACCGTTCAATGCAACCTTGGGCAATCAATTCGTTGACCTCTGCGTCTATAATTGCTTGCATGGCAGGATTCCTGGGTGCGTAACGTATTTTTATCGGCTGGTCGTCGGAGAGGATGATTTTGTGACTGGCAATATGGGAGACCCCATGCACGTCTTTGAATTTCGGGAGTTCTTCCTCCAGAAAAGCGGTGATGAGGGCCTGATCTTTGGTCCCCGGGCCCGTATTCTGTTCATGACCCGCGATTGCCTTCCCACAAGTAGCGGAATTAGAAGCGTCCGGCGGGCCGTGTGGCGGTGTACCCACTTTGGGACGAGAGCAGTTCAAAGTCAGACCCGCAATATTGTTGCTCGTATCGAATTGCTGTAAAAACTCCAGTCCCAAAATGATATTCTCACTCGCGTTTCCTTGACAGACTACCCAGGGTCCTTTGAAACGCTATGGCCTTAGAGACCCGACACACGGATCCGTTGGCTAAAGTGATGTCGATCTCTTCCTGGAGATACTCCGGGGCAGTTGTTAGTCTGGGGATGGTCGTTTGGTGTATAAAGTTTCGGCTGGCGCCGGTGTCTATTACAGCTTTAATAGCGATGTTGTTGATCCTGATGCTGGCCGTTAGCTGTGTTCCCTTATACTACCCCTTGTTGAATCATATCGTAATTGTACTATACTTATCCTATTGAATTATATTCTAATTGCACTTATATTTAAAGTCAGTTCATACTATAATGTAAACCCCCCCAATTGCCCGTCTGGTATGGAGATATGGGGCCCTGAACATTTACCCATTTGTTATAACAACGGGGGCGGGATGTTTAGGCACGAAACCCCTAAAAATAATTCAAACCAATATTGTGGTCCGGTAACCCTGCAACTGCAGTGTTACTCGTTACTTTGTTCTTGTTCTCTTTTTCATGCTCTCATACTGGCTGACAGTTGTAGTGGTGGTTTTTATTTTAACAAACATTCGAATCATAGCACTCAACAAGTCAAGCTCATTTTTAAAATTACACAGTGTACATACCCTTAGTGATCAATAGCAAGTGCCAGTTAATTTGTGAAAACTAAAACCTAAAATAAAAAAATAAACCCCTAAGAAATAAAAGAACATAAAGCAAATAAATAATTAAAATAAGACAAAAAAAAAGAAACACAAAAGTGTGTCTAATTTATTTTCGATAAACACATTGTATATAGATATACACATATATACTTATATAAAGAAACCGTTCGTGACCGTTAAAAAAGCTGAAGCCAAGCTCAGCGTATAAAAACCAACCCCTTTCAACAATTGTAATAAAACACTTCGTGATTTAACTACATATTAAATAAAAATTCCCATATCAGACTTGTCCACCAAAATTCTACTGTGAATTATCACACCCAACTATAAAAAGGGAAACAGCATAACTTGGCTCCCTTTATTCCTAAGCGATCTAACTAAATTACTACATCAATAAGTCAGCCAGCATCAGGTTTTCGACCACAATTGGATTTAGGGAATCATCCAGGGGGGTTACTCCGTATTTCGATTCGAACGCAAAAGCTTTCGAAATACAATGTAGAAAGTATACAAATTCCAATGATTTTCTTTTCGAATCGAAATACGGAGTAACCCCCCAAGAATTAAGAATACGTTAACCTCATCAGCTTTATCCTCACTCACATTCTCAACTTCACCATCAACCATCAATAAGGTGACCTATTACCTCATCCTCACCATCATCCATATCCTCCCAGGAATACGTTGATCCATCCGCATCATCAACATCATCCCCCTCATGCAGGAAGACAGGTAAATCATCCACAACATCGCCATCACCCTACATTTTTTATCACAAACCATCACAACCGTAAGTCACCTCAATCATTGATATATTGTTTATATAATTATTATATATAACCACGTGTATCCGTAGTGTTGTTTCTGATTCTGGTATACCTCGACAAGGTTTCCTGGCACAATTTCAAAAATCTCTTTTAGCTCTGATTGTCGTTCCTCTGGGCTGACTGATTTTGCTCCTGCTCCATGTGTGATCTCATCATACAGAGTGTGCGGGAGACGAGGTTCTCGTCCTTGTGTGATGAATGCAGGGGAGTAATCTGTAGTTTCGGATACACTCGAGTTGATAGCCAGCATGATTTCTGAGATCTTCTCATCCCATGTCTTGTGTTGCTGATCGGTAAATTGAAGAAAATCCGCCCACTGTAACACCCACCCCCGATACAACTCCAATACAAAAATTTTGTCCATTTCACTCTATTTCATTTATTAACAACTTTGTAGCGATATTACTTTGAGAAACACTTTTGTGTACATTTGTTTTTGTAATCGCGACTCAAATTTAACTTTTTTTTATATAGCACACATGCAAAGAAATTTTCGTATTTCTCGCTCCCAAATTGGCACCGGCTACGTGTACGAGTAGCAAAGAAAGAAGGAATGCGCAGTTGTTTTTGCACGCGTATTTTTTACTGTAATTTTTTGGTTTTTCATTGTTTTTTCGGCGGCGGGTAAATTGGGGCAGATTTTTTTAGTCTGTTAGCTGAGATTCTCAGCTTTAATTTGGCATAGGACTCCATGTGTCGCACTGCTTCGCACACAACTAAGTGTCTAACGGAAAATCATAAATGTTTATTTTTTTGGCTCAAAATATATTGTCAAAGGAAATTTTTTTTTTTTTTAATTTTTTAATTATTTTTTATTTACATAATGCTTAATGCCTATTTTAAGTGAAAAAATACTTATAAGGTACATTCGGTGTATAGTTTATAAGTAAAAAGCTTTTGAATATGACATATAAAACTATCACATTTGAGACTTGTTCACATACTTCAAGTTTGCGCTGCTCGGGACAGAAAACCAATGGAGATATTTGCATGAAATTTTCCACAAATTGATTTATTGCCGCAGTGGACACAGTGTGAGCCGGGCCAACCTGCCGGTGGGATTTTCGAGGGAATTCAACAACTTCAGTGCAAGATGATCCGTGATGATAGTAAACCGGAAGCCTTCTATGTACGCACGCATCTTGCGGACTCCCCACACGATAGCTAGGCACTCTTTCTCCGTGGTAGAGTAGTTTGCTTTAGCCGAGTTTAGGTGCCTGCTTGCATAGGCGATCACTCGTTCCCCTGCCTGAAGTTCCTGCGTCAGGACGGCGCCTAGGCCGTAGTCACTGGCGTCGGTTTGCAACACAAATGGCTGAGAAAAATCAGGACAAGCTAACACCGGCGCCTCCGTGAGCTTATTTTTAAGCGTCTCGAATGCTCCCTGTTCGGCTTCCCTTTCTTCAGTAACAGGGTGAGAGGTTGTGAGATAGCTGCGAATTCCGGCACGAAACGTCTATACCAGGACGCTATCCCCAAAATCTGGCGAACCTGCCGTACATTATTTGGAGGTGGTATTTGGGCCACGGCGGCTATCTTATCAGGATCTGTCCGGATACCCTGGTCACTAACCATGTGACCAAGTACCGTGTTTCTCGAGTTAAAAGTTTACATTTGTCGACATTTATCCTCAAGTTGGCTGCCCTCAATCTCCGTAAAACCCTTCTCAAGTGAATCATGTGTTCTTCTAGACTTTCGCCCACCACAATGATGTCATCCAAATAAGCAAACGCATAGGGTTCCATTTCGGGCCCGATGACGCTATCGAGCGCCCTTTGGAAAGTGGCGGGGGCGGAATGCAGGCCGAAAGGCATCATTTCCAGTGGTAGAGGCCCCGTCCAGGTACTGCAAAGGCCGTGTATTGCTTGCTACCCTCTTCCATGAGTATTTGCCAATACCCGGTTTTTAAATCTATACTACTGATATATCTTACTTTCCGCAATTTATATAGAATACTATCAATGCGCGGAAGGGGATACGCATCGGGTAATGACCTGAGATTTAGTTGCCGGAAATCCATACATGTTCGCCAGAATCCGTTCTTCTTCTTGACGAGAGTAATGGGGAAACAGTAGGGGCTATCGGACCGTTCAATGCAACCTTGGGCAATCAATTCGTTGACCTCTGCGTCTATAATTGCTTGCATGGCAGGATTCCTGGGTGCGTAACGTATTTTTATCGGCTGGTCGTCGGAGAGGATGATTTTGTGACTGGCAATATGGGAGACCCCATGCACGTCTTTGAATTTCGGGAGTTCTTCCTCCAGAAAAGCGGTGATGAGGGCCTGATCTTTGGTCCCCGGGCCCGTATTCTGTTCATGACCCGCGATTGCCTTCCCACAAGTAGCGGAATTAGAAGCGTCCGGCGGGCCGTGTGGCGGTGTACCCACTTTGGGACGAGAGCAGTTCAAAGTCAGACCCGCAATATTGATGCTCGTATCGAATTGCTGTAAAAACTCCAGTCCCAAAATGATATTCTCACTCGCGTTTCCTTGACAGACTACCCAGGGTCCTTTGAAACGCTATGGCCTTAGAGACCCGACACACGGATCCGTTGGCTAAAGTGATGTCGATCTCTTCCTGGCGATACTCCGGGGCAGTTGTTAGTCTGGGGATGGTCGTTTGGTGTATAAAGTTTCGGCTGGCGCCGGTGTCTATTACAGCTTTAATAGCGATGTTGTTGATCCTGATGCTGGCCGTTAGCTGTGTTCCCTTATACTACCCCTTGTTGAATCATATCGTAATTGTACTATACTTATCCTATTGAATTATATTCTAATTGCACTTATATTTAAAGTCAGTTCATACTATAATGTAAACCCCCCCAATTGCCCGTCTGGTATGGAGATATGGGGCCCAGAACATTTACCCATTTGTTATAACAACGGGGGCGGGATGTTTAGGCACGAAACCCCTAAAAATAATTCAAACCAATATTGTGGTCCGGTAACCCTGCAACTGCAGTGTTACTCGTTACTTTGTTCTTGTTCTCTTTTTCATGCTCTCATACCGGCTGGCAGTTGTGGTGGTGGTTTTTATTTTAACAAACATTCGAATCATAGCACTCAACAAGTCAAGTTCATTTTTAAAATTATACAGTGTACATACCCTTAGTGATCAATAGCAAGTGCCAGTTAATTTGTGAAAACTAAAACCTAAAATAAAAATATAAAACCCTAAGAAATAAAAGAACATAAAGCAAATAAATAATTAAAATAAGACAAAAAAAAAACAGAAAACCAAAAGTGTGTCTAATTTATTTTCGATAAACACATTGTATATAGATATACACATATATACTTATATAAAGAAACCGTTCGTGACGGTTAAAAAAGCTGAAGCCAAGCTCAGCGTATAAAAACCAACCCCTTTCAACAATTAAAATAAAACACTTCGTGATTTAACTACATATTAAATAAAAATTCCCAGACCAGACTTGTCCACCAAAATTCTACTGTGAATTATCACACCCAACCATAAAAAGGGAAACAGCCTAACTTAGCTCCCTTTATTCCTAAGCGATCTGACCACATTACTACATCAATAAGTCAGCCAGCATCAGGTTTTCGACCACAATTGGATTGAGGGAATCATCCAGGGGGGTTACTCCGTATTTCGATTCGAACGCAAAAGCTTTCGAAATACAATGTAGAAAGTATACAAATTCCAATGATTTTCTTTTCGAATCGAAATACGGAGTAACCCCCCAAGAATTAAGAATACGTTAACCTCATCAGCTTTATCCTCACTCACATTCTCAACTTCACCATCAACCATCAATAAGGTGACCTATTACCTCATCCTCACCATCATCCATATCCTCCAAGGAATACGTTGATCCATCCGCATCATCCTCCTCATGCAGGAAGACAGGTAAATTATCCACAACATCACCATACATTTTTTATCACAAACCGTCACAACCGTAAGTCACCTCAATCATTGATATATTATTTATATAATTATTATATATAACCCCGTGTATCCGTAGTGTTGTTTCTGATTCTGGTATACCTCGACAAGGTTTCCTGGCACAATTTCAAAAATCTCTTTCAGCTCTGATTGTCGTTCCTCTGGGCTGACTGATTTAGCTCCTGAAAATATGAACTTAATCCACCCATTTTACGCGGATTTCAAAAATTTACAGAAGATATGGTAAATATGTAACTAGAATGTTTATTTTTCGCAAAAATGCATATAATATCTTGTTGTAGACTGGTGATGTTAGGGGAGGATGAATTATTTTCCTCGGGAGGTCCGACCATCCTCAATTTCGTCGACTGCCTTAGCATTTCCCAAAGGTTGTTCTTCGCATCGCGAGCATCGATATGCGTAGTGCCCATTTTCACCATAGCGGTAACAACGATTCTACGGACCGTTTCCGTCGGAGTGGTTTACATGCCCTCGATTTGGCATCGTTTCATTTGGTATACTCTCCATATCCTCTGCCATGCTTATTAAAACCAAAATCTTTTCGCTTGATATACCATTTGTATTTGGCCTGAGCATTCTGGAAAATGTGTTGGAGCTTCTGTCCAGCAGTGAGCCCCGATTGCCGCATCAGGGTCTGGATTTCTAAAACGTAGTCCTTAAATCGCTCCTCGTTGAAATCGGGGTCGAATCTCATTATCTAGCAGTTCGAAATACCTGGTAGGGAGAAAGAAATTCTGGCATAAATCGGGGTAGGTGGTTCAACGTGGCCTTATAAATATTTTTTTTTTAGCCTTTATTTATTTATTGAATCATTGAAATGACAAAATAAGCCCAGCCAGTGCTAGACAAAAATTCTATGATACTAAAAAAATTTCACATCAACTGATCCAGTCATCTATTTTGCGCTTGAGTTAAAACAAGGGTATCCCTCCTTCTCAACCGATTATGGCCACTAAAGTTAAGAATGTCTCGTGCAAGTGGGTTTGGATGGTGTTCAAGTTTGCTGACGTACTTCGACGCGTATTTTGTAAATTCGAGAATTTTTAACATACCATGGAGCTGCAGTAATTATACGTAGAATTTTATTTTGACCCCTTTGAATTTTTTCAATGTTTGATGCTGAGGCAGTACCCCATAATTTTATTCCATAGCACCAGATTGGCTTTAGAATTGCATTGTACAACAATAGTTTGCAATCCAACTTTAGTGAAGAATTTCTGCCAATTAGCCAATTAAGTTGCACTGCTTTTAATCTCATCTGTGTAAGTTTCGCTTCAATATGAGACATCCAAGTTAAACGGCGGTCGAGGTGAATGCCGAGGTATTTGACTTCATTATGTTGAGGAATAATTTGATTATTTATTTTGATGAACGAGCAAGTTTCTTTTCGCAATGTGAAAGTGATATGAATACATTTCTGTTCATTAACCCTGATTTTCCAAAGCTCTAGCCAATTCTCTAGTTTATAAACATAATTCTGCAAATTCTGTGATGCTACTTAGTGGTCCTTATGAACACTGGTAAAGGCGGTATCGTCTGCGAAAGTTGACGTGTGGATTTTAGGGTCTGGCGGCATGTTGTAATGTCGCTCGCTATGAGAAAATGATTTTTATGGAACAAGATTAAAAATGTTTTGGTTTCTTTACAAATATGATCGGAATGAATATATTTTGATTATAATAAATAATCAATAATAAATAATAACTAATAATAATAATCAATAATAAATAGTTTAAAATGTTGTTTGTTTTTCTTTCAAATTTGTGTTTTATTGATTTCGTTAAAAAGATTTAACATAGCTGTTAACATTGTTAACAACGCCATCTATTGGTGCATAGTTGGAACAATCGCTTTACTCCTATCCTTTAATTGACGTTTATATTGATATTTGTTTATCAAAAATACAATTTTGTTTGGAAAAAAATGTTATCCTTCCAAACCGCTAAATTATGAAGGCCATGGTGTTAGAGGGAAAACTCTGCCATTTTCCTTGAGGATCGCCTATCATCAAGTTCAAATTAACTTAATTAACAAAGTTTAAAATATACTACTTGTAAAAATAATTTGTTTTTTTAAAGTTATGTTACATTTTTTTTGTTTGTTCAAACGAACAAAGGAAATTCGAGTAAACAAAATTGATTTCTTGCATAGGCCAAAATTTCTCCAAATTTGATTTATTTTAATTTTGGTAAAACCGAAATTAAGAGGTGAGATTTCCTAAATAAAATAAGTTTTTCATCATAATTTGACAAACGCTCTTAATCTCAAATTTATAGATTGAAAGGGGCATATCTTGATTGGTTTTCTACATTTGGTTGGATTTTATATAAAAGGTGCCAATTTTTAATGGTAATATTTAATACAAAGAGAATCTCTCTTCTATTTAGTGTGACAAAAACATTTTTTTCTGTTATTCTATTTAGATTGGCACCCAATTATACGTTTACTTTGCCCTTAATTGCTAGCTTTTTGCCTCAAACAACTTCTAGAGGCATTGGGATTTTCTCTGGGAGAGAGCATCTTCAGTCAGCGTCGGGATTTTGTCGTGATAGTGTAATCGAAGTGAAGTGTATCATACAAAATAACCCAAAAATTAGAAAAAAAAACAAACAAATTTTAACAAAGATAATGGTAAAACCATAAATATTTAAAATAAAACATAATTGTTATAAACACAAAAAAAAAGGAAATAGAAAAATTTAACTTACTGAAAAAAATCTAAATACAAGATCTCATAGAGAAAAAAAAAACTAAATAACCACAACAAAATCTGTGTTAGCCCTTTTGTTTTACACAGGTTAACAAAAGTAAACATAAAATAAAATAATAAAGAAAATACACAAAAAGTGAAAAGTGTTAAGAAAAGAAAGAGATTAAAATATATATAAAAAAATTCACATTAAATGAAAAGATTTATTAAAATTTTAAATACTGAAGTATGTTTATTATGTGCTAAGTGTTAATTATTTGAATTATAAGTCAATGTTGTTGTCTAGTGTAACAAAAGAATTTCATTGATTTTGTGAGAAAAAAAACAAGCTTGTATTTAATGCAATTACATTAACATTAGTGCCCAAATCACATACATATAAATATATTTATTTGCAAAACATATATAAGGTCTCTTCAAGTATTTAATCGTTTAACCTGGCAATGCCGCAAACATAATTATAATAAAAATTTGCTTTATATGTGTAATTTATTTATTTGAGGTTAATGTAATGTAATTGTATTAAATGTATTTTAAAATCATATTAATTCTCTTATAGAGAAAAAAAATATAAGTTTATTGCTATATATGAAAGTTACAGAGAACATATGAAAATCATCTCGTAAATAATCCAACGTTACATACATATTTACATGCAACTGTACTCATAGAAAGATCTTTCGACGTGGGAGCATCAAAATTAATGTAAGTCTCTCTTAATGTTTATTTAACTCTCTTTGTTCTCTGTAGAAATTTTGTTTATTAATATTCATATTTTTTTTTTGTTATTTGGGGTGACCATACCAAAATATATTTTGAATTTAAATAATAAAATTAATCACAGTTAAAGCTAAAACATAATAAAACAGTGCAAATTGAAACTAAAATTAATTAAGAATCATGTTCTTACAAATTAATATTATTATTTTTAAATTTTAGTATGGTTACCAAATTTTATTGTAAGAAAAATTTTGTCTCATATTGTTTTGGGGTTAATGACCACATAGCGAAACATTAATTCAATTTACTATAGATTTAAGCGTTTTTTTTTTCTTTATTTGCTATAATTTTGTTATTGTTTCTTTATATAAACAACACAACTTTCATTACATATAAATTGCAAATTCAATATTTTTTTCAATACAATTTCTAATTTGAAATTTTATTTTAATAAATCAATATGATTTTGTGCTAAATTTGAAAATTTAACTGTTTTGATTTAAAAACTTTTGGTTATTTGCTGTTATGAAATGGGATTACTAAGTGGGTTTTGTTTTGGGATATAACTTTAGTAATCATGGTAGGGTGGGCAATTTATTGGGTCAAAACATCAGATTCAATTGACCTTAGCGTTTTAGAAAGACCATTTCTTTAATATTTCATTTTCTGAGTTTTCCTTTTAATATGTTTTGCATGCAAATTAAAGATCTTATAGTGGCAAAATTTTAAACGAAACAGCAGGCAACGAACCTCCCCTCCGACGAGCAATAAGGCTGGATTTATGCATGCAACTCGCTTGTTTATGCTTCCACAGATTTTTTAAATATTAACACGTTATATCCTACAATGTCAGATGCATAAATCAAATATAAAGCAGGACCCAGTATGCTACCCTGTGGCACATCTGATTCAATTGGCTGAGCGGGGCTTAAAAATTGCCTTCTTTGATTTTAAATTTGCGACCGTATAAATAACTTTCCATAAGTTTATGGGTGTTAGCAGGCAGAGTTAATTTTATTTTGTGCATTAAACCGTCATGCCAAACTTTGTCGAGCGCTTGGGACACATCAAAGAAAAAGGCGGAAAAGTATTTTTTGTCTTCAAACGACCCTCTTCACATTTACCAATCTGTGAGTTTGTTCGATGGTGCTGTGTTTAGCTCTGAAGCCAAATTGATGATTAGGAATACATTCAGTGTCATTCAGAATTGGAGCCAACTTAGTCATTAACAATTTTTAGAAATTGTCGGCAGTAGGCTAATTGGCCTATATGACTCTACTTTGGTGTGGTCCTTACCTGTCTTAGGAATCATAGTGATCATAGACACCTTCCAATCTGCAGGATAGTATTCTAGGCGTAAAATAGCGTTGAAGAAAAAGAGGATAATTCTTCTAGCTACACGAGGTAACTCCACAAGCATTTTATTGCTGATTTTATCCATACCTGGAGCCTTTCTAAGGTTCAGAGTACCTATAGCGCTTTGGACATCACGAAAGTTTAGTCTTAGAGGTACAGGAGGTCTAATAACGAGTGGTGGCAAATCAGATACGTTATTTGAGTTGTTTATAGTAAACACATTTCTCAAATGGTTAACAAATAATGTCCTTTTCTCGGAATCATTTCTAGCCCAGTCACCAGTCGGATTTCGCAAAGGAGGTTTTCCTCTCACTGGTGTTTCTAAACCTCTTGCCGCCCTCCATAACGAGTAGTCAGATTGTGGGGTACTATCAAAACCGTCCAAGTAAGATTTAAGTGAAGCCGTTCTTTGGGTTTCTAAGAAATGTCTTAGTATATCTCTGCATACCCGTAGCCTAGCTTTCAGTTCAGGAGACGTTTGAAGTTGCCACCCTCTTCGCATTCTTTTTTTTCTGATAGGAGATTTTCGAGTTCAGATAAATAAGTTCTGTTTGTCCTATTTCTACATTCAACGTGATAAGTGGAAGCGTGATGCACAGCTCGTCGAAGGTCCTCGGTAAAGTTGCCAATCGACTCATCAATATCGTCGGTAGTTCTCAACACAACATTTTCCGTGCAATGAGAACTTAAATACTTTTACTCGGGTCTTAGTCATGTTCCTAAATGGAGAGCCACACACTTGAGGGAAATGCATTGAAATAATAGTAGGAGAATGATCTGAGGACAAGTCTAATGAAGGATCCACTTGCATCCATTCTACAGGGACATTTTTCACTACTCCAAAGTCAATAACATCGGGAATCTTCCGTCGGTCCATCGGCCAATAGGTGGGATGTCCGCTTAAAAGTACATCTAAGTCCATTTTAGCAATGGTGTTGAAGAGTACGCGACCCTTTGGGGTTATCAGACGTGAACCGCAAAATGTGTGTTTGGCGTTAAAGTCGCCAGCAACTAAAAATCTAGCTCCAAGGGAATTAAAGAAGTTATGGTATTGGTGTTCTTTTATTGAAAATCGAGGCGGAGAATAAATCGATGATAAAACAAATTTGTATTGACAGAATTCAATGGCAAATGTTTGTTGCTTGGAGGTAATCCTCACTTATGTTATTCATTAGATAATGTTTTATTCTGTTCTTTATAAGAATTGCCGAAACTCCACAAGCTCTTCCGCATGGATCTTTAGTATCGTACAACACGTAGCCATTAATTTTGAAGTCAAATGAGTATCAGCAATCATCATAACATCAATCTGCTTATCCATCAGGAAGTATTCCATTTCGTTTTTATGTTCGCGGAGGCCGTTCGCGTTCCAAAAACAAAATTTTAAATAAATCAATTATTTAAAATGCCTTGCAAGATAGTGGATTGCATTTTCAGCATTTCCTGCATCATGGATGTCATGGTGGTCGTAAAAGTGTTCCTAGGTCGGACAAGTGTCTGCAATGTTGTCTCTAGATTGTTGATATGCGGCTCAGAATATTAGGATTTAGGTTCCTGCTCCAGACCTGGCATATTAGATGTGACCGCGTTTACGTGAGTAGTTGGTCGTACAATTTGAGGAAAATTATTACTCGACGTGAAATTAGGTTGTTGAGGATGATCAGGTAATACTGGCGATTTATTGGTCCTTCTGCCCTTCAACTAAGTATAAACCGGACAACCTCTATAATTAGCGGTATTATTTCCTCCACAGTTACTACATCTTTTTATTTTTAGGTCAGTTTTGGACTTATTACATTGGGCAGTTGCATGTAGTTCCCCACACGCAACACAAAAAGACGGCAATTCACAATACGCTTTGATGTGGCCAAATTCTTGACAATTAAGATACTGGACGGGTCCAACACGCTTATGCGGTTCCTCCACGGTTATTCTACGATGCAGAAGATAAATAAGATTGTAAATTGGATGGGACTCGTTTTTCTTTATGGCAATGTCTCCAGGTTCCAATTCTACCCTGAACATGGACTGAGGAATCTTTTCACGGTCTCTAATATTCATTACGCTCTTGATTTTGAACCCTTTGTCCATTAAACCGGTCTTTATCTCCGCTGGATCAACACATGAGTCTATACCCTTTAGAACGACTTTGAGTCCTTATGCGGTTTTGAGCTGATAGGTATAGAAATCCCTAGTCTCCCTCTCCAACTGGTTGGACAATTTTCGAAAATCATCTTCCCTTTTCACTTGGATCTTTGTCTCGCTGATTTTTCCATGTTTAATTGAGGTTACGCTAAACATGTTCTCTCCTATTACAGCAACAATTCCTTGTACCAGTTTATTGGAAGTGGGCTCTCTCAGGTAAATTGGTGGGGGCTTAAACATCTTTTTCGGTATTTCTGGGTCATCCGTCTGAAGTAGAGCAAATCTGTTTTGATCATTTGGCTTATCATTATTGACGGTCTTAGGAATTTTTGAATTGGAAGACATTTGAGCAGATGTCGGGCTCCTCTGTCGCTTGAGGACGGTGATGTACTTATCCATACCTACTTGTTTTTTGGGTTTGACTGCACTATTTGATGAAGATTTTAAACTACCGAAAAAACCACTATAGATATTTTTCCACCTATTACGATATTTTTTTTATTTTATTTTTTTTCACTTATTAAAAGTTTTTCACCTATTACGAAAATTCAGCCGCACTAAAAGTAACACGTCCGACCAGTTCAGGCAACACTATGTGAATGATCTCTGCCAGTTCCTCCACCCATTCGATAAAATCCAGGGACTCACTGTTACCATTGTACGATAGGCCCCACTTTCGGACCTCGTCCATGATGTTACTTCTGATATCCATCAGACTAACATTTCGGCTGGTAATATTTCCAGAAGATCGTCGGGTTTTTGGCTGATTTTCATCGCTTTTGTACTTCGACCCTGGGGTGTTCGAGGTATTACATCCCGGCACCAACATGTATTCCCAACCTCGAATTGTTCCTGCAACGCCTGAAAACGTGCTGTGTTCACCACCAATAAATTTGACCAGAAGTTTTCTCAACTCTTCTACCGTACCGGTGGTGTCCAATGAAAGCTCTTGCAGACATGGTACTAGTCTTCAATATATTTTTTTTTATTGTTATTTTTTTTCAATTAATTTAAAATTTATACTTTTTTCTATTCACAGATTTATTAATCGCGCGATTAATTTTTATTTATTATTATTTTTTTTCAATTCACTCAAGTTTATTTAATTATTAGTTTATTGACTCGCGACTTACGCGATTACCGAATTTAGCCGATAGTGATTCTTTTTAATTAAAATGTCGCTGCTCGGGCGCCATCTCTAACGAACCTTCTGGGGATGGGGTATAACTCATGGCTCATATTTATTTATATTTTGTGACCTCTGAAAAGAAAAACGGCTTGTTTTCCATTTCAATTATACATAATTACAACTTACCAATCCATATGGTAACTTTTTTCAACTACAATAATTGCACTACGGTCACACACGATTCTATACAACGGTCGCCTCTCTTAACTACGACGGCAGTGTCAGCTGGCAGCAACACGGCCTTAAATAGTGCCCAGTGAACCTAACTCTGGTGTAGCTCGTAGTCGTGAACATGCGGGAAAACCACGGGAACACTACTACGGATTTTTTTTGTGAGTCTAGTCAACTTTATTTAAAAAAGCCCCCGAAAGTATGCTGTACAAATTTAGATATTTTATTTGCAAATAAATAAGAACAGGCAGGTTGTGAATACATCTTATTCTATATCTATATATATACAAATTAAATGGCATCACGTGAAAACGGCTGGAGCGATTTGGCTAAAAAATTCCTGGTAAAACTCGGAAATTTTAAGTTTTTAATATATTGCCTCCTTTTCACTTCTCATTTTTCTTAAGAGGAACCATATTTTTAAAAAACTTGAAGAACTAGCACCAAAGCCTCCTTTCACTTCTCATTTTTTGAAGTATGAGACAATTTTATGAAAAATCAAAGAACTAAATTGTACTGCCACATTTTCACTTTTCATTTTTCTTGCAAACCGTAGACGAGCCAACATGTAACATTTCGAAGCAATCAGCGATAGCAAAAGTACTTCAAAACTGCAAAGACATTGTTTGAGATGAATGTACAATGGCTCACAAACGAGCATTAGAGGCACTTAACAGAACATTAAGAGACTTGCGAAATAATCAACAAATATTTGGAGAGATGATGGTTTTATTGGCCTGCTTGCTTGATGTCATCATCTTTATGGAAAAAAGTGAAAACTCTCAAATTAATAGAAAATATGCGAGTTGCTCTTCAAAATGATAAATCAGAACATGTTAGCAATTGTTAGACACTGGCAGATTTCATTTCCAATGGGCTTTTGTCAATTTACAACATCTAAAGAAGAACTAATAGCAAAAGTGTTCCCAAATATTGCTCAAAATTACAATAATTACGATTGGTTGAGAGCCATTGTAGCTGAAAAAATATTAATGGCGAATTGCATTCGTATAAGTCAATTTATTCTGTTGCAGATTCTGATGATATTGTTAACTATTGTAATGGTACGGTGATTGCTATCGCATGTTTTCTCTTACAACATGACCATAATCTTTAGCACGTGCTTGCTATAAAGGTCTAGCTCGACGGATGGGGAGGGTTCTTGTTAGGTCATTTTGAAACCTCTCTTACAAAAAGATATCACGTGCTAAGCTATTCTCTAAGATGACAAAAATTGGTTTTACCTCAGATGTGGGAAATCCGATATTATATTTCCCTACGCCCTATCCCTACCATGTTACCATTTTTTCAACCGAAATCTATTTGTAACCTAAATACAACTCAGAATTGGTTTGGTTACATTAAGTTAGATAATTTTTCTTTCTTTATTCACAATTCATTTTTATAAGCTTTTCACAAAACGGTATTTAAATAATGAGTAAAGTTTTAAATTCATTTCGAGTGTAAATGTTGAAATATAACTTCATTAATTCTAGGTTCTATTTATAATTCTATTTTAATTATTTCATAAATAACTTACAATTTTCTGTGAGTGTATCGATGTTTCAGGTCTGTGACATGATATTTAATTGTACAAAATCAGCTCAAAGCTTTAAGTGAGAATTTAAATTTTAACAATAACAATCTTAAAATAAACCTAAATTACAAAGTTACATACATATTTATGTAAGTTACAGCCTGTTTATGTAAGATGAATAACTAAACAAACGTCAAAAATAATTGACGTTTTTTCTATTTTGGGCTATGTAACACGAAAGTCAAATTTTTTGACGAATAACGTAACAATTGACACATTTTTTTGGATTGTGTATCGCGTTTTTAAATGTCAAACAAACGAAAGAAAGACGAATAAAATATTTCATTCGTCCTAAAGAAATATACATACATATGTATAAGAAACAGAAAAATTTTAAAAATTTTGAAATTGAACCTAAAAAAAGGTAAATATACATAAACAATTATGTGCTTATTTATGTAAAAGCAATGTATAATAATGATGAAAACATATTTTTTTTTATTAATTCAATAATTTTTCAAAATTACACAAATTTGCAAATAATTTGATTTGTTTATAATGTATATCCAGCTGTTTATTTTTTTGCTCTTAGTAGGGTAGCTATTGTTTATAGTAAATTAAAATATGAACAAAAGTAAACAAAACAAATATATTTACATATATACATATATAAAGCAAATATATTACAATACATCCATAACGCAAATGAAGACGAACAATATAGAGCGCGTTATATAAACGAAAATTGTTACGTTATCGTTGACGTTTCGTCCAGTTTCGTCTAACTTTAAACGTGCAACATAAACAGGCTGTTAACCTTCATTCATGTTTCGTTTTTTTCATTCATGTTTACTCTTATCAATGAGAACTTATAAAAAGTGAGACCTCTCTTTTAAGTAAAGGTTGACCTAAAGAGATCAATGAAACTAAATGAAAGAATCAAATTATGAATGAATAATAATTTACTACAATATGTTTTTTGTTTTTTTTTGTTATGGAGCAATTCCATATGAAAACGATCAAAATTGGCAAATTTTTGGACGACCCCTCTCCGATTTTAAAATAAATAGTCTCAATCGATTGCCCAGCAAAAAATAATGTACCTACATATTTTTTTTTTTACAGTGACTGGTTTAGTGGTGGTATACACCACTGTCATGTGACAAAATTAAAGAATTCTTCATAAGGGACCTCATTGAAAGTTGTTTCAAAAAAAAAAACTACTAAAGCGATCACAACGAGTGATAGCTCGTTGGAAAGGTATTGAATCAGGCTTTAATTGAAAAATAAAATTTTCCTAATTTTTCCACAGAAGCTCCTAAATTTTCCGGCTAATTTTTTTTTTGGATTCCTCATAATTTTTGCTTTAAGAATCAGCAATAAAAAAATGAGCCCCGACTCCTTGTTTGGACAGGAGAAGAGCATTTAAGAGACCACCTTGTTAAAAATACATTTTAAAAATTATTTTACAGTTAAAAATACATTTATGAAGAAAAAATCAATTTTTTTTTTTAAGAGCCCAAAGTTAAGTGTGTAGTGAATATGGTCTGCCTGCCTTCACAAGATCGGCCATAAATCCATGGATAATAGCAGCAGTGGCATGTAATGGCACACCAAACCCGACTGAGGCTACAGGTCATAAAATGTTTTGTAAATTTTTTAAATTACCAGGTAATAAATATTTCGCCTCAAATGACACGTGCAGAAACAAGTCATAAAACACGGATTTTCCATAAATATGGGGAAATATTTATTACCTGTTAATTTAAAAAATTTACAAAACATTTTATGACCTGTGGTCGGCTTATTGGCAGTAACCAATTAAGTCCCTCTTTAAAAAACATTTTATGACCAGTAGTTCACGCAAATTTTCCTATTAAAGAAAAGCAAATATCCCTTATTTTTTGCTTATTTTTTAACAAAAAATAAATATAAATACTTCACACACTCTGAGTCAAATTTCAGTTGAATACTAAACGTGAAAGTGTTAAAGTGTTCTTTTTTGTAAAGTAAAGAGTGAAGCTGTAAAGACAATTTAAAGTAAACTGAATAAATTTTGCTGTAATCCGTTTAACAAGAGTGGCAATCGTTCGAAAAAGATAAAAGTATTAAAATTAACTGGTGTTTCGAAGCGATACATGAATGAATTAAATATACATTACGGTGAAGAAGCAGAATTCATTTGCCCCAAGTATAAAATCGATTTGTCTCAACAAGCAAATGCATTGAAACAAATGCAGCCACAATCCGAGAGTGAAATGACAAGTGAACAAAATGTTTCATCTGATAGTGAGGCACACATTCCGATGGTCATATGTCTTTGAGTCCTTTGAATGAGGCTATTACCACTTTAGGTGAAACGCCTATTAGAAAAAGAAAGTTGCGAAGTGAAACATACAGGAAAGAGAAAAAAGGCAAGGTTGTGAGTGCAATCGCGACAATATTTGATGATGGCTCTGATAACGAATGCAGTCAAGCAGATGACGTTGATGACGGCAAACAAATGATTGAGCAGTTGAAAAGAAAATTCAATTTAGCGACCACTTTTCCGGAGAAATATCTCATTTTATCTGTGCTGCCTAAATCATGGTCTATACGCAAGAATTCTGAACAGTTTCAAACATCTTTTTACATCGCGAGAAGAAGCAAAGAATTAGTTCGACAGAAGGGCATATTGGCGACTTCCACCAAGAAATTTGGCTCAAGGACCCTCAGCGAAGCAACGTTGAAATTGATTCAAGATTTTTACTGCAATGATGACAACAGCCGCGCCTGCCCAGTCACACGTGACTATGTTATCACACGTGAAGATGGAGAAAAAGTACACAAGCAGTGCAGATTATTATTATGTAATCTATCCGAAGCATACCATCAGTTCAATGAGAAATACCCAGCAGAAAAAGTGGGATTTTCTAAGTTTGCCAGCCTACGACCAAAAGAATGCGTGCTGGCATTAGACAGGCACGGAACGCATTCAGTCTGCGTTTGCATGTTTCATCAAAACATCAAATTAATTTTCTTTCCATGCAAGAAATTGAAAGTATTTCACGGTGAAATTGAAACATATAGAGACCACCTCCTGTCGAAGTCGTTGTGCGCATACCCCACGGAAAATTGTCATCTGTCCAAATGCGACAATTGTCCGAAGATTGACGAGCTAGAGCAATATTTGGCGGAAAAGTTTGAACAGCTGTTAATTGAGGAGGTGCATTTCAAACAGTGGATAATTAGCAGCGGCAGATGTTCCCTTGAGACCGTGGTAAAGCAGATTCCGGAATTCATCGAGGAATTCGGATTCAAGTTGAATGAACTGAAGGCGCACCATTTCATATCCGAGATGCAATCGAAGTTTCTAAAGAAAAGTAAGGAGAAATTAGCCCAAAATGAATTCATTGTGATAAGCGACTTTGCCGAGAATTACACTTTTCTCGTTCAGGATGAAATTCAGGCTTATCACTGGGCAAACGACCAGTGCACGGTGCATCCTTTTTGCATTTATTTCAAAAACGAACATAACGAACTACAGACCGTAAGCCTTGTTGTTGTCGCGGAGAGTTTAGCTCATAATTATGTGTCCGTTTATTTATTTCAAATGAAACTGTTTGAATTCTTAAGATCAAAATTCGATGCAATCGACAAAGTAACGTTTTTCTTAGACGGCGCGGCTTCTCAGCACAAGAATAAAAAAAATTTTTACAATCTTTGCATAATTGAAGAAGAACAAAATTGCAAGGTCGAGTGGCACTTTTTCGCGACGTCCCACGGTAAGGGCCCATGCGATGCGTTAGGGGGAACCCTAAAATGCATGGCGACTAAGGCAAGTTTGCAAAGGCCATATACTGACCAGATCTTAAATGTACAACATTTGTTTTCGTGGATTCAAAGCAAGGAAATTGCCATTAAAACATTTTTATGCACTCAAAAAGAACACGATGCCATGGAGCGACGAATTCAAAACAGATATAATAATGTCAAAACTATAACTGGAACGCAAAAGTTTCATTGCTTCATACCAAATATTTCTGATATGTCAATTAATGTAAACCGGTACTCTTCGTCTGCCGACGTGCTAAATTTAAAGTTACTTTAATTTTATAATGATGCCAAGACAATTGAAATTTTTAATAAATATTGTAATTAAGTATAAGCAGCAAAATAAGTAAGATTTTTTCTTCATAAATGTATTTTTAACTGTAAAATAATTTTTAAAATGTATTTTTAACAAGGTGGTCTCTTAAATGCTCTTCTCCTGTCCAAACAAGGAGTCGGGCCCATTTTTTTATTGCTGATTCTTAAAGCAAAAATTATGAGGAATCCAAAAAAAAAATTAGCCGGAAAATTTAGGAGCTTCTGTGGAAAATCGGAGAATTTAATTTTCATGGGAAAATATAAAGGTAAATTTCTAAGAAAAGTTAGGAAAATTTTATTTTTCAATTAAAGCCTGATTCAACACTTTTCCAACGAGCTATCACTCGTTGCGATCGCTTTAGTAGTTTTTTTTTAAACAACTTTCAATGAGGTCCCTTATGAAGAATTCTTCAATTTTGTCACATGACAGTGGTGTACACCACCACTCACTATAAAAAAAAAAATATATGTAGGTACATTATTTTTTTGCTGGGCAATCGATTGAGACTATTTATTTTAAAATCGGAGAGGGGTCGTCCAAAAGGTGATCGCTTTCATATGGAATTGCCTATGTCAAAAAAAAATTAAATTATTTTATATTTGGAAAAATTTTATTAAATTCTTATTTAGTATTTTATATTAGTAGTATTCTTTTATATTTATGTAAATACAGTTTTATGTTTTTATTTAATTACTTCATATAGTATAGTCAATAGTCAGAAAAACTGGTAAATTATAGCACTTTGTTTAACCCAAAATGTTTTCTTTTAACGTAAGGGGTATTAAAAAGTTTTATAGTTAATATTGCTCTTAGAATTCATACATATACTAAGATTATTTTCAAATATTAGGAAACTGAAGTTTTTCACATGTAAAGGGATCATTACGTAAGGTGGGGAAGGGGTCAATAACTTATTATAGTTTCAATAACTTACAATTATAGTTTACGAAAATTCCCACAAAATAATTCGCTGGGGCTTTGTCCAATGAAAATGTTAGAGCCCGAGGGGGGTTTTCCACAATTGTTGGAACACGAGGTCTTGGTGCAGAAGAATTGTTGGAGCACGAGGTGTTTTGTACTCTCGCGGATATCAGATTTTACCATATCATTCCACAATTCAGGACCAGATCAAGTAATATACATATAATTATATTGGGTCACTTCCTTTGCCACTTTTGGGATTTAATATTAATATTTTTTTTTTTTTTTTTTTTTTTTTTTAGCCTTTATTTATTTATTGAATCTTCATATAATGAAATGACAATAAGTATTCAAATCTTAATACTAAAGAGAAAATAATAAGCCCAGCCAGTGCTAGACAAAAATTTTATGATACTAAAAAAATTTCACATCAACTGATCCAGTCATCTATGTTGCGCTTGAGTTAAAGCAAGGGTATCCCTCCTTCTCAACCGATTATGGCCACTAAAGTTAAGGATGTCTCGTGCAAGTGGGTTTGGGTGGTGTTCAAGTTTGCTGACATACTTTGACGCGTGTTTTGTAAATTCATCTTTTACTACTGGCACGCATAGATCTTTGTGAATTCGAGAATTTTTAACATACCATGGAGCTGCAGTAATTATACGTAGAATTTTATTATGACCCCTTTGAATTTTTTCAATGTTTGATGCTGAGGCAGTACCCCATAATTGAATTCCATAGCACCAGATTGGCTTTAGAATTGCATTGTACAACAATAGTTTGCAGTCCAACTTTAGTGAAGAATTTCTGCCAATTAGCCAATTAAGTTGCACTGCTTTTAATCTCATCTGTGTAAGTTTCGCTTCAATATGAGACTTCCAAGTTAAACGGCGGTCGAGGTGAATGCCGAGGTATTTGACTTCATTATGTTGAGGAATAATTTGATTATTTATTTTGATGAACGAGCAAGTTTCTTTTCGCAATGTGAAAGTGATATGAATACATTTCTGTTCATTAACCCTGATTTTCCAAAGCTCTAGCCAATTCTCTAGTTTATAAACATAATTCTGCAAATTCTGTGATGCTACTTGGTGGTCCTTATGAACGCTGATAAAGGCTGTATCGTCTGCGGAAGTTGACGTGTGGATTTTGGGGTCTGACGGCATGTCGGAGGCATAAATCAAATATAAAGTAGGACCCAGTATGCTACCCTGTGGCACACCTGTTTCAATTGGCTGAGCGGGGCTTAAAAAATTGCCTTCTTTGATTTTAAATTTGCGACCGTATAAATAGCTTTCCATAAGTTTATGGGTGTTAGCAGGCAGAGTTAATTTTATTTTGTGCATTAAACCGTCATGCCAAACTTTGTCGAACGCTTGGGACACATCAATGAAAAGGGCGGAGCAGTATTTTTTGTCTTCAAACGACCCTCTTATCACATTTACCAATCTGTGTGTTTGTTCGATGGTGCTGTGTTTAGCTCTGAAGCCGAATTGATGATTAGGAATGCATTCAGTGTCGTTCAGAATTGGAATCAACTTAGTCATTAACAATTTTTCGAACAGTTTAGAAATTGTCGGCAGTAGGCTAATTGGCCTATATGACTCTACTTTGGTGTGATCCTTCCCTGACTTAGGAATCATAGTGATCATAGACACCTTCCAATCTGCAGGATAGTATTCTAGGCGTAAAATAGCGTTGAAGATAAAGAGGATAATTCTTCTAGCTACACGAGGTAACTCCACAAGCATTTTATTGCTGATTTTATCCATACCTGGAGCCTTTCTAAGGTTCAGAGTACCAATAGCGCTTTGGACATCACCAAAGTTGAGTCTTAGAGGTACAGGAGGTCTAATAACGAGTGGTGGCAAATCAGATACGTTATTTGAGTTGTTTTTAGTAAACACATTTCTTAAATGGTTAACAAATAATGTCCCTTTCTCGGAATCGTTTCTAGCCCAGTCACCAGTCGGATTTCGCAAAGGAGGTTTTCCTCTCACTGGTCTTTTTAAACCTCTTGCCGCCCTCCATAACGAGTAGTCAGATTGTGGGGTACTATCAAGACCCTCCAAGTAGGATCTAAGTGAAGCCGTTCTTTGGGTTTCTAAGAAATGTCTTAGTATATCTCTGCATACCCGTAGCCTAGCTTTCAGTTCAGGAGACCTGTGAAGTTGCCACTCTCTTCTCATTCTTCTTTTTTCTGATAGGAGATGTTCGAGTTCAGATAAATAAGTTCTGTTTGTCCTATTTCTACATTCAACGTGATAAGTGGAAGCGTGATGCACAGCTCGTCGAAGGTCCTCGGTAAAGTTGCCAATCGACTCATCGATATCGTCGGTAGTTCTCAACAAAATATTTTCCGTGCAATGTGAACTTAAATACTTTTTGTATTTTATCCAGCTTACTCGGGTCTTAGTCATGTTTCTAAATGGAGAGCCACACACTTGAGGGAAATGCATTGAAATGATAGTAGGAGAGTGATCTGAGGACAAGTCTAATGAAGGATCCACTTGCATCCATTCTACAGGGATATTTTTCACTACTCCAAAGTCAATAACATCGGGAATCTTCCGTCGGTCCGTCGGCCAGTAGGTGGGATGTCCGCTTGAGAGTACATCTAAGCCCATTTGAGCAATGGTGTTGAAGAGTACGCGACCCTTTGGGGTTACCAGACGTGAACCCCAAAATGGGCGTTAAAGTCGCCAGCAACTAAAAATCTAGCTCCAAGGGAATTAAAGAAGTTATGGTATTGGTGTTCTTTTATTGAGAATCGAGGCGGAGAATAAATCGATGATAAAACAAATTTGTATTGACAGAATTCAATGCAAATGTTTGTTGCTTGGAGGTAATCCTCACTTATGTTATTCATTAGATAATGTTTTATTCTGTTCTTTATAAGAATTGCCGAACCTCCACAAGCTCTTCCGCGGGGATCTTTAGTATCGTACAACACGTAGCCATTAATTTTGAAGTACCCTGTCGACGTCAAGTGAGTTTCAGCAATCATCATAACATCAATCTGCTTATCCATCAGGAAGTATTCCAGTTCGTTTTTATGTTGGCGGAGGCCGTTCGCGTTCCAAAAACAAATTTTTAAATAAATCATTTCTTTAAAATGGCTTGCAAGATAGTGGATTGCATTTTCAGCATTTCCTGCATCATGGATGTCATGGTGGTCGTAAAAGTGTTCATAGTTTGGACAAGTGTCTGCAATGTTGTCTCTAGATTGTTGATATGTGGCTCAGAATATTGCGATATAGGTTCCTGCTCCAGACCTGGCATATTAGATTTGACCACGTTTGCGTAAGAAACTTGTCTAGAATTAGGAGCGTTTACGTGAGTAGTTGGTCGTACAATTTGAGGAAAATTTTTACTCGACGTGAAATTAGGTTGTTGAGGATGGTCAGGTAATACTGGCGACTTATTGGTCCTTATGCCCCTCAAATAAGTATAAACTGGACAACCTCTATAATTAGCGGTATGATTTCCTCCACAGTTACTGCATTTTTTTATTTTTAAGTCCGTTTTGGACTTATTACATTGAGCAGTTGCATGTAGTTCCCCACATGCAACACAAACAGACGGCAATTTACAATACGCTTTGGTGTGACCAAATTCTTGACAATTAAGACACTGGACGGGTCCAACACGCTTATGCGGTTCCTCTACGGTAATTCTACGATGCAGAAGATAAATAAGATTGTAAATTGGATGGGACTCGTTTTTCTTTAAGGCAACATCTCCAGGTTCCAATTCTACCCTGAACATGGGCTGAGGAATCTTTTCACGGTTTCTAATATTCACTACGCTCTTGATTTTGAACCCTTTGTCCATTAATCCGTTCTTTATCTCCGCAGGATCAACACATGGGTCTATACCCTTTAGAACGACTTGGAGTCCTTTTGCGCTTTTGAGCTGATAGGTATAGAATATTAATATGCGAAATTTTTTTTCACTCCTTTACTTTGTTAAGTTGTGAACTAATGGAATATAATTTAATTACTTAAGTTTTATAAGTACAGAGTACTTTTCCATTTGACTGTTTCTTGATCAATGAATTACGCCACTCAAGTAGTAATATTTTTTTTTTCTCTTTTTAAAGACGTTTTTAAATCATCTTCAAAAAAAACAACAAATTTAATTCATAAAAGGGAAAGAAAAAAACCGGATTGTTAATGAAAAATAAAATTTGCAATCATAAAAAAATGTCCTTGAAAAGGTTAAACCTTTCATTCATAAAAAGAAAAAACAAGACAAAAAAAAATACTTAAAATTAAGAGAGGCTCAGATTTAAGAGAAAGTGGTAAGCTGGAAAGAAGTAATTTAACAATTATGACAAAATTTTTAGCATAACCGTCACACTATCCAGTTGAGTTTCTGAATTCATTGGACTTAAATGACTTGCAGCTTAAGGTTGGATCAGCAATAGTTATGTTACGAAACCTGAATCAGCCAACACTATGCAATGGTACTAGATTATTTGTTAAAACGCTGATGCCAAAGACTATTAGAGCAAAGATAATTATAGGAAAGTTTAAAGGTGAAGAAGTCCTTATCCCCAGGATACCTATATATATATATGAAACCAAGTGATCTACAATTTAATTTTAAATTGCATTCGAAATGACGATAAATAAATATCAAGGACAATCTTTAAAAGTGTGTGGGTAAATCTAGAATCCCAATGTTTTTCCCACGGTCAATTGTATGTTGCGTGCTGGAGAGTCGGTACACCATTAGAACTATTCATTTTCTGCACCAATAGAAGAACAAAAAAATTGTTTACCATCAAGCTTTAAAATGATTTTTTTTTTTTGTTTTTTAAATAATAATTTTTTCAATTGTTGTTGCATATAATAATAATCAAATTTTGAAGAAACTTTCTAATCAATAAATTGATAAAAATTTTTGTTATTTGCCAGCTCTTGACGTGTATCAGTGAGTAAAAATAAAAAAATTCAAAGTGAAAAAAAATAAAAAATATTTGTAATAGGTAAAAAAAAATAATATCAATAACTAAGGTGCCTGAAGAGATTTGTGAATGAGCCTCACAAACTCAACCTATGAAACTCCCAACAAGGAGAGTAGGCCCAGCACAAATAGCCTACTCTTCGAGCGTGAGCAATGAAAATATTCGATACACAGAATTAAACAAAAATTACTTAAGTGCAAAAATTTACAGCGCAACTGGTTTTCCATACAGTAATTTAAGTGCAAGTGTGCCCAATCTGAGCAAGGTTGTTGATCCGACCGTAAATGTGGTTCAAAGTGTGAAGTCGTCTGACCAGAGGAATAATAACGAAAAACCTGGAACATCACGATTAGCATTAATAAATACAAATAGCATAGTCAACATGTTGATTCAACTTGTAGGTAAGAATAATTTCTACGTCGTTTCTATACGACGCGGGCAAATTCAAGAGACCAAAATTCAAGCCAGTACAGAAACGAACTTTCGTATTATATCAAGACAACTTGACGCAGAAAATGAAAGTTACTATACATATCAATTAAAAGTGCTAAGGGTTTGATTATTGTCGTAAAAGGCATAGATAGTTGTTCCTACAGAGGAAATAAAATCTGCCATAGAGCTGGAGGGGTATGAGGTAAAATCTGTTCATAAAATTTTGAACAGGAGTAAAGTTCCTCAACCAATATATCGCATTGATATATCGTTTGATTCATCGGTTCTCAAAGCCAAAAATTCAGTTCATCCCATAAAACGAAAGGCTTCCTTCCAATGCACAAACTGTCAGGAATATGGGCATACAAAATCATATTGTAAATTGCCTCACGTATGTGTTGTTTGTGGCTACGTTCATAAAACCGCCGAATGTAATCGTTCTAAAGCTGACCCGAATGTTAAGAAATGCGGCAACTGTGGCGAAAATCACACGGCAAACTATAGGGGTTGTAAAATCTTCTTACATTTAAAAAAATATACTCACTCCCAATATGGTCCGTTATATGCGCCCAGCATACATATGAGGATATTTCACGTTGAATTTCAACATAATAACGGTATATCTAAGATATATATTAGTGTAGTTCTGGGTGTTAAGGGATACACAAAACTCTAAATAATCCTCTTTTGGGTTTCAGAGCTGCAGAGTACTGAATTTTGATAAGTGTCCAAAAGAGTATTATAACTGCAATCACTCGTAAGCATGGTTACAATTGTAGGTATTGAGGAAAAGACATAAAAGAATTTGTTAAATTATTTCTTCTCCAATTGGTTTGCAGATTTAGAATTGAAATTGGTAGTTACCTTTGGGTTTGGGGTTTTTTTTGTAGTATGTAGGTGAGTATTTTATTTGGATTTATTTATACAATAATTATTACTTACTTTTAATTTTATAGCCGTAGTAAAGTATTTAATAGTAGGTTATTGTATTGCAATTGGTGGCTTCTGTTGCTAAGCAGAAAACTGACTGATCTAACGAAAAAAAGAAACCCTTTTTTTAAACGACTTCGGCTTGTAAAGGCCGAACAGATTTGGAATAAATCCGTAAGCATCAAACATTACCAATTTAATTACATTACAAGGCTACCTCTTAACGCCATCTATACTTCAATACTGGTATAATACTAAGTTTAATACTAATTTTACATGCATGATTTACATAATTCATTTAATGTATTTTAAGTGCTAATTCATTTACATTTATTGACTGTGTTCAATATTATTATTGGTTTATAATTTTTTTTTAATTCATTATTTTTCTTAATTTTACTTTTTGTTTCCAATTCAAACTCAAATTCAATATGTGCACATTACATTTCAATAAAGACTGAATTCATTTGATATAATTTTTATATTGTCTAAACCCGTGTTTAGAAGTTATGTATACATACTGCACACGCAACATACGTTTACATAATATATACATACATGCATATCATATACATATCTACATAGATAATAAGATATCAATACTGCATTTCATGTACATACATACATATGTACATACACATACATACACATGTATACATACATATGTACATACACACACATGCATACTTACATTGGTGAATAATAATTGATATTTCTTAATAAATATAAATATTCATATGCGCATACTTTGTTTTGTTACTAGGCAAGTCAATCATGCACAATCTTGTTTCTAGCTTTCATACACACAAGTTGTATAGAAGAAAAAGTAACAAGATTCTGCATTCCCAATTTCGCTTACACTGTTACCAAGAGTAAAAGAAAACACTCGAAGCTTTTTTACATACATACAAAGTGTATGTAAAATAAGTGATCGATTGATTATGTACATTAATATTTTAAAGTAACACTTATGTATGTACGTGTATGTATGGATGTGAATATTTATATGCATCATGATTCTGCATGCCCAGTTTTATACTGTTACTCTGAACTATGCATGCACGGTCATGATCACTTTTGTTTTCTGTTGCTTATCATTCTTTTTCAATATAAGATATTAACATTAATGACGTACGGCCCAGTTCGAATTCTGTAATCAAAAGGTGCAGTACAGTCGAGTGTTATTTTATGATCCACGAAAAGGAACAAGTTTTATATACATAATTAAAAATTAAATAAATTATAAAATAAACATATTATAAATAATATAATAATATAATTCAAATACAAAAATTTGAAATAAATTAAAAGTTTTTGTTTTATTTAATAAGCGAAGAATAAAATTGGCGCAGTCGGTAGGATTGCCCGGGTATCCTTGATAAAGACTATGTAAAAATTGATACTGGACATTTTAATGTCCTAGCGGGCAACAAAGGAAATATATACATATAATATATGTGTACATATATACACATACATATATACATAAAGAACTTGTTTAAAGGAAAAATATTCTTAAATAAATTAAAAGTGGACATAAAAAAGGGACGAAATTCTTGTTAAACAAAACATAAAGTTAAGTGTTTTAACAAAGTGCTTCAAAACAGTATTGCAACAAAAATTACATGTTTATGTATTCTGTACTTACATATATAAAAGGAAATAAATAAGTACAAATAAAATATTTTAAAAACACCATACCACATACACCACATTATTTAAAATTGTGCAGAAAATAAATAGCTTAGAGAAAGCACGCTCATAAAAAAGGAAAAAAGGTTTCCAGAAATTTGTAGGTATTGATCCTGATCGCTACACTAGCATATCGCGGAAAGTGCTGAAATTCATGGAGTAAATGATTTTATAAGTTAATCGACCTTTTTTATTAATTATCTTGGTTTTTATAGAAATTATTTCTAACAGGCTTTTAATGTCAGTTTTCCTCCTAAATGTAAATAAAAGACTTGATTTATTTATGCATTTTCTATCCGACGTTTCGTTGGTATTTTGCCAACATCTTCAGGGGATGAATTTTTATTAAATCTGGCAACATTGACAAAATAACAATATTTTAATAACAACAATAAGGCACATAATATTATTTCAACAATCAGACTTACATATCTTTTCTTATTCAGTTTTACATTTAGTTTTAATTAAAAGATGTTTTTCACGACACAAATAATACGACATATAACATATAATATGAAATAAATGCAAAAATAATTAATTAGAAATATCACAGTAGATTGTCTCTTAATGCTAGGTATCACAGTTGTCTTTAAACTAAAATTTAAACAAGTGCAATATTGTAATTTGCATTAGCGTTGTCCTTGTCTGTCTTGTTGTTTATTGCGATGTTTATTTTTTATTGTATACTTAAACTTTCCAATGTAAATCTTTTGTTATGTTTTCGTTCCTTATGTAATATTCTTATATTCTCGAGAATAGCTGTGTGGTTATTTTCAAAACAGTGTTGGGCAAGTGCAGCGGAAAGCCGGTGCTTTTTAATGTCTGTTTCGTGTTCTGACATTCTAACTCCCAAATTTCTTTTTGTTGTTCCAATGTAATTTTCTCGTTTAATTTTCCTGCACATTTAATTTCATAAACTACATTGCTTTGGTCTTCTTTTTTGATTTTTGTTTTTGTCTGCGTAAATAATGGATTTATTGTCTTGTTTGCCCTGTGTGCCAAACCTATTCCTTCTTCTCTCATTATTTCCCTAAGCTTTTTGTTTTCCGTGAGTTTTGGTATATATGGTACACTAAAGAATTTGGTGCTACCAGATGTATTATTTATATTTGTGTTATTTTACCCTGATGTGGGATTTATTATCCTATGTATTAATTCGTTGATTATATTTTGTGGATAGTTATTGTTTAGTAGTATTTCTCTAATTGTTTTTATGTTTTTGGATTTAAACTTTTCATCACTTAATTGTAGAACTTTATTAATGAAGTTTTTCGCAGTATTAATTTTCTGTTTCAATGGTTGTGTGGAATGGAAATTTATGATGCGACCAGATGCTATAGATTTCATATACCAATCAGTTATTATTCTGTTGTTTTCCCGTATGATCTTCATGTCAAGGTACGGAATTGATTTGTTTATTTCTTTTTCAATTGTAAATTTAAGTTTATTATGGTAACCGTTGAATAATTTCAATATTTTATCTTCGTCGTTTTTCTTTATGATGGCAAATATTTCGTCAATAATTTTATTTTTATATTGTTCCTTTCTAATTCTTCGGTGGTTTCCTCTAAAAGTGTGTCTAAGACAATATCAGCAATCGTTGGCGACAAAGGGTTTCCCATGGGCATTCCGTATGTTTGTTTATAAAATTTATAATCATAAATAAAATAGTTATTGTCGTACAAGACAGAATTGAAGTATTTTCAAAAATAGTTGCCTGGGGATTTTTGTATGCTTTTTCAATGTTCCCCACTTGCTCATTATGTTACTTATAGCTAAGTGTATAGGTATGTTAGTAAATAACGATACCACGTCTAATAATATAAGAATCTCGTCGTCTTCCAAAATTATTTCGTCCAATTTAGTTTTCAGTTCCAATGAGTTTTTAATGTTATACTTTTCCAATATGATTGGCGGATCTTCATTAAGTATACATTACTAAAATTACATTTAAAATCAAATTTATAAAAAAAAATATTGAAAAAAAAACGGGAAAAACAATTTTCTTTGTTAATAAAAAAAAAGGAACAAAAATAAAAACAATTTGTGTACGTAAAATAAGCAATTATTGCTGTCCTTAAAATTAATAGGACATTTTTTTCTGGGTCCTTTCCACTACGAAAATTGTTTTTCCAATTAATCATTCTATATACATACATTTATTGTTAAGTTTTAATATATACTATTCATTTTATACTACTTATGTATTTAAATATATATATATGTATACTTGAAGCATATACATCCTTGCCCTTTTCTTATCCCCTATATGTGATTAATGAAAATTATTATAAAATAAGTAATTCTTTAAAATATTGTAACTAAACTATATGATTAAGTGAATTAGGAGAAATAAGTAAATATATTACTTTTGAAAAATGGCTCAAGAAAATAATGTCCCACGTAGTTTTGCTTTGAACCATTTAAATTTCTTGAAAGATTACCTGAATTTTCGGGGGAAAAAAATGATTTGTATTCATTTGTTTAACTTGTTGATAGAATAAACCCACTTCTTATGCAATATGATGAACTTTCGCAAATTTTATTCTTTGACCTCATTAAGAGCAAGGCCAGAGAAATAGTTGAAATTAATTTTCATTCACAGTCATGGACAGAAATTAAAACTATCCTGACTAATAATTTTGGTGAGAAACTTAGTGCGGAGGAATTATATGATAAGTTGAGGTCAGTAACTTTTAGGACGAGCTTCACAAATTTTTATAACGAAATAAAGGATAAGCTTCGCAGCCTGAATAATAAAACTTCTTCAGACTTAGGAATCAATTTGAATAGCGAACAGATAGCTAAAAATAATATGAGAACAGCTTTAAATATTTTTAAGGAGAAAGTACCGGAACCCATGCGAACGATTTTAGCTTGCAGGAATCCCGATAACCTTGAAAACGCTATGGATGTACTTTTTACTTTCGGGTATGCTAGCTATGGCGATGATGATAATAGAAATAGCAATTCTAAAGAATCCGATAACTGGCATGCTAGAAATACGCGAGGATCTCGGATGAATGTTTGTACCAATTATAGGACTAATGGGAGTAATCGAAACAATCAATATAACCATAGATCAGATACACAACGTAATCAGGGTAATGTGAATGTACCGAATAATAACCTTAGATATACATATAATAGTGGTCCAATTAATAGTAACGGTAATCGAAATAACGTTCCCTACAACAGAAATAGCGGACGACATTTTACAAACAATTCCCCAGATACTCCAGTCCAACGAACTTTATCGGAACCTATGGATATTAATATTGTCCAAAACTCCGATGAATTACTGGAATTACCTATGTCACAAAATATTTCTTCCTTGCGGAACTCAGTCGTTGTACAAGATCCTAATTATGTTTTGTCAAATCAAAATGACACAGTACAAAATTTTCATTTTCAAGCCTCTCTGGAGAATTACCATATATAGAAATAAAAAATTGTCTTAAATTTATAGTGGATACTGGAGCCACTCATTCGATTGTTAATCCAGGAATATGCAATCCTAAATGGAAAATTGAATCTCAACCTTTGACCTTAAAAACTTTACAAAATAATTTAACGAGTAATATTATATATCGTGTTCCAATGTTTACAGAATTAGGAAATAATAATGACACAATATTACTGATTGAATGTAGGTTTCACAATGACTATGATGGAATAATAGGAAATGATATCCTTAGAAAATATAAGGCTGTTATAGATTATTAAATCAACGGAATTTTCAGATGGTTAAATTTATTTCAAGCACTGAATGTGGCTTGATTTATATTTTAGAGCATAGGAATTCTTTAGGCGAAATTATAATTAATGATGGTGTTTACAATTCACAGAATTTTAAAGTCGAGGTAGGGACAACTGCAAAGTCATCAAACGTGATACACCTTACGGAGAATAGTTCGTGGCCAGTGTCTCCCGAAAACTACTACTTGGTGGATAATAATCCGTCACTTTATCTTGACCGACCTTTTATGGAACAGATTAGATTGGGTCTTTTAAACGATGAGGAAAAACTTAATTTGGTTAAGATTTTGGAAAACTACAGTCAATTATTTTATAGGACACAAACAAACCTTTCATTTACGAATGCAATTAAACATCGAATAGTGACCAAAGACTATATACCAGTATTTTCAAAAACTTATAGATACCCTTATATTCATAGGGAAGAAGTAAAGAATCAAATACGGGAAATGTTGGAGAGTGGAATAATTAAACCATCAAATTCCCCTTATTCTGCTCCAATATGGATCGTTCCAAAAAAGGATGATGAAAATGGAATGAAGAAATGGCGGATCGTGGTAGACTATAGAAAGTTAAATGAAAAGACAGTAGATGACCGCTTTCCCATCTTGAATATAGAAGAAATCTTAGACATCTTTCATCAAGTTGAAATCGATGAAAGAGATACCCACAAGACCGCATTCTCTGTCGAAGGTGGACATCTTGAATTCCTAAGGATGCCTTTTGGACTCAAAACAGCACCCGCTACATTTCAAAGATTGATGAATAACATTTTAGGTGATTTAGTGAATAAAGTGTGTCTTGTATATTTAGATGACATCATCATCTACTCCACTTCCCTCCAGGAACATTTGAATGCTCTACGCCTAGTTCTTGATCGACTTGCAGCTTCCAACTTGAAGATTCAACATCATTTCTAGGGCACGTTGTTACACATCATGGGATAAAGCCAAATCCAAAGAAGGTTGAATGTGTTTCCAATTACCCATTACCAAGGACACCAAAACAAATAAAGCAATTTTTGGGGCTCAGCGGATATTACCGTAAATTTATTAAGGACTATTCGAGAATTGCGAAGCCAATGCGAAATTTTTAAAGAAAGGTACTAGAGTCGATATTACGGATCCAGATACCTCCAGAGTTTTAGGACACTGAAAACGCTCCTCATAAATGACCCAATATTAATTTACCCAAACTTTAACAAACAGTTTGTTTTAAATACCGATGCAAGTAACTTCGCGTTGGGCGCTGTCGTATCACAGGACAACCACCCCGTTTGCTATGCTAGCAGGACTCTCAATGAACATGAGATAAATAACAGCATAGTCGAAAAAGAGTTACTGGCGGTAGTTTGGGCTGTTAAGTATTTTCGTCCATAACTTTTTGGTAGAAAATTTATTATAAAAACTGACTATCAGCCGTTACAATGGCTGTTTTCTATAAGGGAACCAAATTCCAAACTGGTTCGTTGGCGATTGCAGTTGGAAGAATATGATTTTTAAATTCATTACAAACGCGGAATTAATAACGGAAACGCGGATGCATTATCTCGTATAGAACCACAGGTTAATTTAATTGAACATTATAATCCTAATATCATTGTTAAAAGTAACGTTCCATTAAATTCATATCGGAATCAAATCGTAATTAGGGAGGGTTTAGATTCACTTAGACTAGTTAATACCAAAGTTTTCAACAACAATAGGAGAATAATAACAGCAAATAGCTTCGATGAAAACGATATGTTAGCTATTTTAAACAATTACTTCCATCCAACTAATGTCAATGCTGTTTTAATAAGTGATATGAATTATTTCGAAAAATAATTTTTAAATATTTTTATAATTCACAATTTAAAATTACAAGATGCGATAAAATTCTCGATGATATTTTAGACGAAAATGAGCTTAAGGATCATATTCAAAATGAACATTATAAGAATAATCATCGCGGTATCAATGAAAATTTCGAACAATTCAAAGTGAAAATATATCACCCGAAACTAAAACTCAGGATACAGCAATTTATTAATAATTGCAACATTTGTAATATTGAGAAATACGATCGAAAACCGATAAAACAGATCTTTAAAATAACGGAAACGCCTTATAGACCAGGATAAGTAGTACATATTGACGTTTTTTATAGTTTGCAGAAAACATTGTTTCTTACTTTTATTGATAAATTTACAAAGTTTGCACAGGCAATAAAAATCGGAAACAGATCATGGATTGAAATCAAAAAAGCCCTTACTCAATACTTGAGTATCATAGGTAGTATTGATAAAATTGTAACCGACAATGAGCTAGGCCTTTGATGGAGTTTTTGAGGGAGAGGAATATAGTAATTCATTTCACATCAAATAACAACCATACGTCAAATGCTGCAGACGTAGAACGTGCGCATAATACAATGAATGAGCACATCCGCCTTCTTCGACAAGATCCGGATAGGGACACAGACACAGTAGAGGAGAAAATGTATAAGGTTTTCACATTTTACAATAATTCCATACATTCGACTACGGGACACAAACCTATTGATTTTTATAATGGCCAAATATCTATGGATGATTACGCAAGAATAAGAGAGAAAATTGTTAAATCAAAGGAGGAATATATATTAAAATTGAACAAAAATCGCGAGGACTGTGTAGTTCAAACTGGACAGATGGGAAAAAATCATGCTAGGTTTAGGAGAGTCAAAGTAGATAGTCTAGATGACGAACACGTGATAACGCAGACAAGGCATAAGTACTATAAATCACATCTCAAGAGAAAGAAACATTTCTAAATCAATGAATAAATAAAAATATAATATGTACGGTATTCCCGTAAAACTATATTAATTTCGGCTTACTTTCTTGAATAAACAATTTTTTTTATATATCTATAATATTCTGAATATGTATTGGATTCAATTATTTTATTGCATAAATTGCTCCTTAGAAATACTTTAAATACAAAAATAACTAAACATTGTAAAAAAAAATATATATATAAAAAAATATTGTATGAAAATATGTATAAATTTGACATTTATTTGTTTCCTATGAATTTAAATATAAATGATACACCTTTGTACATCTACATATGTACATACATATGTATATGTGTATATGTAACTATAAATGTAATACGCTTTAAGTATACAAACAATAAGAAAATGAAAAATCATTTGTAGTATGTGTTGGGGGTTGAGTGGGGTAAAACAAATAATATAAATTTTAAATTGAGGTGTAGAAAATACAAAAATGGGGTTTAGATTTTCTATAATATTTAGGGTTGAGTTATTGAAATAAAAAACGTACCGTCGGGTTTAGGGGGTTGATCGCAATAATAATCTTTTCGTTTTATTGTCATACAATATTAATCTCATTCACAATAATGACAGAGTTGTAATATACACTTAAACACTATAATTCATTTTTCTTAAAACTAGGGTGACCAGTGTAAACATCCCGCCCCCCTTGCAAGATTGCAACAAGGAGAACGAGCGTTAGGTAGCCAGAGATCAGGGAGTAACAATTCATTAAAAAAATTCAATAGAGAAAAAAAAGTTACAAATAAAACTAATTAGTTTTTTGCCATCACATTTATAACGATAGTGGCCGGTGCTGATGGTGGTGACTTGTCAACCTTCTTACTCCCTTTCCTGCAGTTACTCGTGCTTGGCTGTGGGTTGCGCCTTTCTGGGAGTCCTTTTTTTCTTGACGTTTATTATTGTTGATGGTTGATTTCTTTGTGTATTTGCTGGGTTTCTTATTGTTGCTGCTGGGTTTATTGTTGTTGTTGACTTCTTTGTGGAAGTGTAGCATAGTGTGATGCTCCTCCAAGCATTCAATGCATCTATCGCTACTGCGACAGTTCTTCACAAAATGAGAATGGGCTAGGCAGTTTATACAATATTTTAGACGTTTCACCACACTTAATCGCCGATAGGGATTCATTTTGCGAAATGCTGGTCACTTCCTAAGGGGGTGGTCCTTTTTACATAGACGACACAGAGTTCCGGCTGTAGCGATGACCTCATCTAGGCTTTGATTCTCAGCACGTTCAACGGTGAGTCTTCGGGGAGCTTCTGACATCTATTGGAGAAGAATGAGAGAAGATAGCAAACAACGAGTAGAATTAGTTTTGATCGGGATTTGGAAGCAGTACGAGTTTGACAATTGGCCTAGTTAACACGCCATTTGCTGTTCGAATATCAGCCACTCGTACTTTCGAATCAGAGCCGAGATAAACTCGTTCGATCCGACCTAGCTTCCATTCGTTTGGGGGCAGATTATCATGCCGAATGACAACAAAGTCATTAATCGCGAAATCTCTTTGAGGATATTTCCATTTATTACGTTTATGTAGTTCGACCAAATATTCGTCCTTCCAACGACGTGCAAAATGATGTTGCAAAATTCTTAACTTTCGCCATCTGTTTGCATATGTCAATGACTCCTTAGACAAATCAGGTTCAGGGGGAGAAAGTAGTGTGCTACCAACTAGAAAATGACCAGGGGTCAAAGGGTTAATGTCCCATAAATTATCCGTCATTGGACTAAGTGGGCGTGAATTCAAACATGACTCTATCCTTGCCAGCATTGTACAAAATTCCTCAAACGTGAAACGCTGAGCATTAGAAATCTTCTTCAAATGACTTTTGAAACTTTTAACACCCGCCTCCCATAGTCCACCCATATGTGGAGCCCCAGGGGGAATAAAGTGCCAATCGACTAATTGAAAAGCGTTTCGACCTATAAGTTGGTGTTTCAAGTAAATCAAAAATTGGTTTCGATCCTTTTTTAAAAGGTTGGCTGCACCAACGAAAGCAGTTCCATTATCCGAGTAAATGTGAGCTGGACAACCGCGTCGTGAAAAGAAACGAGCAAATGCCGCTAAGAAGCAGTCAGTTGATATGTCATTTGTGGCTTCCAAATGTATGGCTTTCGTTGCAAAACAAACAAACACCAAAACATATCCTTTTGTTATACGACATCCGCGACCAATATAAGATTTAATTTTTTGCAAACCAATATGGAGCCTTCGGGTTACACTGCAAGTAAAAACTCAATTTAAAAAATATTTTATTTTTGGAATAATCCGGTTCGAAGGACCAAATGTTGGGGGTTGAGTGGGGTCAAACAAATAATATAAATTTTAAATTGAGGTGTAGAAAATACAAAAATGGGGTTTAGATTTTCTATAATATTTAGGGTTGAGTTATTGAAATAAAAAACGTACCGTCGGGTTTAGGGGGTTGATCGCAATAATAATCTTTTCGTTTTATTGTCATACAATATTAATCTCATTCACAATAATGACAGAGTTGTAATATACACTTAAACACTATAATTCATTTTTCTTAAAACTAGGGTGACCAGCGTAAACAGTATGTATGTACGTACGTAATTTCGCCGGTGCTTCAATCAAATGGTCGGGGAGTTATGTATACATACTGCACACGCAACATACGTTTACATAATATATACATACATGCATATCATATACATATGTGCATAGATAATAAGATATCAATACTGCATTTCATGTACATACATATTTACATACACATACATACACATGTACATACACACATATGCATACTTACATTGGTGAATAATAATTGATATTTCTTAATAAATATAAATATTCATATGCGCATACTTTGTTTTGTTACTAGGCAAAGTCAATCATGCACAATCATGCAACACAAGTTGTATAGAAGAAAAAGTAACAAGATTCTGCATTCCCAATTTCGCTTACCAAGAGTAAAAGAAAACACTCGAAGCTTTTTTACATACATACAAAGTGTATGTAAGATAAGTGATCGATTGATTATGTACATTAATATTTTAAAGTAACACTTATGTATGTACGTGTATGTATGGATTTGAATATTTATATGCATCATGATTCTGCATGCCCAGTTTTATACTGTTACTCTGAACTATGCATGCACGGTCATGTTCACTTTTGTTTTCTGTTGCTTATCATTCTTTTTTAATATAAGATATTAACATTAATGACGTACGGCCCAGTTCGAATTCTGTAATCAAAAGGTGCAGTACAAAACAGTCGAGTGTTATTTTATGATCCACGAAAAGGAACAAGTTTTATATACATAATTAAAAATTAAATAAATTATAAAATAAACATATTATAAATAATATAATTCAAATACAAAAATTTGAAATAAATTAAAAGTTTTTGTTTTATTTAATAAGCGAAGAATAAAATTGGCGCAGTCGGTAGGATACCCGGGCAATCCTTGATAAAGACTATGTAAAAATTTATACTGGACATTTTAATGTCCTAGCGGGCAACAAAGGAAATATATACATATAATATATGTGTATATATATACACATACATATATACATAAAGAACTTGTTTAAAGGAAAAATATTCTTAAATAAATTAAAAGTGGACATAAAAAAGGGACGAAATCCTTGTTAAACAAAACATAAAGTTAAGTGTTTTAACAAAGTGCTTCAAAACAGTATTGCAACAAAAATTACATGTTTATGTATTCTGTACTTACATATATAAAAGGAAATAAATAAGTACAAATAAAATATTTTAAAAACACCATACCACATACACCACATTATTTAAAATTGTGCAGAAAATAAATAGCTTAGAGAAAGCACGCTCATAAAAAAGGAAAAAAGGTTTCCAGAAATTTGTAGGTATTGATCCTGATCGCTACACTAGCATATCGCGGAAAGTGCTGAAATTCATGGAGTAAATGATTTTATAAGTTAATCGACCTTTTTTATTAATTATCTTGGTTTTTATAGAAATTATTTCTAACAGGCTTTTAAGGTCAGTTTTCCTCCTAAATGTAAATAAAAGACTTGATTTATTTATGCATTTTCTATCCGACGTTTCGTTGGTATTTTGCCAACATCTTCAGGGGATGAATTTTTATTAAATCTGGCAACATTGACAAAATAACAATATTTTAATAACAACAATAAGGCACATAATATTATTTCAACAATCAGACTTACATATCTTTTCTTATTCAGTTTTACATTTAGTTTTAATTAAAAGATGTTTTTCACGACACAAATAATACGACATATAACATATAATATGAAATAAATGCAAAAATAATTAATTAGAAATATCACAGTAGATTGTCTCTTAATGCTAGGTATCACAGTTGTCTTTAAACTAAAATTTAAACAAGTGCAATATTGTAATTTGCATTAGCGTTGTCCTTGTCTGTCTTGTTGTTTATTGCGATGTTTATTTTTTATTGTATACTTAAACTTTCCAATGTAAATCTTTTGTTATGTTTTCGTTCCTTATGTAATATTCTTATATTCTCGAGATCAGCTGTGTGGTTATTTTCAAAACAGTGTTGGGCAAGTGCAGCGGAAAGCCGGTGCTTTTTAATGTCTGTTTCGTGTTCTGACATTCTAACTCCCAAATTTCTTTTTGTTGTTCCAATGTAATTTTCGCGTTTAATTTTCCTGCACATTTAATTTCATAAACTACATTGCTTTGGTCTTCTTTTTTGATTTTTGTTTTTGTCTGCGTAAATAATGGATTTATTGTCTTGTTTGCCCTGTGTGCCAAACCTATTCCTTCTTCTCTCATTATTTCCCTAAGCTTTTTGTTTTCCGTGAGTTTTGGTATATATGGTACACTAAAGAATTTGGTGCTACCAGATGTATTATTTATATTTGTGTTATTTTACCCTGATGTGGGATTTATTATCCTATGTATTAATTCGTTGATTATATTTTGTGGATAGTTATTGTTTAGTAGTATTTCTCTAATTGTTTTTATGTTTTTGGATTTAAACTTTTCATCACTTAATTGTAGAACTTTATTAATGAAGTTTTTCGCAGTATTAATTTTCTGTTTCAATGGTTGTGTGGAATGGAAATTTATGATGCGACCAGATGCTATAGATTTCATATACCAATCAGTTATTATTCTGTTGTTTTCCCGTATGATCTTCATGTCAAGGTACGGAATTGATTTGTTTATTTCTTTTTCAATTGTAAATTTAAGTTTGTTATGGTAACCGTTGAATAATTTCAATATTTTATCTTCGTCGTTTTTCTTTATGATGGCAAAGAGGTCGTCTACATATTTCGTCAATAATTTTATTTTTATATTGTTCCTTTCTAATTCTTCGGTGGTTTCCTCTAAAAGTGTGTCTAAGACAATATCAGCAATCGTTGGCGACAAAGGGTTTCCCATGGACATTCCGTATGTTTGTTTATAAAATTTATAATCATAAATAAAATAGTTATTGTCGTTCAGACAGAATTGAAGTATTTTCAAAAATAGTTGCCTGGGGATTTTTGTATGCTTTTTCAATGTTCCCCACTTGCTCATTATGTTACTTATAGCTAAGTGTATAGGTATGTTAGTAAATAACGATACCACGTCTAATAATATAAGAATCTCGTCGTCTTCCAAAATTATTTCGTCCAATTTAGTTTTCAGTTCCAATGAGTTTTTAATGTTATACTTTTCCAATATGATTGGCGCATCTTCATTAAGTATACATTACTAAAATTACATTTAAAATCAAATTTATAAAAAAAATATTGAAAAAAAAACGGGAAAAACAATTTTCTTTGTTAATAAAAAAAAGGAACAAAAATAAAAACAATTTGTGTACGTAAAATAAGCAATTATTGCTGTCCTTAAAATTAATAGGAAATTTTTTTCTGGGTCCTTTCCACTACGAAAATTGTTTTTCCAATTAATCATTCTATATACATACATTTATTGTTAAGTTTTAATATATACTATTCATTTTATACTACTTATGTATTTAAATATATATATATGTATACTTGAAGCATATACATCCTTGCCCTTTTCTTATACCCTATATGTGATTAATGAAAATTATTATAAAATAAGTAATTCTTTAAAATATTGTAACTAAACTATATGATTAAGTGAATTAGGAGAAATAAGTAAATATATTACTTTTGAAAAATGGCTCAAGAAAATAATGTCCCACGTAGTTTTGCTTTAGACCCATTTAAATTTCTTGAAAGATTACCTGAATTTTCGGGGGAAAAAAATGATTTGTATTCATTTGTTTAACTTGTTGATAGAATAAACCCACTTCTTATGCAATATGATGAACTTTCGCAAATTTTATTCTTTGACCTCATTAAGAGCAAGGCCAGAGAAATAGTTGAAATTAATTTTCATTCACAGTCATGGACAGAAATTAAAACTATCCTGACTAATAATTTTGGTGAGAAACTTAGTGCGGAGGAATTATATGATAAGTTGAGGTCAGTAACTTTTAGGACGAGCTTCACAAATTTTTATAACGAAATAAAGGATAAGCTTCGCAGCCTGAATAATAAAACTTCTTCAGACTTAGGAATCAATTTGAATAGCGAACAGATAGCTAAAAATAATATGAGAACAGCTTTAAATATTTTTAAGGAGAAAGTGGAGTAAATGATTTTATAAGTTAATCGACCTTTTTTATTAATTATCTTGGTTTTTATAGAAATTATTTCTAACAGGCTTTTAATGTCAGTTTTCCTCCTAAATGTAAATAAAAGACTTGATTTATTTATGCATTTTCTATCCGACGTTTCGTTGGTATTTTGCCAACATCTTCAGGGGATGAATTTTTATTAAATCTGGCAACATTGACAAAATAACAATATTTTAATAACAACAATAAGGCACATAATATTATTTCAACAATCAGACTTACATATCTTTTCTTATTCAGTTTTACATTTAGTTTTAATTAAAAGATGTTTTTCACGACACAAATAATACGACATATAACATATAATATGAAATAAATGCAAAAATAATTAATTAGAAATATCACAGTAGATTGTCTCTTAATGCTAGGTATCACAGTTGTCTTTAAACTAAAATTTAAACAAGTGCAATATTGTAATTTGCATTAGCGTTGTCCTTGTCTGTCTTGTTGTTTATTGCGATGTTTATTTTTTATTGTATACTTAAACTTTCCAATGTAAATCTTTTGTTATGTTTTCGTTCCTTATGTAATATTCTTATATTCTCGAGATCAGCTGTGTGGTTATTTTCAAAACAGTGTTGGGCAAGTGCAGCAGAAAGCCGGTGCTTTTTAATGTCTGTTTCGTGTTCTGACATTCTAACTCCCAAATTTCTTTTTGTTGTTCCAATGTAATTTTCTCGTTTAATTTTCCTGCACATTTAATTTCATAAACTACATTGCTTTGGTCTTCTTTTTTGATTTTTGTTTTTGTCTGCGTAAATAATGGATTTATAGTCTTGTTTGCCCTGTGTGCCAAACCTATTCCTTCTTCTCTCATTATTTCCCTAAGCTTTTTGTTTTCCGTGAGTTTTGGTATATATGGTACACTAAAGAATTTCGTGCTACCAGATGTATTATTTATATTTGTGTTATTTTCCTATGTATTAATTCGTTGATTATATTTTGTGGATAGTTATTGTTTAGTAGTATTTCTCTAATTGTTTTTATGTTTTTGGATTTAAACTTTTCATCACTTAATTCTAGAACTTTATTAATGAAGTTGTTCGCAGTATTAGTTTTCTGTTTCAATGGTTGTGTGGAATGGAAATTTATGATGCGACCAGATGCTATAGATTTCATATACCAATCAGTTATTATTCTGTTGTTTTCCCGTATGATCTTCATGTCAAGGTACGGAATTGATTTGTTTATTTCTTTTTCAATTGTAAATTTAAGTTTGTTATGGTAACCGTTGAATAATTTCAATATTTTATCTTCGTCGTTTTTCTTTATGATGGCAAAGAGGTCGTCTACATATTTCGTCAATAATTTTATTTCTATATTGTTCCTTTCTAATTCTTCGGTGGTTTCCTCTAAAAGTGTGTCTAAGACAATATCAGCAATCGTTGGCGACAAAGGGTTTCCCATGGGCATTCCCTATGTTTGTTTATAAAATTTATAATCATAAATAAAATAGTTATTGTCGTTAAGACAGAATTGAAGTATTTTCAAAAATAGTTGCCTGGGGATTTTTGTATGCTTTTTCAATGTTCCCCACTTGCTCATTATGTTACTTATAGCTAAGTGTATAGGTATGTTAGTAAATAACGATACCACGTCTAATAATATAAGAATCTCGTCGTCTTCCAAAATTATTTCGTCCAATTTAGTTTTCAGTTCCAATGAGTTTTTAATGTTATACTTTTCCAATATGATTGGCGCATCTTCATTAAGTATACATTACTAAAATTACATTTAAAATCAAATTTATAAAAAAAAATATTGAAAAAAAAACGGGGAAAACAATTTTCTTTGTTAATAAAAAAAAAGGAACAAAAATAAAAACAATTTGTGTACGTAAAATAAGCAATTATTGCTGTCCTTAAAATTAATAGGAAATTTTTTTCTGGGTCCTTTCCACTACGAAAATTGTTTTTCCAATTAATCATTCTATATACATACATTTATTGTTAAGTTTTAATATATACTATTCATTTTATACTACTTATGTATTTAAATATATATATATGTATACTTGAAGCATATACATCCTTGCCCTTTTCTTATCCCCTATATGTGATTAATGAAAATTATTATAAAATAAGTAATTCTTTAAAATATTGTAACTAAACTATATGATTAAGTGAATTAGGAGAAATAAGTAAATATATTACTTTTGAAAAATGGCTCAAGAAAATAATGTCCCACGTAGTTTTGCTTTAGACCCATTTAAATTTCTTGAAAGATTACCTGAATTTTCGGGGGAAAAAAATGATTTGTATTCATTTGTTAAACTTGTTGATAGAATAAACCCACTTCTTATGCAATATGATGAACTTTCGCAAATTTTATTCTTTGACCTCATTAAGAGCAAGGCCAGAGAAATAGTTGAAATTAATTTTCATTCACAGTCATGGACAGAAATTAAAACTATCCTGACTAATAATTTTGGTGAGAAACTTAGTGCGGAGGAATTATATGATAAGTTGAGGTCAGTAACTTTTAGGACGAGCTTCACAAATTTTTATAACGAAATAAAGGATAAGCTTCGCAGCCTGAATAATAAAACTTCTTCAGACTTAGGAATCAATTTGAATAGCGAACAGATAGCTAAAAATAATATGAGAACAGCTTTAAATATTTTTAAGGAGAAAGTACCGGAACCCATGCGAACGATTTTAGCTTGCAGGAATCCCGATAACCTTGAAAACGCTATGGATGTACTTTTTACTTTCGGGTATGCTAGCTATGGCGATGATGATAATAGAAATAGCAATTCTAAAGAATCCGATAACTGGCATGCTAGAAATACGCGAGGATCTCGGATGAATGTTTGTACCAATTATAGGACTAATGGGAGTAATCGAAACAATCAATATAACCATAGATCAGATACACAACGTAATCAGGGTAATGTGAATGTACCGAATAATAACCTTAGATATACATATAATAGTGGTCCAATTAATAGTAACGGTAATCGAAATAACGTTCCCTACAACAGAAATAGCGGACGACATTTTACAAACAATTCCCCAGATACTCCAGTCCAACGAACTTTATCGGAACCTATGGATATTAATATTGTCCAAAACTCCGATGAATTACTGGAATTACCTATGCCACAAAATATTTCTTCCTTGCGGAACTCAGTCGTTGTACAAGATCCTAATTATGTTTTGTCAAATCAAAATGACACAGTACAAAATTTTCATTTTCAAGCCTCTCTGGAGAATTACCATATATAGAAATAAAAAATTGTCTTAAATTTATAGTGGATACTGGAGCCACTCATTCGATTGTTAATCCAGGAATATGCAATCCTAAATGGAAAATTGAATCTCAACCTTTGACCTTAAAAACTTTACAAAATAATTTAACGAGTAATATTATATATCGTGTTCCAATATTTACAGAATTAGGAAATAATAATGACACAATATTACTGATTGAATGTAGGTTTCACAATGACTATGATGGAATAATAGGAAATGATATCCTTAGAAAATATAAGGCTGTTATAGATTATAACAATAATCAATTGGGAATAAACAATAGGAACATTCCTTTATTAAATCAACGGAATTTTCAGATGGTTAAATTTATTTCAAGCACTGAATGTGGCTTGATTTATATTTTAGAGCATAGGAATTCTTTAGGCGAAATTATAATTAATGATGGTGTTTACAATTCACAGAATTTTAAAGTCGAGGTAGGGACAACTGCAAAGTCATCAAACGTGATACACCTTACGGAGAATAGTTCGTGGCCAGTGTCTCCCGAAAACTACTACTTGGTGGATAATAATCCGTCACTTTATCTTGACCGACCTTTTATGGAACAGATTAGATTGGGTCATTTAAACGATGAGGAAAAACTTAATTTGGTTAAGATTTTGGAAAACTACAGTCAATTATTTTATAGGACACAAACAAACCTTTCATTTACGAATGCAATTAAACATCGAATAGTGACCAAAGACTATATACCAGTATTTTCAAAAACTTATAGATACCCTTATATTCATAGGGAAGAAGTAAAGAATCAAATACGGGAAATGTTGGAGAGTGGAATAATTAAACCATCAAATTCCCCTTATTCTGCTCCAATATGGATCGTTCCAAAAAAGGATGATGAAAATGGAATGAAGAAATGGCGGATCGTGGTAGACTATAGAAAGTTAAATGAAAAGACAGTAGATGACCGCTTTCCCATCTTGAATATAGAAGAAATCTTAGACATCTTTCATCAAGTTGAAATCGATGAAAGAGATACCCACAAGACCGCATTCTCTGTCGAAGGTGGACATCTTGAATTCCTAAGGATGCCTTTTGGACTCAAAACAGCACCCGCTACATTTCAAAGATTGATGAATAACATTTTAGGTGATTTAGTGAATAAAGTGTGTCTTGTATATTTAGATGACATCATCATCTACTCCACTTCCCTCCAGGAACATTTGAATGCTCTACGCCTAGTTCTTGATCGACTTGCAGCTTCCAACTTGAAGATTCAACATCATTTTTAGGGCACGTTGTTACACATCATGGGATAAAGCCAAATCCAAAGAAGGTTGAATGTGTTTCCAATTACCCATTACCAAGGACACCAAAACAAATAAAGCAATTTTTGGGGCTCAGCGGATATTACCGTAAATTTATTAAGGACTATTCGAGAATTGCGAAGCCGATGCGAAATTTTTAAAGAAAGGTACTAGAGTCGATATTACGGATCCAGAATACCTCCAGAGTTTTAGGACACTGAAAACGCTCCTCATAAATGACCCAATATTAATTTACCCAAACTTTAACAAACAGTTTGTTTTAAATACCGATGCAAGTAACTTCGCGTTGGGCGCTGTCGTATCACAGGACAACCACCCCGTTTGCTATGCTAGCAGGACTCTCAATGAACATGAGATAAATAACAGCATAGTCGAAAAAGAGTTACTGGCGGTAGTTTGGGCTGTTAAGTATTTTCGTCCATAACTTTTTGGTAGAAAATTTATTATAAAAACTGACCATCAGCCGTTACAATGGCTGTTTTCTATAAGGGAACCAAATTCCAAACTGGTTCGTTGGCGATTCAGTTGGAAGAATATGATTTTGAAATTCATTACAAACGCGGAATTAATAACGGAAACGCGGATGCATTATCTCGTATAGAACCACAGGTTAATTTAATCGAACATTATAATCCTAATATCATTGTTAAAAGTAACGTTCCATTAAATATATCGGAATCAAATCGTAATTAGGGAGGGTTTAGATTCACTTAGACTAGTTAATACCAAAGTTTTCAACAACAATAGGAGAATAATAACAGGAAATAGCTTTGATGAAAACGATATGTTAGCTATTTTAAACAATTACTTCCATCCAACTAATGTCAATGCTGTTTTAATAAGTGATATGAATTATTTCGAAAAATAATTTTTAAATATTTTTATAATTCACAATTTAAAATTACAAGATGCGATAAAATTCTCGATGATATTTTAGACGAAAATGAGCTTAAGGATCATATTCAAAATGAACATTATAAGAATAATCATCGCGGTATCAATGAAAATTTCGAACAATTCAAAGTGAAAATATATCACCCGAAACTAAAACTCAGGATACAGCAATTTATTAATAATTGCAACATTTGTAATATTGAGAAATACGATCGAAAACCGATAAAACAGATCTTTAAAATAACGGAAACGCCTTATAGACCAGGACAAGTAGTACATATTGACGTTTTTTATAGTTTGCAGAAAACAATGTTTCTTACTTTTATTGATAAATTTACAAAGTTTGCACAGGCAATAAAAATCGGAAACAGATCATGGATTGAAATCAATACTTGAGTATCATAGGTAGTATTGATAAAATTGTAACCGACAATGAGCTAGGCCTTTGATGGAGTTTTTGAGGGAGAGGAATATAGTAATTCATTTCACATCAAATAACAACCATACGTCAAATGCTGCAGACGTAGAACGTGCGCATAATACAATGAATGAGCACATCCGCCTTCTTCGACAAGATCCGGATAGGGACACAGACACAGTAGAGGAGAAAATGTATAAGGTTTTCACATTTTACAATAATTCCATACATTCGACTACGGGACACAAACCTATTGATTTTTATAATGGCCAAATATCTATGGATGATTACGCAAGAATAAGAGAGAAAATTGTTAAATCAAAGGAGGAATATATATTAAAATTGAACAAAAATCGCGAGGACTGTGTAGTTCAAACTGGACAGGTGTATTTAAACATGAAAGAGGTGGGAAAAAATCATGCTAGGTTTAGGAGAGTCAAAGTAGATAGTCTAGATGACGAACACGTGATAACGCAGACAAAGCATAAGTACTATAAATCACATCTCAAGAGAAAGAAACATTTCCAAATCAATGAATAAATAAAAATATAATATGTACGGTATTCCCGTAAAACTATATTTATTTCGGCTTACTTTCTTGAATAAACAATTTTTTTTATATATCAATAATATTCTGAATATGTATTGGATTCAATTATTTTATTGCATAAATTGCTCCTTAGAAATACTTTAAATACAAAAATAACTAAACATTGTAAAAAAATATATATATATAAAAAAATATTGTATGAAAATATGTATAAATTTGACATTTACTTGTTTCCTATGAATTTAAATATAAATGATACACCTTTGTACATCTACATATGTACATACATATGTATATGTGTATATGTAACTATAAATGTAATACGCTTTAAGTATACAAACAATAAGAAAATGAAAAATCATTTGTAGTATGTATGTACGTACGTAATTTCGCCGGTGCTTCAATCAAATGGTCGGGGAGTTATGTCTACATACTGCACACGCAACATACGTTTACATAATATATACATACATGCATATCATATACATATGTACATAGATAATAAGATATCAATACTGCATTTCATGTACATACATACATATGTACATACACATACATACACATGTACATACATATGTACATACACACACATGCATACTTACATTGGTGAATAATAATTGATATTTCTTAATAAATATAAATATTCATATTCGCATACTTTGTTTTGTTACTAGGCAAAGTCAATCATGCACAATCTTGTTTCTAGTTTTCATACACACAAGTTGTATAGAAGAAAAAGTAACAAGATTCTGCATTCCCAATTTCGCTTACACTGTTACCAAGAGTAAAAGAACACACTCGAAGCTTTTTTACATACATACAAAGTGTATGTAAGATAAGTGATCGATTGATTATGTACATTAATATTTTAAAGTAACACTTATGTATGTATGTACGTGTATGTATGGATGTGAATATTCATATGCATCATGATTCTGCATGCCCAGTTTTATACTGTTACTCTGAACTATGCATGCACGGTCATGATCACTTTTGTTTTCTGTTGCTTATCATTCTTTTTCAATATAAGATGTTAACATTAATGACGTACGGCCCAGTTCGAATTCTGTACTCAAAAGGTGCAGTACAAAACAGTCGAGTGTTATTTTATGATCCACGAAAAGGAACACGTTTTATATACATAATTAAAAATTAAATAAATTATAAAATGAACATATTATAAATAATATAATAATATAATTCAAATACAAAAATTTTAAATAAATTAAAAGTTTTTGTTTTAATTAATAAGCGAAGAATAAAGTTTTTAGACATGGCGCCGGCTTTAGCCTTCGCCAGAAGATGACGATTTAATGGCCTCGGCCAGTATATGCCCATCTGGCTTTACTTGCTGTTTAATAGATGGCGGTGCAGCTGGTTGCGGAGATGTCTGCTGCTGACGATGTTGTTGACGACGTTGTTGCTGCTGGGGACGTGGGGGTTGCTGGCGATGTTGTTGACTCTCGCGCCTTGGCCTGGCCGCTGTTGTTCTGCCTGGGGTGCTTTTTTTGGAGGTTGATCTCCTGAAGTTGTTCCACTCTATGATAACCTGCTAGAGGTTGCTCTGATGGCAACCATTGCGTCTTGCTGCTGCTGTTGTCGACGTGGTAGATGTAACATTGTATGGTGCAAGTCGTCGCACCGTGTGCAGGCCTCCATTGAGGTGCATGAGTTTATGGTGTGGCTTATTGCCAGGCAATTAAAACAATAGCTAAGGTTTCTCACCACCTTTCGCCTCCTTTCTACCGTCATGGTCCTAAACCTATGGCAGAACACCAGACCGTGGTATCCTTTGCAAAGCACGCAATAAAACACCTCCAGAGGCCAAATTTCCGCATTCGTGATCGGAGAAGCTATCGTATAGAAAAATGATTTCGATATCGAAATTATGATAAAATGTACTAAATTTCTTGCTCGATATCGAATGCCATAATCTCAAATAAGAAAATTACGATCAATTATACTCACTATCGAATGCGGCAATTTGGCCCCTGGTCCCTAGGCTGACGATTATCGCTTTCCGAGCAACGACGTGGCACTCGAGTGCTCATAAGTCTTCGATTGGACCTGCTACTAAAGAAAAGGAACACCAGAGAAACCACATACATTTTAATTAGTAAATTATAGGAGATCTCGGCTGGAATGGGGAACAAGACTGTATTATCTTAATGACTACGTATTTTTAAAAGTTAGATGATAGGATATTACTATTCATGCTGAAAATATATGAAACAATAAATTAGGATAAAGTGAACAATACGGTTGACGCAAGTTGTCAGTTGGTTAAGAACCGCAGATAACATAGTTTCACTACGGGCCTAGTTACTATTCCCGAGGCCGTGCGCACCTCTGCTATACGAGCGTTTCCGCCAGAGCCACTAAAGGTTTTTTCGATCATACCCAAACGCCACTCGTGGGGTGGTAACAAGTCGTCTATCACGACCACAAGGTCGCCTACTTGTTTGTTGGGAGCGGTGTTCTGCCATTTGTAGCGTTTATGTAAGGTCTTCAAATACTCATTTTCCATCGTATGGAGAACTGATGGTGAATAGCTTTTAATTTTTCCCATCTGTTTATGACAGAGATATTCAGGCAGGCTACCTCAGGAAAAGCCATTAAAAAATGTCCTGGAGTTAGGGCTGTCAAGTCCGCTGGGTCCTCTGATAGGGCCGAGGTTGATCGAGAGTTCAGAACCCCCTCAATTCGAGCTAATACGGTGGAAAATTCCTCAAAGTTAAACTTCTGAGAGCCTTCTGCTTGAAATGAAAATTAAAACGGAGCGTGGGGTGGTATAAATCTCCATTCGAACCCGTGAGATAAATATTTTTGCAAAATATCTTGAGCTGAGTTTTGCAAAAACGAAGCAAATTCGCGTTCGAGCGCTCTACTGGTACCAAGAAAAATCTTTTCGTTGTCTGAATTAACCCTTTGGACAGGCCCCGCCTCCCAATGAAACGAGCAAATGTCAAGCCACATTTCGCCACCCTCGAAGACAGCTCTGAGCATGCTTCTAAGTGTATAGCTCTAGTACTGAAGCAAACGAAAGCGCAGACGTATCCTTTTACATAAGTGGACTTGCGTAATGGAGAAACCTTCAATTCAAAGGGCCCAGCGAAGTCAACGTCTGTAGTTTGAAATAGTCTGAGAACAAGGTTGTTGCCTTTGTATGATACAAACTTTACACTTCCGAATTATACTTTTTACTCGGGGTTTAAGTCGTGCTATAAAATATTCAGTTTCTACACATTTGTCTGCATTCAGCATGATAAAGGAATTCGTGCAAATATTTTAGCCCTGCTGTAGGATGAGAATCTATTTAGAATTTCATTGTCGTCAACCTCAACATGTAACGCCGGGGACTGGTTTCTTGGAGCTTCAGATTATTTTAACGGATTTCTGCTTGGCCATTCCGTTAAGGATTTAATGAGCCATGATGGTCCATGCCACCAGGACGAACTATTTGCTAGATCCTGAGGTCTGCAGCCTCTTGTTCCCAAGTCTGCAGGGTTGTCGTGAGAGTGAACGTCCTGCCATTTCACATCCGATACTAAACTATGAATATGAGATATTCTTTTCGCCACATACGTTTCCCACGTCGAAGGGGGTTTTGAAAGCCAACCTAATGTTATGGAGGAATCAGTCCATAAATAAATGTCGTCAGGGTTTAAACTCAATGTTGATATTACATAGTTAATGAGCTTAGCTAGAAGCACTGATCTACTGAGTTCCAGCCGTGGCAAAGAAACCGTAAAAGTAGTGGAGGAACCAGTCTGACGTCTAATATAAACTGTTGCACAAAACGCTGACTTAGAGGCATCTGAGAAACCGTGGAGTTGCACCTTGTCAGCGGGATTATATTGTAACCAGCGATTAATCGAGATTTTATCAACCTGTGAGAGATCTTGAACCAGTTCGTTCCACCTTTGCAGCGATTCTTGTGACACATCTTCGTCCCACTCTAAGCCTTCCAACCAAAGTTGTTGCATTAATGTTTTTGCTCTAATAACGATGGGCGGAAGCCATCCCGCAGGATCAAATAATTTTGCCACTGACGACAAAATCTTCCGCTTTGTTATTCTTGTGGCCTACTCAATTGGATCGAATTTATACGTAAACGAATCTGAAAGCGCATTCCACTTTATACCTAGGGTTTTGGTAAAGATTGCATCGTGAAAACGCAAAAAATCAGAATCATACAAATCCTTCTTTGGAAGATGGGCAAGCAAATTAGGTTCATTTGCCGTTATTTTTTTTTAAAGAAAATCCAGCGGACCGTAACACTAGAATAAGCTGGTTTTAAGCTAATAGCACATCTTCTACCGAGTGACCTCCCGAGAGAATATCATCGACATAAGTTTCTGTGCGCAGAATAGCAGCTGCTCTAGGGTAAGCAGATTCGGAATCAGCCGCGAGTTGTAAAAGGGTCCGAATTGCGAGATATGGGGCACAGTTCACTCCAAAGGTAACGGTTTTCAATTGATAGTCTTTAATTGGTTGATTCTCTGAAAAAATTCTCTGAAAGGTTCTATCAGAAGAATGTATCAGTATCTGGCGATACATTTTTTGAATATCGCCATTGAATACATATTGATATTTTCTCCAATTGAGTATTATGGAGATCAAATAGCTTTGTAGCGTGGATCCTGTGTATAGAACGTCATTTAAAGAGAAGTGTGATTTTGACTTTCTGCTCGCATTAAATACAACCCTGAGTTTGGTTGTTTTATGATCTGGACGGACTACACCATGATGAGGCAAATAAAATGAGCCATATTTACCATTCGAGTTAAGTTCAATTGATGACGTTTCGTCCATATGATCAAGTGTAAGGTACTCGTTTAAAACAGCCATGTATTGTGACTGAAGGTTCACTGAAGAAATCATGTTTAAATCGCAATCGCACTATGTATCTATCACTCTCACTACGTGTGGTTGTTTCTGTATAGAATTTTTCACAATAGTCTTCCTCCACTGAATTTGAGCGAGCTTCCGGGATTTCTTCATGCTCCCAAAACTTTTTTAAGAGTGTATTTAGCTCAGAAATTTCAGTTAGAATTACTGTAGTTGTGAATGTTTGTATTGATTGCGATTTTATGGGACCACTGAGCACCCAGCCAAAGATCGTATTATAGGCCGATGTTTGACCACAAATATTTTTCATAATACCTTCAATATTTAGCGAGTGTTCATAATCATTCCCTAAAATTAGATATTTGCGATTTGTTAAATGTGGGATCTGCTAGATCTAACTCAGCCAAATCGGAAGAGTAAGGTATTTCGAATGTGCATTCCGGAAGTCTTTTTGTTACTTTTGGCAACACTATGGCTTTAATAGGGACTCGTACGTTGTATCTTTTTGCGTATATAACAAATTAGCAATTTTTGTTTGCCGTTTGCTTTTGCCCGCCAATACCGATTATTTCGAATTGAGATTTTTCGAAGGGTAGCTGTAGGCGATTACGAATTCTTTCTGTTAAAAAAGTTCGTTGAGAACCAGGATCTATCTCTAATTGTAAAAAGTTCACCTCTATGCTCTATTTGCATTAATGCGGTTCTCAGCAATTCTCATTAGCTGTAGAAAAATTAGCCTGAACCTGCCTTGAGGTACTCGGTCTTTTATCCTGATCGACCTTTCTAGAGGCTTGGGTACTATTCTGAGAAAATTTTTGGGCTGAATTGCTGGTGTAAGCGACCGATTCCCTATTTTGTGAGTTTTCTGCCGATTGAGTAGTATTCTGTGCCTTTTGCTCCATATGTAATAGGGTGTGATGAGGCTTTCTCCATTGTAGGCAAGTATGTTTGCTCTTGCAATTCGACTTAAAATGAGATGAGGCTAAACAATTATTGCAAAATTTATTCTTAAACACATAGTGTACTCTTTGCTGTACCGTAAAGGCTCGAAACTTTGGGCATATTCTCAAAGAGTGGTTTTCTTTACACAACTTGCATGACAAACTTGAGTTGTCTTGAGATACGTATGTATGTACATCAGAGTTGGATGTGTCGTTTAGTGTGAAACAATCTTTAGTACTTTTTATAGTATTGAGACGTTCTACTGCTTCATACCTATCCACTAGGAATTGGGACATTTGGGTCCACTTGCGAAGTTCACGTGGTGAAGTGGATTGCTCCCATAACTATCTTCATTTTTTGACGAGGGTATATCAAATAGAGTTTTTATTTGGTTGTCAACCAAAACTCTTTTATTTTCATATCGGGTTTTAAGGGCATTCCACGCTAAATCGAAATTGTCATTTGTGAGAGGGTATCTTTTGACGATTACCCCAGCTTCACCCCTTGTCTTATTCCTAAGGTGATAGAGCTTGGTTACTGGGGTTATCTTTGGGTGACTTATGTACACGGCCGTGAATATGTCACGAAATGATGGCCATTGTTCCTAACTGCCCTTAAAAATCCCAGTATCACATGGTGGCAGTTGATTGAACTATCAGGGAGTAAGTTCTGATTCTGGTGAGAATAATGAGATGTAGACTGAAACGCTGGGATTCGGGTGCTCTCAATTCGACTTAATTTTAGTAAATCATTGACTTGAGAACTAGAGTGAAAATAAGTCTCTGAACACGTATTATATTCCTCTTTAGCTTGTGTCCTAGTTTCCGTATCAACTGATCCATCCTGGGATAGCATTAGTTTCCTATAGGAATCTTTTACATTCACCCATTCCTAATCTAGCTCCCTTAATTTTATCTCAAGTATGGACTCATTATGATCTTCAACTTGGATATTATTTAATGTCTCACAAATCTGCATTAAATTACCACAATCAAACAGGAATTGTTCCCTATATAAAGGGTTAAAAGCCACGCTAGTTGTTTCGTTTGTTGAAATCATTTTTGCGGATGATGAGAAATCAGATACGATTTTGCAAAGATGACTGAATTTTTGTGATTCTATTTTTAAGGAAATGTAATCTGATTTATATTATATTAGTGTTTTGGTAGACATGAAACTAAATAGTATTTTATTGGATATTATCTCTGTATTTCTAAATTATTATTTCTATTGTTCTCGGGGCTACGAAGCACTAGATATCGTTCATCTAGTTTAAATACACCAGTCGAATATAATTTTCTTGGAATAGGGGCTAAAATTAGACCTAGATATTGATAACCTATCCTTCAGGTGAAAAATAATATGAATTTGATAAGGGCTATTAATGAGCACTAGATATAAATTTATAGCTTATTAGTATTAATTAAGAATAATTTTAAAAATTTAGGGCTATCTTGGATAGCACTAGATATGGATTTTCACAGTTCAATTCTTCAAATAATTTTGGGAGCTATAAAATTATAGCAACATATTTAGTTAATTTTCCGAAAATATTAAATGTAAATGTTCGAATAATAATAATACGGCATATAAAAAAAAAACATCGCTTTATTGTTGTTAAGATTTATTTTATTACAGAATAGTTCAGCAGAACACGAAAAATCTCTTGTTTACCCTTTGACGAGAGCGCATTCAACCCTATAGTCTTATTTTGACTGTGCCACCAAATGTGCAACCGACTGTATGGCGATTACCTTTTACTTATGGGAACTATGGAAACTTCCCATCAACAGGTCTGTTCTTGTACTAAGTATGCATAATCTACCATATGATCTTACTGGAACTAAAGATTATGTATATTCCAGGAAACTTCCCAACAACAGGTCTGTTCATATACAAAGAATATATAATTGACAAACACTTAGAAGTTTGAATAAACACCACAAATGCTACGTGCGGCATTAATAAATAAGAATTAAGTTCAACCTTAATTTAATCATAAATTAAATCTTAACTATTGTAAGTTAAATTTAATTTCTTGTACGCTTTACGTTTCACTTTTATGTTGCTTTATTATTGTTCAGCGGAGTGTAGTTGTCTGTCTCTTTGTTTTAATATTCCACTAAAATTAATATAAGTATATATACGAATGCAGTTATTATTTATTTGGTAATATACGTATAATTCTCACGTTTTTAAGAGATCGTTGTTAAAGTAATGTAAAAAAGAGTATGCAATCTAGAGCTTTATTAAGAATTATTGTGTGTATGCAAACGATAAAATTGATTTTTGGGGTTGGTTTTTAGATTTTTCCAAGAGAACGTAATCAATTTTAAGCATAAATTATTGCATACGAAATTAAAATTGTGAGTGCTAATTTAAGAATGTTTGTACTTACATAACTAAAATGCTTGGTTTTTAAGGAGGTGTTTAGACTTCAACTCTTCTCTTAAATTTTTCTCCTTCGAGTGTTAGAACTCTCCTCTACTTCCCCGCTTTCGTTTTACTATTTTTGAGTTAATTTCCACTCGATTTTTACTAAAGAGCAAGCACGGTTAGATTAATCTTTAAGCATACTTTGCAAAGAGAAACCAATGAAATCAACAAGCACGATTTAAAAATGATATTTCCAATAATAAAGGAAAAAAAGAAACCCTTTTTTTAAAAGGCTTCGGCTTGTACAGTCCGAACAGATTTGGAATAAATCCGTAAGCATCAAACATTACCAATTTAATTACATTACAAGGCTACCTCTTAACGCCATCTATACTTCAATACTGGTATAATACTAAGTTTAATACTAATTTTACATGCATGATTTACATAATTCATTTAATGTATTTTAAGTGCTAATTCATTTACATTTATTGACTGTGTTCAATATTAATATTGGTTTATGATTTTTTTTTTAATTCATTATTTTTTTTAATTTTATTTTTGTTTAATACAATTTTCCAATTCAAACTCAGATTCAATATGTGCACATTACATTTCAATAAAGACTGAATGCATTTGATATAATTTTTATATTGCCTAAACCCGTGTTTAGACAATTAGTATTAACGTATATTTCGGAAGTGGACCTTATATGGGGGACATAGTCAAATATGGACCGATACTCTCAAAATCCTGCACTTTGATTTAGGCATGTATGTAAATGATCCGTGTAAAATTTTGGATTGGTACCCTTATTTATGAGAGATTTATGAGTATTAAAGTGATTTTCGGAAGAGGGCTTTATATGGGGCATACGGTTAAAAATAGACCGAAATTCATAACATTTTGTGGGATGATTTTTGTATATATGTCAATAATCTGTGCAATGTTTTGAGTCGGTACCGATATTTATACAATATATATAGGTATAATTGTCTTTTTCAGATGTGGTCCTTGTAAAAAATTTCATGGTATTATCTGCAATATATTTCAAAATATTGCAATAAAATGGACAAAAAATATCAAATTTTTATGGAGGTTGTCTCACATATTGGTCCATAACTGTGGTTGGCCTAAACCGATTTTGCTGATTTTAAATAGCAAACTTCTCGAAGGCATTTCTGACAGAATTGTTGAAGATTTGGATCCCGAGGATTTCTGGGGACTTCAGAAAACTAATTTCAACATCCAGACAGACGGACATGGCTTAATCGACTCCGGTATCTATAAGGATCCAGAATATATATACTTTATAAGGTCGGAAAATTATATTGTGGAAATTACAAACGCAATGACAAACTTATATATACCCTTCTCATGAAGGTGAAGGGTATAAAAATAAACTGACGTTATAAATATGAAACGCACTTTACTTTTGATATATTTTTGTATATCACTTCATCATTGTTTTTATTATTTGTTTATAGCAAAACTATTTTGCCTACTAATTTTTAGGGGAAATTCATTATTCCATTATACATAAAATTTAAATATCATGAAAACTAATTAATTTTCTTTTCTTTTGTTTCCTATAGTTTTTCATGGAATTTTTTTATTTCTTTTATTAAAAAGATCACGTTATATATATTCCAATTGTTACTAGTAATATTTTTGCCTTATTGCCCTCGGTTGTGATGATCTTAACACAAGGAAAGCTAAATTATAACGTTAAAAATAACAATATTATCCTTTTTTTGGCTTTGGAGGTACGATTTGCTTTCGATAAGGGATAATATACATAATAATAATATCCATAATATCATCAATATATAAAAGATTTCAAACTCCCTTGGCAGAAATGCAGTCCCATATCACTATAGAACCACCATCAAAAAAGTACCTATTAATTATCCGTAATACGTACCATTAGAAAATAATAGTTCATGGAATTTTTAGTGAGAAAATACATTTTGATAAAAAAGTACCAAAAAGAATACAATTTTTAGGCCATAGGAATTGCAATTTCAAAAAAGTACCAAAAAGATTTCTAGTCTTTATTGATCTGAGCCAGATGCATTTAATATAGTATTTCTATGTTTATTTATGTAGGAGAGTTAACGGAGCGTTCTACGGTGACTATTTTTACCCCATATGGTCACTTGAATTTCGAATTTCAAGAAAGTACCAGACACCTGTCGGCTCTTTTTTTGATTAAAGGCGGACGCATTTAAAATATTATTTCTAAGTTTATTTGTTTTAGAGATATAGAGGTATTGGTTTTACCCGTTTTTGACCCATTTGTCGCCCTTAACGACCGAATTTCCAAAAATCCCTTCTTAGTGAATCTACATGTTGTAAAAGGTACCCATTACCCGAATTTCAAGTTTCTAGCTTTAACGGTTTGGGCTGTGCGATGATGAATGAATCAGTCACGTTACTCTTTTATTTATGAAAAACTAATTTCTCTTGAAAATGAATAGGCAATATAGAAATGTAATACTATACATACATATGTATGTATATAAGAATGAAAAATTAATAAATAAGAGTATTTGTGTTGGTAACATTTATTTATTAGAATAAATTGAATAATAACTCCACTAGTAGCTTTATTAACCGGACAGATCGCCATGGTCAAATAATGACTGATCATATAACTCTGCTATTACTCGACGACCTCCAAAAAAGCGACCATGCAAAGCATCTTTACCACGAGTAGCTTCAGCGTTTGTAGAGAACTCAACAAAAATTTTTACAATAATTTCAGCTTCATCGTCGTCTTCATTTTCTGTTTGCTTTTCATTAAATATAATAACGCGGCTGACACTTCCAAATTTAGTACATTCTTCCTGAATTTCTTCTTGAAGTGTTTCATCCACATCTTCTGGTCCAACCATGTTGCGTAGTATTATAACCCTTGATTCTTGTGGTCTCATCAGACGCTGCATAACAAATTGTCGGGCACTTTGACCTTTAATAGACATGCTTTCCTGTTGTTGTAGAGTTTGCGTCTCTCCCTCGTCCATAATTTTTTTTTGAAGTTCTTCTTGTTGTTTGTCATGAGTTTTTTTTATTTGATCCGGCTGATTATCTGTGACGCTTGCTTGAGTTGTCTGATTTGCATTAGTTATTGACATAACTGGACTGGGAATTGTTGCCAAAGGCGCTACCTCCGAAATTCCTGCATTAAATTTACCAATAATTGGAACTGTCACATTAGAACCTGGAACTATTATTGATTTTGCTGCAGCATTAATAGCTTGTGTAGAAACTGTTTGCAAAGCTGAAGCAGCCACAAAATTTGAAGCAACATTTGGAGTTTGGAACATACCAGCGGATATAAACGAAGCACCAGCAGTTGTGGGTAAAGAAATAGCGGAATGTAAACTATTTCCTGGTGTTGAGAGTGGCAAAGTAGCTACTTTAGCTGTAAGAGGTGACATTCCGAGAGAAGGAGTAGCGGCAGCTAAACCAAGAACTGCATTGCTAGCCACTGCATCTAAAGCTTGAATTTTCGCAGTTGCAGCTGCTGCTGCCACGGCAGCAGCTGTAGGCATGGTTGAGTTTGCTGCTGGGCTCACTAATGCATTTGGTGGAGTTATTGAACGGCCAACCCTAAATAATATAGAAATAAAATAGCCATTATTAAAAAGTTCTACATTTTTATTGTATGTAAAAATAAAACACTAAACTAATATACAATTTTTTTCAAATAATTCAAAAAGACTTCCGCGCGTTGTAGAAAATATTTCTACAAGATTGTGAATTGCGCTATTGTGTATTCAGATTGCAAATTTATTATTGTAAATATTTTCTATTAATTGGATTTATGCTTATGTTTGTTGTAAAGATACTAGTAAAACCGATAAAGTGTTATCGATCGACTCAGAATAACTTCCTGTGTCATCGTTTAGTCCGTCCGTCCGTCCGTCTGGCTGCCCATGTAAAGCTTGTGCGCAGAGTATAATTCGCAATTTTGAATATATTTATTTATTTAATGTGCTTATCCTGAACAACAAGATTAAATCTTATAATTATAGTACAGGAATTTTAGATGTGTAGAAATAAATTTTGAAGTTAATTCAATTAAAGGTAAGAATACAAATAGAGATGACAAAGTACGAAAATAAGTAAAAAATAACTATATAATATACTAGCATCTACAAAATGATTTTTTAGAAATTAAACTTTTTATACCCTACACTACCATAGTGGGGAGGATATAGGGTATGTGCTGCTGTTTGTAACGAACATAAATATTGGTCCAACACCAACATTAAAGTATACCGATTGACTCAGAATCACTTTCTGAGTCGATTTAACGATGTCCGTCCGTCTGGCTGGCTGACTGTCCATGTAAAGCTTGTGCGCAGAGTATAGGTGGCAATTTGGAAGATATTTCGATAATATTGGCTACATAATATTTTTTCGACCCAAGGGTGGGTGGTTTTGAAACTGGTGGAAATCGGTCCATTATTTCACCTTGCCCCCATACAAATGCCCTCCCGAAATTGGGGTTTATCGATCATAAATGTTTGAATTATGTTTATTAAAATTCATCAAAAATTAGTGGTAAATGAAGCCAAATCACATCTACAAATTTTGTGCAGATTGGTCCATAAAAACCCACTCCCGAAAATCATTTTAAAGAGCACAACTCTCTCAAAAATGTTGGTATCCAATTAATATTGAACGCAAACATATTTCATATGTTTGCAAGTAATACGGTATAATTTTATTATGATCGGTCCATAATTAGTCGTAGCTCCCATATAAGGCCCACTTCCGAAAATCACTTCAAAGAGCATAAATCCTTCAAAAATGTTGGTATCCAAATAATATTGAACGCAAATATATTTCATATGTATACAAATAATACGGTACAATTTTATAATGGTCGGTCTATAATTAGGCAAAACTCCCATATAAGACCCTCTCCGTAATTCACTTTAACCTTCATAAATCATTTAAAAGTATTTATATCGAGATAAAGTTTAACACATATAATATTTATATTCACAGACATCTTGACACAAAATTTTTGGATGATCGGTCCACAATAGGTTATATATCCCATATAACGCCCATTTCTGAAAAACTGTTTTATAAATATACTGGGTGTAGGGTATTATATGGTCGGGCTTGACTTGTTATCAATATTTTTCTTGATTGATATTTATTGAGTTACATTATTTGGTGCACATAATGACAACAATGTTTTTAAGCCATAATGTCAGAGAACCACCGAAGAAGAATTTAGCTCAGGTTTAGTGTATTAAATTCTTTCGAAAGCGAGGCATTCTACTTCTTTGACTGGAATATTATTTCAACCTCCCGCATACATTTGCATATATACCCTATCACACACATCATCAGTTTAATCCAACGATTAATTAATGTGATACTCTGTAAATAAATAAAACTAATGTTAATTTGACTAATATAATACCATTTTTAAATGCCTTCAATGAGATCGTCAAGCAAGTACCAAATGATCCGTGTAATCAAATGTGTTCCTAAATATGGGTTCATAACATCTCTTAGCGGCAAAGCACTCATAAACTTAACAAATTGCATTATCATTTGAAGAATTTTATTTTGTTAGATTTCTTTAATACACAGAAGATTCATCTAGTTAGAGATGTCTATTTTGAAAGAACACATAATTTAATAAATCATGTAATGTTATTAAATTATATATTAAATGAATCTACATGTTGTAAAAGGAACCCATTACCCGAATTTGCAGTTTCTAGCTTTAGCGGTTTGGGCTGTGCGATGATGAATGAATCAGTCAGTCAGTCACGTTACTCTTTTATATATAGGGTTTTCTAATAGCTACTTGACAACTCTGAATTTAAATTGTGAACGCACTATTTCACTGATCATCTAATTGTTGCTTTCTTTTTTTTCAGTAAACTTAACATTTTCGTTATGGTAAAGTACACGAAGGAACAACGTTTGGAAATTATAAAAATGTACTACCGAAATTCGGAGTCGGTGACCGCAACTTTAAGAGCGTTAACTCCAATTTTCGGTCGTAATTATCGCCCTAGTAGACAAGCAATAACAAGTTTAGTGCAAAAATTTGAGTCTACATATTCATTGTGTGATGCTGTCGTGCCAGTGAGACAACGGCCTGGTCGAAGTTCCGAAAATATCGCTGCCGTTCAGGCGTCCGTAGCAAACGATTCAAATCAGTCGATTCCGCGGCGTTCTCAAGAACTGGGCATCCCCAAGACCACTTTATGGCGAATTTTGCGTAAGGATCTGGGTTTACACCCATACAAGATTAAGCTGACTCAAGAATTGAAGCCGATGGACCATTTGAGTCGACGTACGTTCTCCGATTGGGCTCTGGAGAAGATGCACCAAGATGATGAATTTCATCGCAAAATCATCTTCAGTGACGAAGCTCATTTTTGGCTCAATGGGTTCGTCAATAAGCAAAATATGCGTTATTGGTCTGCTGAAAATCCACATGTGCTTCACGAATCACCACTTCATCCACAAAAAATTACTGTTTGGTGCGCTTTGCATGCCGGCGGCGTCATTGGGCCATATTTTTTCGTCGACAATAACGATCGTCACGTTACTGTGAATGGCGATCGTTATCGCGCAATGATTAGCGATTATTTTTGGCCCGAATTGGAACACATGGACTTGGATGACATGTGGTTTCAACAAGACGGTGCCACAAGCCACACAGCACACGTTACAATCGATTTACTGAAGAGTAAGTTTGAGTTGTCAAGTCCTTATTGGAAAACCCTATATATAGATATAAGTTTTAACCTATGTATTGATTATTTGTTTGAAAATATTTTTGTACCCTGAGCGCGTTGCTACGCCACCAATTAAAATTAATTTGAAAGAAAAGCATTACACAAATATTCAATTCATTTTGAGTAATTTTATTGATTTTGTTAATTTCGAAAAAAGTAGGCGGTCGAAAAAAGTATTCTTAGTCATGCCGGCGTTTTAGTTATATGTCGTCAAAGTTTTAGTAAGAACGGTCCAGTGGTCTGGCCTTCCCGGCAGGCGTTGTAATTAATTAAAAAAGTGGGCGTTAGAGTAGGTGTGTTCATACCAACTTAGAAACCTTCCCGGGCTAATGCACAACAACTGTCATATCATAATCTGGCAACCCTTTATAACTTTTATGTAATTAATAATTATAACGATTCAATTGAGTTTTGATATACCCACCTAATATATGAAACACGATTGCCTTCATCTTGTTCTTTCATCTTAATAAATAAGTTTTGAATTGTTTAAATAAGATACAAAACGTGTATTTAATTACTGGGGTTACGACAAATTGGCGACGAGGATAAACGAAACTACATAAAATAATCAATAAAATTGAATAAATAATCATGGATGCTACACAATTTAGCCAATTTTTACAACAACAACAAAACATGTTGGTCCAAATGCAGCGGTTGATGGAGCCTCAGGAAATAAATGCCGGCCGAAGTACATCACAAAGTGCAGTGATGTACACATTCGACGTAGTAAAAGAAACGTACAAAAATTATGTACAACGTTTTAAGAATTATGTTGACATGAAAGGCATTGCCGGGGATAAAGAATATTGTGCAAAGCTGTTGTTAAATTCTATCGGTGCAAAGAATTTCAACATGGTCGCGGCACTGGCTTCACCAAAATCACTAAATGAGATTAGTTATGGAGCAATTCCATATGAAAGCGATCACCTTTTGGACGACCCCTCTCCGATTTTAAAATAAATAGTCTCAATCGATTGCCCAGCAAAAAATAATGTAAATACATATATTTTTTTTTTTTTATAGTGGCTGGTATAGTGGTGGTGTACACCACTGTCATGTGACAAAATTGAAGAATTCTTCATAAGGGGCCTCATTGAAAGTAGTTTTAAAAAAAAACTACTAAAGCGATCGCAACGAGTGATAGCTCGTTGGGAAGGCATTGAATCAGGCTTTAATTGATAAATAAAATTTTCCTCATTTTTCTTAGAAATTTACCTTTAAATTTTCCCATGAAAATTAAATTTTCCGATTTTCCACAGAAGCTCCTAAATTTTCCGGGTAATTTTTTTTTGGATTCCTCATAATTTTTGCTTTAAGAATCAGCAATAAAAAATGGGCCCGACTCCTTGTTTGGACAGGAGAAGAGCATTTAAGAGACCAGCTTGTTAAAAATACATTTTAAAAATTATTTTACAGTTAAAAATACATTTATGAAGAAAAAATCTTTCTTATTTTGCTGCTTATACTTAATTACAATATTTATTAAAAATTTCAATTGTCTTGGCATCATTATAAAATTAAAGTAACTTTAAATTTAGCACGTCGGCAGACGAAGAGTACCGCTTTACATTAATTGACATATCAGAAATATTTGGTATGAAGCAATGAAAGTTTTGCGTTCCAGTTATAGTTTTGACATTATTATATCTGTTTTGAATTCGTCGCTCCATGGCATCGTGTTCTTTTTGAGTGCATAAAACTGTTTTAATGGCAATTTCCTTGCTTTGAAGCCACGAAAACAAATGTTGTACATTTAAGATCTGGTCAGTATATGGCCTTTGCAAACTTGCCTTAGTCGCCATGCGTTTTAGGGTTCCCCCTAACGCATCGCATGGGCCCTTACCGTGGGACGTCGCGAAAAAGTGCCACTCGACCTTGCAGTTTTGTTCTTTTTCAATTATGCAAAGATTGTAAAAATTTTTTTATTCTTGTACTGAGAAGCCGCGCCGTCTGAGAAAAACGTTACTTTGTCGATTGCATCGAATTTTGATCTTAAGAATTCAAACAGTTTCATTTGAAATAAATAAACGGACACATAATTATGAGCTAAACTCTCCGCGACAACAACAAGGCTTACGGTCTGTAGTTCGTTATGTTCGTTTTTGAAATAAATGCAAAAAGGATGCACCGTGCACTGGTCGTTTGCCCAGTGATAAGCCTGAATTTCATCCTGAACGAGAAAAGTGTAATTCTCGGCAAAGTCGCTTATCACAATGAATTCATTTTGGGCTAATTTCTCCTTACTTTTCTTTAGAAACTTCGATTGCATCTCGGATATGAAATGGTGCGCCTTCAGTTCATTCAACTTGAATCCGAATTCCTCGATGAATTCCGGAATCTGCTTTACCACGGTCTCAAGGGAACATCTGCCGCTGCTAATTATCCACTGTTTGAAATGCACCTCCTGAATTAACAGCTGTTCAAACTTTTCCGCCAAATATTGCTCTAGCTCGTCAATCTTCGGACAATTGTCGCATTTGGACAGATGACAATTTTCCGTGGGGTATGCGCACAACGACTTCGACAGGAGGTGGTCTCTATATGTTTCAATTTCACCGTGAAATACTTTCAATTTCTTGCATGGAAAGAAAATTAATTTGATGTTTTGATGAAACATGCAAACGCAGACTGAATGCGTTCCGTGCCTGTCTAATGGCAGCACGCATTCTTTTGGTCGTAGGATGGCAAACTTAGAAAATCCCACTTTTTCTGCTGGGTATTTCTCATTGAACTGATGGTATGCTTCGGATAGATTACATAATAATAATATGCGCTGCTTGTGTACTTTTTCTCCATCTTCACGTGTGATAACATAGTCACGTGTGACTGGGCAGGCGCGGCTGTTGTCATCATTGCAGTAAAAATCTTGAATCAATTTCAACGTTGCTTCGCTGAGGGTCCTTGAGCCAAATTTCTTGGTGGGAGTCGCCAATATGCCCTTCTGTCGAACTAATTCTTTGCTTCTTCTCGCGATGTAAAAAGATGTTTGAAACTGTTCAGAAATCTTGCGTATAGACCATGATTGAGGCAGCACAGATAATTTGAGATATTTCTCCAGAAAAGTGGTCGCTAAATTGAATTTTCTTTTCAACTGCACAATCATTTGTTTGCCGTCATCAACGTCATCTGCTTGACTGCATTCGTTATCAGAGCCTTCATCAAATAATGTCGCGATTGCACTCACAACCTTGCCTTTTTTCTCTTTCCTGTATGTTTCACTTCGCAACTTTCTTTTTCTAATAGGCGTTTCACCTAAAGTGGTAATAGCCTCATTCAAAGGACTCAAAGACATATTGACCATCGGAATGTCTGCCTCACTATCAGATGAAACATTTTGTTCACTTGTCATTTCACTCTCGGATTGTGGCTGCATTTGTTTCAATGCATTTGCTTGTTGAGACAAATCGATTTTACACTTGGGGCAAATGAATTCTGCTTCTTCACCGTATTGTATTGTATATTTAATTCATTCATGTATCGCTTCGAAACACCAGTTAATTTTAATACTTTTATCTTTTTCGAACGATGTCCACTCTTGTTAAACGGATTGCAGCAAAATTTATTCATTTTACTTTAAATTGTCTTTACAGCTTCACTCTTTACTTTACAAAAAAAAAAACACTTTCACGTTTAGTTCCCCAGTCAAGAAAAATTATCAAAATTTTTAATAATAAATTTTTCAAGTTGTAATTCCTAACTTCAGTAAAAATAATTTAATGAAAATTAAATTTAATGAACTCGAGCCTAACTAAAAATTATCAAAAAGTAAAAATTAACAGTTCGATTATGAAATAATAATTATTCTATAAAATAGCTAGGGCATTATGGCTTGAATGTTTACATGTTGTACAAAAGTGTAGAAAAAACATAATAAACAAAAACAAATGTATTCAAGTTTTCGAGACAAAGTCTTGACATAAATACGAAAAAACTGAAGAAAAAAGAAAAAAACAACTACGAATAGAAATTAATAAAGAATGATAATTACAGCAAAAACTTCGAACTACCAGAACTAACACTGGTTAAAGGATTGATGTTTGTCTGTTGGCTGACCGGCACCGCAGTGGTGCAGGTGGTAGAACGCAAAGAATTCTGATGAAAGTGGGATTTCTCGAAACATATGTAAATTCAACAACCCAGGTTCGATCCCCAGTCAAGAAAAATTATCAAAATTTTTAATAATAAATTTTTCAATTTGTAATTCCTAACTTCAGTACAAATAATTTAATGAAAATTAAATTTAATGAACTCGAGCCTAACTAAAAATTATCAAAAAGTAAAAATTAACAGTTCGATTATGAAATAATAATTATTCTATAAAATAGCTAGGGCACAAGCTATAATGTTTACATGTTGTACAAAAGTGTACAAAAAACATAATAAACAAAAACAAATGTATTCAAGTTTTAGAGACAGTCTTGACATGAATACGAAAAAACTGAAGAAAAAAGAAAAAAACAACTACGAATAGAAATTAATAAAGAATGATAATTACAGCAAAAATTCGAACTACCAGAACTAACACTGGTTAAAGGATTGATGTTTGTCTGTTGGCTGTCCGGCACCGCAGTGGTGCAGGTGGTAGGAACGCAAAGAATTCTGATGATAGAAAGTGGGATTTCTCGAGACATATGTAAATTCAACAACCCAGGTTCGATCCCCAGTCAAGAAAAATTATCAAAATTTTTAATAATAAATTTTTCAAGTTGTAATTCCTAACTTCAGTAAAAATAATTTAATGAAAATTAAATTTAATGAACTCGAGCCTAACTAAAAATTATCAAAAATTAGCCGGAAAATTTAGGAGCTTCTGTGGAAAATCGGAAAATTTAATTTTCATGGGAAAATTTAAAGGTAAATTTCTAAGAAAAATTAGGAAAATTTTATTTTTCAATTAAAGCCTTTCCAACGAGCTATCACTCGTTGCGATCGCTTTAGTAGTTTTTTTTTTTTAACAACTTTCAATGAGGTCCCTTATGAAGAATTCTTCAATTTTGTCACATGACAGTGGTGTACACCACCACTAAACCAGTCACTGTAAAAAAAAAATATATGTAGGTACATTATTTTTTGCTGGGCAATCGATTGAGACTATTTATTTTAAAATCGGAGAGGGGTCGTCCAAAAATTTGCCAATTTTGATCGTTTTCATATGGAATTGCTCTATGACGAATTGTTACAGCTTTTGGAAGATCACTTGTCACCTAAGAAAAATGTTTTGGTAGCACAACACCAATTTCTATCCAAATACCAAATGGAAAAGCAATCCATTTTGGAATTTGTGGCAACACTTCGAGCGGATATTGGTGAATGTGAATTTGTGTCCCTTTGTGCATGCGGGACGTCAGTAGCCGATTTATTTTTACGTGCACAATTTATAAGATGAATTGCTGACAACAATGTGCGAAAGCTGTAGTAGCTGACGGAGTCCACAAAATTTAGTGAACTTGTATCGAAGGCAGTTGCATTGGAATCTGCAAAGGCAGACGCAAGAGAAATAACAATGAATACAGCAGCAACGTCAGTAATTAACCGAGTTTCAGGTCATAATCGTATGAAGTACAAAAAAGATTATCGACCAACAAAACCTACAAATCAACAAACGTAAGTCAATTACCAGAAGCTAGGCATAGAAGGGTTATGCTTGCGTTGTGGACGGAATAACCATTTTGCCAAGGAGTGCCAAACGAATAAAGACAAATTGAAATGCACGGGGTGCAACAAGAAAGGTTATATCGTTAGGGTTTGTATTTCTACATTACAGAAGAAATCATCAAATGGAGGTAGATTATCCCAAGACAAAATTCAACACATCAGTTGAAAATTTTTAACGTGAAAATTATGGTGTTTACAAAGTGGTTGACGTTTATCAAAACAATAACACAAATTCTATGGATACACGGCATTACTACACCGAAATTGACATCGATGGTAATGTAAAATTTGAAGTTGATTCTGGATCAGGATATACTTTCCTACCAAGGGGTCAATTTAATAAATTAAAATTACACACATTATTAACTACAACAAATATTGCTTTTCGTTCATATACACAAACAACATTTGTACCGGATGGTAAAATTAAAGTACGCGCGAAATACAACAATATCTCTATAGTAGACGAAATATATATAGTCCCAGATTTTTGTTCTGCATTAGTGGGTCGCTCGTGGATTAGACGTTTGAAAATTAATTTAAATGGTGTACAATGGACAACAATAAAACAAAGGAAACTGCTGTTATTAAACAGGTGAGTGTGATTGATGGTATTGTTAGAGAATTTGCTGAAGTGTTCGAAGAAAAAATTGGGTGTACACCACAGTACAAAGTTTCACTACAATTACGTGAAAGTGCAACTCCAATTTATACCAAAGAGTGACGAATTCCATATTACGTAACTGAACGTGTTGAAAAGGAGTTAGATGTATTGGAACAAACCGGGATAATTTCGAAAACAACAAATAGCGATTGCGGGTCACCCTTAGTAGTTATACCAAAAGCTAATGGAGGTGTAAGACTCTGTGTGGACTACAAAGTGGGCGTAAACCAACGTCTCATCGATTCACATTATCCAATAAAATAGATGATATTTTCAACAGTCTTCTTGATTCAACATTTTTTTGTAGACTCGATCTATGTATATAAAGCCTATTTGCACATACCTGTAGATGAACAATCGACCATTATACAGACAATCTCAACCCATCGCAGTACGTACAGAATGAATCGGTTATAGTTTGGCATTAAAACTGCTCCGGCGGAGTTCAATAGGATCATAGATCAAATTTTACGAGATATACCAAAAACAGAAGCGTATTTTGATGATATAATCGTTCATGGAAGTTCAATGGAGGAGTGCATATCCAATCTGAAATCCTGTCTGGGACAGTTACAAAAATTCGATCTACACCTTAATACTGCAATATGTTAATTTTTTAAGGAAAGCATTGAATTTTTAGGACATGTGGTAGAATTCAACAAAATAAAAAAAATCGAAATCGAAAGTTTCTGATGGTAGACGGTTCTTGGGTATGGTCACGTATTACGCGCGATTTATACCGAACATATCTACAATAACCACACCTTTAAGACGTCTTTTGAAAAAGGACGCCAGATTCAAGTGGACCAATGATTGTGCAAAATCATTTAATACCCTTAAAAAGGAATTGGCCAGTGATCGGGTATTAACGCCATACAACCCCGGGCTACCCCTTCAATTGGCATGTGATGCAGGTCCCACTGGTATTGCAGGTATATTGTCACACATTATCGAAGGCCAGGAAAGACCTATTGCTTACGCATCAATAGCATTGACGCCAGCAGAGCAGAATTATTCATAGCTTGATAGGGAGGCACTAGCAATAGTTTTTGCTGTTCAACATTTTCATGAATATTTATTCGCACGTCCTTTCAAGCTTATAACCGACAATCAACCAATCATGAGCATTTTTCATCAAACTGCAAAGTTGCCACAGATGACTTCTGTACGTTTACAGCGGTATGCAGCATTTTTATCTGCGTTTAACTACGAAATAGAATACAAAAAAGGTGTTGAAAATACCAACGCTGATTGTCTATCGTGAGCGCCAGATACTTCAAAAACTCCCGTTGAAAATCAAATTAGTAACTCGAAAATAAATTTCCAATCACTTCGGGATTAAACCTGTAATGATAAAGAATTAGTACAAATTCTACAAAAACTTCGTAATGGTAAGGACAAACTTGATAGTAAACATAATGAAATCGAATCTGAATACACAATAGATGGTGGTCTTTTATTTCGAGGCCAAAGGGTCATAATTCCTACAACACTGCAACCATATGTGTTACCAGAACTTCATTCAACACATCTTGGTATCACTAAAATGAAGCGGCTAGCACGCCGATATGTTTATTGGAAATCGACAGATAAAGACATCGAAAATTTGGTACATCCATGAATTACATCCATGGGAGGAGCCGGATGAAAATTGGCAACGCGTACACATGGACTACGCTGGTCCGTTCCAAGGTTTTTATTTTTTGGTGGTAATAGATGCAAAATCAAAGTAGGATGAAGTGGGAATCTGCAAATCCGCACCTACAACATTTTCAACAATAGAAATTTTACAAAGCATTTTTTCAAGAAATGGGTTTCCAACCGTATTAGTCTCAGATAACGCAGCCATTTTTACAAGCGAGCAATTCAGAGCATTCTGCAAAAATAGTGTAATTTTTCAAAAATTCATAAAACCGGGTCACCAGTGTTATGGTATTGTAATCACAATGTTTACTGGGATGTCAATACTAATAACTACCTTATGGTAACCCTTAAGGTATCGGTACTAATCTTAAGTAACCTTTTGTATTTATAAACATCACTGATATGTAAATGAATAAAGTATATAAGAAAACCGAACAGAATAAAATTTGATCTCAAATGAACAACATGGTGTCAGATTAAAAAAAAAATTGAAAGACTTGAAAAGCAATCAAAAATAAAATCTAAAGTTAAATTGAGAAAAAAAATGGCGTTGGCTGGAGAAACTAGAAATGAACTTAAAGAATTGAGTTTTTCAACAGGCACTATGATGCCGTTCAACACGAAAGCCTTTAATATTGCTGAGGTGAAAATTGGAGCAAACAGTTCTAAATATTTTTGTTAGCTTCCAATTTGGATGGACAGCCAGAAGAGAGGAAGGTTGCTCTTCTGCTGCACCACATGGGACCTGCAACGTTAGAAATATTCAACTCATTCAATGAAAGCATCGATACAGTAAAGTTTGCTGACTTACTGAAAAAGTTTGAGGCGCACTTCATACCGAAGATTAATGTGGCCATGGAAAGACACGTATTCTTTACAAGGCATCAAAAGGTGGATAAACCATAGTGCAATTGCAACAGCTTTAAAACATTTAAGCAACACGTGTGAATTTGGTACATTGCGTGAGAGTCTGATTAAAGATATATTTGTATGTGGACTGTCTGATAGTTTTAAAAATATAAAGGAGCGTTTATTGAGTGAAGGACATCAACTTAAAGAAAGCACTTGAAATTGCCAAAACTATTGAGATGGCAAAAGAAAGCTTAGCCAGCATACAAAATGGTGGTCAAAACGAGCCGGTAATAGCAGCGTTGCAACATTTCAAAAAGAAAAGTGTCTCGCAAAAACAACATAATCATCATCAGCAACAACAAAATCATCATCAAAAACAACAACAGCAATTTACAGTTGACTGTAAGAAGTGTGGTCAGAGACATAAAACAAAATGTCCGGCAGAGGGAGCAAAATGCAATGCATGTGGTAAATTAAACCATTACGCAAGAATGTGTTTTACAAAATCGTACGAGAACAAAAATACTAAGAAGTTCCTAAAAGTAGTTGACGAAAATGAAGAAGATGTTCTGTTTGTTGGTACTGTAAACGAAATGCGCAGTAAGCCTAACATATGGAACATAGCCGTCGAAGTAGAGGGAAGACGAATGATTTGCCAAGTAGACACTGGAGCTCAAATTAACCTCATACTTTTGAAACTTTAGGTATTCATAATTCATAATGAGAAATTGCCAGTAGTTGGAAAAATTTTTATAAAATTAATTTTTGAAAATGAAATTTATTCTACATCTTTTTACATTCTCAACATGACATGTAATAATATAATAGGTTTAGAATTGGCGTCGAAAAAGAATTTAATTAAATCGGTAAATACAGTAAATTGTGATACAATTTTAGATAAGTATGAGGATATGTTTCATGGTTTAGGTGAACTGAAAGAGAAATGCCATTTACAAATTAGGGAAGATTGTCAGCCAGTAATCGAACCACCTCGTCGTGTACCATTCAGCCTCCATGAACTTTTGAAAAAAGAAATTGAGAGGATGGTTAAGATAAACGTTATAGTTGAAGTGAAGGAGCCTACGGATTGGGTGAATTCGATTGTGCTTGTTATAAAATCTAATGGGAATTTGAGATTATGTTTGGATCCGCGAAATCTGAATAAAGTGATCGTAAGACCCAGATATGATTTTCCTACTATCGACGAATGTAAATCTCGTATGAGTGGTTCAAGATATTTTAGTTTGCTAGATGCAAATTCTGGCTTTTGGATGGTTAGGCTTGATGATGAGTCGTCAAAATTATGTACTTTTAATACTCCTTTTGGGAGGTATCGTTTCTTACGTTTGCCTTTCGGCATCAGTTCAGCACCTGAAATTTTTCATGCTGAGATGATAAAGCTTTTTGGTGGCATACACGAACTGGTTGTATATATGGATGATTTTTTGATCCATGCACCAAGCGTTGAAAAACACAATGAAATTTTGCTTCAAGTCCTTGAGAGAGGCAAAAGGGTTGGTCTTAAATTTAATCGCTCGAAATCTGTAATCCTTAAATCTGAAAAAAAATTCTTGGACACATCTTTAGTGAAAGTGGTGTGAAACCGGATAGGAAAAGAATCGAATCTATTGTGTCAATGCCTGTCCCAACTAACAAACAGGAATTGCAGCGTTTTCTTGGCGTTTTCACCTATTTAGGGTCGTTTATTGACAATTTGTCAAACAAAAATAAGCATTTAAGGGATCTGCTAAAAAACGATTCTGTTTGGAGTTGGAATCGTGAACAACAGTTAGAATTTGAAAATTTTAAGAAAGAAATTACTAAAGCACCCGTTTTAAAGTATTATGATACGGAGAAACCTTTAGTTTTGTCAGTTGATGCGTCGAAATTCGCGGTAGGAGCAGTCATAATGCATGGAAAAAACCCCATTGCATATGCATCCTTAACAGAAAGTCAGATTAATTACGCTCAAATTGAGAAAGAATTATTCGCAATTCTTTTTGGGTGTACTCGTTTTCATCAATATATATATATGGTAGAAGTATTACTGTGGAAACAGATCATAAAACACTCGTTCCATTATTCAATAAACCTACATACCTACGCGTCTTCAAAGATTTATGCTTAGATTGCTATCATACAATCTCACAGTCGTTTATAAACCAGGCAAGGATTTGTTCATCGCTGACACCTTGTCTAGGGCCCCACTCAAGGAAAAAGTTTTTTCTGAGTTGGATAGGGATATAGATTTACAATGTAATGCAGTAATAAATCATATAGAGTTACCATCTGATGAAATAGAAAATATTCGGAAAGAAATTCAAAAGGATCATTTTGCCTAGGGACCCACTCAAGGAAAAAGTTTTTTCTGAGTTGGATAGGGATATAGATTTGCAATGTAATGCAGTAATAAATCATATAGAGTTACCATCTGATGAAATAGAAAATATTCGGAAAGAAATTCAAAAGGTTCAGGTCTTACAAAAGATTTTTAATTATATAAAACAAGGGTGGCCAGATCGAAAAAACAAATGGGCCCAGATTTACAACCATTTTATTCCATAAAGGATGAAATAAACCAAATAAATGGTATTTTGTTTAAAAACAAACGTATAATAATTCCAAAATCTTTGAGATCGAAAATGCTAAAAAATGCCCACGAGGGTCATATGGGTATCCAGGGTTGTCAAAATTTGGCAAGGGGTTTAATTTATTGGCCAAATATAAACAGTGATATCTATAATATGGTATCAAGTTGTGAAACGTGTTTGAAGTACAGGAATGCCAATCCCAAAGAGGATCTTAAAAATCATGAAATCATTGGTATACCTTGGTACAAGGTTGGTTTGACAAAAATATGTATTTAATAATTGTAGATTATTATTCAAAATATTTTGAAGTACAACTTTTGAGTTCTGGTTACTCTTCCGCACAAGTTATAACAAAATTTAAATCGGTTTTTGCCAGGCATGGTATTCCAAGAATTTTAATCTCAGACAACGGGCCTCCTTTCAATTCACAAAATTTTAAACAATTCTGTGTTGACTGGGGAATTGATTTTACCACATCAAGTCCTTATTTAGCAAGATCTAATGGTCTTGCAGAAAGGTCTATTCAGACTATTAAAAACATTTTATACAAATGCAGGGATGATGGTTCATATCCATACATCGCGTTTTTGCAACATCGTACTACACCTAAAAATAATTTACCGAGTCTTTCGGAATTATTAATGAGCAGAAAACTTCGTACAAAATTACCTTCTGTAGCAAATAGTCTAAAACCAAAAATAGTGAATTCAAAAAATCTAAAAAAACAATTTGAACAAAGGAAATCAAGGTCATCAAAAAATTACGACAAAAATTCGATTAATCTAGAACCTGTTGCGGTAGGTGATGAAGAAGAACCCAACATCAATATTACGAGCCTAATATTAACACTCTAGAGACTACTTTGCAGACACTTGTCCAAACTATGAACACTTTTACGACCACTATGACATCCATGATGCAGGAAATGCTGAAAATGCAATCCACTATCTTACAAGCAATTTTAAAGAAATGATTTGTTTAAAAATTTGTTTTTGGAACGCGAACGGCCTCCGCCAACATAAAAACGAACTGGAACACTTCCTGATGGATAAGCAGATTGATGTCATGATGATTGCTGAAACTCACTTGACGGCGACAGGGTACTTCAAAATTAATGGCTACGTGTTGTATGATACTAAAGATCCCCGCGGAAGAGCATGTGGAGGTTCGGCAATTCTTATAAAGAACAGAATAAAACATTATTTAATGAACAACATATCTGAGGATTACCTACAAGCAACAAACATTTGTATTGAATTCTGTCAATACAACTTTGTTTTATCATCAATTTATTCGCCGCCTCGATTTTCAATAAAAGAACATCAATACTACAGCTTCTTCAATTCCCTTGGAGCTAGATTTTTGGTTGCTGGTGACTTTAACGCCAAACACACATTTTGGGGTTCACGTCTAGTGACCCCGAAGGGTCGTGAACTCTTCAACACCATTGCCAAAATGGGCTTAGATGTACTCTCAAGCGGGCATCCCACCTACTGGCCGACGGACCGACGGAAGATTCCCGATATTATTGACTTCGGAGTAGTGAAAAATATCCCTGTAGAATCGATACAAGTGGAGCCTTCATTAGACTTGTCTTCAGATCACTCTCCTTCTATTATTTCAATGCGTTTCCTTCAAGGGTATGGCTCTCCATTTCGGGACATGTCTAAATCCAGAGTAAGTTGGATAAAGTATAAAAAGTATTTAAGTTCCCACTGCACGGAAAATGTAGTGTTGAGAACTACCGAGGATATTGATGGGTCGATTGGCAAGTTTACTGAGGACATACGAAGAGCTGTGCATCACGCTTCCACATATGATGTTGAATGCAGAAATAGGACAAACAGAACTTATTTCGCTGAACTCGAACATCTCCTGACAGAAAAAAGAAGAGTTAGAAGAGAGTGGCAAATTCACAGGTCTCCTCAACTGAAAGCTAGGCTACGGGAATGCAGAGATATACTAAGAAATTTCTTAGAAACCCAAAGAATGGCTTCACTTAAATCATACTTGGAGGGAATTGACAGTTCCCCACAATCTGACTATTCGTTATGGAAGGCGGCACGAGGTTTAAAAAGACCAGTTAGAGGAAAGCCTCCTTTGCGAAATCCGATTGGTGACTGGGCTAGAAACGATTCCGAGAAAGGGACTTTATTTGTTAACCATTTGAGAAATGTGTTTACTATAAACAACTCAAATAATGCAACTGAATTGCCACCACTCGTTATTAGACCTCCTGTACCTCTAAGACTTAGCTTTAATGATATTCAAAGCGCTATTGGTACTCTGAACCTTAAAAAAGCTCCAGGTATGGATAAAATCAGCAACAAAATGCTCGTGGAGTTACCTCGTGTAGCTAGAAGAATTATTCTCTTTATCTTCAATGCTATTTTACGCCTAGAATACTATCCTGCAGATTGGAAGGTATCTATGATTACCATGATTCCTAAGCCAGGGAAGGACCTCACCAAAGTAGAGTCATATAGGCCAATTAGCCTACTGCCGACAATTTCAAAACTGTTTGAAAAATTGTTAAAGGCTAAGTTGATTCCAATTCTGAACGACACTCAATGTATTCCAAATCATCAATTCGGGTTCAGAGCTAAACACAGTACCATCGAACAAACACATAGATTAGTAAATGTGATAAGACGGTCGTTTGAAGAGAAAAAATACTGTTCCGCGCTTTTCATTGATGTTTCCCAAGCGTTCGACAAAGTCTGGCATGAAGGTTTAATGCACAAAATAAAATTAGCTCTGCCTGCTAACACCCACAAACTTATGAAAAGTTATTTATATGGTCGCAAATTTACAATCAAAGAAGGCGATTTTTTAAGCCCCGCTCAGCCAATTGAAGCAGGAGTACCCCAGGGTAGCATACTGGGTCCTACTTTATATTTGATTTATGCATCCGATATGCCGTCAGACCCCAATATACATACTTAACTTTTGCTGACGATACAGCCTTTATTAGCGTTCATAAGGACCATCAAATAGCATTACAGAATTTGCAGAATTATATTTATAAACTAGAGAATTGGCTTGAGCTTTGGAAAATCAGGGTTAACGAACAGAAATGTATTCATATAACTTTCACATTGCGAAAAGATACCTGCTCGTCCATCAGAATAAATAACCAAATTATTCCGCAACACAATGAAGTCAAATACCTCGGAATCCACCTCGATCGTCGTTTAACCTGGAAGTCTCATATTGACGCAAAACTTACACAGATGAGATTAAAAGCAGTGCAACTTAATTGGCTAATCGGCAGAAATTCTACATTAAAGTTGGATTGTAAACTTTTGTTGTACAATGCAATTCTAAAGCCAATATGGTGTTATGGAATTCAATTATGGGGTACTGCCTCAGCATCCAACATTGAAAAAATTCAAAGAGGTCAAAATAAAATTCTACGTATAATTACTGCAGCTCCATGGTACGTTAAAAATTCTCGAATTCACAAAGATCTAGGCATTCCTCTGGTGAAAGACGAATTTACAAAATACGCCTCAAAATATGTCAGCAAACTTGAACACCATCCAAACCCACTTGCACGAGACATCCTTAACTTTAGTGGCCATGTTCGGTTGAGAAGGAGGGATACCCTTGCTTTAACTCAAACGCAAAACAGATGACTGGATCAGTGGATGTAAATTTTTTTGTAGTATCATAATATTTTGTCTAGCACTGGCTGGACTTATTATTTTCTTTTAGTATTAAGATTCGAAAACTTATTGTCATTTCAATATCTGAAGATTCAATAAATAAATATAATGTATTATAAAAAAAAAAAAAATTGTTAGTTAATTTTTTAATAACAAATGAAGATGAAAAAAATGCATTTGGACAATGTGTCTATTATGTACGTTACTTTTTGACTATTGTGTTATTGTACATGATTGTTACTGCATTCTTAGACATGGATGGCCTTATTATAGATAGAAAAATGATTATAAAACACAAATACCACAAAATGAATTACGACGTTTTGGATAAAGGCGAAGTTCTTAACTTTGTCCAAATAGATGTGTCCATTATTGAAGCTTTATGAATTAATATTCCGGATATAGATGAATCATGTCAGACGATTTATCTATAGTATGACAATAGTCTGCTTTTTCTTCTCTGCCACCCGTAATTTATCGGAGTCTGCCGCCACTAACAATCTTATCATCGATCGCAATTACAAGGTAGGCAAAATAGCCAATGAATGTTGCCAATATAAGATTTTGAGAGAATTCGTTGGAAAAAAGCAATCTGCAGTTGCACGTAGTGAATATATATTTTCTTGGCAACTCTAAACTGGAAAATATATTTTTTTCATGGTATAAATAAAAACGTGAAAAAACTATAATTACATGCCCCCAAATCATAAAGGAATATAATCTACACATGGGCGGTGTATACCTTATAGACTCATCGTTAAAAATTGCGTTGAAAAGCCGGAAATTCGAATTTTCTACCATTTATTTCCATGGTAAATGCATGGCTTTTTTTTAAAGAGCAAATCCGTCAATCGCGATAAGCCAAAAGACGTTCCGATTAGAAGTAGCTTATGTGCTGACGAATATGTCAAAAAAAAGAGGAAAATAAGCCGAACAGAAGTACATTTGACTATAGTCTACAATGAACGTGAAGCAGTTGCAGATTTGCAATATGATGGTTCGATCACCTACCAGTTTTTTAGGCGCGGGCTCGCCTAATATAATTTGCCGACCCTATAAAGTATATATATTCTGGATCCTTATAGATAGCGGAGTCGATTAAGCCATGTCCGTCTGTCTGGCTGTCTGGATGTTGAAATCAGTTTTCTGAAGTCCGCAGATATCTTCGAGATCCAAATCTTCAACAATTCTGTCAGACATGCTTTCGAGAAGTTTGCTATTTAAAATCAGCAAAATCGGTTTAGGCCAACCAGAGTTATGGACCGATATGGTAGATTTATATTTTTTGTACATTTTATTGCAATATTTTGAAATATATTGCAGATAATGCCATGAAATTTTGTATACGTTGTTTTCATGATAATAGAAGAAACTGTGCGGAAAATAGTATGAATCGGTCCATGATTTCTCATAGCCCCCATACAAAAATCTTCCCGAAATATTGCTCAATTATACATAAATGCCTATATAATTGGAATATCAAGACAAAATTCAGCAAAAATAAGTTTTATGCAAAAATAAATCGCAAAAAGAAATTTTTTTTAGTTCGGTCCATGTTCGACCATAGCCCCCATATAAAGTCCACTTCCAAAATTCACTTAAATACGTATAAAATAGATATAAATAATGTTAAACGGCTAAAATTTGACATGAATAATCTTTATAGGCAAATGAATTGTTGTACTAAATTTTATGGTGGTCGGCCCAGAATTGGTCATAGCTCCCATACAAGGACCATATCTGAAAAAGACATTTATCCCTATATATATTGTATAAATATCGGTACCATCTCAAAACTGTGCACAGATCATTTACATATATACAAAAATCATCCCACAAAATTTTGTGAATTTCGGTCTATTTTTAACCGTATGCTACATATAAAGCCCTCTTTCGAAAATCACTTTAATACTCATAAATCTCTTATAAATAAGGGTACCAATCCAAAATTTTACACGGATCATTTGCATACATGCCTAAATCAAACTGCAGGTTTTTGAGAATATCGGTCAATATTTGACTATGTCCCCCATATAAGGTCCACTACCGAAATCCACGCTAATACTAATATATATCTTAAATATACCGTTATTATGTTGAAATTCGACGTGAAATATCCTCATATGCATGAGAATTACTGTTCCAAAATTTCAGAAGATCGGCCCATAATTTGTCTTATCTGCCATATAAAAAATTTCAAAAAAAAAAGAAAAAAATTCGGGTCAAAAAATATTCTTTTCGGATTTTACCCATATTCGGTCCATATTTTATAATCATGATATATATCGTTGGATAGGTATTTTTAATTTATTTAATGTATTACAAATTATCATACACCCAGTAGTTCCCGAGATATAGGCCTATATATTTTCAACTTTACGGGCCCGCCTCCTCGAAAATAGGCGTGACCGACAACAATTTTTTTTGCTGGCATCTGGTCTAAAAGCCCTATTTGATGTTTTTTTTTTTTTTTTTTTTTTTTTTTTTTTGAGCAGTCACTAAAACCGAATTGTTCCCCTTTTTTATACTCTGTTTGTTAAATTACACTCAAGATTATTATGAACATCAGACAAACTCTGTAAATTATGGTAAGAATTGATAATTAAATCAATTAAAAATGGTGAAAATTAGACGAAATTTCAAAATATTTAACATAAATTATGTTGGTCGTAAAATTGTCTTTCAAACAATATATAATATAATAATTAAATTTGCACTAACACTGAATAGAAAACACAGAATAAGGATATTCTAGTCCTATAACCAGTGTAGTTTTTGTATTTCTTATTACGTTTAGGTGCAGGGTATTTAAGATTCGACACAGCCGAATATAGCACTCTTACTTGTTAAGTGTAAAAAGTTTAAAAGTGTAATACACACCTTTGCTTGAACGAAAAACGCGACTGTTTTATTGACTATCACTCTATTTAAAAGCTGTCAAAACTTGTTATCTTTCTTAATTTTTATTTTATAATATTCTTGTCATTAATTTTAAATTTTATTTTAATTTATATATTTTTAAATCAACAGAAATGCTTAACGAAAAGAATTTTTTTTATATACGTACATAGAATGCATAGTGTAACATAAAAGGTACATAAACAATTTTTTTCTTTTTTTAAAATTTTCCAGAAAAACAGTGCATTTCCTGGCAAAATGAATGCTGATTTTATATTTAGAGAGTGATTTTACACAAGGATAGTGTAGTCACGATTCAGGGTTTTGACCTCATGCATTTAAGGGATATTCTTGATTTATTTATTAAGTAAGAACAGTTTTAGTGATAATTAAATTGATTTTAATATTATGTTTTAAGGAAGTCGAGGCTGCAACGAAATAGTAACCCATTCTTTCGTCATCCATCGCCAGATACAGCTTGCTGCCTTATTTGTATTAGTTTTAATACGCTTTCCTCCAGTGAGTTAATAATAGTTCTTGCGAGGGACTTCTCCCAGTTGCAAGATAATTGCTGCGATTGTTGGAAAACTTTCTTTTTAAATTAGACTTATAGTATCCAAACCTACTTTTTTTGTAGTTGTAACTTTATTATTTTCTGTAAAAATTTTTCTAAATCTCTGATTAATAAATTAGTTTAAAAGAATTTGAAAACGTTTATTTACGCGCTTTCTATATTTTTTACAAATATTTTTTTTCAATAACTGCTAGAAATGAGTTGTAATTTTAGTTTTTGTCAACTTATAATCGGTTATAAACGCCAATACCAAAAATAAGTTGAAAGGCGATATAAAAACAACTTACAATTTTTTGACAGGTTAAGTTGTTATCGATAATACCACAATGTAAAATTAAACCTTTGTAAAGTTAAGTTGTAAACCGTAATAGAAGCATATTATGTGTAATTTTTTTATAAAATTGGACATTTACAAGATGTTTCAGTGGTTTTCGGAAGGGGACTTTGTATGATAGCTATGGTCAAATATGGACCAATCCAAACAGAATATAGTTTTGTAATATCTTTTTACATAACACTTGTTTTTGTGGAATTCTGTAGGGATACTGCTATTATATAGGCATCTATATACCATGAAGACCTATGTATTCCGGGTCGTGGACTGATTCTTACCATTTTCAACCAAGGTGGTTAATTCGACACAGTGACTGAAAAATCGATATTATTGCAATCTTTTTCTTTACAAGACCAGAATTATTGATTTTCGGAAGGTGACTTTATATGGTATCTATGGGCAAATATGGACCGATCCAAAGAGAATATAGTTTTGTAATATCTTTTTACATAACTTATTTTTGCGGAATTCTGAATGAATACTGCTTGTTTCACGGCACCCCCCAGATTTTTGACTTTGATTGACAATAACTTTTTTAATCTGTTTTACAAAAAAAAAAAAAAAATGTTAGTAAAAGTTATAGACAAAACTCAGAGGAACAACCTTTGCTCACAAATTTTTTTCGTATCTCCAATATCTACTGAATTAAAAAAAAAACGAAAAACCATGGAATTATACATATGTTTATATGGGTGATTTTATTTACTTAAGTTTAGACATTACATGAGAAAAAAAATTGAAGCATTGATATTTTAATTTTAGTTGTAGCAAGTATTTTTTTGTTTTTTTCTAATATTTTTTATTGTTAAAAAAAAATATCTACTTTGATTTAAAGTAAATTTTTTCAATAAGAATATGATGAATTAAGATTTTCAGGTAATCATTTTGGGACTATATTAAAAAATGACGAGAGTGCCGAATTTAAGCCGTACAGGTTAATATTAACCCTTTCGACTTTTATGCGGGAATTCCTGTTATTCACTTGTCTTTAATTAAACTAATGACGGGAATTCCCGCTAATATTCAAAGTTTTTTAACTGCTACAGCTGATTTGGGATATACGGGAATCCCCATCAATCAGTTAAAAATCATGATTTAACGATAAGAAATAAGGCGAATACCCGCTCTTCATTTCTGTATGAAAAAATATGTGTTTCTCTTGGTACACAGAAAAAAAAAATCATGTTTTTTTTCAATTAAACCTTTAATTGAATTTAAAATAATTTTCAATTAAAATTTTAATTGATTCAATTACTTTTTCTGATTTTCAATTAAATCTCACATTTTTATTTAATTGATACTATCATTTTGTTTACAGGTCCGATTTCAATTAAATTTTTAATTGATTCCACAAATATTTTAATTGAAACTCATTTTTATTTTTTCCTGTGTAGTCACAGATCAACTCATTTCCAATAAGTATTTCAAACTAGACGTACGCAAGTGAATTATAAAAGTAAAAGGATGTATGTCAAATTACGCGATCACATTTATTTGATTGGTTATTATTCTAATAATTTAAGTGGCAATAAATTACCATCTAAAAAGGAAGCGATGAAAGTTCTTTTTTTCATATTCGCAATAAAAAGCTAAATTTACACGAGAGTTCCAAAATAACCGTAAAAGATGTTATAACGTTCTGGGAAAAGCTAGAATTCCAATAAGAGAATTAAGGCACTTTATCGAAAAATTAGAAGAACTATAAACAAAATACTATATACAATAGAAAACATTGCAACCAAAAAAGTGAAAATAAAAAAAAGAAAGAAGCAGAATTTTTAAAAACTTTAAATGCTTTATTTGATATAGCACACAATAATGCATTAGAAATGATAAATATTGAAGAAGATAAAATATTTTTAATAAATCAGCGAAAGGAAAGAAGACCCGCCTTCATGTGTGGTATAGATTATGAGGTAGCACGAAAAGAACGTAGAGTTGAAAAACGAAAGGAAATAGAATTTCAAAAAAGGAGCGCAGCACGCTTGAAGCAAAAAAAAAAATGAGTAAGCAATTGGAGCAACAATTACATATATATTTTTTCGTATTTAATTAACGATTTTGCATTATTTCTTCTAGGAAGTGTGCCATTATGATCTTCGTCAGAGAGTGAAAAATCTGTCACTGCAGATCAGGAGAATAATTATGAACATTTTCCAGTTGTTACCTCTCCTGCTCCTCAAAAGAAACTAGAAGAAAAGTGGTAGTAATAACAGAAAAACTTGCAGCTGCCTTGGATGCTTGCAAAATAAGTGATCGAAATGCAGTTCATATCATTGTTGCAACAGCTGAATCGTTGGGTCATGATATTGCAAATATTATTTTGAACAAAGAATCGGTTCGTGCTTCTAGACAAAAACTACGTTCAAATAGAGTATCTGAATTGAAAAATAAATTTAATGCCAACAATTTTGATGCAGTTTGTCTCCATTGGGACGAAAAATTAGAAGAAAAGGAAAAAAGTCGACCGTCTTCCAATCCTTATATCAAACGGAAACATTGAGCAGCTGCTGGAAGTACCTGGGGCCAAATTACCGCATTTGTGATCGAATGACCTATCGTATCGAAAAATTATTTCGATATCGAAATTATTATAAAATGTACTAAATATCTTGCACGATATCGAATGCCATAATCTCAAATAAGAAAATTACGATCAATTTTACTCGATATCGAATGCGGTAATTTGGCCCCTGCTTTGAAAATTGGTACTGGAAGAGCACAAGCACATGCTATTTGCAAATCGCTTTTGCAAATCGACAAGATTATGTAAAAGCTCTAGTTTTTGATACAACAGCAGTTAATACTGGACGATTCAATGGAACTTGTTCCATAATCGAAAATACACTAGAGAGGGATCTGCTATATTTGGCTTGTAGGCATCACATCTTTGAGCTTATTCTTAAAAACGTTTTTGATGTTAAATATTGCAAGACAGGTCCTAATTTTCAAATATTTCAACGATTTCAGAAGTGCTGGCCATCAATAAACATTGATAATTTCAGGATCGGTATCGAAAATGAGAAAGTTAAAAGCGCTATTAGCTTATGTAGAGCAAATTACAAATTTTCTTAATAATGTTCTTCAGGAAAAACAACCGCGAGATGACTATAGGGAATTTATAGAACTTGCTCTAATATTTCTCGGAAAAACACCAACCCGCATCCAACTATGCATCACGCAAGATGGGTGTCAAAAGCAATATATACCTTAAAAATATTTTTGTTTAGAGATGAGTTCGATTTAACAGAGGTTGAACTAAATGCTCTTTGCGATGTTTCAATTTTTATTGTCAAAGTGTACGTTGAGGCTTGGATTTGCGCTCCATCACCTATAAAAGCTCCGCATCACAATTTTATGCTTCTTACAGTATTAAGTCAATGTCAAAGTATTGAAAGTGAAATTGCTACCGTCGCTTTTGCAAAATTGTGCAGTCACCTGTGGTATCTAGGGACACAAAGCGTTGCTTTGGCATTTTTTGATGAAAATGTACCAGTCGAAAAAAAAAATAGTAAAATCTTTGAAGGATGAATCTGATGTAATTAACAAAAAGGCCCTAATAAACACTTTGAACGTAGATGATGTTATAAAAAAAGGTATCGCACAGTTTGTGAATATAAACAATATAACCTTTTTTAAGCGTTTTGAATTATCTGAAGAGTTTTTAAAAACAACTCCCACAAAATGGCCGAGTAACAAGCTAAAAAGCTAAAAAAAACTCTTTCAGGTTTAAAAGCAGTGCACGATACCGCTGAAAGGGGAGTCAAATAAATGCAGGATTATAAGATATTTTATCAAGAAGCGAAGAACAAAAACAATATATTTGACAAATTGTTAAGGATTACCGTTTACGTTTTCCAAATTGCAATAAGGAAACCTTTTGTAACTATATAAATTAAAACAAAAAACAAAGCCATAAAAAAGTAATTGGCACAAATAACATTAAAATATTCACCTATCAATGATTTTCTCATGTAATGCCTACACTTATGTAAATAAAATCACCCATATAAACATATATATAAAACCATGGTTTTTCGTTTATTTTTTTCTTAATTCAGTAGATATTGGAATACGAAAAAATTGGTGAGCAAATGTTGTTCCTCTGAGTTTTGTCTATAACTTTTACTAACAAATTTTTTTGTAAAAGAAATATTAAAGAAGTTATTGTCAATCAAAGTCAAAAATCAGGTATTTTGAAAATTTTGGGCGGCTCAGGGGCACCCTTTCCTCTTATCCGATTGAGCTCAAATTTTCAAGGGAGTATTTTTTTTAGCAATTCGAACTAATCTGGGGGGTGCCGTGAAACAAATTCCTTAAAAAAAATTTACCCATATTGGCACTCTAATACTGCTATTATATAGGCATCTATATACCAGGCAGACCTATTCCGGCTCGTGGACAGATTCTTACCATTTTCAACCAATTTGGCACAGTGACTGAAAAATCGATAATAGTGCAATCTTTTTCTTAAAAAAACTTGACAAGACCAGAATTAAAAATAGGTTTGTTTGTCTGTTGTCCAAGTTAATTTCAATAGATAAAATTACGACATCCTAAAAATATTGTCTTCTTCGTGTTTTTCTTTTAAATTTTAAAAAGTTTAATATTGTTTTAATATCTTTATAGTTACAAAGTTTCTATATAAAATAAAGCAAATATGTTTTAAATGTTCTTACCTCAGAAGCTGACCACCAAGGTCAAAAAGATTCATGCTTGCAATTGCTTCATCCATGGCTTGTTTATTTGCATATTCAATAAATCCATACCCCTTGTGTGTGTGTAAAGAAGTTCCTTGTGCCAGTTTGCAATACAGTATTGGACCAAAAGCTTCAAAAACGCTTTTAATGTCTTCTTCAGATAAATCTGGGTGAATGGAGGCTACGTAAATTCTGTTAAAATTTTTAGCTTCTTCTTGAATTTCATCAATTACTTGTTGAGCTTGGGGCATATTACTGGGACGGCCTACTTTAATATTACGACCACCCATTAAAGCTCCATTCATTTGTTCCAATGCCAGTTGAGCCCCTTCAGGTATTTCGTATTCAACAAAGGCAAAACCTTTATGTTTTTGAGTTATTGGGTCCCATGACATATTAATAGATTTTATAGGTCCAAATGGAAGGAATGCGGCTCTTATTGTATCTTCTTTTAGTTCAAACGAAATACTTCCAACATAAACCCTAAAATAATAGTAAATGAACAATGAAACATAGTTATGTTATAACATAATATTTAATTTATGTATGATACATATTTATGTATATATATCAGATCTTATCAGCTTTATTTAGTTCACAATATTATTGTTGCTTCAACTTAGTTCTATAACTTGAACAAATAAATTGTATGTAGCAATAATATTAACCGTCTTATAAATCATCACCACATAAAAACATAATTTTAAATAATATTTATTTTTTTAATTATCTTATACATACTTTATTCAACTAGACAAGTAGAAAATTAGATTATGCTTTTAATATGACTGAAAAAATGTTCTAAAAATCTGCTATTGCTTTGGTTGGGTATACATCTAAATAAGTCCCAATTTACACGAAGCAATTTTTGTTAAAAATAGTGATAACATTTTTTCCTTAAAATTTCTTCTGTGTTTACTTTGCTTAAATTGCTTAAATCACTCGTATTTTTATTTGCGAGTATATACATATTTATTCATTTATTTGGTCTATAGATTTACAAAATCCTTACAGACTGAAGATTTACATATTTAAAAATAGAATAGAAAATAGAAGATGAAACATAATTAGGATGTGATATATCAATAACATTATAACAATCATTAAAATTTTTGCAAATGCGTCAGAACGAATCATTATTAGCATAGACAGGTCTGTAATGCGACAGTCTCAGAAGTTGAAAATTGCGAGTTGTTCTAGCTGGAATATTAAAATTTATTTGGCCAAGCAGGAACTGGTAATTTACTTCACCACGAATTAATCCAAGCAGAAATGTAATACCCAGCATTATACGGCGACTTTTTAAAGTTGGAAGCTTTATAAGGTTGAGTATGGTGGCAGCGCAAAAGGTGACGTAAACAAAATATCAAAAACTATTTTTGAATAGATTCAATGCTGTTAATACGTATACTGTAACAAGGATCCCAAATGATACAACCATATTCTAGAATGGGGCGAACCAAGGCAGTATATAGCTGTTTGGTAATATATGGGTCAGAAAACTCCTTAGACCAGCGTTTCATGAATCCAAGCACATCGAAAGCTTTATTAACTATTAGCGCAATATGATCACAGAAGTTTAGTCTGTGATCTAGTAAAATTCCAAGATCAACAATAGTGTTAACTTCTTCCAGAGTTGTATTATTTATGTTATGTTTCGAATTAATTTTGTTATTTCTGTAAAACGACATTTTTTTTAATATTAAGTTCCATTAAATGGATTCTGCACCATTGGGAAAACATGTCTAAATCTTCCTGTAGAAGACGTATATCATTAGAATTTTCCAAGCTCTTAAAAATCTTCACATCATCGGTATACATTAGTACTTTAGAATGGAGGATGACATTGGGAAGATCATTTATAAAAAGTGTAAATAGAACAGGACCAAGGTGACTGCCCTGAGGTAATCCTGAAGTAACTTTAATTACGTTTGAAACAGCTTCTCTAAACTTTACTTGTTGAGTTCTATTGGATAAGTAAGAACTCGACCATTTTAAAGCCGGAATGCTAAAACCCATCAGCGATAATTTTTGAAGAAAAATAACGTGGTTTATTTTGTCAAATGCCTTACTAAAATCTGTGTATATTACGTCAGTTTGCAGTTTATTTACAAAACCATTATTTATTAAAGTAGTAAATTCAAGTAAGTTTGTTGCTGTAGAACGCAATTTGCCGACCCCATGTTGACGAGTAGACAATAAAGAGGATGTTTGATGCGATAGGATATCAGTAAGGATATTCTCTAATAATTTAGGGATAGCATTTAATTTAGCGATTCCACAGTAGTTTGATACTTCAATTTTGCTTCCACTTTTAAACAAAGGAATAATAAACGATTTTTTTCCATAATTGTGGCAAATAACAGAGTTCAATAGATTTGTTAAAAATTGCAGTTAGGGGACCACATAATGTTTCGGCACAGTTTCTGAGAAGACAACTGGGAATTCCATCCGGACCAGCATGAAATTATTTAAGGTTTGATGAAACGGTTTCAATGTCGATAGATGAAAAGTTTATATTCGATGAATGCTTAATATTAAATGAATTCGGGGCGGTGTTGTTGTAAGAAGTTTTTAAATACGTTGTTACAAAAAAGTCAGCAAACATGTTACTAATTGATATGTCATCATCAGCACTACAAGAACTAAACTTCAGATACTTTGGATAATCACAAGTTCGACGTTTAGAGTTAATAAATTTATAAAATGTGTAACCCTGTGTGAAAACACAACTGTGTATTTGTATTAATTTCTTTTATCATTATTATTCGTAGTAGTAAAAAGACGCGCTCGATACGAATATTCTAGAAGCGTCATATTCATTATTTTTTAGTTCTGTTCCTATAGTATTCAATCGACTTGAATGAATTAAATAAAGTCTTTTACGTTTGTTAAAATTAAATAAAACAGTACGATTGTTATTATTTCCAACATTTGATGCCCACGTTAGTGACAAATGATTTCGGATTAGATTTCAGTTTTGATCTCATGCGAGAAATATAATTATCATATGGAAGTTTATTCGTAATATTATATTCAGAACGTGCAAGGGAGTAATTTCTAAAATCTACTGTAGAGCCAGACCTTTTAATTTTTTTGTAAAGTTTGTTTTTCTAATTTTTGGCCTTTGCTAATACTTTATTATTCCAAGTCGGACCTTGATTAGTATGACTTGTTATTTTTGGGACAGCCTCCAAGATGAGTTCATGTAGTACGGAATAAATGTTAGAAACAATATCTTCGAGATTGTTATCAGAAATTATGGCGCTCCAGTTAACATTAGATAACAAATAATTAAGTTTTATGTAATCTGTTCGCTGAAAGCAGTAAACCTTATTAGTTTTGTGCTTGATCTGGTTTATTGACGATGACAAATTAGTAGAAGGAGAGTAAATTTCAATATAAAGTGTAGGGTGATATTTATCTTCTGGAAGAGTGAATTTCGAATATGTATGTCCATAGGCTGCGTAACAAACGCAAGATCCAGAAGTCTACCAAAAATATTATAAACGTTGTTAATTTGGAATAGGCTAGACGCCAGCATCGTTTTAATAAATTCAATTGAGCATGACGGGATTAAGTAATTTACTTCCAATGGATTGTTCCATAATACGGTAGGAAGGTTAAAGTCTCCAAGTGCGATAAATAAGTCGGTGGGATTAGATCGTTGCAAAATAGATGAAATTCTAGAGAAGTGATTATCATATACATCAGATGAAGAATTTAGGGGGATGTAAGAACTTGTAACAAACAAAGATCTATTTCTAAGCAAAATTTTGACAGCTACAAATTCAATCTCAGCATTATGATTAAATAAAATTTGTTCACAAGAATATTTTTTTTTTTAGCCTTTATTTATTTATTGAATCTTCATATAATGAAATGACAATAAGTATTCAAATCTTATTACTAAAAAGAAAATAATAAGCCCAGCCAGTGCTAGACAAAAATTTTATGATACTAAAAAAATTTCACATCAACTGATCCAGTCATCTATTTTGCGCTTGAGTTAAAGCAAGGGTATCCCTCCTTCTCAACCGATTATGGCCACTAAAGTTAAGGATGTCTCGTGCAAGTGGGTTTGGGTGGTGTTCAAGTTTGCTGACATACTTTGACGCGTGTTTTGTAAATTCAACTTTTACTAATGGCACGCATAGATCTTTGTGAATTCGAGAATTTTTAACATACCATGGAGCTGCAGTAATTATACGTAGAATTTTATTTTGACCCCTTTGAATTTTTTCAATGTTTGATGCTGAGGCAGTACCCCATAATTGAATTCCATAACACCATATTGGCTTTAGAATTGCATTGTACAACAAAAGTTTACAATCCAACTTTAATGTAGAATTTCTGCCGATTAGCCAATTAAGTTGCACTGCTTTTAATCTCATCTGTGTAAGTTTTGCGTCAATATGAGACTTCCAGGTTAAACGACGATCGAGGTGGATTCCGAGGTATTTGACTTCATTGTGTTGCGGAATAATTTGGTTATTTATTCTGATGGACGAGCAAGTTTCTTTTCGCAATGTGAAAGTGATATGAATACATTTCTGTTCATTAACCCTGATTTTCCAAAGCTCTAGCCAATTCTCTAGTTTATAAACATAATTCTGCAAATTCTGTGATGCTACTTGGTGGTCCTTATGAACGCTGATAAAGGCTGTATCGTCTGCGAAAGTTGACGTGTGGATTTTGGGGTCTGACGGCATGTCGGAGGCATAAATCAAATATAAAGTAGGACCCAGTATGCTACCCTGTGGCACACCTGTTTCAATTGGCTGAGCGGGGCTTAAAAAATTGCCTTCTTTGATTTTAAATTTGCGACCGTATAAATAGCTTTCCATAAGTTTATGGGAGTTAGCAGGCAGAGTTAATTTTATTTTGTGCATTAAACCGTCATGCCAAACTTTGTCGAACGCTTGGGACACATCAATGAAAAGGGCGGAGCAGTATTTTTTGTCTTCAAACGACCCTCTTATCACATTTACCAATCTGTGTGTTTGTTCGATGGTGCTGTGTTTAGCTCTGAAGCCGAATTGATGATTAGGAATGCATTCAGTGTCGTTCAGAATTGGAATCAACTTAGTCATTAACAATTTTTCGAACAGTTTAGAAATTGTCGGCAGTAGGCTAATTGGCCTATATGACTCTACTTTGGTGTGATCCTTCCCTGACTTAGGAATCATAGTGATCATAGACACCTTCCAATCTGCAGGATAGTATTCTAGGCGTAAAATAGCGTTGAAGATAAAGAGGATAATTCTTCTAGCTACACGAGGTAACTCCACAAGCATTTTATTGCTGATTTTATCCATACCTGGAGCCTTTCTAAGGTTCAGAGTACCAATAGCGCTTTGGACATCACCAAAGTTTAGTCTTAGAGGTACAGGAGGTCCAATAACGAGTGGTGGCAAATCAGATACGTTATTTGAGTTGTTTTTAGTAAACACATTTCTTAAATGGTTAACAAATAATGTCCCTTTCTCGGAATCATTTCTAGCCCAGTCACCAGTCGGATTTCGCAAAGGAGGTTTTCCTCTCACTGGTCTTTTTAAACCTCTTGCCGCCCTCCATAACGAGTAGTCAGATTGTGGGATACTATCAAGACCCTCCAAGTAGGATCTAAGTGAAGCCGTTCTTTGGGTTTCTAAGAAATGTCTTAGTATATCTCTGCATACCCGTAGCCTAGCTTTCAGTTCAGGAGACCTGTGAAGTTGCCACTCTCTTGTCATTCTTCTTTTTTCTGATAGGAGATGTTCGAGTTCAGATAAATAAGTTCTGTTCGTCCTAGTTCTACATTCAACGTGATAAGTGGAAGCGTGATGCACAGCTCGTCGAAGGTTCTCGGTAAAGTTGCCAATCGACTCATCGATAGTTCTCAACACAATATTTTCCGTGCAATGAGAACTTAAATACTTTTTGTATTTTATCCAGCTTACTCGGGTCTTAGTCATGTTTCTAAATGGAGAGCCACACACTTGAGGGAAATGCATTGAAATGATAGTAGGAGAGTGATCTGAGGACAAGTCTAATGAAGGATCCATTCTACAGGGATATTTTTCACTACTCCAAAGTCAATAACATCGGGAATCTTCCGTCGGTCCGTCGGCCAGTAGGTGGGATGTCCGCTTGAGAGTACATCTAAGCCCATTTGAGCAATGGTGTTGAAGAGTACGCGACCCTTTGGGGTTACCAGACGTGAACCCCAAAATGTGTGTTTGGCGTTAAAGTCGCCAGCAACTAAAAATCTAGCTCCAAGGGAATTAAAGAAGTTATGGTATTGGTGTTCTTTTATTGAGAATCGAGGCGGAGAATAAATCGATGATAAAACAAATTTGTATTGGCAGAATTCAATGCAAATGTTTGTTGCTTGGAGGTAATCCTCACTTATGTTATTCATTAGATAATGTTTTATTCTGTTCTTTATAAGAATTGCCGAACCTCCACAAGCTCTTCCGCGGGGATCTTTAGTATCGTACAACACGTAGCCATTAATTTTGAAGTACCCTGTCGACGTCAAGTGAGTTTCAGCAATCATCATAACATCAATCTGCTTATCCATCAGGAAGTATTCCAGTTCGTTGTTATGTTGGCGGAGGCCGTTCGCGTTCCAAAAACAAATTTTTAAATAAATAATTTCTTTAAAATGGCTTGCAAGATAGTGGATTGCATTTTCAGCATTTCCTGCATCATGGATGTCATGGTGGTCGTAAAAGTGTTCATAGTTTGGACAAGTGTCTGCAATGTTGTCTCTAGATTGTTGATATGTGGCTCAGAATATTGCGATATAGGTTCCTGCTCCAGACCTGGCATATTAGATTTGACCACGTTTGCGTAAGAAACTTGTCTAGAATTAGGAGCGTTTACGTGAGTAGTTGGTCGTACAATTTTAGGAAAATTCTTACTCGACGTGAAATTAGGTTGTTGAGGATGGTCAGGTAATACTGGCGACTTATTGGTCCTTATGCCCTTCAAATAAGTATAAACTGGACAACCTCTATAATTAGCGGTATGATTTCCTCCACAGTTACTGCATTTTTTTATTTTTAAGTCCGTTTTGGACTTATTACATTGAGCAGTTGCATGTAGTTCCCCACATGCAACACAAACAGACGGCAATTTACAATACGCTTTGGTGTGACCAAATTCTTGACAATTAAGACACTGGACGGGTCCAACACGCTTATGCGGTTCCTCCACGGTAATTCTACGATGCAGAAGATAAATAAGATTGTAAATTGGATGGGACTCGTTTTTCTTTAAGGCAACATCTCCAGGTTCCAATTCTACCCTGAACATGGGCTGAGGAATCTTTTCACGGTTTCTAATATTCACTACGCTCTTGATTTTGAACCCTTTGTCCATTAATCCGTTCTTTATCTCCGCAGGATCAACACATGGGTCTATACCCTTTAGAACGACTTGGAGTCCTTTTGCGCTTTTGAGCTGATAGGTATAGAAATCCCTGGTCTCCCTCTCCAACTGGTTGGACAATTTTCGAAAATCATCTTCCCTATTCACTTGGATCTTTGTCTCGCTGATTTTTCCATGTTTAATTGAGGTTACGCTAAACATGTTCACCTATTACAGCAACAATTTCTTGTACCAGTTTATTTGAAGTGGGCTCTCTCAGGTAAATTGGTGGGGGCTTAAACGTCTTTTTCGGTATTTCTGGGTCATCCGTCTGAAGTAGAGCAAATCTGTTTTGATCATTTGGCTTATCACTGCTGACGGTCTTAGGAACTTTAGAATTGGAAGACATTTGAGCAGATGTCGGGCTCCTCTGTCGCTTGAGAACGGTGATGTACTTATCCATACCTACTTGTTTTTTGGGTTTGACTGCACTATTTGATGAAGATGATGATTTCTCATCGGATGAGATAACTATATTGGGTGAACAGGAACGGCGCCGTATTTCGGCTTTTGTAGTTAGAAGAGACTCCACGGATTTTCTTAAGGATTCTTCCTCAGAGATCCATAAATTTTTTCTACTGTAGCTTAGCTCTTTCTCATAATTACATCTGAGCGGGACACTCATGCAGTTGTTATGCGATTTTTAAATTACCGAAAAACCACTATAGATATTTTTGCACCTATTACGATATCTTTTTTTTATATATATTTTTTTTTCACTTATTACAAGTTTTTTTTTATTTTTTTTTTTCACCTATTACGAAAATTCAGCCGCACTAAAAATAACACGTCCGACCAGTTCAAGCAACACCAGTTCAAGAATATGAGTTTACAACGGCAATAAGAACTCCACCACCACGTTTGTAAGACCGATCATATCTGAATATTTGATATTTCGAGCATAATATTTCAGCATTATGGATGTTTTTATTCAACCAGGTTTCCGTGAGAACAATAATACTATGTGTAAAACTAAAGCTATTGGCATAAAGGGATGCTATTTTTGAATTTAGACCTCGTCCATTTTGTGTTACTCTCTTATTCGTATTACAGCGTTGTCAAATTTAAAATTTCAAAACACACCAAAATGGAGAACAAAAAACGCCATTCGAAAAAAAAACACACCATATATACATATATATGTTTCATACTTTTTTACACCACATAACGCATTTGATAAAAAAAACGAACAATGACTCGACAGCAACTTGTACTACAAAAACAATTATTATGAAAATCAAAAAATCTATAAAATATTTATTTTTCTTCACATAATACAAAATACGGGTTAGTTGAAGAAGTACAGGTGGTGAAAAACGAAAGCTTTTTATATCACAACTCTGCAATTGAGCATTATGTTTGTTATTAGTGCAGAATTGCTGCGCCTCTGGTGGTGAGTAGGCGCATTAATGTTAATTCTTGTTTTATAGCCTTTATTTAATTACTTCGGTGGCGTTTCAATGCTATACCGCCGAAGGAGGGCGCTGTGATAAATATTAGTTATGATAGATAGAAGAAAACTAATAATTATCAGAAACTGATGTTGTTTGAGTGGCAGCGTCTAGCAATCGAACCCGAGCTACAAATACCAACTCATGTTTAATGATCAAATGCGCTAACCAATTAAGCTACAGCACTATTAGAATTTTGAAATTATAGGAGAATGGTTAGAGAAGAATATCATATGATAATTCCGTAGTAATACAATTTCTATTTATATATTTCGATATGACAAAATCTATAAGGTCAGAAATTTTCCTAGGATCAGAGGGCCCAGGGGATATAAAATCCAAGCAATTCTTCCGATGAACTAGAGTCCTGTATAGCTGTCTACGTTTGGGATTTATTAATCGAAAGCCCCAATATCGTGTATGGCATAATAATCACCACAAGCCAGGAAACAATCTCCTAGTGTACAAAAATAATCCTCGAATTTTTCCTTGGCCACAGAAAATCGTGCACAATATTCTGAGCTTAGAGTTAATTCACCAACTTCGCATTGAAGTCGAATGGATGTTGATTGTATATGCAGTCGAAACTCTCTATAACGAACTCCTATATAACGAATTTTCTTTATTGCGAAGCAATTATGAGAACACTGTGTTTTAGGTCTACTTTGAGTGTATTATATTCTCCATATAAGGAATTTCCCTATAGCGAATATTTCCTTATAACGAAGCATTTTTGCGACCGTAACTTCTAGATTGAAGCGTTTTCAATCTCCATATAACGAATTTATTGAAATAATTTTTCGTTATTATTTACATCAGTGGTAATCAAAAAAGAACACACGCATATAAAAAAGAAATCGACGTCGCTTTGTTGTGTTACGCTGCCACCTGGTTAATTACACCATTATACATACATACCATAAAATTGAAAGTGTATTTTGGGGAACCACCGCACATTTCTTGCAGTTAGCCTTTGCATATCGCGACAGTAAGTTGAAAAATGACTCCGCGCATAATTATTACTGTGGAAAAAAGTTATTGATCATAAAAGAAGAAGAAAAAGAAGGAAAAGCTTCAAAAAAAAGACATTGCTAAACAATTTGGAATTCCTTCCAGTAGCTTATCTACGATTTTAAAAAACAAGGATAAGCTTTTAACCAGTGTCACAGATAATGCATCCAGTATTAAACGCAAGAAGCTTCGAACTTGTACCTTTGAAGATATTGACGAAGCAATGCTAAAATGGGTATTCGCCGCACGTGGTAGGAATCTTCCTCTGTCTGGACCAATACTTAGAGAAAAAGCAAAACAATTCGCTGAAGCATTGGGCCACGAAGAATTTGAAACAAGTGTAGGCTGGCTTGAAAAATTTTAAAATCGTCACGTCATTGTTCAAAAAACTTTGTGTGGTGAAAGTGCTTCCGCCAACATCCAAACTCGAGATGAATGGGTGACGAATGTTTTGCCAAAATTGGTAGAAAAATATGACGAAAACGATATCTTTAACGCCGATGAGACGGGTTTGTTTTTTAAGTGCTTACCAAATAAAACGATGGCGTTTAAAAATGAGAAGTGCTTTGGGGGGAAAAACAGCAAAGAGAGAATTACTGTTATGGTGTCATGCAATATGACCGGATCGGAGAAAGTGAAATTGCTTATCATATGAAAGACCAATAATCCTAGATGCTTCAAAGGAATCAAATCTCTAGACGTGGATTATGAATATAATACGAAAGCATGGATGACAAGCAAAATTTTCTTGAAATGGCTCTTAAAATTGGACCGAAAGTTTGCTTCTCAACAAAGAAATGTTTTGCTTTTTGTTGACAACTGCGCTGCGCACCCTAGGGATGTAAAGAACCAATTGAAAAATATTGAAATTGCTTATTTTCCACCCAACATGACTTCGTTACTTCAGCCAATGGATCAAGGCATAATTTGTAACATTAAAACGCATTACAGAAAATGCATTTTGACAAAAATTTTGTTACAAATGGAGGACAAAGAACCTCACACGTCCATAAATTTGCTGTATGCCACACGAAACTTATGCAAAGTGTGGAATGTCAATGTAAAATGCGAGACAATTGCAAACTGTTTTAGAAAATCAGGATTTGTAAAAGTTGGCACGACAACAAACAACAGTATGTCTTGGCACGAAGAAGACTATCTGCCACTATCCCACTTTGCCTTTTTAGAGTCTTCATTTAAAACAGTTGCTAATATTAATGCAACATTTAAAGACTACATCAATGTTGACTGTGAAGAAGAATCTGCCGATATTGCGAATCCGTTACCCACATATGGACAACTATCTTCATCAGTTGAAGGTTTCCGTACCTATTTGGAAATGAAAACCAACGTACCAAATACTGTGTTTATTTCTCTAAATGTATTAGAAAATTATATTGAAGAAGAAAAGTGGAAAAATGTACTTCAAACCAAAATAACTGACTACTACCAATAAAAAATGTTAAATGAAACAAAATTGTTTTTCTTTTCTATATAGCGAAGTAAATATCCAGTCCCTTCGAATTCGTTATAGAGAGTTTCGACTGTATTCATAATGTCTTGTTCTATTTCTAACTAGAATGCCAATACCACTATGTGCTCTACCATCAGGATGACTTGTGAAATGAAAAGAGAATCATCGAATATAAAAATTATATCTATCTATGCGTCTCGGAAATTAACATCACATCTATATTATTATTATGGATTAAGTGGAACAATTCAGATTTATGTTGGTTCAAGCCATCAGCATTCCAGAAACAAATTTTCAAAAAAACTCATCTTCTTGTCAGATGTATTTGAATCATTTGGTTCTGCGCTCTTAAAAGCTTTTGTATAGTTTTTTGCATGGATGCCATAAAGTTTGACATGTTTTGATTAAGAGAGGTAATATTCTGGGTAAGTGCATTTATTAAATTTTTCAAAGGACGACTTGGAAGTAAAGTTATTAACTTTTGCATCTCTCGAAATATTTTTAATAACGCTTTATAAACTGGACACCCGTGATAGTTCGCCGAGTGATCACCGCCACAGTTTCCGCATTTTCTTTTAAACCCTTTATTAATAATATCACACTCTGTCGAAGTACGTAATGTGCAATTGTTCTTCGTATGTATGTATGTAAACAGAATGAATGTCATTGCCTTTTATTTATTTTTATTTTATATGTTTACGAATGAATATTGGTGGAGGTTTCAATGGTTTCCGTGCAGGATTACCATTCTGGACCTTTTCAATGCTTTCTTCACTCAATAGAGCATAACGATTATTTTTTCAAGGGACTTTCAATTATTTTTTGCTTCTTCCTTTTGGGGACTCAGATTTCTTTTATCTATATATATAAAAGAGTAACGTGACTGACTGACTGATTCATTCATCATCGCACAGACCAAACCGCTAAAGCTAGAAACTTGAAATTCGGGTAATGGGTTTATTTTACAACATGTAGATCCACCAAGGGATTTATGGAAATTCGAACCCTAAGTGCGACAAATGGGGCAAAAACGATTAAAACCAGTACCTCTATATCCCCAAAATAAATAAACTTAGAAATAATACTTTAAATGCGTCCGCCTTTAATCAAAAAAAAAGAGCCGACAGGTGTCTAGTACTTTTTTGAAATTCGAAATTCAAGTGACCATATGGGGTAAAAATAGTCCCCGTAGAACGCTCCGTTAACATGTATATCTCCTACATAAATAAACATAGAAATACTATATTAAATGCATCTGGCTCAGATCAATAAAGACTAGAAATCTTGTTGGTTGGTGAAATTCGAATTCCTATGGAATAAAAATTGTATTCTTTTTTTGGTACATTTTTATCAAAATGTATTTTCTCACTAAAAATTCCCTGAACAATTATTTTCAAATAGTACGTATTACGGATAATTAATATGTAATTTTTTCAAAATTATTTTTTCACGGGTGACAAAAAAGGGACAAAAACGGACATTTGATATAATTTATTCAATTTAAAAATACAAAACGATAAAATATTCTTCCATCCACACTCAAATATAAAGGTGTAAAAAGGGACAATACAGCTAGCTAATCTATTCAATTTTTTTTTCAATAAAATTCTTTTGCCTCCACTGAAATTTGAACCCATGCGGTTCGGTTACAGTTCATTAATCTAAACCCTTAGCCTACACCAGAATGTTTATTTTCATGTTTAGAATACTATTTTTATTTTAAAATATAGTTTTTCACCCCATTCATTTCACCCTATTCCTATTATTTGAATTATAATGGTGTTGAAAATTTCAATAGTACAGACACAAACCTTAACCCTTTTTTTGTAAAATTATTATTTTCACCTTATTCAATAAATTAAAATTTATTCAACAAGTGTTTATATGAAATGTATATGAGAATTTATAAGGGATAATATGTATTATTACCAGTGGCTGTTTTCATAAACGCAGTATGCAATGCAACATTTCATTGCATAGAGTTCATGAGGTAAAAGCTTGCCTTAAGTCATCATACATATGGCAGCATACGTTAAAGCTTTCTCTTCATAAAAATATGCGTGTCCATTTGCGAGGAGAAGAAAGTTGAAAGTTGGGAATGGAATACATATATCCTGAAGTTCAAGGTAAGCTAATCATACCTGTAGATCTAGGCACAGTAGTAAATACATTAGCGGAACTAACAAAGAAGGTATATCCTGATATATTAAATATCAATCAAAAGTAGGGCTGCCAGAAAATTCAAAAAATCGCAATTTCGCAAAAAAAAAAAGTCTTATTTTTGAGGAAACAATCTTATTTTTTGGAAATAAGTAGTTTTTTTTTATTATAAATAATAAAAACAATTCATATTTAATTTAACACTAACCAGAAAATAACAACAAAAATTAATTTTAATTAATTTGTTTTTGTGACCAATATTTATAATTATTATAATTTTTAAGGAGTTTCCTTCAGTTTTACTTACTTACTTACAAATTAGCCTGAAGGAAACTCCTTAAAAATTATAAAAATTAATTTTCTTATACTAAATTGTACATTTTTTGAGATCGATTAGTTTAAGAAGAAGAACAAAGAAGATTTTTTTAATTGCACCTAACCTTCGTCTAGGCAAAACAAAAAAATCTTTTTTTTTTTTGTTGGGAAAAAAAATGTAAACGTGCCATCTTAACGCCAAAAAATGATAGAGCCGCAACAATTAATGACGTTATGTTAAAATTATTTGTTGAGTTTCTGAATTCCCTAAATCCTCCTGGATTTCCACCTCACAAATTAACTTTGAAAATAGGAACTCCACTAATGCTGTTGCGAAATCTGAAACCTCCAAAATTGTGCAATGCTACGAGACTACGAGTGATAGCTCTACACAAAAATATAATAGAGGCAATAATCTTAACAGGCTGTGCTAAAGGAGAAATGGTATTTATACCACGTATACCACTTAAACCTTCAGAATATCCGTTTGAGTTTAACTCTTATCCTGTACTTTAAAAATAAAACGCATATGACATTAGTGGGTCAAATTTGGTCTCAGAATGCTTTTTGCAAATAAATTTTTGACATTCGGAACCTTTGTTTCAAAAAGATCCGCTAAGTATTCAAAGAATAAATGAGAAATAAATACTCAAGAGAAATAAATACTCAAGAGTAAGTTCAAACAAAAATTTATATTTTCTATCACCTGACGGAAAAACAACAAATGTTGTCTACAAAGAAGATCTTCGTTATGCGGTTTTATGTCATTTTTGTTGTCAAATTGTTGACAATTGTATGAAAACGGATTGTCATATCATGATTTTCATGATTGCAAACATAGATAACACCATACGACAACCCGTTTTTAAAAAATTGCCAACAATTTGACAACAAAAATGACATAGTGAAAACGCGGCCTTAGAAGATGGGAATTTCTGCATTATTGCACAATAATGTGTACATTCTATTACAGAAACAAATTCCTACTCCTGATAAATATATTCATTTACCAAAATAATATCCTATACGAAAAACCCTTTCTGAAACCCAGTAAGAAAATCCAAAAACATTTTCCAAAATATCTTTCAAAACAATGCCACCAAGTTATGTCTCAAAAACAAAACAATTCCTAAAATACTCTGTTAATCATCCATCATTAAAATCAACACTTTCAAAAACCCATTTCATTCAAGTTAAATTAGAAATGCAATTCATGTTATAGATAAGGTTTTTTAAATAATAAATATAATGATATAAAGAAGCAAACTATATTGTGTTTATGTATATTTATATATCTTACAGCACATTAAAACAATCTTTTGAAAATCATAATAAATTCCTGCAATGGAAGTAAAATTAAAACAACAAAATATTTTCAAACAAATAATCAATACATAGGTAAAAACTTAAATAACATTACATGATTTACTATTCTATTAAATTATTTATTCTTTCAAAATATACATCTCTAACTAGATGAATCTTCTGTGTATTAAAGAAATCTAACAAAATAAAATTCCTCAAATGATCCTGCAATCATTAAGTTTATGAGTGCTTTGCGGCTAAAAGATGATAGGAACCAATATTGGGGAAGACATTTGAATACACGGATCATTTGGGACTTGCGCTTGACGATCTCATTGCATTTTTAAAATGGTATTATATTAGTCAAGTTAACATTAATTTTTTTTATATAGTATCACATTAATTAATCGTTGGATTAATCTGATGATGTCTGTGATAGGGTATATAAATGTCTGCGGGAGGTTGAAATCATATTCCAGTCAAGGAAGCAGAAGGCCTCGCTTTCGAAAGAATTTAATCCACTAAACCTGTATTGCGATTCACTACCTTTTAACGATCCGACAATCGTAACATTTGTCGACATAAATATTCGTTTGCAGTAACGATTGTGTGATTCTGTAACTTTTTTAACGATGCTATACAGCTGTTTTTTGTACTCTAATTTAATAAAATGTGGCACCTCTGTGTACAAAGTGCCAAAATAAGCGAAAAGCACAAAAGAGAATGAAAAAAAAAACAAATATAATTGTGCATAGTTTGGGGTTTTTATTTATTTTTGTAAAAAGTAAAAAAATGTGCGATTTAATTATGTTTTTATTTTGTTATTTTATTTACATTTATATATGTACATACATTTTAAGTGCATTTAACAGAATGGCGACCAATTCTAATTCTAAAAGAAGTCGGGCTTCCAGAGAACAACTCAGCCATTTAGTTGATTACATGGCAGAAAATTTCATTTTAACTTGAAACTGGCATGTCTTACCTGCTTTTCTGTAGATATATGTAGATGTTATTCTAGATCCTCTTAGTTGATTAAATTTTCAGCCGGAGTTAGTCGGTATAATTTTTGAAATTCCTTCGCTGTCAACTCAAAAGGATTGTCCAAATACCGAAAAACACGACGATTAACTGATGGAACATAAAAATTGGGTCAAGGGATTAAATTTAAATTAGCTCAAAAATTTAATTTTCAGCCAAGTCCGGAGTTAGTCGGTATAATTTTTGAAATTCCTTCGCTGTCAACTCAAAAGGATTGTCCAAATTCCGAAGAACACGACGATTAACTGATGGAACATAAAAAATGGTGTCAATCCCTTGCTAATTCGTATGCCAAATACTAAAAACCCATTTTAAACACAAAATAAACACAACTCAAGTTTTTGTCGCTAATATAACGATAGAAAAACTTGTTAGAGTAACAGCTGACTTCAGCCGACAGCGAATATCGTTAAAAAAGTTAGTGAATCGCAGTACTGAGCTAAATTCTTCTTCGGTGGCTCTCTGACATCATGGCTTAAAAACATTGTTGTCATTATGTGCAACAAATAATCTAACTCAATAAATGTCAATCAAGAAAAATATTGGTAAAAAGTTTCATTTCTAAAAAATCATTTTCTAGATTTAAAATTTTTCTTCTTACAGCTCACGTTAGATACATTCGCAGAACTATTTTTTTTTTAATTATCTAAACCAATTCTGCATTTCATATTTATAATGTACACAATACTTTAAAGGCTATTGGACATCAATGATATTGAAGTTATTATACGCACTACATATATGCAGTGGTGATATTCGAAATATTTAACAACCGGTTCGCTTAAAAAAAATTGTATGTAGCGAAAATTTTAAAGTCGCATCCCACTAATGATGTAATGATCATATAGCATCACGGGACGTTCCAACTTTTTCATAGTTTCCTTGTAATTGTTTCGCGTGATTAAAATTATTATTATTCGCAAAAGTAATAGACAGCCATTCATCATCAAAATATATAATATATATAAAATTAAAAGAGTATTTAGAACGGGAAAATCTCTTTTTATTAGTAGAAAAACAGATGAATTTACAAACCCAGCTGATTATTATTTGTTTGTTTATGTTGAGTTTTCAACTGTCAAATGTGCTCATGTTTTTTGTAGTCAAAGTAAAGTAAATTTGTTTATTTTAAATAAATAATAAAAACTTATAATTTGAAAAATTTATTTTTAAATAATGATTTTTGAAAATAAATAAATCAAATTTAATACATAAACTAGTGTGTTAAATAAAATCATGTGAGTAGCTGTAAGATAAAATCATCCAAGAATCCAATGTATGACCAAAATAAAAGAATTTGTTTGTACGTTTGGACAATGCAAATCATTTGACAACTGAAAAATATTGTGTTTGTTGCCGAGACTATATCACCTTGATAAATACACATTGTTTTAAAACCGTTAATGCAAAAAGCATAATATGCAACAACCGGTACGGAAACGAATAATTTGTAAATTTCATAAAAGATTTTTTATCCAATCGTAATTCAAGATTCAGCATTTTTAGTGTACGTTTTAATAATAAATATTTTAAAATAGTTTTAGTAGTTTTCTTATTTCCACATTTTTTTCGCTAACGAACTAGCGGGGCATGCTAGTTTATACAAGGTGGCGCAAAAGTAAACTTCCGAAAAACTTTGATTCTTCTTGTGGATTATTTTTATTTGGTCTTTTAATTTTTTTTACATCAAGTCGAGAATATGATGTCATGTAAATGGCTGCCGCCACAGTTGATTGTCATTTAAGCCCTTTTTATGGAATTTTCCATCACTTTGGCCAAAACTTCCGGCGATAGGTCCTCACATTCTTGACGGATATTGTCTTTAAGAGCTGCAAGAGTCTGAGGCTTGTTGACATAAACCCGCGACTTCAAAAACCCCACAAAAAGAAGTCTGGAGCGGCAAATCAGGCGATCTTGCTGGCCAGTGCAAATCGCCAAAACGGGAGATTAGGCGCCCGGGAAATGCATCAGCATATCGGTTGTGGCACGTGCAGTGTGTGCCGTTACACCGTCCTGTTGGAACCACATGTTTTCCAATCCCAATTCATCAAGTTGCAGCAAAAAAAACTCGTTGATTATTGCTCTGTAGCGCTCACCATTCACAGTAACCGTTTGGCCCGCGACGTCTTCGAAGTAAAAAGGTCCGATGACTCCTCCAGCGAAAACAGCACACCATACAGTGACTTTGAGCGGGTGTAATGGCTCTTCGTGGGTTACACGCGGATTTTCAGTGCCCCAGAAGCATAAATTTTGCTTATATACGTACCCGCTAAGATGGAAATGGGCCTCATCACTTATGATTATTTTTGATGAAAAATCATCTTCCTCTTGGTGGTGATAAAGGATGGCTTGAGCGTATGTTAGACGCGATTGGCGGTCAGCAGCTAACAGCTGATGTACCGTCTGGACTTTGTACGGAAACATCTTCAAATCTTGTACCAAAATTCGCTGTAAAGACGACGTCTAGTCGATGTCGACGGTGCTGGAAATCCCAATTTTGAGATTTTTGAAGTTTCTTGGGAATTGTGGGATTGTCAATAACAAATCTAAATCCAAATTTTCATTTTTGCATTTCGACAAAAAATGTCTATATAATTGTAAAATTTAATTAAAAAATATTCATAAACCAAAAAGCTATAGCAGTTTAAAAATTTAAATTTTCAAAAAAAAAAAAATAAAAAAAAAATTATCTTTTTTTTGCAAAAAGTCTTCTATGAAGTTTTTAATTTTTAATATATTTAAACATTTTTAAAAAGAAGATACAATTTCCAAAATATTGATGTATAATATGTCTACCTTATTTTGTCCACGTGCCACAGTAATGAACGAATGATTAACATCTCTAGTGAAATTTCTTCACCTAGTTATTATCTTCCACAACAAGTTTAATGTTACGTACCTATATAATACATAAGTACAAACCGATTACAACTCTTTTTTAACAATGAATCCCAGGTACAATATGAAATACCTAGGATCCCTAAAACATATTTCATACCTAACACTATTTTTTTACTCCAGGTAATATAACAGGTAGATTTTAAAATATACCTTTACCTATATAAACGTTGACTATAGGTAACCTATTATATGAAACTCATGAAGAATAATTAATATATAATCATACTAAATCCACAATTGACATTATTTATAATTAGCTAAAGATGACGATCACACTAAAAAAAAACTTTGTCCTCCATTTTACTTAAACATAAAACTGATCAATTTCAAGATAAAGTCAACCTCATATTGAAATTTATCGAAATTACGCATAATAATAAAGTGGATAAAACGGAATTATGTAAAATCGAAAAGTTTGTTAAATCCTTGGACATAAAATGGAAAACCGTAAAATTTTCTGCTATGAATATTGTGATTGGTTGAATGAAAATATAGAATTTTATGTGTCCACGTCTGCTTTTGGTGCTCCCCGTAAGCAATACTTGGAATTGTGCCCAAAATCCAAGAAAAAACGGTTATCGGATTCCCTATCAATCCTGTCTACTGAGGAAGTTTCGGATACATTTAAGGCTATATTAAGCAAGAAAAAAACAGCCTTTGGAAGCTGTTAAAATCGCTGATATTCTTCCAAATGCATCGCCTAGACGATTAAAACGAAGAACATACCTACACCATCATCTAATACTGCTTTTACCGAAGAAGAGGCTATTGCGCTTGTGCTGATAATTATATAACTTTAAGAAAGGCTTTGTTGGGAAGTGTTACCATCATATGGCTCAATTCAGGAAAAGAAAAAGAGTATTATGATCTGCAACTAATCTGTAAGTGGGGATGTGAAGGCTTATCATCACTTTCGGAATATAAGCAAACTACATCGAGTCAAACATCATCAGAATATAAAAGTGTATTTATGTCATCTGTAATAGACGTTTACCAAATAATCTCATCTACTCATTCTTTTATTAAAATTTCAATATTTTTTACAACTAAATTCTTAACATATCTATATAAAACAAAATTTAAATTATTCTACACAACATTTTCTTTTTCTATCAGAAATAACCTTTCCGAGACATTTTTTTTTATTTGAATAGTTAGTAACTCTGTAATAATTTTTAATAAACAAATATACTTTGTTTTATTTTATTTCTTTTGCTTATTGCATAAACATTAGTATATAAGTAAATGCATAAGAGAAAAAAATATTATGTTTATAAACATTACGTCTGTAAACATAATGATTATATACATTGCAGCAGGTTCTCTTAAGTCTCATGTAAAATTAACAATTTATATATTTATTGATTTATTTATAAATGAAAAAAAAAAACTTAAACATTTAAGAGTAATATTTAAATACTTTTAATTTATGAATGGGATAATTTTATTTATATATATATATATTGTCACTTAGGTAAATAGCTGTGTTTAGTATATACTTTTGATTAATGATTACAATAATCATTAATAAGTAATCGTTAAGCAATAATCGGTATACTTTACGGGAGAAGTTCAACAACACTAAACCCGAATGAGGTTTCATGTTTGTAAAAGCGCATGAGCTCGTTCTTTTCTTTTTGGATTGTGAAACTATGAAGACATAATTTTATCAAATAAAAGTAGTGAATTTCAAATATACCAACAGCTATAAGAAAGTATCACAGAAGTATACAAACTTAAAAAGAGCTACACCTACAACACTTACCTTGGGTTTGAAAATAGATAATCTCAAATTAAATTGGCAAACATCTATATGCAACATTGACTGGTAAGCAAGCAAATGCTCATATATTCATTTAGGAATTTCAGTTAAAGTCGAAATTTTCCTCATTAGGTTATCATCGTCGACTTTTCGATAAATGATAGCCAGTCAATTAAACATATTTTTGCATATATTACCATAATTGTTGTCACATTCCCATACGTTTCTCATACTGAAAACTACCACAAGCTATTTTTAGAAAAAAATATTCAAACGTATTTCTAAAAAGCTCCACAGAACTTTCAAATTGGAATCCGAATTGCCTTTAGCAGTGGGAATTCGCTAAAATCGAGTATTTAGTTCCTTATTCTACATAAAGCTCGATAAGGGTCCATTATTTTAATTTTCTATATAATACTGCTTATTTAACCAAATTTAATTTAATATATCTAATCTATGTTGATAGATTTCGAACCTACGGTTCAGTTTATACTTGAACCAATTTTTCTAAAATATCAAAAGAAATAATTGTTAATTATTAGTTTAAATCTATTTAATTTCCTAATGTTCAATTTAAAAACCTAAAATAATTATAACAACTATCGAACTATAATGGTAAATTCTAAAGGGAAACCCTAAATTTATTTTTCTTTTTAAATACTCTACATCTTATTTACTAATTTATTTTTTATTGTACGTATATGCAAGAATTTTGATTTATATTCCTAACTACTATCATTTAGTCGAACATCATATTTAAAAAAAATCCAGAGGCCTCTGCGACAGCGATGTACTCGTAATTTGGTGAAAAAAAAATACAAACAAATTTAATAATATACTCTTATTTCTTGCATATATCAATTACTGAGTACTAAGTAAAGGGAACATTGGAAACATAACTTTGAAGAGAATCTAGTTTTTTTTTTTTTTTTGTTTTCTTTGGTTCTGTAACTTTTATTTTCGTTATTGAATTTATTTTGCAACTTGTTATTGGAGGTGATAGTAATGTTCCCCTTGCTTAATACCTTTGTCTAATTAATTATAAATCTTATATCTAATTGCTACACACCTGGAATCTTATAGACGATCTGATCAATACAGTTTGTTGTAACTTTCTTATCATTTATAACCATAATGGGGCTTGTTTTTATATGGTTATTTCGGTACTAGTACATTTTTCTTTTAAACCTAGGGAGTCTTTAATAAAATTTTTTATGTAAAACTGGACTTAATGTAGAGAGACACGAACCCCCCTAAACAGATTGAAGCTAGCTCAAAATGGCTCCCGCCGTCTTTCTAATAATAACATCTAACATAAGATTTCTGCTTTATGTTAGTAAAAGTAGATTTCTGTATACTAAAATTACTGTCTGTAAATTTTTCAAAAACAAATTACATTACATAAAATGGCGCCCAACGTGGGGCCGAATGTGTTCCAATTATTTGGTTCATTTTCGGTTCTGGTTTATTATTATTAAATAACGTAGATTTCATTAAGTGCTTAAGCATAGTACTCTGTTCAAAATTTCAAGTGGAATGCTGTCAAAATACATGTTAAAAAAATAAACATGAAATTTTCATGAAAAAATGTTGCAGAAGTAGTACTCTGTTCATTTTGTGAAAAACATGTAAAATGTATCTGGCAACACTATTTTTTCACAGCGAAATAATTAAAGTAGCGATTGTTTCACGTGGAATTTTTGTCCAAAAGCTCTTCTGTCGCAACAACAATATCTATTACTTGTTGTTCTGCTGCACAAGCGGCTAGCAATATTTGTTTATTCATTTTTATTAAATTTTTTTTTTTCACTCACCAAATTACGAGTACATCGCTGTCGCAGAGGCCTCTGGATTTTATTTAAATATGATGCTCGACTAAATGATAGTAGTTAGGAATATAAATCAAAATTCTTGCATATACATACAATAAAAAATAAATTAGGAAATAAGATGTAGAGTATTTAAAATGAAAAAAAAATATTTAGGGTTTCCCTTTAGAATTTACCATTATAGCTCGATAGTTGTTATAATTATTTTAGGTTTTTAAATTGAACATTAGGAAACTAAACAGATTTGAACTAATAATTAACAATTATTGCTTTTGATATTTTAGAAAAGTTAATTCAAGTATATCTAATAAAATTATTATTTTACAACTTTTAGAAAAATAAATTTTATTAAGTATAAACTGAACCGTAGGTTCGAAATCTATCGACATAGATTAGGTATATTAAATTAAATTTGGTTAAATAAGCAGTATTACATAGAAAATTAAAATTTTGTAGGAAATAATGGACCCTTATCGAGCTTTATGTAGAATAAGGAACTAAATACTCGATTTTAGCGAATTTCCACTGCTAAAGGCAATTCGGATTCCAATTTGAAAGATCTGTGGAGCTTTTTCGAAATACGTTTGAATATTTTTTTCTAAAAATAGCTTGTGGTAGTTTTCAGTATGAGAAACGTTTGGGAATGTGACAACAATTATGGTAATATATGCAAGAATATGTGCATGAATACCATTTATCAGAAAGTCGACGATGATAACCTAATGAGGAAAATTTCGACTTTAACTAAAATTCCTAAATGAATATATGAACATTTGCTTGCTTACCAGTCAATGTTGCATATAGATGTTTGCCAATTTAATTCATTCATTAATTAAAAGTATATAAATATTACTCTAAAAAATAAATCAATAAATATATAAATTATTAATTTTACATGAGAGAACCTACTGCAATGTATATAATCATTATGTGTACAGACGTAATGTTTATAAACATAATATTTTTCTCTTAAGCCTAGTACTCTGTTCAAATTTGGGAAAAATATTGAGCAACATTAATTATTTCATACGGAAAATTTGACGTATAGCCAATGTTGCCTATCACGCGAATTTACATAATTTGACGTTTTTTTAATTGAAAGTACGCCACATTGTTTTACTTATGTACACAAAACACATATGTTTTGCTTTTTTGTGAATTTAAATTGAAAATAAATAAAAGTTAAAATATTAAAAAATCTGTGTTGAATCGAAATCTTTAAATAAAATTGAATAAACAAATATTACTAGCCGCTTGTGCAGCAGAACAACAAGTAATAGATATTGTTGTTGCGACAGAAGAGCTTTTGGATAAAAATTCCACGTGAAACAATTGCTACTTTAATTATTTCGCTGTGAAAAAATTATGTTGCCAGATACATTTCACATGTTTTTCACAAAATGAACAGAGTACTACTTCTGCAACATTTTTTCATGAAAATTTCATGTTTATTTTTTTAACATGTATTTTGACACCATTCCACTTGAAATTTCGAACAGAGTACTATGCTTTATGCATTTACTTATATACTAATGTTTATGCAATAAGCAAAAGAAATAAAATAAAACAAAGTATCTTTGTTTATTAAAAATTATTACAGAGTTAATAACTATTCAAATAAAAAAAAATATCTCGGAAAGGTTATTTCTGATAGAAAAAGAAAATGTTGTGTAGAATAATTTAAATTTTGTTTTATATAGATATGTTAAGAATTTAGTTGTAAAAAATATTGAAATTTTAATAAGAGAATGAATAGATGAGATTATTTGATAAACGTCTATTACAGATGACATAAATACACTTTTATATTCTGATGTAGTTTGCTTATATTCCGAAAGTGATGATAAGCCATCACATCCCCACTTACAGATTAGTTGCAGATCATAATACTCTTTTCCTGAATTGAGCCATATGATGGTAACACTTCAACTCCTTTTCCCAACAATGCCTTTCTTAAAGTTATATAATTATCAGCATAAGTGCAATAGCCTCTTCTTCGGTAAAAGCAGTATTAGATGATGGTGTAGGTATGCTCTTAACAATTCGTTTTAATCGTCTAGGCGATGCATTTGGAAGAATATCAGCGATTTTAACAGCTTCCACAGGCTGTTTTTTCTTGCTTAATATAGCCTTAAATGTATCCGAAACTTCCTCAGTAGACAGGATTGATAGGGAATCCGATAACCGTTTTTTCTTGGATTTTGGGCACAATTCCAAGTATTGCTTACGGGGAGCACCAAAAGCAGACGTGGACACATAAAATTCTATATTTTCATCCAACCAATCACAATATTTAGATTCAAATTTCATAGCAGAAAATTTTACGGTTTTCCATTTTATGTCCAAGGATTTAACAAACTTTTCGATTTTACATAATTCCGTTTTATCCACTTTATTATTATGCGTACTTTTTTCAAATTTCAATATGAGGTTGCCTTTATCTTGAAATTGATCAGTTTTATGTTTAAGTAAAATGGAGGACAAAGTTTTTTTTTAGTGTGATCGTCATCTTTAGCTAATTATAAATAAAGTCAATTGTGGATTTAGTATGATTATATATTAATTATTCTTCATGAGTTTATATAGGTAAGGTATATTTGGAAATCTACTTGTTATATTACCTGGAGTAAAAAAATAGTGTTAGGTATGAAATATGTTTTAGGGATATCCTAGGTATTTCATATTGTACCTGGGATTCAGTGTTAAAAAAGAGTTGTAATCTTTTGTACTTATGTATTATATAGGTACGTAACATTAAACTTGTTGTGGAAGAAAATAACTAGGTGAAGAAATTTCACTAGAGATGTTAATCATTCGTTCATTACTGTGACACGTGGACAAAATAAGGTAGACATATTATACATCAACATTTTGGAAATTGTATCTTCTTTTCAAAAATGTTTAAATATATTAGAAATTAAAAACTTCACAGAAGACTTTTTGCAAAAAAAAGAGATTTTTTTTGAAAATTTTAATTTTTAAACTGCTATAGCTTTTCGGTTTATGAATATTTATTAATTAAATTTTACAATTATATAAACATTTTTTGTCGAAATGCAAGGGTGTAAATTTGGATTTAGATTTGTTATTGAGAATCCCACGATTCCTAAAAAACTTTTCAAAAATCCCAAAATTGGGATTTTTTTGATTTTTGGGACATACAAAACAGGTCTTACTTTTTTCGAAAAAAAAAAAAACAAAAAAAAATGGCGGAAAAACTACTTTTTTATTTTTTTTTTGTAAGTTTGAATGCACATAATTTTTGAGTCAGTATATTATTTTTTAACATTTCTTTCTTAAGATTATTAATAAATTTGTTGTTAATTTAAAAAACGACACCTCGAGAAAATCGCGAAAGAATTGGATCTGTTATTAGCAAAATAGCAGACCAAGGTAGGCAAAAAAAATAAAATTTTACTTTTCAAATGCGAATAACTCGTAAACTATAAGAGATATTATATGGCTAAAGTAATGCTTTTTGTAGATCTCGTCTACATTCCATATATATAAAAATCTTTCAAATCGGATCGCAAACAAAAATTTGGCATCATTTTTAATTTTTGGTATACCCGAGGTTCCCCACTTTGGGACATTTGTGGTTTGGCCCTCCCTGGTTGTTTAAGCCAAAATTCAAAACTTAAACTTATCAACACCTCCTCTATAGCAATGGGAAATTTTCTTAAAATCGAGCTATTCGTTTAGAAGTTACAGATTTATTTCCACTTTTTTTTCAGATCCCCCACTGCGCGACGCAAAGAACAAGTGTAAGTGACGAAACAATACGTAGGGTTCTAAGAGCAAATGACATTCATGACCGAGTGGCTAGGAAAAAACCTTTCATATCTGACGTCAACAGACGAAAGCGGTTATCGTTTGCGGAAATGCATAAAAATAAAGCTTTTGAGTTTTGGAACACAATAATATTCAGCGACGAAAGCAAGTTTAACCTTTTTGGGTCGGATGAACGCCGCATGGTGTGGCGCAAGCCAAATGAAGCCTTAAACATAAATAACGTAAAACCAACGGTAAAACATGGTGGTGGATCCGTAATGGTGTGAAGCTGTATGTCAGCACTAGGAGTTGGGAAGTTTTTTTTATTGAATGTGTAATGAATAGCCATATTTGTCCATATTGAAAGAAAATTTAAATGCAAGTGTAGAAAAAATGGGTCTTTCCAGAGAAGATTATTATTTTCAACATGATAATGACATAATAAATACAGCCCACGATGTCAAACTTTGGCTTTTGTACAACACCAAACATCTTCCAACACCACCCCAGAGTCCCGACCTTAACCCCATTGAAAATCTTTAGGCTTATTTGGATAAGAGTCCGGAAGCACAATATTATATCGAAATCAACTTTGAAACGTGTATCAGAGGAAGAATGGTACAAAATACCTGTTAAAAAGTGTGCAAGATTAGTGGATTCAATGCCCAGACGCCTGGAAGCGGTTATTGCTAATAAAGGCTACCACACAAAATATTAAAATCAATTATTTTATTTTTTTAGACTTACCAAAACTAAAAACAAATAAAAAAGCAAAATACTTTTGTGAGCTCAAAATTGTTTAGGTAATAAAAGTAAACCAATAACAACTTTGGCAAACTAAATGTTTTTATTGCTTTTTTTTTTTTTTTTTTTTTTTTTTTGCTATTGTCGTCTAAGAGGTCATATATTACAGTAAGGAAAGAATAATCGTATATGTCAAATAATTTTAATGTTATTCATTAATATAAAATAAATTTTTGTTGAAAAATGAAAGCAAAATATTTTTGTGAGCTAAAGTATGTATATATCTTAGCATACCTAGTAACACTACAGTTCTTGTTTTAGCCCTCTCACTTCCAATTTTTGGTATAGCACCATTTGATGAAACATTACTACTTACGGATATCAAAGGGTTAATTACATTCGAGCTCTCACTAGATTTGATTTCCAGTAGTTTATGTAAATCAGCGGAGACCGTTTTTTTTAACTATACACGCGTGTAAAGGAACAAAATTCTGTCTGATCTCGCTGCCCATTTTTTTGAGTACACTCAAACCAAAATGTTTAATGACAAATGGGAAAATGATTTTTTTTTTATAGAAAACATGGATGGCGATGCACAATGCTTGATTTGTCATCGCATTGTAAGTCAAAAAATATTTAATTATACATTATGTTTATGTACATATGTACATATATTATTTAATATTATTTGTATATATTTCCTTTCGTTATTAAATCTTTCCTGGTTGGTGGTATATATGATATACCACTTATTAAAATATTTTTTATAAATTTTGTGCGCGTTGGTGTTGACTAAATACCGTTTTAAAATGTATGTTTATATTGATATTTTAAGAAAAAAAAATTTCCATGTGCGGAAAAGAAATAGATATAGATTTTTTTCAAATTTTTAAAGTGAAAATAAGACAAGGCCAGGGGAGTTTCCGCTATTTTAGCAAATTTTTATAGAAAAAGTAGCAATTGGCTTCAAAAAGCAACAAGTTTTTATTTAGTAGAAAGTAAACAACGTCTCCGTGAACAAGTGGATGAAAAAATAAAAAATAGCGTTTCAGTGATCATCTTAAGTTCATGGTATAATATTTATACCACCGCACATAAAATATTCGAAAAAATGACCAACAAATTGAAGGATTGCGTAATATCTGTTATTTTGGAGACAATCGATGATGAAGTTGATTTAGCGGAAATACCGTCTGATACGGAATCAGTCCAGAACAGTCTAGATATTTTCGATGACCAAGCGGAAATTCAAGAAATTTTTAATAACATCATGGAGAATGATAAAGATCTAAACACTAATACAAACGCAAATGAATGTATTGATGGTGGCGAAGACATTGAAGTATTTGTATCACCCGAATGGGGTAAGAGGTTTTCAATGGATCTAGCTGAGCCATTTACAGGAACGAAACAAGGGTCTTCTTCTGAAATCGAGAACATGCCATCTCATGACAGTTATTAAATTTTCAACGCAATTGTAACACATAAAATAATTGATCACATAGTGTTCCAAACAAACTTGTATGCGCAACAATCCGGAAAGATCTATAAACCCACAAACGCGTCAGAAATTAAAATAAATAAAAAAAATATACAAATTTTGTTTAATTTTTACTTATTTCTGGTAGTGCCCCTGAAAGAGTTAATTATTAATATCCAACCCAATCATGAATAAAAATTCCGTGGGAGTTTTTTCTCTTTTCCCATTTTTCCTATTCAAATTCAATGTTAAAAAAATAAAAAGGGAAAAAACTCCCGCGGAATTTTTATTCATGATTGGGCTGATTAAAATTTAATGATATAGTTTATTAACAACGAAAGAAAATATATACAAATATATTAAATAACATAAATATGTATAATTAAATAAATTATTATTTAATTTTGCAAATCAAATAAAAATACTAAAATCCAAAAAATGTCTTTAATTTTGGCAACTGAAAAATTATTTGGGTGTACAATTATTGTCGCTTATTCGTTTTTGCTGCTTCCAACACTAGCACATATGAGTGAGTATGTGTGTGCCCGACACTAATGTAAAGCTTACGTTTTCATGTTTATATCTGTTGTTTTGTTTATAGAAGTTGTTGTTGTTAATACAGTCACAGTTATTGTGTTTTCTTTTATGTTATTTTCGTTTATTCTGTTTGAATTAATTTTTGTTTAATTTATTTAAGAGTTGATTTAACAATATATGATTTACTACATATCTGTTTTTATTAGTGTTGTTATGGGTTGAACTTTTACGTGTACGGACGTGTTTAATTTTACTCAGCAATTATTTAAAGTTTTAAATATGGGCAATTTCGTGTCAACTGACCCAACTTTTAAAATCAATGTCTTCCGACATTTTGAAATTTTGGTCATACAGGGTTTTTTTCAAATGAGTGTAACTTTTCACCAAAAATTGTCCAAAGGACTGACTTTAGATAGCTATTTCTTCAATCATTCCAAAAATAATTTTTTTAATTAAAAATGTTGTTTTTTAAATTATTTGTTTTTTTTTAAATGGGCCCTTTTTTCCTCAAAATAAAGCTTATACAATTTCTTTTAATGCCTTTATAATCGCTTAATGGGATCAAGAATAAGATGCATTATTTTTATATTTTTCCTATTTGGGTGTAAGTTTTATTAAAATGATAAAAATAAAAACTCCAACAACAGTCTAGAAACGTCCTTGAAATGTTGCTATGTGAGACCAACCGCTATTAATTTCTACCTACCTGCGAAGATGTGTGACTTATCTTTTCATTAAGGCTTTTTTGTCAATTCTATAGGTAGTTTAGAGCGCACGTAATATTTAATGAAATTTTTATTATCAAAGTAACCCTGAGACCCTTTTTGAGTCAAGTCATTTTCTGAAATTGTATGACACTTTTTTTCTTGGGCCAGTACTCAGGGGATGACCCCTACTTATGCAATGCATTGTGTTGGAACTAGGAAAATACGTTATGGGAGGGAGGATAGAGCGAGAAGTGTTTGTGAACATTTGACTTGAATTTTCCTATATTGAAAGTGGCAAGGAATACTTCTGCTGGTAGTTTGTTCCACATACGGACAGTACGGCTAAAGAACGAATTTTGCCTGTAGTGTGTTGTGCGATCCAATGTCCAGTCGACCACAAATGGATGAGCTCTGACTGAAGAACGTGTATTACGTAAAAAACTGCGTGTTTCAGGAACAAGTTCCCTGATTTCAGCAGAACACATTCCATTATCGATAAAACAGTGAAACACAAGCGGACATCACACTGGATTATCATGTCTCGAACGTCAAGAGGGTCTGATTCCTTAATATTTCCACCGCCCATAAAAACAGATGAAGCAACATGATCTGTTGTGCGTTTGTGCGTTAATAAACAACACTGAGTCTTACGTGCGTTAAAATCGACTCTATTCGCATTTCGAGATGGTCTCAAGATTTCGGTTCAGCGTATCATTCATATTTTGTCTCATTTCCCCAATCTCCAAAGGGTTTGGTGTATGAGTATAAATGGCAAATGTGGCTATCATCTGCAAAAGAATAGATAGGGTTTGAAGTTTGACAAAGGTGATTTATAAAGATGAGAAATAAAGTGGGAGAAAGAACGGAGCCTTGCGGTACCCCTGAATTAATCTTGAACTCGTCTGATGAGATTCCATTTATAACAACTCCTATAGTGCAATTTCTGAGGAAACTCGATATAAATCGAGAAAAGTTATCACCGACACCAAAAGCAATGAGTTTCGATAAGAGAGCACCATGCCAGACTCTGTCGAACGCCTTAGAAACATCTAGAGCCACCACTTTACTTTCGCCAAAACGATGTATAGAACGACACCATTTTTTCGATAGGAAGGCCAGTACGGCACCCGAAGAGCATTCTCTGCGGAAGCCGTACTGGCGGTCGCTAAGTATATTGTTGGACTCTAGATATTTCACAAGATGGTAATTTACTATACTTTCCATGAATTTCGAAAGTGCAGAACAGATTGCAATTAGGCGATCAATTCTCAATTCTCCCTTTTTAGGAATTGACGTTACATTAGCAACCTTCCAACACATGGGAAATTCACCGGCACGGTATAAGGTGCTGAAAAGGTTAGCTAATGGACGACCTAGCATCGAAGAACACCAGTGCTGGTATACCATCTCTGGGCCAGATGATACTTATTTATGTTAAGATCCGCTAAAACACTTTTAACTGCTCGCATATTTACTGATACTCTTTCGAGCACGGGTAGTGGTTGATTGCTTTCCGGTAAGTTTGAATTATTTGCAAATAATTCAACCAAAAGGTTAGCTTTGTCAACCGGGTATGTGAATGGTTGGTCATTCTTTAAAAGAGTAGGAATTAAAGAACTAGCATTATCCTTTATTCCTTTAACGAATGACCAAAAGCTTTTACTGCTCATGTAGGGATTTTTCACGCCTCAGCACTTCAGTAGTTGTATGAATGGCGAAGCCAAGAGGAGTTGTGAACATTGAAATCACCAGCAACAACAATTTCACTGCTAGGACAACTCTCGAGAATCTTTGTTATGAAATCGGAAAGGTTATTGAAGCCAGATGTGGTAATATCCCTTGCCACATTTGGACTTCTATAAATAAACCCGAAATGCAAATAGTGTGCCCTGGTTTTGAACTTAACCCATAGGCTGTTAAATTTTGCATCATACGTGCCTAATGATTGCTGGTACTGGTACACGATTTCATTGCGTATGTGCATGGCAATGCCCCGATGGAAATTGAAAAGCGATAGAAATTGATAACCAGGTATATGAAAATCCTGTTGATCAGCATTCTTAGATACCTGGGTTTCACATAAGGCGAAATCATCCGGCCGATGAAGACAAACGTGAACATACACAGAGGAAAAATTCGCTCTTAACCCTCGTATGTTACAGAAGCCGATTCGGAAACAACCTTTCATTACAGTTATTACAAAAATTCGAGTAAAAGGTCTATTTTTTATGATATAAACAACAATGAAATTTTTTGTCGTTGAAGAGGCTGCTTAGTAACCAGTGTTATACCTTCATCAGCAAGCAGCCAACAACAAATTACACAATGTTATCAATATCATAAAATGTGGGTGGAGAGGTATAAGCTAACAGGTACTTTATTATAATGCTACGTTTAAGGTTAACTAACCTTCTTGGTACTTTGTTATTTTGCCAATATAGGCCCTAATAAAGGATTTTAGACTCTTTCATAAAAACGTACCTAAATGATCTCAAAAAAGGATTTATTTGCATTCTAAGGACATTCGGAAATTAGTTTTTTACAAACAGTGGTAAAGTTTGGACGTGCGTTATTTACTAATTACTTACATAATTAATCCTCACAATGGCTTCCTCTTCCAAAAAGGAAATGCTTACTTCTTTTTGTTGTAATCACTTAAACATCAGATATGCGAAATATTTCCGACAAATTATTGAAAAAATTCCCAACGCTTTCAAAACGTTGTCTAATTTGTGGATCGTGCAGGAAAATGATGGGAAAGTTGGACATGATGACAGTTCTGCAGGAGATGATGGTTGTTCTAACTCTTCAGTAAAACCTATAAGACCTAATAATGATTGCCAAAATCAACATCACATGGATGCAGTAGAAGTTTTTGAACAAATAAAAAGAAGTGCAAATCGTCACAGAGTAGATCTGAAAGAATTCAACTTCTTACTCTTGCCCCATCGTCATGGAGTTGTTCAAAAATAATGACCGAGTTTGGAACGTCTCAACGAAAAGCAAGAATTGCTAAAAACTTGGTTGCTGAGCATGGGATTAACACACTTCCAAACGAAAAGAAGGGAAAAACTTTAGCGTGCGAACTGAAGCTCTAGTAACTCAATTTTATCAGCGTGATGTCGAATGTTGCCAGGAATACCAGAAAGTCCAAAAGCAGAAGAGGATGGTTCCTGTAACCTGAACGATTTATATGTAACATTTCAATCTGAACACGAGGACGCAAAAATTGGATTCACAAAATTTACCCAACTGATACCAAAGCATTGCGTTTTGGCAGGAAGCAGCGGAACACTCACAGTTTGCATTTACCATGAAAATGTTAAACTCAGAAGATGTGCATCGTGCTTGCCTTAAAGTGACTATGTGTCCTTATGTAACAACTTCTTGCCACTTAGGCGAATGTTCAAAGTGCCCGTAGACCAAGTGCCAGGAGAATTGAATGAACTCTTTTGATCGAGAATGTATTGATGAGATAAAATTTGAATCTTGGCTTCAGACTGAAAGATGTACATTAAAAACAGTAATTTTAAATGTGGATGATTTTGTGTAAGAAATATGCAAAAGTTTGCTAAACCCATGACTTTTTAGTCAAACAGCAATGGGCATTTTTTAATGATTTGAAAATACATTTGAAGTCTGGTGAATTCGTTATTTCATATGTTATTCAGGATACCATACAAGGATTCCACTTTAATAATGACCAAGCAACAGTTGTTATTTACTACATAGAGGATAAAAACTGGAACACAAAAGTATGGCAATCATATCCGATGATTTCAAACATGATACCTCTACAGTTGCTGGGCAAAGAATCATTGTAAAGAAACTGAAATAGTTTTTAGTAACAAAGATGATCACGAGGAAACATTAAAAACATTGTAGAGTAGATTCGACGCTGCTGTAACAATTGATGGCACAGCTCAATACCATGCTTTCATACCACACGATGGAAGACTCCAGTTGAAAAAGTTTTCTGCATTTACTCAATGCGATTTTTTGCTAAAGCCAAAAAAGAAAGCAGCAGCAACATTAGCAGCTGAACCTAGTAACTCCAAGAAAGAATTGGAAAAAAGCTAAAAATAAAGGCAATAAATAAGAAAGACGAAAGATTGGCAATTTTAAAATTTATATATTAATTTTATTAAATTATTTGTTATTATTATTTAGTATTATAAGTAATAAATAGGAAAAAATTAAAATAGTACATATGGTACAACTTAAAACACTTTCTTCTTGGAGTTGCAAATTTTTTTTATAGATACCCCACTCGCATCCCATTAAGTGACCACAAAGCTTTTAAAGGAAAAGAACTAAGCTTTCTTTGAGCAAAAAAAAAAAATAAAAATGTAGTGCATATGGTAAAATTCAAAAACTTTGTTTCTTGAGTTAAAATATTTTTTTTATAGATATGCCTCTTGCTACTAAGTGACCAAAAAAGAAATGCTAAAGTTTCTTTTGAGGGGGAAAATAAAATGATACATGTGCCAAATATTGAAAAATCTTATTCTTGAGTTAAAAAATATTTTTTTTTGATAGATATCCCACTCGCATCCCATTAAGCGATTATAAAGGCCTTAAAGGAAATTGTATTAGCTTTATTGTGAGGAAAAAGGACCCATTTTGAAAATAACGCTCGTAAAATGTTGAAATTTGGCACAAAGCTTTTGGTTAGCTTAATGAAGAAAAATATTAGGTTTCATCAAAATTGGCCACGCCCTCTACCCACCGCCCATAGAACCCAAAATTTATTTTTGGCCCAAAGTTTTTGAAATTTGGCACATAGCCTTTGGTTAGCTCAATTAACGCCTACCACTTGCTGCCCATATAACCCATATTATATTTTTTTCCTTTTCCTTTTTGTTTCCATACCTAAACTAATTATTTTATAAATAATTTGCAATACATGCATTTAAATATAGACTTTTATTCATCATCTATCATTTCAGTAACTATATCATCAAGTTTCGCTGGCCTATCGGATACCCTTCGTACCTACAGTACAAATTTAAGAATAATTTTATTTGAGTATTAAAAAATGAGTAAACTTAAACTCATTTTAAACTTTTATTCATCAATTATCATTTCTTTTATTACATCATCTAGTTCCGAAATATGTTTACGGGGTTGACGTCTTATACTACTTATATAGGGATGAGATGATGCAAGCAAAAAAATTTTCAATTATATTCAAAGTACACATTAATTATTTTGTTTTGAAACGTAATTTTTAGCCAAGCACAATCTTTCTTAAAAAAATATGATTTGTTTCTGTGACATTCGGCTCAACGTTTAAAAAAGTGACTAAGAAATCGCTTCTGAACTGATTTTTTCACAATTTGAATTTCATTAATAGTAAGCACCATGTTTTTTGTTTTTATGAAATCAGTTAATAAATTCACGTTACGTTTAATAATTTTCTTAGACTTTTTTGCAAATATTATTATTTCAAGTAACGGTTTAATTAATCATATGGTTTTGTTTTTCTTTTTTTGTTATGCACTTTTTCGATATTGCTGTCAATCAATTATAAAAAAGTAAAAGCCTAAAAGTATACAAAACCTTTTATTGTAAATATGCCATTTATTGTAAATATTCATAAAAAATACGTGAGTTTTATCACAAAATTTATAAGTTTGTTCAGCGATCGCAAAAAGTCGCAGAATTTTTTTACATAAAATGAAAGAAAATATTTCAAACTTTAATTTAGAAGTAGTACTAACACGGAGGTAGAAAGAGCTAACTTATTTTTTTTTTTCTAATGAAAACTGCAAATGCTAAATTTTTTGGAGTCATTTTGATTTGCTCAGATCTCTTAAACTATATATGTTGTTTATTTGTTTGTGTCTTTTTTAGGTTTGCGGGTTCCTTTTTGTTATTAATTAAAAACACTTTTGTCTAATTTAGTTAATTCAAATTGTTGCCTTTTTATTTGTTAATTTATTTCTGTTAGAAATTTGGTTTTTCTTATCACTATGTTCAATTTCAAATTTTTTCTTTTTATGTATGTTTATGTTATTTTTTGTTACAATTTTATTTAATTTCACTTTATGATTTTAATTACAATATTTAGTTACAAATTTTGTTTTTTGTTGTTACATTTAGCTCATGTGTGTGATTTTTTTAAACTGTTTATGTAGTTTGTTTTTATACCCTTCACTTGTTTTGTTTGTTTAAAAGATCAACCTTGTTGTACTGCTGATATGAGACTGACTTATGACATTTTAATGCTAGTGAACAATTATGATATGTAAAAGAATTTAAGGAATGCAAAACAAAACAAAGTGAGTAAATAAAATTCCGTTAATATTATAAAGGGGGATTCTTTATGTTGGGTTAAAGGCCTCGTTATGCGAACGTACAACGCAACGCAATGTAATGTAACGTACGTACGTAGTTATAGAAAAGTTACAAACGTAACAGACGTCAATAAAATAAACAAAAACAAAACATTGTGCAGCATAATTTGTTTGTTTTTTTTTCTACCATCTTGCCTGTAGAAGTAAAATAAGTTTTTCACCATCCATATCGTTTATTTATTTTATAAAAAAAAAACTTTAATTTGAATTTAAAACAAAAATTCAACCAAAAACTAAACCACAATATTGATGTCAGCTGTTCAGAACAGTGGCATAGTGATGGGCAATGTTAATATGAAATTGTAAAAAGTACTAAATTGGCTTCGAGGGATATAAAGTCTTTACATTGTAATTTATACATTATCAATATTATTATTGTTGTTCTCGTTATTATTGTGTACATAGTATTAAAATTATTGTAATTATTTTCTTTATTATTAAAATTATTATTATCGTTGTTTTTTTGTTTTTGTGGTTGTTATTATTTGTTTCTATTACTATTATTATACCCTTCACCTTCATGGGAAGGGTATATATATAAGTTTGTCATTCCGTTTGTAATTTCCACAATATAATTTTCCGACCCTATAAAGTATATATATTCTGGATCCTTATAGATAGCGGAGTCGATTAATGTCCGTCTGGATGTTGAAATCAGTTTTTTGAAGTCCCCAGACATGCTTTCGAGAAGTTTGCTATTTAAAATCAGCAAAATCGGTTTAGGCCAACCAGAGTTATGGACCAATATGTGAGACAACCTCCATAAAAATTTTATATTTTTTGTCCATTTTATTGCAATATTTTGAAATATATTGCAGATAATACCATGCAATTTTGTATACGTTGTTTTTATGATAATAGAAGAAAGTGTGCGGAAAATAGCATGATTTCTCATAGCCCCCATACAAAAATCTTCCCGAAATATTGCTCAATTATACATAAATAAAATTGGAATATCAAGACAAAATTTAGCAAAAATAAGTTTTATGCAAAAATAAATCGCAAAACGAAATTTTTTAAAGTTCGGTCCATGTTTGACCATAGCCCCGATATAAAGTCCACTTCCAAAATTCACTTAAATACGTATAAAACAGATATAAATAATGTTAAACGGCTAAAAGTTGAAATGAATAATCTTTATAGGCGAATAAATTGTTGTACTGAATTTTATGATGGTCGGCCCAGAATTTGTCATAGCTCCCATACAAGGACCACATCTGAAAAAGACATTTATCCCTATATATATTGTATAAATATCGTTACCGACTCAAAACTTTACATATATACAAAAATCATCCCACAAAATTTTGTGAATTTCGGTCTATTTTTAACCGTATGCCCTATATAAAGCCCTCTTCCGAAAATCACTTTAATACTCATAAATCTCTTATAAATAAGGGTAGCAGTCCAAAATTTTACACGGATCATTTACATACATGCCTAAATCAAACTCCAGGATTTTGAGAATATCGGTCCATATTTGACTTATATATATTTTCAACTTTACGGGACCGCCCCCTCGAAAATAGGCGTGACTTCCAACAAATTATTTTTGCTGGCATCTCCTCTAAAAGCCCTGTTTGATGAAGTTTTTTTTTTTTTTGAGCAAAGTCACTAAAACCGAATTGTTCCCCTTTTTTATACTCTGTTTGTTAAATTACACTCAAGATTACTATGAACATCAGACAAACTCTGTAAATTATGCTAAGAATTGCATCCACAACAAAGGTGAAGGGTACATAGGATTTGGCATAGCCGAATATAGCACTCTTACTTGTTATTATTGTTTTTGTTGTTGTGTTGTTGTTATAATACATATTATTGTTATTATCATTTGCCCTTATTCACAAAAAAAAACTTTGTTTTGAAGTCAATAACTAGTTTTATTAAACATCGTAAAGATTTATTACGTTTAAATCTAATTGGTTTTAATAGCTCGTCCCCTTTTTTCGTGAACGAAAATCTTACACCCGATAACCACTATATATTTCTGCAAGCCCATCGATTAAAAAAAGATGGTTTAATATCAGCTGCTTTTACAAACCGAGGCCTAGTATACATACGACAGATTGGAAATGATGAACCGACATGCATAAATGAAATTAATATTCTAAAAGAGTTATTTCCTATTGAACGCTCTGATAGTGGAAGCAGATACGGTACCCAGGATAATACATTTCATGAAAGTTTATAACCTTTTTAATTATTGATGTATTGTATTTTTCTATTTTTCCAAAAAACTTTTTAAAATTCAATTTCCCATTACACTATATTGCAAATCTCGGGCCATAGTACACAATTTAAAACGTCATATAGCAAATATATGTACTTGAATATTTCATAAATCTTTTTATATGTAATTTTATCTTTTTTAGTTTATATATACTTGTTAAAAATACCAATACTGTTATAAATGCTTGCATTGCTTGTAGGAACTTTGTTTGTTATAATGGTTTTACAATATGATGATAGGATAGGTGGCTCCAAAGAAAATTTATATACTATGACCAGAATTCTTTCCAAAAGAACTTCTGGTCTCAATATTTGCCATATTAATGCTCAAAGCTTGAACAACAAAATGGATGAATTTCGATATATTTTTGAAGAATCTGGTATTGACATTCTGTGTATTTCAGAATCTTGGTTTTATTCTGAAATCCAAGATAGAATTTATGGGTTAAATGGTTATCGTCTTTTTCGAGCCGATAGGTCCTCAAATGGAGGAGGTGCAGCTATCTGTGCAAAATCATCAATTAACTGTAAACTTAAATATAAATCTCTTTCAGATGAGAAAATCGAGTATCTGTTTCTTGAAATATTAAATAACAATAACCAGAATCTTTTAATTGGTTCAATTTATAAACCTAATAAAGATATCGATTTTAATCCACTACTGACGTAATTATTACTGGAGATTTCAACGAAAACATATTAGCTGACCGAAATTTGATGATGGATATGAATGCCATTGGCTTGACGCTAGTAAATAGTTCTTTAGCAACCCACTTTACACGGACTTCAAGTACTCTACTCGACCTTTATTTCATTAATAACCCTTCAAAACTGTTGCTCTTTGATCAGCTCTCCGCGTCCATGTTCTCAAAACATGACATGATTTTTTTGTCTTATGACTATAGCATTAAATCTCAAGAACAGACACCGGAAATAACGTTTAGAAACTTTAAGAACATAGATTTTCAATCATTGGAAACTGAATTGTCTACCATTTCTTGGAACCAAATCTTCCTTATGCCAAGCGTAGATGAGCAATTGACTTTCTTGCAGAATAATATTATTTATTTATACAAAAAATACGTTCCAATAAAAACAATTAAATTACGTAATGGTAAACCATGGTTTTCAAATGAGATTAAAACATTGATCACAGAAAGAAACATATCCTATGAGAGATGGAAGCGATTTAAAACTACTGAGCTCCATAATGCTTTTAAGGACGCTAGAAGAAAAGTAAACTCGAAAATTAGATATTCAAAGTCATTATTTTATAAGGAAAAGTTCGAATCGGCTATTTGCTCGAAGAAGAAATGGAGGGAAATTCGGAATATGGGAATTGTTAATTGTAATGCCAAAAATGGTAATACGATCGATATTAACAAACTGAATTATGAATTCACCAATATTCCAATGCCAGAAGTGGATCCTAACTTTTATGATAATTTTCCTAATACCATGGATGTCAGTAATCATAATTCCAATAATACACTGTGCTTTAACTTCACACATTTCACTGAAGAAGACGATCTAGGTTCTATTTTAAGTATTAAATCCCATTCTGTGGGATACGATGGAATCCATCCGAAGTTCGTAAAGTTAATAATTACTTATACTCTTTTACATATAACACATTTTTTCACCAATATTGTTACAACATCTACTTTTGTTCCTATACCAAAAGCTGATAACACATATCGACCGATAGCTATATTACCCTTTTTATCTAAAGCCTTTGAACGTTTAATCCATACTCAAATGAGCCAATTTTTACATGAAAATTCTTTGCTCACCGACAAGCAATCTGGTTTTAGACCCAAACACAGTTGCATTACTGCCTTAATCGAAGTCTCAGAGGAGCTTAGAGAAAATATAGACAACAGTATGGTATCATTATTAATTTTGCTTGATCATTCTAAAGCATTTGATACAGTAGACCATTTAATTCTTTGTCAAAAACTTAGGCATATGTTCCATTTTTCGGCTACTGCCGTAAAGATGATTTATTCATATCTGTGTGACAGAAGTCAATCTGTGTATCATGGGACTGATGAGTCTTATAGTTGCTCAACTCCGAGAGGTGTACCACAGGGTTCCATACTTGGTCCGCTATTATATGTATTATATTCTAATGATTTACCTTCTCGTCTCAGTTCTTGTGGAATACATATGTACGCAGATGATGTACAACTTTTTATAAGTTGTGAACCATCAGATATTAATAATTGCATTTGCCGGATCAATAATGACCTAGATAGTGTTAAAGAATGGGCTTCAGCCAATGGACTCTCCATAAATGCCAAGAAGTCAAAAGCTATGATAATTGGAAAAACAGAATCATTGCAAACTATTTTACCACCAATTCTGATCGGAGACTCTACAATCACAATAGACGAAACTGCCAAAAATTTAGGAGTAATATTTAACAAGAAATTAGACTGGTCTAATCACATAAATGTTATATGTGGTAAAACATATGCGATGTTGAGAAACCTATGGATATCGCAACATTACACACCCTTTGATGTTCGAATGTTACTTGCTGAAACATATTTATTGCCTACGCTCTTGTACGGTTGTGAACTTTTCGCTAACTGTGATACTTTAAGTATGAAAAGGCTTAATGTTACGTACAATAATATTGCCAGATATGTGTTTGGCCGCAGTAGACGAAGCAGAATCTCACAGTACTCTAGACAAATATGTAATATACCATTTGATGGCCTATTAAAGCTTCGAACATTATTATTTTTCATAAAGTAATTTACACTAAACAGCCTGAATACAATAGAATAATCTTTTCAAGGTCTGACCGTGGAAAGAGGGTAAATACCTTTCGTATATCAAAAGATATATCGAAAAGACATTTTTTCTTCAATGCTATAAATCGTTGGCGCCAACTTCCCCCCTAATATTCAAATTACTAGCAATGCAAAGCATTTCAAAATTGCAATATTTAATCGTTTAGGGTAACAAAAACTAATTATATATAACTCTTACATATTTAATGTGCTAACTTATATTTATTTGATGTTAGTAATATTATTTGCTTTCTTCTTATTTAATTTAAACATCATAATTTTGTAATTTTTGAAATATCGTTTAATTTTTTTCCAATTTTATCCGAGTTAAATTTAATTCATTAAAATTAGTATTAAGTGATTTTATTTTTTTTACCAACAAAATTCATATTGTCCCAGTACTATTAGATAAGACTAGTTCTTGTTGTACTGTATTGATTAAATAAATAAATAAAATAAATAAATAAAAAATTAAAGTAGACTTCAAATATTTAGTTCGTTTATTTGACCTTTTTTTAATATTTAATAGTTTCTTTTTACAAGCAATAAGGTCACTTGAATTTTCTATAAAAATATTTAATTTATTTATATATATATTTATTTCCAATATTTCGCTATCACAATGGATAGCTTCTTCAGGGATAATACAAGTTTTAAATTATAATAAAATACTTCAATTATTATTTTATTATAATTCAACACTTGTATTATCCCTGAAGAAGCTATCCATTGTGATAGCGAAATATTGGAAATAAATATTTTGAATTATAGAGCAATTCCATATGAAAGCGATCACCTTTTAGACGACCCCTCTCCGATTTTAAAATAAATAGTCTCAATCGATTGCCCAGCAAAAAATAATGTACCTACATATTTTTTTTTTTATAGTGACTGGTTTAGTGGTGGTGTACACCACTGTAAGTGACAAAATTGAAGAGTTCTTCATAAGGGACCTCATTGAAAGTTGTTTAAAAAAAAACTACTAAAGCGATCGCAACGAGTGATAGCTCGTTGGAAAGGTATTGAATCAGGCTTTAATTAAAAAATAAAATTTTCCTAATTTTTCTTAGAAATTTACCTTTAAATTTTCCCATGAAAATGAAATTTTCCGATTTTCCACAGAAGCTCCTAAATTTTCCGGCTAATTTTTTTTTTTGGATTCCTCATAATTTTTGCTTTAAGAATCAGCAATAAAAAAATGGGCCCCGACTCCTTGTTTGAACAGGAGAAGAGCATTTAAGAGACCACCTTGTTAAAAATACATTTTAAAAATTATTTTACAGTTAAAAATACATTTATGAAGAAAAAATCAATTTTTTTTTAAGAGCCCCAAGTTGAGTGTGTAGTGAATATGGCCTGCCTGCCACCATCTGATAGTAAGGCAGACATTCCGATGGTCAATATGTCTTTGAGTCCTTTGAATGAGGCTATTACCACTTTAGGTGAAACGCCTATTAAAAAAAGAAAGTTGCGAAGTGAAACATACAGGAAAGAGCAAAAAGGCAAGGTTGTGATTGCAATCGCGACAATATTTGATGAAGGCTTTGATAACGAATGCAGTCAAGCAGATGACGTTGATGACGGCAAACAAATGATTGAGCAGTTGAAAAGAAAATTCAATTTAGCGACCACTTTTCCGGAGAAATATCTTATTTTATCTGTGCTACCTCAATCATGGTCTATACGCAAGATTTCTGAACAGTTTCAAACATCTTTTTACATCGCGAGAAGAAGCAAAGAATTAGTTCGACAGAAGGGCATATTGGCGACTCCCACCAAGAAATTTGGCTCAAGGACCCTCAGCGAAGCAACGGTGAAATTGATTCAAGATTTTTACTGCAATGATGACAACAGCCGCGCCTGCCCAGGTACACGTGACTATGTTATCACACGTGAAGATGGAGAAAAAGTACACAAGCAGCGCAGATTATTATTATGTAATCTATCCGAAGCATACCATCAGTTCAATGAGAAATACCCTGCAGAAAAAGTGGGATTTTCTAAGTTTGCCATCCTACGACCAAAAGAATGCGTGCTGGCACGCAACGCATTCAGTCTGCGTTTGCATGTTTCATCAAAACATCAAATTAATTTTCTTTCCATGCAAGAAATTGAAAGTATTTCACGGTGAAATTGAAACATATAGGCACCTCCTGTCGAAGTCGTTGTGCGCATACCCCACGGAAAATTGTCATCTGTCCAAATGCGACAATTGTCCGAAGATTGACGAGCTAGAGCAATATTTGGCGGAAAAGTTTGAACAGCTGTTAATTCAGGAGGTGCATTTCAAACAGTGGATAATTAGCAGCGGCAGATGTTCCCTTGAGACCGTGGTAAAGCAGATTCCGGAATTCATCGAGGAATTCGGATTCAAGTTGAATGAACTGAAGGCGCACCATTTCATATCCGAGATGGAATCGAAATTTCTAAAGGAAAGTAAGGAGAAATTAGCCCAAAATTAATTCATTGTGATAAGCGACTTTGCCGAGAATTACACTTTTCTCGTTCAGGATGAAATTCAGGCTTATCACTGGGCAAACGACCAGTGCACGGTGCATCCTTTTTGCATTTATTTCAAAAACGAACATAACGAACTACAGACCGTAAGCCTTGTTGTTGTCGCGGAGAGTTTAGCTCATAATTATGTGTCCGTTTATTTATTTCAAATGAAACTGTTTGAATTCTTAAGATCAAAATTCGATGCAATCGACAAAGTAACGTTTTGCTCAGACGCCGCGGCTTCTCAGTACAAGAATAAAAAAAATTTTTACAATCTTTGCATAATTGAAGAAGAACAAAACTGCAAGGTCGAGTGGCACTTTTTCGCGACGTCCCACGGTAGGGGCCCATGCGATGCGTTAGGGGGAACCCTAAAACGCATGGCGACTAAGGCAAGTTTGCAAATGCCATATACTGACCAGATCTTAAATGTACAACATTTGTTTTCGTGGATTCAAAGCAAGGCAATTGCCATTAACACAGTTTTATGCACTCAAAAAGAACACGATGCCATGGAGCGACGAATTCAAAACAGATATAATAATGTCAAAACTATAACTGGAACGCAAAAGTTTCATTGCTTCATACCAAATACTTCTGATATGTCAATTAATGTAAAGCGGTACTCTTCGTCTGCCGACGTGCTAAATTTAAAGTTACTTTAATTTTATAATGATGTCAAGACAACTGAAATTTTTAATAAATATTGTAATTAAGTATAAGCAGCAAAATAAGAAAGACTTTTTCTTCATAAATGTATTTTTAACTGTAAAATAATTTTTAAAATGTATTTTTAACAAGGTGGTCTCTTAAATGCTCTTCTCCTGTCCAAACAAGAAGTCGGGGCCCATTTTTTTATTGCTGATTCTTAAAGAAAAATTATGAGGAATCCAAAAAAAAAAAATTAGCCGGAAAATTTAGGAGCTTCTGTGGAAAATCGGAAAATTTAATTTTCATGGGAAAATTTAAAGGTAAATTTCTAAGAAAAATTAGGAAAATTTTATTTTTCAATTAAAGCCTGATTCAATATCTTTCCAACGAGCTATCACTCGTTGCGATCGCTTTAGTAGTTTTTTTTTTAAACAACTTTCAATGAGGTCCCTTATGAAGAACTCTTCAATTTTGTCACTTACAGTGGTGTACACCACCACTAAACCAGTCACTATAAAAAAAAAAAAATATGTAGGTACATTATTTTTTGCGGGCAATCGATTGAGACTATTTATTTTAAAATCGGAGAGGGGTCGTCCAAAAATTTGCCAATTTTGATCGTTTTCATATGGAATTATAATAAAATAATAATTGAAGTATTTTATTATAATTCAAAACTTGTATTATCCCTGAAGAAGCTATTCATTGTGATGACTTACACTGGCTTCCCAAGGCCGCCCATGTGTGGGGCTCCGGGGGCAATAAACTTCCAATTAAGATTTTGATGACTAAAATGATGATTTTGAAAAATCTATGAATTCTAAACGATCTTTACTGAGTAGTTCTGCTGCTCCGACGAAATTTTTCCCATTGTCTGAGTAAATGAGTGCGGGACATCCACGTCTTCCTATGAAGCGGGAAAATACGGCTAGGAACGATTAGGTCGATAAATCACTTGATGCTTCCAAATGTATAGCTTTTGTGGCGAAGCAAACGTACTCTTTTGTTATAAGGCACGCTCGGCCTGTGAAATTTTTGATATTAAAGGGTCCTGCGTAGGCTAATCCAGTTGTAGCAAAGGGTCTAGATAACGATGTACGTTCTGGTGGTAATGGAGCCATGATTTGATTTTGTGTCTGCTTTTTGTACAAAACACAAGTTTACAATTGTGAATTACGCTTTTAACCAGGGGCTTCAATCTGAATATCCAATATTCTGTGCGTAGGACTCCAGTCATTAGTTGATTTTCTTTATGAAGTGTAATTGTATGTGTAAATTCAACTAGTAGTTGTGTTAGCTTCGAGTTATGAGGTTGCAATATTGGGTAGCGTTCATTGTATGTTAATGCAGGTGATTGAGCGAGTCGTCCATTGGCTCTAATAATGTCATGGCGATCCATGAAGGGATTTATGTTAAAAGACTGCTGCTTGGTGATATTTTTTGTTTAAGTTTCAAATGTTTATGCTCATCTGGAAAATGATTTAGTTGAGTTCATATGATGAGGCGATGTTTGACGAAATCTATTTCTTCTCTGGTAATTTCTGCTGAAGATTCGCGAAGATGGGTTCGGTTGTTTCCAGTATTTCTCCAAAATCGTATGACATAAGCGAGCACTCGATAAGCGCGTGATAGGTCTGAGAATCCATTTAATGGGTCTTCGCGTGTTATGGTTGTAAATGCTTTTACATTTTTAACTTCTAAGTTTGTGTCGTGTGTTTGTTTTGGTATCGGCCATTGATTTTTAGGTAATTTTAGCCAGGAGGGTTCATACCACCATAGGTTGTGGTTTTCCAGTTCTTGTGGAGTACATCCTCGGCTGGCTACATCTGCTGGGTTATCTTTAGTTTTGATTTCCAACTTTATCTAAGATTTCAGAAACACGATTTCTAACGAAAGTGTTCCATGAACAGGGGGGTTTCTTTAACCAAGATAGCACGATTTGAATTTGAAGATTTTGTATAAATCCACATGCAAGGTTTGCCAATAATACGGATCCACACAATTCTAAGCGAGGCAATGATATTTGTTTAATTGTATTCTAAAATACAGGGTCGCTGTATAGGCTTTTTCTGACGCGTCACTGAAACCGTGAATTTACATATTACAGCTCGGGCTAAAGTAGATCCAACGTGGAATTTTTAATGTATTTATTGTGGGTCAGTTTTTAATAAAGTTCTGCCACTTTAGACAAGGGTTTTAGTATGTCATCCCAGTCGACTTAATGTAGCCAAATCTGTTGCATAATTAGTTTTGCAAAGAATTTGGCATTTGTAGATAAAACTTCTCTTTTGATGTAGTTTTTATATTACCCTAGAAATCCCGCCATGCAGGAAATTATAAACCATCAGATAGATGAACTGCTACAAGACGGAAAAAGAACTGTGCGTCGATTTCCGACAACTTAACGAACATTCTATTCGAAATGCCTATCCTATTCCCTAGATAAACTCAATATTAGAAAAGCTAAACAACAGTAAATATTTTAGTACTATAGATCTACGTAACGGATACTGGCAGATCCCTATGGTTGAAGAGAGCAAAATATATACCGCTCTTACGGGCCCAGGCAGAGGCTTGTACCAATGGCGAGTTATGCCTTTTGGTTTACACTCAGCCTCAACTATTTTTCAAAGAGCGCAGAAGCTCCCGTCCTGACCTGTCCAGATTTCAATCGTACACCGATGCCAGTGATGTTGGCCTAGGAGCTGTTCTTATACAAGAATTTGATGAGGGCGAAAAAATAATTTCTTACGCAAGCCGAACTTTGACGACTTCTGAACGGAACTACACGGTAACTGAAAAGGAATGTCTAGCGATCGTTTGGGGTATTCGAAAAATTAAACACTACCTCGAAGGATACCACTTTATAATATTAACTGACCATCAGTCACTGAAGTGGCTTAATTATATTCAAACTCCATCTCGAAGAATTGCTCGCTGGGCATTGGTATTAATGCAATTCGACTACGTTACATATTTTTGTAACAGTAGTATTTTTCTTGCAAATACATGTTAAATAACACTGTTATCATTCAAATTGTAATCTCGTATGTTAAGTTAATTAACAGTTCTTGAGAATATCGAGTACGTATAAGAGTACATAAGTCTCACACACACCGTAATAACTACGAAGGTTGTTGAGAATGTTTGCCACCAATACGCAGTTAAGTATCACTTAAATGTAATTGATTTTATGACAGTGATGCCCCAAGGTAGTATTGGTGAGAGTGACAAAATAACACTGGAAGAAAACAATTTGATATTCATTTTATTTAGTCGTCAGCGACGAAAACACATGTGTGTTGTCATTTTTTTCTGTTTCTTTATTTAACAAAAGGGAAATGTAAAATTAATGTATGTACATATTTTACTAATACTCTTGATGAATAAATTGATAGATATGTACATATATATATATATAACACATACATATATAATTTATATGTGTGGACATCTGGATAGTTAGATATATGTACATATTTCGAAATAAAAAGATTCTTCGAAGTGTTTATAAATTTTCCCTCAATTAATCGTTGTCCTATTTGCAATTAAAAAGTAATGAAATCTTCCAATTACGCAGTAAAAGTATATTTCTCAAACTAGAATAATTCAGTGTTCTTGAGCAAATATAATTCAGTCTCGATGACGATTAAAATGTAATCATTAAATATATTTAATTTTTGATTTCCCTTGTTTGGTCCAAAAATATTTTAATAATATTCATTTTCTATTATCTTGCATCATAAGTTCTGCAAGTGTATTTTGTCTCTCCCACTCAACATGCTGATTTCCTATTGGTTGATTGACGATCAAACAAAAGAGCGTAAGTATACGTGTGAGCTCAATTTGCTGATATTAGCCACTACTGGGCATCTATGTTTTATGACTACTAGTTTAGTCGCGCTTGAGTTGTGCTGGTGTACGGGCAACTAGTACACGTTTGTTACAGCTTTACTACACAGAAAAAAAAATCATGTTTTTTTTTCATTTAAACCTTTAATTGATTTTAAAATAATTTTCAATTAAAATTTTAATTGATTCCATTACTTTTTCTGATATTTTCAATTAAATCTCAAATTTTTTTTAATTGATACTATCATTTTGTTTACAGGTCCGATTTCAATTAAATTTTTAATTGATTCCACAAATATTTTAATTGAAACTCATTTTTATTTTTTCTGTATAGTGTCCGTGATACCAACACCACATATGCCGGCTCAAGTAGTGGTACACAGATCCCAGGTGCCTTTGTGGTAGTACACACGAACACTACTAGTTAGTAACAGCTATAGGTTCCAGGTAAAGTAGAAGTAGTGCTTAGGGATACTAGTGGTCATAGGTCTCAGGCGTATTAGTGACTAACATACTAACAATCTTAAAGTCGGTGTTCTACGAGGAATCAGGCTAGTGGCTTTAAAATTTTGGATGAGTGTTATCATGAACGAGTTTGAATTTAAATTTTTATAAAATAAATCAATAAAAGATCATATATAAAAAAATATATATAAACCTTTTTTTCCTACTTTTACTGGTCCTGGAATTCGGCTGAGAATAACCCTGGCAAAATATGTTATAGCTGTTACTGATAAAAAAGTATTCAACCCTGTTTCACCATTGGAACTCAAGTGACATTCAAATGAAATAGTGTTGCCAGTCTTAAATGAAAATTAAGCCTCACACAGAAAAAAAATCATGTTTTTTTTCCAATTAATAAACCTTTAATTGATTTTAAAATAATTTTCAATTAAAATTTTAATTGATTCAATTACTTTTTCTGAGATTTTCAATTAAATATCATTTTGTTTACAGGTCCGATTTCAATTAAAATTTTAATTGATTCCACAAATATTTTAATTGAAACTCATTTTTATTTTTTTCTGTGCAGTTAGCCGACTGTAACAGAATGTTATGTAATGAAGTAAAAATTTAAGAAAATTCCATTTCTTACAGATTCATACATTACGGTGTTGCGTTACCTTTACATCTCCATAACCATTTGCATTACTTTACGCATAACAATATCCATCAGCTGTTTCTTACTATTGCAGTTACATTCCGTTACATTCGGCTAACTGAGGCTTTACTCTTAAATTACTAATTAGTTAATAAGCTTTTTTTGAATAAGATATTTTAATAACCTTTTATTAAGCGAAAATCTCAAATTTACTAATTTGCAGATTATACAGATATTATTTTTCTGAATAAGACTGATAATATATTTTTATGTTAGTATAAACTCATTTCGTTATTATAGCTTCCGAGATACGGAATTATTAACACAAGAAACGTTTCTTAACCACTGTGGTTTAATGTTTTCCATCATAGTGTTTGTATGACCAAAAAGTATCTAAAAACAACAGTAAATATCTAATGTGCTTTGTCCTGAATAAATAAACAAATAATATAATAAGGCGGAGTTTTTTTTTCAAAAAATACAAAAATTTAATACTTTTTCATGTTTAAAATTTAAAATCATTTTCAAGAAAAAGATCTTCATAACATTAAACATTTGTTAATTAAATTGTTTTTGTACTTACCTACACATAAGTGCTAAAGCTTGTTGCCTTTGTACCTGTGTTCGCTGCGAAGCCAATTGCTGAAAATATAAAAAATGTGTTGTATTTAATTAAATCACGAAAGAGAAAATATATTTATTATAATTAGAGCCATTACTACAACTTGCCTGTTAATAGTAAAAGGTAACTTTAATTAAAGTGAGGAATAAAGTGACCTTCAAAATTTTTTGTTATTACAACTTCCTTGTAAAAAAAATTTTTTTCTAAAATATGGCAATACCTATTTGTTTGTAAAAAAAATTCAAATTCAACAGTCAAAAATATTCTCCAGGTTATTAACCTATTAACCGCCCAAATAAAACCAGAAGTGACAATTAGAAAAAAGTTAATTTTTTTATACATTGTACATAAAATTAACATAAAAGTATAAAAAATTTAAGAAAAATTATAAGTGGGTGGGTGTACTCAACTGAGTACAGAGGCGGTTTATATGTGAAAATTTTGAAAGCAATTTTTTCAATGCATAATGTTTTTAAACATTTCTTGTATTGCCATCGAACTCTTGCATGGCATAAAACACATCTTAATTGTTTTTCTAACTTTTCGGGATAGTGACCTATACCATCTTGAGGTAATCCTGGGATCAATGACGATGACAGTCGAGCTTTATTTTGCATGTTTTGGCGTAAGTTGTACCACCTTGCAATGGAACGTCGGAATAAAAGTTGAAACTTTTTCATTACAACATCTGCTAATGGCCGAATTTTAAACATTTTCTCCCTGGTAATGGCAGTTTCGTAATTTTTCACAAGATAAAGATTCTTTTTTATATCTCGATATCTTTGTCTAGACATTGATTTTAATATCATTTCTTTTTCAACATCTTCATCGTAAAACCCGTACAAATCCTCTCTTGGTACTTATTTCGGCATTTAAATTTTTTATTAGTTTAAAATTCCATTTTGTGGCAGTTAATATTTATAGTCATATTTTTTTTATTTATTAGTTTACACGTTTCTTTTAAGCTAAAAACATAAAAAAATGACTAAACGTACAAAATTTTAAAGTTTTCTCTTTATGTTTGGGTGTACTCAATTGAGTACAGCGGCGGTAAACGGGTTAATATAAATCAAACGTCTGTTTTCCATTTTTGTTTATCAAATTATTTATTGGCAAAACAAAATTGGAAAGTGGATAAAACGGAATTATGTAAAATCGAAAAGTTTGTTAAATCCTTGGACATAAAATGGAAAACCGTAAAATTTTCTGCTATGAAATTTGAATGTAAATATTGTGATTGGTTGGATGAAAATATATATAAATATATTTTATGTGTCCACGTCTGCTTTTGGTGCTCCCCGTAAGCAATACTTGGAATTGTGCCCAAAATCCAAAAAAAAAACGGTTATCGGATTCCCTATCAATCCTGTCTACTGAGGAAGTTTCGGATACATTTAAGGCTATATTAAGCAAGAAAAAACAGCCTTTGGAAGCTGTTAAAATCGCTGATATTCTTCCAAATGCATCGCCTAGACGATTAAAAGTACAACAATTTATTTGCCTATAAAGATTATTCATGTCAAATTTTAGCCGTTTAACATTATTTATATCTGTTTTATACGTATTTAAGTGAATTTTGGAAGTAGACTTTATATGGGGGCTATGGTCAAACATGGACCGAACTACAAAAATTTCGTTTTGCGATTTATTTTTACATAAAACTTTTTTTTGCTGAATTTTGTCTTGATATTGCGGGAAGATTTTTGTATGGGGCTATAGAAATCATGAACCGATTCATACTATTTTCCGCACACTCTCTTCTTTTATCATAAAAACAACGTATGTATACAACATGTCATGGTATTATCTGCAATATATTTCAAAATATTGTAATAAAATAGACAAAAAATATCAAATTTTTATGGAGGTTGTCTCACACATTACTCTGGTTAACCTAAACCGATTTTGCTGATTTTAAATAGCAAACTTCTCGAAAGCATGTCTGACAGAATTGTTGAAGATTTGGATCCCGAAGATATCTGGGGACTTCAAAAAACTGATTTCAACATCCAGACAGACGGACATGGCTTAATCGACTCCGCTATCTATAAGGATCTAGAATATATATATATTTTATAGGGTCGGAAAATTATATTGTGGAAATTACAAACGGAATGACAAACTTATATATACGCATCTCATGATGGTGAAGGGTATAAAATGTACTAAATTGGCTTCGAGGGATATAAAGTCTTTGCATTGTAATTTATACATTATCAATATTATTATTGCTGTTGTAGTTATTATTGTGTACTTAGTATTAAAATTATTGTAATTATTATCTTTATTATTAAAATTATTATTATCGTTGTTTTATTATTCTCTTTAGTATAATTTGTTTTTGTGGTTGTTGTTGTTGTTATTATTTGTTTCTATTTTAATATTATTATTATTGTTATTGTGTTGTTATTATAATTATTATTATAATTTTTATCTTTATTATTATAATAATTATATATATTTAAAAAAATTATATATTTAAAAAAATTATATATTACAAATTATAAATTTTATTAATCTTATTTATTTATTTTTGGCCAATATGTTGTAATTTTATTATTAAAACCATTATTATTATCTTATTATTGAGGTTTTTTGTTTTTCCTCACGGGCTATTTTTGATCATCAATTCTTTAACAAATGTAAATAAAAAACATTACTGGATTTTTATATATTTGTTTTACCCAACGTTTCGTTCGCTTTTTTCGAACTTCATCAGGGGTATTTTTTATTTTCGTAATAATCTAGTAGCAAATAGATAACAATTATTTGGAATTCTGGCAACCCTGTCGTAAAGAACTTAAGAAATTTTGTGCTCTGATAAGAAAAGAAAAAATTTTTTAAATAAATAAAAAAATATAAAAAAAAAAAAAAGATTGTTTATACATATTGTATATACTTGAAATAAAGTTTACTGTAAGTTGCAAGAATTTAATCAAATATGCCTGCGGCAAGAAGAAAAAGCATGAATAATAAAAAAATAATATGTAGTCAATGCAAATTGCAAGTTGAAGAAGATGATGGAAGCATAAAGTGTGATAAATGCTCCAAAACGTATCATGATATATGTACAACCTTGAATAAAAGACAATTTGATATATTGTTACAAAACGAGAGCGCTGAGTACATCTGTCATAATTGTAACGAAAGTGGTGGAGATGTGAAACATGAATTAAATGCAATAAAACAACAACTGGGCAAACTCAATCAGCTGGATGATTTACAAACAACAATACAGTTTATGACGGCAAAATTTGATGACATTCTTAAGACTATTACTGAGAATAATAAGAAAATAGAATCAGTACAAAAGGAAAATAAATATTTAAAAAAAGAAATTGCTGATTTAAAAACGTCCATGAAAATGTTAAATGGCCAAAGGGTAAAGAATGATTGTGTCATTAATGGTTTGGAGTGCGATGATGATTTGGATGCTGCTGGCACCCTAGTGAAGTTTGTAAATAAGTTTGATGTAAAAATAGAGCCAGCTGACATTGATGAGGCGTACTTTTTGAAAAATCAAAATAAATCAAATAATAACGATACCAAAAGAACAGATAAAAGCAAAACAACTATGATTGTGAAATTTAACAACAAAAAAGCAAAACAATTAATTATGTCAATAAAGCCTAAACTTAGAGAAAGTAACAATAAGAATGTCTTTATCAAAGACTTTTTAAGTAAGGAAACACTTGCTTTGCTTAATCATGCTAAGAGTTTGGGAAGTGTCGGCTATCGTAGAATATATGACTTTGCTGGTCGTGTTTATGCTAAAAGAAGCGAATTATCAAAGCCAAAGCTTGTTAAATCTTTTGAAGAAGTAGATAGTTTACTACTTGAAGCAACCACAAATAATGCTCGCAGATCTTTTCGTCGTGAAGGTCATTTAATAGAGGCTATTGAAAATAGTGATAATGATGTTCACTCACCGTTTTTGTCACCAGCTTAATATTAATCTGCATTTATTAATTTTATTTTAGTTCCATATATTTTTACTAATACAATTATGAATTTAAACCAATATTTTCATTCTTTTTCATGTTATAAAACCTTTTTAAAAAGTCTAAATAAAGCATATTTATCAATTATATCTGTAAATGTTAGAACCATTTCGTCCCTAACGAAATTTAATAAATTTAAATCCATAATTTCTGATTTTCCAAAGCTACCGGATATTATTTGTACTCAAGAAACTTGGTTTGATAAAAAATTAGTGCAACTTTACGAAATTCCAGGATATACCTCAGTCCACTGTTGTAGAACTGATGGCTATGGTGGTACGACCGTATATGTTCGCGAAAACATATTGTTTACTGTTGAAAGCTGTGAGAGTAAAGATTTTATTGAGTCCATAACAATAACCATACAAAGTCAAAAAATTACTAGAAGACCAATGAAATTAATTTCATTTTACAGATCTCAAAAGTGTAACTTTGAGAAATTTTCTGAATATCTTGAGAACTGTTTTATGGCTTTGGGTCAAAGTCCGTGTATATTTGTTGGTGATACGAATGTTGATTTCCTGAATAATTCGCTAGCTCTTGTCTTATCAGATCTTTTACAATGTTATGATTTTAAAAATTGTCATACTATCATTACTCGTCCTAGCACTGGAACCTCAATTGATAATGTGTTTAGTAATCTTGATGGGAAACTCGAAATTAGTTCTATTGAATGTGTACTATCGGATCACAACCTAATTAATATCAGATTTGATTCAACTAATACTACTAAGGATTATATAGTAATGGAACGTTATTATTGTAATTATGAACACGTTAGAGAAATTCTTAGTAGTACTCTGCTGATATCAGGTTTTACTGACAATCCTAATTATGACACATTTAATAGATTGTGTAACAAATGCCGTTACTAGTTCAACAGATATAACTCGCACTAAGAAGGATTTGAAATTGAAACTAACACCATGGATTAATGTTAATTTACAATCACTAATGGAATACAAAAGCAAACTTTTGAAAAAAAGAAAGAAACTACAAAATAAAGATGTTGTTAATATCTGCCTTAAGAGAGTTAGTAAAATAATTAAAATAGCTACCAAGGAATGTATGAATAATTATTATAAGGAAAATTTGAGTAAAATGCAGGAGAATCCTAGAAAGTGTTGGCAATTTTTAAATCAGACTCTTGGAAGAAATTATAAGCCCGAAATTAATATAAGGAATGATTGTAAATAATAATGAGAAAGTTGAAGTTTTCAATCAGTATTTTCTTAATTCTGTAAAAAATTTGAGTAGTGGCATTGAATATAGCTCTTCTGATCATTTTAATGCTTTTAGATCTTTAATATATACTCGAAAGCAATTTAGTCTGCATCATATCACTGAAAATGAAGTCTATGATTTAATTACTCGTTTAAATTTTGATAAAAGTCCTGGAAGTGATGGTATAACATCAAAGTGTGTTTTTGAATGTAGAGAAATTCTAGCTCCTTTATTAGCTAAAATTTTAAACTCTTCAATCACTCAATCGATTTATCCTGATGCACTTAAAACTCACAAGATTATTCCGATTCCTAAGGAAATTCATAGTAACGCAGTTGATAAGTTTAGACCAGTTGCAGTTTTATCTATCATAGACAAACTTTTTGAAACCATTTTGCATAGTCAAATTTGTAAATTTTTAGAGGATGAAAAATTGATATACCCAAATCAATATGGCTTTCGTAAGGGCTGTGGTACTGAGGAAGCAGTATTAAATGTAGTTAATTATATCTGTCATGGTTTAGATAAAGGATTCAATGGAGTAGGTGCAATCTTTTATGATCTTTCCAAAGCCTTTGATCTTGTAGATCACTCAATAATGCTTCAAAAATTAAAATTTTATGGCGTAAGAGGTGGTGAATTGTGTCTTTTCAAAAGCTATCTGGAAAATCGCCGGCAATATGTGCAGATTAACAATTGTAAAAGTTCAATGGAAGATGTTGAGTATGGAGTTCCTCAAGGAAGTGTGCTTGGTCCTTTATTGTTTAGCATTTATCTTAATGATATTAATAACTTAGGTCTAAGTGGAAAAATTTTAATGTATGCAGATGACTTATGTCTTATTTATCCATATAAAGAAAATCTAGTCTTCAAAACATTTGCTGAACGGGATGCAGCACTAATTTCGGAGTTTACAAGAATATATAAATTAGTAATAAACCCTAGCAAAACAAAAATCTTACGTTTTAGACCACAACATAATAGAAATGTGGAAGAAATGGCAGTATCTATGGATGGAAAGGAAATTGCTGAAGTGGACTCCATAAAATATTTGGGAGTTATTCTTCAAAACAATTTATCATGGCAAAAACATATTCAACATGTTCGTTCAAAAATATCTCCAGCACTAGGTTTACTATTCAAACTAAAGTACAAACTGGATGAAAAAACCAAATTTATAATTTTTCAAGCCCTTATTCAAAGTCATTTAAACTATCTTACACTTGTTTATGGATTTAAAAGGAACGCTGACTTAAAATCTTTACAAATTATTCAAAACAAATCATTAAAGGCTGTATTCAATCTTCCCCATTTGTATCCGACTTTGTCGCTGTATAAAAATGTTGCTAAAAAAGTATTACCAAGTTATGGTGTTTACAAACTGCAGTTGTTAATATATGTTTTTAAAGTAATTCACGGAATTGGACATCATACGATAAGTTTTTCTATAAATCAAATATTGTTTAACACAAGAAATAATTCGAACTTAAGGCTCGCAAGATGCCGGTTGGAAACCACCAAACAGAGAATTGAGTACAACGGTAGTTTGGAATTTAATAATTTGCCTCAACTTTTAAAGAATTGTTTGTCAATATCTTCATTTAAAAAACAGCTTAAAGACTACCTTCTAAACAATATAGAAATGCTTTTAATATAATAATTGTATAATATAAAATACTCTCATATTATTATTATTTTTATATTATTTTTTTTATATATACATATGTATATTTTTTTTAATAAATCTGTTATATATATTTAATTATATAGTAATTATGCTTAGTTTAATTGCCAACGTTGTCTCAACAAAGCCTTAATGGCACTGAGACCATTATATATAAATTGTAAAACATAATTATATATAATTATATAGAGCTTTTATAATCTCATAGTTTAACTTACGAATTAAGGTTTACATTTGTATTGAACTTTTCAATTATTTAATTTTTAAAAAACTGGACTACACGACACCGAATTAAATAAATAAAATAATAAATAATTTATCTTTGAAGAAACATCTGACTGGCAAGCTTTCTGACTCGAAGTTAGCAATAAACTCGGCAATGTCAAAATATATATTAAATCCACAAATATCGCAAAAGAATAAAATAAAAATCTTTCATGCTGCCTCCAGATCTGCACAAATATTGGGATACGAAAAATATGATGAAGTCGAAACTGACCAAGATTCTTTATATCTAACCACTCTGAAACTGCATTTTAATTACATCAATAATGTATTGAGTCTAAATCACAATCGCTTACCTCGAATCTTAGCTAAAAGTATCATATCACAAAATGTATGCTGGGCAAAAGAGTGGTCTGATCTCTGTACTTATGTAGGATTCTCCCCTCCTAACTCTGGACACCCTTTGTGTTCCTATTGGAAACCTATTTTAAACCTACTTAGAAATAAAGAACGCGAAAATTACATTTTAAATGCAACAAACTCCCAACATCACAACTTAATTTTAATGGTCTGGCTTCTCTCACCACAAATTTATCTTCAAGTATTTTAAGTGTTATAATTAAAGCAAGGGCGGACTACTAAACTTAAACGCTAAAAGCTTTTGTAACAACACTACTACTTTATGTACTATATGTAATCTTCGTGAACCTGAGAACACTTTTCACTTTATTGGTGTGTGCCCGATTTTTAATCAATTCAGGATTAGCTTCCTTGGTAAACAACAATTTAATATAAGCGAGGTGCTAAATATGCTGAATGGAAGCAATTACAACAACCTATACAAATACATAAAAGTTTGCTTAAACTATAAAAAACTAATTGTAAATGAATTTGATTCCTAAGTTTGAATTTTTTAACTTTTTCCATTATTATCATAACTATGCTAATCAGGCTTACAACAAAATGTTCAGCCTAATATAGATATGTATGATAAAGTAACTGAATTATAAGAAAAGAAAAAAAACAAAATATTTATGTACACATTATATTTACATTTATCTATTAATGAAATAATAATAAATAAATAAAATAATAATAAATAAATAAAATAATAATAAATAAATAAATAAAATAATAATAAATAAATAAAATAAATTAAATACTACACAAACACTGAATAATAAGTCAAACTTAATGCTAACATCACAGACAGACATAACTAATTATGATCATAAACTATTGCAGCGGAGTATTGCAATTTTGTATTATCTTTGTCTTTTTTGGTGTTCATCTTATTTTTAATGTTTTGTTGTATACGTAAACTTTCGAGAGTATACCGTTTGTTCTCTCTCTTTTCTCTGTCTAGTATTTTTATATTGTCGAAGTCCATTTCGTGATTGCAATCTTTTACATGCAGCGATAGTGCCGTCGTTATTTTTCCTTTTTTTACGTCTGTTTTGTGCTTATGAATACTCGTCTCTAGTCTTCTTTTTGTTGTTCCAATGTAAACCTTTCCCTTTCGTTACCTTTACATTTTAATTCATACACCACATTATCCATTTTGCATATGACCAGTTTTGTTTTGTTGTATGTAAACAAGCCTTATGCTTGGTTTTCACTATGTCATTTTTGTTGTCAAATTGTTGGCAATTGTATGAGAACGGGTTGTCATATGTCTGAAATCATGATAGCAAACATAGATGACGCCATATGACAACCCATTTTCATACAATTGCCAACAATTTGGACAATTTGACAACAAAAATGACATAGTGAAAACCAAGCATTAGTGTCTTGTTTGATTTGTGTGCAATTGCTGCTGTTCTTTCTGTGATCAAATTCTTTAGTGTTTTTGTCTCAGTTAGTCTCGGAATGTATGGTACACTGTAAAAATATTGTTCTGTTTTTGTTTCTGATTCTGATTTTTTATTTGCTTTGATATTTTTTTCTTTAAAAACTTTGTTTATTAATGAGTTTATTATAATATTATTATCATTGTTATTTTTATTATTTGTTTTTGTCGTTCTTATTGTTAGTATTTTTTTCTGTTACTAAAATTATTATCATTGTTGTTATTATTATTATTTTTGTTATTAAAATTATTTATCAATTATTATTATTTAATTTATTACAATTCGTACTTTTATGAACCAAAATGATATCAATTCTAATGTACCGAAATTGGGTAAATGGTTCGCAATTGTATTTTATTCATATGAGTGCCAGCACTGGCTTACGACTGTCACTTAACGGCGTCGTAAAAATCTAATTTATACAGGTTGATACGTTCCGGCAACGTGACAGTTATTTTCAGTAAGCTTTTACATTGTTTTGGTATACTCAAAAACGTACGTTACGTTACATTACGTTCGCATAATTCTACCTTTACGATTTGCATATTTAAATATACCGTTCGGTAAATTTTTAAATTTTTGATACTCGACAGTGTTTGATAGAACAACATTTTTTAGGAATACCAATCAATGTCAAATACAGAAAAATTAATGATTTAAAATGATCAGCGGTCAGGAATAAAAGATAAGAAATCCCCGGGCAACGCTGGTTACAAAAAGCTAGTTGAATTGTAATTTTTAAAAGAAATAAAATTTTTGAACTGATTATTATTCATATATGAGACAAAAATAAAACTGTAATAATAAAATAAAAATATGTAAATAAAAATATATAAATAAAAATATATAAATAATAATATTTATTGAACTGGCGACATAAACGAAGAAGGATGGCCATCATCATCAGTATCTTTCCTTACATATGCTGCTGGAAACGATATACGCTTTCTTTGATTAGCAGAAGCTGCCAATAATAAATCATCAACATCTGTATCATCCTTAATTAATTTAGGTCACGATATTGCGCTGCTCTTTACATAAATTATCCCGTTATAAGCATTTCTTATTGACTTGGCATATTTGAAAATTTAAAGGGTTTTCCGATTTAGACAATCATTAATATATATATTTTTGTAGCGTCGCATCATTACATTTTGATTTAGCAGCCATTAACGTTTCTTTTTACTTTTTGTATTAAATTTACAGGCATGTTCTGAAATCACGGTGATTTTAAATCACGAACGATTTTGAAATCACGGGAGGAATATTTTGGTGTTCTGAAAATCACGAGATTTTTAATTTTTAGTAGTAATTTTTATTGTTCTAAATCACGAGCTAACAGCTGATTTTCTTTAGTTATGTGTCCACGATCGTCAGATATTACAACGTTGTCCGAAAAATGTTGAGAAAATGTCTAACAACCGTGTAAACTTAAAATTTTTGCCTTCCAACGTTGTAAGAAAAAGCATTTTCATTGTCATTGTTTTAAGACAATTGTCAAACACTTTTCATTGTCATATGTGCAAAGTTTATGCATCTGCCAATGGCAGCATTGTCATAGTAATTATTTCTAAATGCAACTCTGTATACACATAAATAAACAAACAAGCATTGATAAAAAATTTTAAAAGAGTAGAAGAAAATTAAAGAATTAAATTAAAGTGTGCATTAGGACATAAGCAGATAAAATGGTTCCAATTGCTCTTTTTTGTTCCATGGCAATATTTAAAAATTTTAAACTCACACACAGAGCTGCAAAACGAATTTGACAATGCCACACAACAATCTGACAACTGTGTGAACTGACAATTTCGGTTGACAGATAAATTCATTATGTGACAATTGTGTGCAAATGAAATTGTTAGTTTTCTTACAGTCGTCTAAACTGATAATTTAAGTTTTGCTAAAAAATTTTCAATGTCAGTACATTGCTAGATATGACAACGTTGTAATATCCGACGATCGTGGACACATAGCTTTTGTGTTGACTACTAAAAAGTAAAAGTAAATCCCGAAAAATGTAAACATATCTAAAAAAAAATGGTCCGCAAAAAATACAACGTCTTATTATTAAGTGAGGCCTCAAGCACTACGACCTGTAAGATCTTTTGTGCAGCCTTCAAATTCATCATGTTAGATTTAGGCTGTGTATAAAGCCAATTATTCTGTTAGATGAGATATCAAATACATCCCCTGGGCCATAAAGACCCTTCCGAGCCATCTTGTTCTGCGTATTGCCAGCAATGGGTAGTCGCAAAGAATATGTTCAGAGGTTTCGGATTCAAGTTCACAAAACCTACACTGTTCATTCGCAACATTACCTAAAGTAAATTGGTGATACCTAAAGCCACCATGTCCTGTGAATAATCCAGTAAGTAATCTCAATTCACCCTTTTCCGAGCGATAGCAACAATTGAGATCTTCGTTTGGAGAGAGTAATAAACCTTTTGGACTGTCCTGGTAAGTTGTTCCAAAATCGGGAAAATTCCGATTCAACCCAAGAACTAATTCGTTCCACGTGGAATGCCAAAGAATGGTTCCGGGCCTATGAATGGGCGTCCAGCACCAGCAATCAGCACGTTCATTCAATGATGTCCAGCAGTCCATAACTACCCTAGACCTTATTTCAAATGAAGATAAGGCTCTGAGAGCAGCTTGGTATCAGACATAATAAAAAGCCTATTATACTTAACTCTACGTCTCAGACATTCGTTAGAGTATATAAGGATGGCGTAAATTTCCGCCTGAAATATAGATGGGAATGTACCCATTGGGATACCCCTTTGAAAATTGGGCCCATGCCAGCCCCGGTGTCACCATTGGCCTGTTTGGAACCATCGGTAGACCACACTTGATCGGCATTAGTCTGCCACCATGTCTGATTTAACCATTCATCCCTTTTAGGTATAAGGACGTTAAACACCAGAGTCTTTGACATATAATCTGGTACTGCAATACTAGGATCAATCGCAAGGATACCTAGTATGCTCATGTGTACAACCAGATCTCCCGGCAATAGACGGGATATCTTCGGTAGTCTGGATGCACTCCTATAGGCCTCCTCCATTATCAATAAATGTAGGGGTGGGATATGTAGGATTGCACGCAGAGCATGAGTGGGGCAGGTCCTCATGGACCCAGTAATAGAAATACAGATGAGCCGATAGACCTTGTCAAGTTGCGATCTAGCAGTCAGCTGTTCAACTTTTTTCCACCATGCCAAAACAGCGTATGTTATTATTTTTGTATTTGTATTTATTATAAATAATTGACTTTCTAAAGCATCAAGATATAAAAATCTTATGGGTGTAATAATTGTAATAAAAGACTAGTAAATCATCATCGGTCTTAACCCCCACGTTTTACCAAAAAGTCGCTGGCAGGCATATAATGCTCTAGTAGCTCTTTTGATAGTGTTGGATAAGTGAGAATTCCAAGTGAGAGTGCTATCAAGTATAACCCCGAGATATTTTACCTCCTTAAAAAACCCGATAGATGAGCCATTCAATGTAGGCTCTATGAGTCTAATAACTCTACGTTTTGTAAATGGTACAAGAATTGTCTTAGCTGGGTTGATGGTTAAACCCTTATAATATGCGGAACTCTTTTTCTATACCGTGATAAATCAATAGCACTATATGACGTGTTGTCGAATACCCCCTGAATGTCAATAAACGCACAAAGTAATATGTTGTTGGCACCAATGGCCTTTTCGATTTGCGTCGTTAATTGATGAATGGCAGTCACCGTAGATTTACCAACGCCTTACTAAATTTTTAAGTTTTTTCTGTGTAAAATAGTTAGTTTTATTTCAAAAACAAATAAAGAACAAATAATTTTAAGTGTATGTGATAATTTTATTACAAGATTTCAATGAAAAATGCTTAAAAAACTTTAAGTGATTTGAAATCATTAGGCTGTTAGATGACCGGTTTTAAATCACGAGATTTCAATAATTTTTGTGCACAGAACACCTTTTCAGTGATTTCAAATCACTTTTCGAAAAAGTGATTTTCAGTTTTTTTTTTGACGCATTCTTATTTTTTACTATACAGTGAACTCGCAGAAACGTGAACATCCAGTAACATGAACTACCCAAAAACATGAACATTTATTTTTTTACATTAACTACTCTAAAACGTGAACATAGGCTGAAGGCTCTAAAACGTGAACTTTTTATCGAACGTTAAGATTCAATTTTGTAAGCCTATTTAAAAACTTTGTGATTCCCCGCAGAAGAATTTGTGTTTTCGTTTGTTGTAAACAACTTTTGTTGAATAATAAGTAACTTCTTTTGTAGTTGTAGCTACTCCTTTTCCATAAAACTCAATAAACAAATTTATAATTATAGTTGTTTAAATTCAGCTAAGCTCTATTTTTGATGAATTTAGAAATCAGTATCTTAGAAACGCGTTTGCAAACAATAGCAGCTACATATGTAGTATATTAGAATATGGCAGGAACTTGCAAAAAGTAGCATTAAAACATGTTTCAGAGGTAGAAATAACGTACATACTTTATTTTAATTTAAATAAAAGATAAAAGTTATAGAAAAATGCAATATAAAACGTGAACAATATCGAAAACGTAACACCCTCGGTAAAAATTAGTTTACGTTGTATACGCATTCTCGACATTTTCTTCTTTGCATTAATACCAATATTGTTTGAAATTTTTAATAACGTATCTACGGCAGTCATATTTTCTTCAACCTCGACTCCTCTAATTATACAATTTTTGCTGCCATGTTCATCATTTTGAAATTTTAGAGTTTGCTTCAACTCTTTCACTTCAGCTTTCAACAAATTGTTTTCTTTTCTCAATTTTCTGCCACCACTCGTAATATTTCATCATATTGTTTTGACATAAACGTTATGGCATCTTTCACTTCAGACAGCTGATCGAGTTTAGCTAATTGTTTTTTTATCTCACATAATTCTTCTTTTACATTTCCACTACCTTCTTCACATTAATGCAGAGTCGCGCACACACATACTCACTCATATGTGCTAGTCTTTTAAGCAGCAAAAAACGAACGACCGACAATAATTGTACACTCAAGTAATTTTTCAGTTGCCAAAATTAAAGACATTTTTTGAATTTTAGTATTTTTATATATACAAATATATATGTAGTGTCGAAGTTACCATACCTTCTGTATGTAACTTAATATCGACACATTCTTGTTCATATTGTTCACACCAAGAATGATAAAATAAAGATTACGCCATGCGCATGATTTCCCGTTATGTGACGTAGAAGTTCCATTCTAAGGGTTACCAAGAATGTTTCATGTGTTAGAAATAAAATTTCTTGCGAAAATGTATGTTTTATGTGATAGTTGGCAACCTTGCAATTGAAATCTCTCCGAGAGTTCTAAACTGAATAAAGCTGTTTTAAAAAGAAAAACAAACAAAAAACAACAGAAAATATAAACATGAAGTCTACAATGAGCAAATGCAAGCAAAACAACAGTAAAAAAAACATGTAAGAAAAAATTAGCCAATAGAAACACAGAACGTGTGACGTCACAGTTCCAACATGCGCAGAACATTTTAAAATTTTAGGCGCGTTGGCGTAATCTTTATTTTATCATTCTTGGTGTGAACAATATGAACAAGAATGTGTCGACTTAATATTTCCGGTATAATTGATGTGTCTATAATAAGGTTTACTAACTTCGTTATTATCAGAGTCATTATTGCCGAGTTATTTTTCAAGTCTATGGGTCTAATTTCATCAATTCCCGTACTTTTTTTAATATTCAGCGTGCTAAGGATACTGAATATTTCTTCATTAGAGGTGTGTAGGAGGTAAAAGGAATTTAAAGACGTGTTAGAGGATTGGTTTATTGTGGTAATATTACATTTATGTAAAGCATTTTCGACATTTCTATTTAAGTTGCTTGCAAAACTATCACAAATTTCTATTAAGTTCATGTTTTTAAAATGTTTTATGATAAATTCATCAATATTATTTGTTTTAACACCAATAATTTCTTTGATTATTTGCCATGTTTTACGCATGTCATTTCTATGTTCAAAAAATTTAGATTTATAATAATAGTTTTTAGCATAAGTTATTCTTTTATTTAATGTATTCCGATATTTCTTATAATTTTTTTCAAATGTTTTGTTATTTTTATTATTACGCCATTAAATGTAAATTTTATCCCTTATATCACATTCTTTAATTAGCGCCTCGGTTATCCAAGGTTTAACTATTCTGTTTTTCTTTGTTTTAATTCTTATCACTGATTTTTCATATATTGTTTTGTATTTCATTAATATTGCACTAAAAAGGTCATTAGGGTTTGTGCTATTTATACATTCATCCCAATTTGTTGTTCTGATTAGCTGGTTTGTTATCCTGTTACATATTTTTGTTTGTTGGGTAGTACTGCTTGCTGCTTTTTTATTAATTATTTTCTCCGACATACAACAAAATAAAGAGAAATGGTCCGATATTTTGGTTTGTATAATTGATGTGTGTATGCGAGTGTTTAAATTTTTACATCTAACGAAAATATGATCAATGCATGTATGTGAGTTAATATTCAGATCTTCTCTTGTACATTCTTTAAACAAGCATTTCATACCATTGCAAGCAAGTATATCAAGATAAGAGTTTGTTACTGGTGTCTCTTTTAAGAGATCTATATTTATATCTCCCACTAGTATAACCGTTTTTTGTCTCTTCATTGTTTGTAACATGTTCTCTAGCTCATTTAAAAAATCAAATACATTCAGAGATGGAGGTCTATAAATAGCAACAATTGTGATATCTTTAGTTGTTATATTTACGCGTAAGGATTCAAATGAGGTAGTGTGTATGGATGTATCTGCAAATGATAAATCATTTTTTATATAGATTGCAATTCCACCACCAGCATTTTTTGGCCTATTTATAAATATAGATTCAAATCACGTATACCATAAAATATATTTTCTTCGTCCTTTATGTTGGTTTCAACTAGAACGATTATTTTTATATGTTCTATTAATTTATTCAATGTTGCCAAAAAAGAATTAAAGTTAGTGCGCATAGATCTTATGTTTAAAAATATTATAGGAAAGGGATAACTTAGGAATTCTGGCTTAATTTGTTTAAAAGTTTCAATTGTTTCATACGTTATATTATTCATGATTTTTTCTTTATATATTTATTTATTTATTTTCTTTATTTTACGATTTAATTTTTAATAAGTTCAATATCACAATTATTTAAAATGTTTATTACTGCTGCGTTTTCGTTCTTTTTGGCGTATATATGCCCATCTCTGACCCACACAAACTTCCATGCACAATCCCTTGCTTTTGTTTTTGCTAGCCAAAGTAACCGCTGATTAGTAGATGTAAGTTGCTCGTTTACGTATATGGGTTTGTAGTGTGTGTTATGTTCATTGTTACTATCATCTTTGTTGCTGTTTTCTGTTAAATTATTAAGAGTGTTTTTTAATATAGCTCCATTAACTCTATGTCCACGTATTTTGGATAACAACTCTTTTTTTTTTGATAAGGTGTTGAACTCAACAATCACTTTATCATGTTTTTGTATTTTATATGCATTGGATATGTCAGCCTCTTTAACTTCTACATTAACGGACGTTGCTATTGTTTTAATTACATCTACAGCAGTCATGTTCTCATTATTTACATTTTTTATCTCTATGTTTTTGTTTATGAATTTTTGTTCTAGGTAATTCATTTTATTCTCCATTTGCATAAGGCGAATCTCTTTTTCTTTGTTTTCCCTAATGAGGTCATTGACCTGAAGAGCAATGCTTGACATAGCTTCTGTTAGTTTTTTATAGGAGTTGGTCATCTCTTCTTTTAAGGAATTATTCACCGATATGATGTTATTGTTGACTTGCTGTATACTGGCATTTATATCATTTAGGTTGTTTGTAATACATGATTTAAACATCAATAAATCAGACTTGATATCCGATATATTATTATTTGCATTGTTAGAGTAAGTAGAGTCATTTTCCATTTCAGCATTTAATCTTTGTCGTTTATTAGGCTTCTTTTGTTGTTCCTGGTTTGCATCATTATTTTGGGTTTGTCTTAGATTTTCTTCTGCTGATTCTTCATAAGTAATTTCCTGGTAAAGGTTATTTGGTGATTTGCTTCTGTTACGCTCACCCTGCATATGTGACATTTCCATGCGGATTTCCTATCATTTGTCATACCATTATATATAGACTCAGAAAGTGTAGCGCATGGAGAGTAATGAAGTCGATTACCACAATTATAGCATTTAATGTAATCTCCCGATGCAGGTAGAGATTTTTTGCAGACAATGCACTGCTCACTTGCTAAGTAATTTTGTTGTTTACTCATTATTATTTCTCTTTATTAATTGTTTGTTAGGCAATATGATATCGTTTTTTGATCTTTTGATTAATTATAATCTATGTATTATTATTTTTCAAAAATTTTTGAATCAATGTCACTATTATAATGTTGTTTCAATGAACATAAATTAAAAATATATTTATATCAACCGGAAAGACAATTACTTATGTATTCTAAGAGCAGCACTTTAAAACACGTCCGTTCACCACGAGTGATTCAATAATAATGAAAATAATTACAATAATTTTAATACTATGTACACAATAATAACTACAACAACAATAATAATATTGATAATGTATAAATTACAATGCAAAGACCTCGAACCCAATTTAGTACTTTTTATACCCTTCACCTTCATGAGAAGCGTATATATAAGTTTGTCATTCCGTTTGTAATTTCCACAATATAATTTTTCGACCCTATAAAGTATATATATTCTAGATTCTTATAGATAGCGGAGTCGATTAAGCCATGCCCGTCTGCGGAAAATAGTATGAATCGGTCCATGATTTCTCATAGCCCCCATACAAAAATCTTCCCGAAATATCAAGACAAAATTCAGCAAAAATAAGTTTTATGCAAAAATTAATCGCAAATCGAAATTTTTTTTAGTTCGGTCCATGTTTGACCATAACCCCATATAAAGTCTACTTCCAAAATTCACTTAATTACGTCTAAAACAGATGTAAATAATGTTAAACGGCTAAAATTTGGCATGAATAATCTTTATAGGCAAATAAATTGTTGTACTAAAATTTATGGTGGTCGGGCCAGAATTGGTCATAGCTACCATACAAGGACCACATCTGAAAAAGATATTTATCCCTATATATATTGTATAAATATCGGTACCGACTCAAAACTTTGCACAGATCATTTACATATATACAAAATTCTGTGAATTTCGTATGCCCCATATATAGCCCTCTTCCCATGTCCGTCTGTCTGTCTGTCTGAATGTTGAAATCAATTTTCTGAAGTCCCCAGATATCTTCGGGAACCAAATCTTCAATAATTCTGTCAGACATGCTTTCGAGAAGTTTGCTATTTAAAATCAGCAAAATCAGTTTAGACCAACCAGAGTTATGGACCAATACAACCTCAATAAAAATTTGATATTTTTTGTCCATTTTATTGCAATATTTTGAAATATATTGCAGATAATACATTGAAATTTTGTATACGTTGTTTGTATGATAAAAGAAGTGTGCGGAAAATAGTAAGAATCGGTCCATGATTTCTCATAGCCCCCATACAAAAATCTTTCCGAAATATTGCTCAATTATACATAAATGCCTATAAAATTAGAATATTTTATTTATTTAATTAATGTGCTTATCCTGAACAACAAGGTTGAATCTTATAATTATAGTACAGGAATTTTAGATGTTTAGAAATAAATTTTAAAGTTATTTGAATTAAAGTTATGAATACAAATAGAGAAGACAAAGTACGAAAATAAGTAAAAAATAATTATATGATATATTACGATTGAAACAATTAGTACATAATAAAAAAATATGAAAGGTTAAAAAAAAGAAGGAATATCAATAAAAAAAATGTAAACAGTAGTAAAATGGAAATAAAATTAAATTAAAGTGTTATGAAATTGTATGTACGAGTACACATATAAAAATCAAAGTTAGGAAGTTTTTTAAAACAAAATTATTTAAAAATCATTTAAAAATTTCAAAAAAGATTATTCTTAAATGCGTTTGCATGACTAAGGAGCTGAATGTTATGTGGAAGCAAATTCCAAAGACGAACAGCATGTATAAAGAATTGCCACTCGGAAACAAGACTGCAACGCCTTCATGATACAATTTTCCTTCCCCTGTTGCTTCTATTAAAGTTAATTTTCTGATAAAGATAAAAAGGAGCACAAGAGTTCTGACATTTATAAGGTTTTCGAATGAAACTCCATAAAGTGAGCGGGAAAAATTCGACACGTGATCGAAACATTTAATACTATACACGTATCGAATTACATTAGTGAAAACTGCATTTAACTTCAGCTTACTTACGGTATCGAATCTGGCGAAAAGCTCACAGCCATAAAGTAAACCGGGCATAATGTACGTTTTTGCTAGTAGCATTCTAATATTTTGCGGGTAAAATGTTCGGTTCGTCAGAGTGATCGAAGTTTAGCATACGTTTGACCTATAATAGCGTTAATATAATTTGACCAGGTCAACCTATCATTAAAAACTATCCCAAGGTTTTTTGAATGTGACACAATTTCTATAGGTACGTTATTCCGAAATATGTTAAGTTCGCAAATCTGTGCAGAACCTCTCTTTTGTATTAACAAGCATTTAGATTTTTTTGGGTTGCGACAAAGCCCATTTGCCGTTGCCCAGCAATGTATTCTTGACAGGTCACTATTAAAATTGGCCACATATTCAGTTAAGTCATTAAGGGGAAATCCGAGTGTCAATTGCACGTCATCAGCATACATATGGTGCATTTCATGTCAAGTGACCCAATTTTAAAATCGATGTCTTCCGATTTGGATGAAATTTGCACCAAGGTTAGTACTATTGGATAGTAGGCCAGACACAAATTTTTAGCTCTATCATTCAAGAACTGCCGGAGTTAGAGGGGGTCAAAGTTGGACATTTTGGTCATGCAGCGTTTTTTTTTAAATGAGTGTAACTTTTCACTTATTGGTCCTAGCAAAAATTGTCCAAAGGACTTTAGATAGCTATTTCTTCAATCATTCCAAAAATATTTTTTTTTTTAATTTTTAAAAAATTTTTTTTTTGAATTTTTTTTTCAATTTCGGCCCTTTTTTTCTCAAAAGAAAGCTTATACAATTTACTTTAAGGCCCATATAGTCCCATAATGGGATGCGAGTGGGATATCTATCAAAAAAATTATTTTTTAACTCAAGAATAGGATTTTTCAACATTTGGCGCATGTATAATTTTTATTTTCCCCATTTTTTTTTATTTTTCCTCAAAAGAAACTTTATTTCCTTTAAGAGCTTTGTGGTCACTTAATGGGATGCAAGTGGGGTATCTATAAAAAAAAATTTGCAACTCAAAGAAGAAATTATTTAAATTTTTACCATATGCACTATTTTCATTTTATTTCCTATTTATTACTTATAATACTAAATTACAACAATAATAATAAATAATTTAATAAAATTAGTATATAAATTTTGAAATTACCAATCTTTCTTCCTTCTTATTTATTGCCTTTATTTTTAGCTTTTTTTGCCAATCCTTTCTTGGAGTTACTAGGTTCAGCTGCTGATTTTGCTGATGCTGTCTTTTTTGGCTTTGGAAAGAAATCGCATTGAGTAGATGCCGAAAACTTTTTCAACTGGAGTCTTCGATAAGTGGTATAAAAGCATGGTATTGAGATGTGCCATCAATTGTTACAGCAGCGTCGAATCTGCACTTCAATGTTTTTAATGTTTCCTCGTGATCAGCTTTGCTACTAAAAACTACTTCAGTTTCTTTACAATGCTTCTTTGCCCATCGGAATAAAGCGTTCGCATCTAAGATGCGATCTTGATGAGAATACTGCAGGCTATACCTCGCTGCATTTCTTTTGATATTTGCTCCAATGCCATCACATACTCCTTTGCCATTTGCAGTTGGATGAAAATGCCATTCAGCTGGAATTCCAAAATCTTTTTCGTGAGCTATAAGATTTGCGAAGCTATTTTTGTTTTTAAAATGTTGACGAGCTCCATCCGAAACGTAGTATACCTTCTCCACTATAAATTTAGATTTTAGATAATTTAGAATTATCTTCTGGTATTCATAAACTGTAGCGGTATAATGTTTTAAGTCATATGATTGCCATACTTTTGTGTTCCAGTTTTTCATCTGCTATGTAGTAAATAACAACTGTGAATATAGTTGCTTGGTCATTATTGAAGTGGAATCCTTGTATGGCATCCTGAATAACATATTTATAGTTCTCTGCGAAATCATATGAAATCACGAATTCACCAGACTTCAAATTTGTCTTCAAATCATTCACAAATGACCATTGCTGTTTGACTAAAAAGTCATGGGTTCTCAAATGTAGCAAACCTTTGCATATTTCTTTCACAAAATTATCCACATTTAAAATTACTGTTTTTAAGGTACATCTTTCAGTCTGAAGCCAAGATTCAAATTTTATCTCATCAATACATGCTCGATCAAAAGAGTTCATTAAATTCTCCTTAATGAATGTGGTATTCGGGCAATTTGAACATTCGCCCAAGTGGCAACAAGTTGTTACATAAGGACACATAGTTAATTTAAGGCAATCACGGTAATCGTGCAAATCTTCTGAGGAAACATTAAAAACATTGAAGTGCAGATTCGACGCTCCTGTAACCAGGATGCTTTTATACCACTTATCGATGGAAGACTCCAGTTGAAAAAGTTTTCGGCATCTACTCAATGCGATTTCTTTCCAAAGCCAAAAAAGACAGCATCAGCAAAATCAGCAGCTGAACCTAGTAACTCCAAGAAAGGATTGGCAAAAAAAGCTAAAAATAAAGGCAATAAATAAGAAGGAAGAAAGATTGGTAATTTCAAAATTTATATACTAATTTTATTAAATTATTTATTATTATTATTGTAATTTAGTATTATAAGTAATAAATAGGAAATAAAATGAAAATAGTGCATATGGTAAAAATTTAAATAATTTCTTCTTTGAGTTGCAAATTTTTTTTATAGATACCCCACTTGCATCCCATTAAGTGACCACAAAGCTCTTAAAGGAAATAAAGTTTCTTTTGAGGAAAAATAAAAAAAAAAACTTCATTTTGAAAAAAAAAAAAAAAAAAATGGGGAAAATAAAAATTATACATGCGCCAAATGTTGAAAAATCCTATTCTTGAGTTAAAAAATAAATTTTTTGATAGATATCCCACTCGCATCCCATTATGGGACTATATGGGCCTTAAAGTAAATTGTATAATTTCTTTTGAGAAAAAAAAAAAAAAAGGGCCGAAATTTTTAAAAATTAAAAAAAAAAAATTTTTAAAAATTAAAAAAAAAATATTTTTGGAATGATTGAAGAAATAGCTATCTAAAGTTCTTTGGACAATTTTTGCTAGGACCAATAAGTGAAAAGTTACACTCATTTAAAAAAAAACCCTGCATGACCAAAATGTCCAACTTTGACCCCCTCTAACTCCGGCAGTTCTTGAATGATAGAGCTAAAATGTATGTCTGGCCTACTATCCAATAGTACTAACCTTGGTGCAAATTTCATCCAAATCGGAAGACATCGATTTTAAAATTGGGTCACTTGACATGAAATGCACCATATTATATTACAATGCGATAACTGCAAAGGGAGGTCATTAATATATAGTGAAAATAACAGAGGACTCAGGATAGAACCCTGTGGTAAACCTCTTAATACTGGGAGAACCTCAGAAACGGAGTTGTTTGAGAAAACAGCTTGTGCACGCCCATTAAGATAAGAGTTAAGCAACGAAATAGCAGAAGAGGAGAAATTAAAAAGTTTTGTGAGTTTAGAACATAGAATATTATATTAAACGGAGTCAAAAGCCTTAGAATGATCTAGGAGAACAAGAAACGAAACATTACCATCATCTAAGTTTTGTCGAATATTCTCTGATACTTCTGCCAAAGCAGTAATTCAGCTGTATTAGGTCGGAAGCCCGATTGTTTTGATGTCATTAGAGAACAAATTTTACATTCTCCGAAATTTGTCTGTGCAATAACTTTTCCAAAACCTTAGATAAGAAGCACAGTATTGCAGTGGGGCGATATTCAGTTCTAGATTTGCGTATTGGTATAATTTTCGATTGCTTCCAGATCTGAGGAAAAACACTACGAGTTATTATTGAATTAAAAATGTAAATTAAGTACGGTAAAATATATGGTAGAAGTATTCTCATAAAACGAGGGCCCATATTGTCAACTCCTACTGCATTGGACTTAACATGAGAAATAGCTGCTAAAACATCATACTCAGTTACACAACAGCAATCAAAAGTGCTGCCACCGCTACCAAGTGGTGAAATATTCTCGAAATCGTAGAAATCAGTGTTGATGTCAACTCTTGGCACATCTAAGAAGTTTCTGTTAAGTTCGTTCGCGTCAATCTCACAGTTAACAAGAGCCGGGCCATTTCCCACCCCAATCACTTTCCACTTTTGTTGTGACCCCAGGGCAGAACTGAAACGACTCGTGAAGTATTCTAATTTTGCTAATCTTATTTTCATATTAACATCCCTTCGTGTTGAACGAAAAGTGTCATAAAGCGATGGAGTTTTAAAGCGTTTCCATCTGGAATATGCTAAATCTCACTCTTTTATTGCCGATTTAATTACCTCCGTGAACCAAGGTCTAGATTGGGCAGAAATTATTCTCGTCTTCAGGGAAGACTATATTGTTTTGCAAAAATATTAACTGATCATCCACAGAAGTAAGATTAAATATTAAGTTCCAATCCATTTCGGAGAGACTGGACTCAAGAAGGTTGTAGTTTAAATTCTTAAAATCTCTGTATGTTATTTTCTGATCAAGAAGATCAAGTCATGTTTAGAGAAGCAAGGAGCAGAAATTTGGTCATAAAGAATTACATTAGTTGCGTCATCGAAGAAGAACAAGAAAATGGCAAGTAATGAATGTTAAGAATATGTAAAATGTGTAGGTGTTGAGGTATTTGTGGGTGTTAGACCTAGCGATGACATAAAATCAGTTAACGATGATTCTGATAGGATATCCGAATTAAAATCACCTGAAATTATGATATCAGAGAATGAAACTGTTAAGGTTGTTATGACACAAAATGCTCAATTATTGAAAATTCGCAGCTTTAAACATGATTGGTTGTATTTCTTTCGGTCTGAAATATTAAAATGTACTCACGGCAGTCATGTTTTTTTAAGTTCAGGTTGGTATGGACGCCCCACGCTTTTCTTAAGGGATGTGTGAGATTTTTTCCACTTTGATTTAAAAGTTTATGTTGTTTGAAATGTTCTTATTTTTTTACTTTTAGTCGATTTTTTTAGAATTCATAATTATTTTGTATTCACAACTGATCAATATATTAAGGTAAAGAAAAGCGTTTCTTAAAATTTTTTTTTTATTTATTTTTTACTTTTTAGTAACGAATAGCTTTTTATATTGTAAAACGATGAACACGTAACAAACGTCACAGCACAATTGAAATGCATTTTATTTGTTAACGATACAGTTCGTAGTGTTTCGAAGATTACTCGAAAATATTAAAATTTGATAAATTCTATTCCAGGGCTATTGTTTTCCTTAGTAAAGTAGGAAGGAAATATAATTAAGCGTATAAATCGGAATGGAAGGATGTTGATTAAACCGGGTCGACCGCATATGTCCAAAAAAAACGTCCCAAATTTTACCCAAATATTAAAGATCACCTTCAGACATTTAAGAAAAAAAATTAAAAAAAAAAAGAAAAACTTAAATAATACAGGGTTTTAAGTTAAAAACGTATTCGAACTCTTTTTTAAAAAACCGATTTTCTAAAAAGTCGGTTTTTTTATACTCAACATAATGCCGATGAAAGTGACATGAAATGTATTTCCATTCAAGAGAAAGATGTCCGCCGGGCAAAAATATCAAAGGAACGAATTGCAGTTCTGGTATGTAGTAATTCAAGATGATATTTGTGTACTTTTGTTATATTTTTATAAAATATGAATTAATTTTTATAGGATTCACTTTTGAAAGTTATACATATTTTAAGTTTTTGCATATTATTGCCGACGAACATATATATATATATATATGGACTTCAAATTTCATAAGGACTCAAAATATATGGGGTCTACAACTAATATTCTATGTGTGGTGACAGATTAAAATTTAAAAGTTGTATTTTCTATTAAGCCCCTGTAAATAGGTATGTACTCGTATGTATATAAACACATAAATTTAATTAATACCTGTTGTTGATGAGCCAGTGTTTGCTTCATAAGAACCATTTTTATGCTTTGTTCCATAGCATATTTTTTTGCTTTGCTAACAGTGTCATGTTGTTCTGAAGACAACTTTGGTAAAGCACCACCAAGTAACCCCAATAATGCTGATCTTGTTCCGGGTCCAAATTTCACATCACCAGTTTGTTTAAGGTCATAAATCGGCTGAGAAATATATGGTATTTTAGGCTCCATATTTTTTCCTACATTGAATAAAAATGAATAGTTTAAGAATTAAATGTGTGTTTTAAATTTAGTCGATTTAAATAATTGTTATGAAAACTACTATTTTAGATTATATGATGTGTAACAGTCAAATTTTATTTCATGAAAAGTCAAAATATGCACAAGAAATAACTTTGGTATAGTCTTGATTTCCCGACCATTTAATAACGTAGACTAGCATGAGTTATTGGTCAGTCGGGCCTCGATTATCCGTGACCCGGTAACCCCGATTAACCGTAATGGCTAAAGGTCAGTTTATTATTTTTTGCTTAAAATGTTTTCAAATTGTTTGCCTCGATTAACCGTGATTACCTCTATTATCCGTAATGACAGAATTTTTTTTATTATGTAACTTCAAATCCTTTATTTTAACTGCTGTTGTTTTAATGCATATAATAAAGATGAAAACGGGGAATTCCCTTTTTTGTATACGATAATTGAGAAGCATTTACAAGTGATTAGTTCAATTTTGGAATTTGAGACGTGCGGATGTTTATATCTAAATACATTTAGTATGGCATCGTTACCAGTGATAAAATGATAAAGAAACGTTTTAAATATTGAAGATAAAGTTAAAATAATTAACGACTATTCCAAAAATAATGTGAGTGTTAAAGTGCTAGCTGAAAAATACGAAGTTGGGATACAGACTGTTTATGACATTATGAAAAACAAAGACAAATTTTTAAGGTTTTGTGCAGAAAGTGATTCGGTGGCTGGATTTTGTAAACGAAAACCTTTGAAGACAGCTCAAGAGCCAAAAGTAGATTTGGCACTTTACGAATGGTTCAGACAAGAGCACTCCAATCACTGGACTGATGATACGAGAAAAGGCTAAAATATACCACACAAAACTAAACATTAATTCTGAGTGTGAGTACTCCAACGGGTGGCTGCAAAATTTTAAGAATAGACATGGAATAAAGACCTTTAATGCTGAAGGAGAAAAATCTTCAGCAGACTATGTAGTGCCACAATGTTTGTAGAAGAATTAAATGAATTGATATCAACGAAAAACCTTACCATTGAGCAAATTTATAATGGGGACGAGACAGGCCTTTTTTGGAAGTGTTTGCCCGAGAGCAGTTTGGTTTGTCATAATGAAAGTTTCATAGATGGACATAAGGTGTCGAAGGAAAGACTAACTTTAGTTTGCGCTAATGCTGCTGGTACATACACACAAGTGCAAAGCTTTAGTTATTGGTAAAAGTGCTCGTCCAAGAGCCCTAAAAAATGTGAACGAACTTCGTGTAATTTATAAGGCCAAGTCAAAAGCATGGGTAACGCAGCAAATATTTTTAGAATGGTTTAACAAAAACTTTGTTCCAAAGGTTAGAGAGCATATTAAGAAAATCGGTCTTACAGATGATAGAAAAATCCTTCTGTTATTGGACAACTGCACGGCACATCCAGACGTTCACGATTTTAAGACTAAAAACGTTATTGTGACATATTTGCCACCGAATTGTACTTCCTTGATCCAACCAATGGATCAGGGCGTAATATGGAGTTTCAAATGCCATTATCGTAAAACTATAGTACAAAAACTAGTCTCTTCAAATAATAGAGAAGATTTTAAGAAAGAATTTAATATAAAGAAAGCCCTGTGGTCCATTGACAATGCTTGGAATGCTGTTACTTCTGAAGTTTTGAAAAACGGTTGGAATACTTTGCTCTGCCCAGATAATGAAGGTGTGTAGGCATATTTTCAACATTTTATAAAACATTTTCATGGAAAAATTAATTGATTTTTGTTGTACGTATAGAAATATTGAATACGTTCCAGAATCTGGCACAGATATTCAATATTACGGATGACTTTACCAGAGATAATTTCTAAACATGGGTCAAATGTGATGAAAATACCTCTCAATTTGCGGTTTTGTCGGATGAAGAAATTATAAACATAGCAAACAGTAACTCAGATGAACCTGAGCGAGACAATGGCTCAGAAGACTATGATGAAGACTATGTAGTTGTTCCAGAAACCACTTTAAAAGAAGCGATAGAGGCATCTAACATTGCTGAATTTCCTGGAAAGCCCTGGTTGCTCCGGAATTACAAAGCAGGATAAAATTCAAGTTTATCGCATCCAAGAAAAACTTATAAAAGAAAACTTATAAAAGAACAACATTACATGCCGTTTTTAAGAAATTGTATTCTTTTTTTTTTTTTGCTTAATGTCCTTTCTTTACTTCATGTTTTCATTGAAAACTTTAATGTATACATACTAGCTTAATTTTAAAATGTACATAAACTTCTTGAATTCTTTTTTTTTAATGGAAATATGCATGTAAACGAATGTTTACTTGTTAAATAATAAAAATATTCAAAAAACTTCATGATGAAAATTGTTATTCGATTAACCGTGAAAATCGATTATCCGTAATGCTTCTGGTCCCGACCATCACGGATAATCGAGGCCCGACTGTATTCAATAGTATTCATTAAATAAAATAGTTATGAATACGTTTTTCTTTTTTTGTTCTTTATTCTAAAATATTTTCTTATGCACATAGTAATTTCAAGTAATTTCGGTACATCAATTGATTATAATCTGAAGCGAAAAAATTAAATAGACTAGGCGTAGCGTACCGGACTATCAGTCAGAGGGTTTCGGGTTCGATTTTCGCCAAAGCCTCTAGGTGTTTTCTGCAGATACGCAAAAAAAAAAAAAAGCTTCGTATTTTGTGTTTGTTGATTATATTAAAAAAAAAAAACTTAAAAATAAAAACTCAGTCAGTTGTAAGACTTTTAGAGTAACTCAAAAATTATGTTGAAATGAGCTATTTGTTTTTTTTTATTAAATCTAATTTTTTCTCGATAAGAACCAGAGTACGGAAACAAACAAAATGAAACGTTTGATTTCGTTTTGTTTTGTTCTTTGCAGTGAGTAAAACGGAAACAAATAAAATGAACGGAAAGCTAATGAGAACATATAATGAAGTATACAAAAATAAATTTCAAATTAAATTTTTATATTTAACTAGAAGGCAACTTCGAATAAAAGAATTTTATATAACAATTTTTTACTCGTAAGAGGAACAAAAATTCTCATTTAAAATTATTATCATATCCATACTCCAAAACTGAAGTAGAAAGAGCATTCAGTGCTATGAATTTTTTCAAGAATGAATTTAGAAACCGTATGGCTTTGAATGTTGTTAACAGCTTATTTCATATAAAATATGGTTCAAGTTACGATTTGCCAGCAAGTATGTTTGTAAAAATTAATTCAATTGAAACATATAAAAGGTCAAAATATTATATAAAAACAAACATATGGCCAGGAGATGAAGAAAATTTAACACTTTTTGAAAATGACTTCATATTTTTAATTCTACTTATTGAAATGATACATATTGTAATCTAAATATTTGTATACAATTTTTAAGTAATAATTTTATTAAACATTATTATATAAATTTAATTTGTTTAATATAAATGAGTTTGTAGTACAAAAATGAATAATAAATGGATTTAAAACAGAATAATCTTTGAATTTTAAATTGAGCACTTTTTATATAAAAAGAGAGGTTTAAAGGTTTTTTGTTTTTATTGATGATTCTTTAGACTAACTAACGGTTCGTCATCTAAAGTTTTATTTTCAACTACTGGTTATTTCAGATAATTAGTTTTATCCTTCCGCTGAACGAATATGGTTGTGTATACGCTTGAACAACGCTGGGAAATATTGCGACATTACTTTGAAAATCATGGTAATGTTGCAGAATGTGTGGGAAAACTGCGTAAGGATTTTGGAAGAAGAGAAGCACCGTCAGCTCCGTATGTTCGTTATCTTGTGGAAAAAGTAAAAGATAAGATCGATAAACCAAAGCGTGAAAAGCCAAAAACAGTGCGTACACCCGAGAATATCAACATCAATTCAACAATTGAACATTTCGCAGACATCATTAAGACGAATTTTGCATAAAGACCTTGGTATAACGCCATACAAAGTCCAATTGGTTCAGGAGTTGAAGCCAACTGGCCTTCCAATGCATTTTCGCTTCGCTAAGTTGGCCTGCGATCGACTTACAGAAGATGCCGATTTTGTCAAAAAAAATCATCTTTTCAGATGAAGCTTATTTTGATCTTGGCGGGTATGTAAACAAGCAAAATTGTCTACGTACCACACAGCCGAAGTTATACTCGATGTTTTGCGCCCTGTTTTTGAAGATCGCATTATCACCCTCAGAGCTGATGTCGTTTGGCCAACTCGGAGCTGCGATTTGACAACGTTGGACTATTATTTGTGAGGTGCCGTCAAAGATAAGTGTTACGCCGACAAGCCAGAGACAATTGACGCTTTAAAGGACAACTTTGTTCAAGATTAACGTGGATCACCTGTCTCTGGGGCTTATCTCCACGGCGCACTCAAACGCAGGACGAACTCGGCTCGTCACCGCATTGTATGCCCCTGCAAGATCATAGAGAATATGTCTCACAGAGATTCATACTTTTATAACCTGCCAGGGAACATACAATTAGCAATTTCTCGACACATGACTGCACGATCAATGTAAAGATCACCTTGCTTAAGAGATTGGGCTATTTCATCCCTGCCATCCGTAGCTTAGTACAATTAGCATGACCCAGGAAAACAAAAAGCAGAGCACATACGCAGCATTGCATTAGATCATATGAGCCAAGGTCTATGATCTGCTGTGGTTGCCATAGGCCGCATCGAATCAAGACCAAAGGCGACCAATACAACAATTTCTACGAAAGCCTTGCTTCCTGAGCACCGAGCTAAGTGTCACCACTACTTTCAACCGCTCTGTTGATTCGGCAACAGCACCTAGGACAATTTGGTTGGCCGAAGTTTGCTTACCCTCGCAAGCTCATATCAGCCATTAAACCAACTGCCATTCTACCCGCTTTGGGTATCAATCATAGCCACTGCGTGGACACGGAAGTGACCTCAACTAATTATCAGTTAAGGGGCAAGCACCCTAATAATAAAACTAGGGATATGTCCCCGGGCAATAACTGATCCCTCAATACTAGATGAGACTCTAGTCAGCTACGAGTTTCTTCTGGTAAACCAAAAGATACTCTTTCCAGTTTCGAACCCTTGCAAGTTCATGAGACTGGTGACCATATCTACCCCGGCATTGAGATTGTGTATGGGTGATTGAACCCCTATACTATTTCCCGCCGGGGAAGCTTTAAAGAACAATATTCGTGAAGCCATTGGTGAAATACAGCTGCACACAATCGATAATGTGCATAAAAATTGGACCTAGCATGGCCAGCCAGCAGCCATTTGAATGAAATTATTTTCCATTATTAACCTTCGCAATTTTGTGTACGCCATTTACGGAAACCCACCGGGTGGGTTTGTACTTTAATTGCAAAAGAGGCACAACTCAAAATATTCAAAAAATACTTTTTCCCACAATTTTCATTCGAATTGCTTCAAAAACTTCTTTCTAAAATATATATTCTGTAGCGTAAAAGTTGTGCCTTATGTGTTTTGTTCATTAAATTTCTTTCCCACGATCAAGAATTGTTTTCTTCTACCAGAAAATTTATAAAAATATTTAATTTGTGTTTAGAGAGAGATATACATATTTACTGCCGTATTTATAAAAAATTAAAGTAAACTTCAAGTGTACTTTAAGAAAATTTTGTATGAAAATTTTGTCTAAAAGCACACTTCAAGCCTACTTTATTTTTTATAAATAGGGCAGTTAGTGTTTGATTTGTGTTTGCCAATTCTTACGATGTAGAAAACAAAAAGGAACAAATATACATCACTGAAATTTGATACCTTGATGCGTTCCCCATCAGAGATTTAATACGCAGATTTTCGAACAAAAAAGCAGAGGCAGTGCACGCGAAATGGAAGCCTATAACAGACACTGAACTGTCTGCATTTTTAGGAATTTCTTTGATAATGGGCTGTCGTAAATCAAACCAAGAGCGGCTTTCTGATCTTTGGAAAAATGCATATTCACTGTATCGTACAGCCATTTGACGTGACATGGACATTTTAAAATTTCTCCGTTTTGATTGACATGCCACCAGAGTCGTCCGGCAAGAAAAAGATAAGGCAGCGGCTAAAAGAGACGTTTTCGACACGGTGAACTCAAATTTGAGAGCTTATTATAGGCCACAAGAGTCCATAACCGTAGATGAACAGTTGTTTGGATATAGGGGTCGAACACGATTCACTCAATATATGTCATCCAAGCCAGCTAAGTATGGTCTAAAGATCTGGTGGGCGTGTGATTCCTCTACATTCTACCCACTGCAAGGCCAAATATACACAGGAAAATTGAATAATGTACGGGATGTTAATCAAGGAAAGCGTGTGGTAAAAGATTTAGTTGGTGAGTACAAAAACACAGGAAAGACGTCACAATGGCCAACTTTTTTGGTATTACACGACATGTTGCCAATGCAGATTAATAGTGACGTCAAAATTACGTCAGAGCCACAAGTGAATGAGGCTTTTTACATGCCATGCATGCCATGTACTTAACATGATACAGGAAATGCTTAAAATGCAATCCATGCTATTGCAAGCTGTACTTAATAGGCCATAAACTGTTTGAAAATTTGTTTCTGAGCGCTTGAATATTTCCTAAATCGATGTGATGCTGATTTTGGAAACACATTTGACGTCTAGCAGTTTATTTCGCATAAATGGGTATCTCATGTGCGAACCCCCGTGAAATTGTATCCCTGACTGGTAATTTAGCAATGACAGGCACATTGTTCTGAAAACATACCGCTAAGAACACCAGAAAATATCGATTACTTCCTTATCAATTTGAATAATGATTTTAAACTGGCTGCTTAAACTCCCCGACTAACTAGTATAACAGAATTTATTCTGCAGATGTCGAAAATTGAATCACTAAATAAATATGTAGAAAACCTGGACGCAACTCCGCAATCAGATTACTCACTATGGCGAGCCACTAAAAATCTTAAAAGACCTGTGTTATGTAAGCCCCCCTTGCGAAACTTAAGTGGTGGTTGGGCAAGAAATGACACTGAAAACGGCAATATATTTGAAAGTAGTGATTATTTGAAAGTATTTACCCCAAACCCATCAAATGAATCAATAGACTTGCCAGCAGTCATACACCATTTAGGAGTACGTATACCCCTACGTTTTGAGAGATCGAAAAGGCTATTATTGATTTAACCTCTAAGAAAGCATCTGTAACTCAAAAAAGTTGATAAAATAACAAGCAATAAAAATAATACGTATTATTTTTAAAGCTATATTACGCCTCGAATATTATCCACCAAAATGGAAGGTTTCACTCAGGGTTTAAAAATGCTTAACTATTTTCAAGCACTACGTATGTACTTAACTTCAGCTAAGAGAAAATACACAAGCAAAAGCAGAGCACAAAGTCAAAGACCAAAAATAAACTGCAGCTTTACTTTGTGATGTTATTTACTGGCGCAGTCATCCACATGAATTCATTTTCAAAAAGTGGCTGCTTCTTGAAACTTACAGTTTTTGATTTATATATAGTCAACTGTGTATGTTGGCTATGCTGAAGTTAAGCAGGTCTTATTTTCGTTGTAGTGCTTGTGTTTTTTATAGTGTACAAAGCATGGTGAATTTACTTTACAAGGTGGTATTGAAGCCAGCTGTTTTTTTTAGCCAGGTTCGTTATGTCATTCCCAACTTCTTAGCAATTTCGCGGGCTGAGTAATTATTATTTGTAATACCCACCACTTGGTTTTCCAAAAAGTCTGATATTTTTTCTCATTTTTATTAAAATCGCATGCTTAAGCTAAAAATTAGTAAAAAAAAAAAAATTATGAACAATTTGAAAAATTACATTTACTGTTGCTTTGATATTTTTATAAATATCAAATAACGGTGCTTAGGTACATAAATTTGCTGCAACTGTCCTTGTATTCTTTTATTTAATTCAGATTAAATGAACTTTATGCAAAAGTGGATACATTGCCATTTCACATAAATTTACCCTAAACTTCACATTCGCTTTAATAATTAATGAATTTCAATTTATTTTCATTTTTGTTTTATTTATTTAACATTTTAAATAAAAACCATTATTATTTTTAAAAATTTAAATGTTTTATTCGGGTTTTAAGTCATAGTTAAAAAACATCTATCCATGTGTGCTCTCCACTGTATAAATTATGTTTATTGAAAATATTTATATTGTAAACAAAAACATATGTGTCATCTTAAAATTAAAAATTGTACGTAAGTTAACAACGGTGACAACACTGCAACATAACGAAGTTGACAGTGTCAGCATAATTATTAAGTTAATTTGTTCCCACGGCTTCTGCACCTGCATCTAACTTGTTGCAAAATAATAAAAGGTTCAAATTACGCTTACGATAACTTTGCTGATCTACATAATTGGAAAGTTGGACAAAAGAACTAATTTTGGGCAGTCTTGATCGCGCGCTCGTATAGAACGGTTAAACTTATTGGAATCATTTAAATTATTTATTAAAGTGTATATTAATGATTAATAATTTCAGGCTTATAAATAAATTCAAGTTAATATTAATACAAATAAATTCAAGTGTTTTATTCAACCAGGCGCAGTTGGCCACGCCTTAAAAATTATATTTTTTTCACAAATCGTTTGGCGAACTTTAACTGGCGCCCGAGCAGGGACCTGACAAAGTAATGATTCTTTAATTATATAAAAAACTCTTCTGCAAATCCTACGGGACTCTCCAGAAGTGCGAATTATGTATACAAAAAAGAAAAAAGGCTCAAAAATATACGGGTCAATTTCAAAAAAAAAAAAGTACACAAGAGTTTTGTTTTGCTTATTTTTAAAGTTTTTTATTTCGCCTGTAAGAGTGGCCAATTTATGTAGAAATTGATGAAGTATCCGGTGGTACTTTTAGGCTCTCCAAAAAAAATCAGTATTTTTGGATTTTTATTAGGTTTTCTATGATTTCTATCTTGAGCGCCACACACCAAATATGTATAAAAAATCGCTAAAAATGCAAAAATATTTGAAATTCAAGCTTACTACGATGTTCTTTTGTTTCTCAAGATTGACTTTTGCGAAAATCACCCTTTCGATTATAAACACAAAATCACGATTCACATTGATTTTTCATTTTTTTTAAAGTGACTAGTTATTTTAAAATTTTAAGATGAAAATATATAAATTTTTGTTAAAAAGAATTGAACTTAGAGGTTACTTGCAAATAGGCTTGTAACAATGTATTTAAAAAAACTGCAAACAGAATCAGTCAGTAACAATAAAAATTAAACTCAAGTATACCACCATTATACCTTTCTGTCTTCTTTCTTTTATATTCGTCATTATGCGGTTTATCGAGCTTTATTTTCTCTCAATATCTCCGTGCTTTTTCAGCCGCCGTTAATTTTGTTGTTTTACTTTTGAAAATTAAAAAATAAGATCAAAATTAAGCATTTTAAGCTATGAAGCAATATATTTCAAAAGTGATGCTAATGAAATATTTGCCACATGTATGACTGGTCTATCATCCGCATTGAGCAAGGCGAAGGTCACACATGCCTTATCCTTGCTATCACCGAATCTGGCTCAGTTGAGCTTGAGAAGGCGGGTTTCAAGCTGCTCTTCGGAGTGAGGGACGCTAAGGTCCAAGTTCGGACAACTATAATGGATAGAAGGAAGTATATATCAAGAGGAAGGATGACTCCTGGTCCAAATCCTCAGCAGAGTCACTTGACATCTTATTGAATACGCATTTTCCAGGCTGTAGAGATGTTGCTATGGATATGGATATTGAGAATGTAGGTAGGACTCTATGCAATATCGATAAAAACATCATCTCCTATGACAGGATATCATGGCAGCTTCGCACCATTCAAGTCACCTGGGCCGGATGGTATTTTGCCAAAGATGCTACAAAGTGCAAAAAGGCATATCATTCCCTGGCTTCATAGAATTTTTACGCTCTGTCTCTCCCTCAACCATATTCCGGTTAACTGGAGGAGAGTTAAGGTCGTTTTTATTCCCAAAATTGGCAAAAGAAGTCATGAGAAGGCGAAGGACTTCCGTCCAATTAGTATTTCATCTTTCCAGCTTAAGACGTTGGAAAGACTCATTGACGCTCACATTAGGCAGCGCCTTGAGGATTCAACATGGCTCTCAAACAGTCAGCATGCCTACCTTTAGGGTCGCTCGACAGAGACAGCTCTGCATGAGGTTTTAAGAGTTATAGAGAGATCTCTCGAATTTAAACAATGGCAGCCTTTCTGGATATAGAGGGTGCCTTCAATAATGTAACTACTCTTGCAATTCAGCAAGCTCTTACTAACCTAGACGTTGAAGAATATATCAATAACTGGTTAGTTACCATGTTGAATTCAAGAATAGTCACAGCAAACCTTGGTAATACCGTTAAGTCCAAGCAAGTTGAGAGACACACTCCACAGGGAGGAGTAATTTCTCCACTGCTGTGGCTTATCGTTATTAACTCGATTCTCATTAATCTAGACAGAAGGGAGATAAAAGTTATCGCTTATGCGGACGATGTGGTGATACTCGTACCAGGTCTGTTTCCGGACGTGATCAGGGAGATTATGTCCACTGCTTTGGGGTTGCTCGACAACTGGGCCACGGTTAATGGTCTTGGGGTGAACCCAAGCAAAACGGAACTTGTACTTTTCACGACAAAGACCAAGATTCCAAGCTTCAAACTTCCAAGGTTGAAAAACTGTGAAATCCCCCTTTCATATAATGCAAAATATCTAGGCATCATACTGGACTCTAAATTGTCATGGAAGCTAAACACTCAACACAGGGTAAAGAAGGCAACGGTGGCCTATTACACCTGTCGTAAGATGTTTGGTAGGAAATGGGGACTTAGTCCCAGCATAGTTAAATGGATGTATACGGCTATAGCATGTCCAATTCTTACTTACGGATCTCTTGTATGGTGGACTGCAACTAGAAGGAAGTATGTCGTAGACCAAGTATACAAAGTCCAGAGATCAGCCTGCATTGGCATAACCGGCGCACTTAGAACTAGTCCTTCAGAGGCACTGAAGACTATATTGTACCTTATGCCAATTGACCTTCACATTATGGCCACTTCTGCCTGCAGCGCAGCGAGGCTTCAAGCATCCGGTTGTTGGAGATCGAGAATACATGGCCACGCGGGGATTCTTGGTCAATTACCTTCGAACGTTCTCCAATCATCTGACTATAATACTCCATACACGGATTTTGATAGGGTATTCAAGGTCTTAATTCTCTTCAGGAGTGAGTGGAATAGGGGTAATCTCGTGCACAAATATGACACTAGGATATTCTGGGGTCTTCTGTGACGAACCTGAGGTAGGCAACTCGTATCGTCTTCCGAATGAGTGTAGTGTTTTCCAGGCGGAAATCTTTGCAATCATGGCAGCTTGTAATACACTACATGACCATAACATTAGCGGCAATATAAGTATTTTTGTTGACAGTCGGGCGGCACTCCTCGCACTTAATGCCTACACAATTTCATCTACACTAGTTAAGCAATGTAGGAATTCTCTGTCAAGGCTAGGTCGTCTGCCTGACATTACCTTGGTCTGGGTTCCTGCGCATAGGAATCACCACGGCAATGAACGGGCAGACGAACTAGCCAGAACGGGATCTGCCTTAGATATCTCCGATGTGGTCTCAGTAGCAATTCCACTGGGAACTATCAAAGGTATCATCTTCAGACATTTTCGTACAAAGGCTGAGTATAGATGGCGTAATTTAGACACATGTAGGATAACCAAATTGATGTGGCCGTCTTTTAACGAAAAACGTACTATGCAACTGATAACCCGAAATAGGAAGGATATATCAAGGTTGCTGGCAATATTAACGGGACACTGGACGTTAGGCAAACATGCAAATCACCTGGGACTCCCTTTTAACGACCACTGTCGTAGTTGTAAGGATAGGGAAAAAGAGAAAACTGTTTTCCACCTTCTCTGCGAATGCCCCGCCCTGAGTGTCAAGAGACATAAATTCATGGGAAACTATATATTGAACAACCTTGGTGAGGTAGCCGGGTCAAAACTCAATGACCTACTGAGATATCTCACAGCTACAGGTTGGATCTAGCAAGACATGACTTTTTTTGTACACATATCAGCTACAGTATGTTGTATACGACATTAAATCTGACGAGTGGGTGGTCTTTTAAAACGGGGTCCCTTCGACTCTACTTAAGTGTTCGCACGTAGTGAACTACCACGTAAACCAACCAACCAAATAAAACAAATATACATATGTACATATTGGCAATACTTTGATTTGACACATTGTTAATTATACGTCGATAACGCAAATGAAGACGAACAATATAAAGCGCGTTACATAAACGCAAATTGTTATGTTATCGTTAACGTTTCCTTCAATTTCGTTTAAATTCAAACGTGTACCTTAACCATTAAAATATCTTTCATAAAAATAATACAAATTTTTAATCTAAGGGGAAACGTGTCCTTGGCCGTAACAAAGAAAAATATTTTTTTAATTTAAGATTCAAAAACTAAAATAAAAGGGCTTTTATGGTTTTTCTACACTTTTGTACAATATGTAGACATTATGGCTTGTGCCCTAGCTATTTTATAGAATAATTATTATTTCATAATCGAAATGTAAATTTTTACTTCTTGATAATTTTAGTTAGGCTCGAGTTCATTAAATTTAATTTTCATTAAATTATTTTTACTGAAGTTAGGAATTACAACTTGAAAAATTTTATTATTAAAAATTTTTGATAATTTTTCTTGACTGAGGATCGAAAGCAGTGGTGCGTGTGGTAGAACGCAAAGAATTCTGATGAGAGAAAGTGGGATTTCTCGAAACATATGTAAATTCAACAACCCAGGTTCGATCCCCAGTCAAGAAAAATTATCAAAAATTTTTAATAATAAAATTTTTCAAGTTGTAATTCCTAACTTCAGTAAAAATAATTTAATGAAAATTAAATTTAATGAACTCGAGCCTAACTAAAATTATCAAGAAGTAAAAAGTAACAGTTCGATTATGAAATAATAATTATTCTATAAAATAGCTAGGGCACAAGCCATAATGTTTACATGTTGTACAAAAGTGTACAAAAAACATAATAAACAAAAACAAATGTATTCAAGTTTTCGAGACGAAGTCTTGATGTGAATACGAAAAAACTGAAGAAAAAAGGAAAAAAAACAACTATGAATAGAAATTATTAAAGAATGATAATTACAGCAGAAACTTCGAACTACCAGAACTAACACTGGTTAAAGGATTGATGTTTGTCTGTTGGCTGGCCGGCACCGCAGTGGTGCATGTGGTAGAACGCAAAGAATTCTGATGAGAGAAAGTGGGATTTCTCGAAACATATGTAAATTCAACAACCCAGGTTCGATCCCCAGTAAAGAAAAATTATCAAAAATTTTTAATAATAAAATTTTTCAAGTTGTAATTCCTAACTTCAGTAAAAATAATTGAATGAAAATTAAATTTAATGAACTCGAGCCTAACTAAAATTATCAAGAAGTAAAATAGTGAATGTGTATCAAAAATTGCGAGGGCATATCGTATGTAAAGTACTAAAACTACAAAAGCATATTGCAAGTACCAAACAGAAATTGCATACTAAAATAAAACAAAAAAAAAATATAGTGAACGGGTATCAAAAATTAAGAGGGCATATCGTAATATTTCATGTAAAGTACTAAAACTGCAAAATCATAGTGCAAGTACCAAACAGAAATCGCGTAAACACTATATACAAAATTTTTTTTAATTAAAAGCAAAAATAAAACAAGACAACGAGCTAGAAGTTTTGACTCCCTAAGAACCGGAAGAATCTACATTGAAATGGCACCAACAAGAGCAATCCTGATAAGCTGCCTGTAAGTCACGAACTGAATTCATAACACACACACATACAACAGTTAAAATAAGAACACATAATTGAATAAAAACATATCGAACTGCATATTCATAAATTTTGGAACAAGTCGGTTTTAGTGAGTTTGCTCCAAAAAAATTTCATCAAATAGGGCTTTGAGATGACAGCAAAAAAAAAAAAATTGTTGGCGGTCACGCCTATTTTCGAGGGGGCGGGTCTTTAAAGTTGAAAATATATAGGCCTATATCTCGGGAACTACAGGGGTCTGATAAGTTGTAATACATTAAATTAAAGGTACTAAAAATACCGTTCCAACGATATACATATATCATGATTATAAAATTTGGACCGACTATGGGTTAAATCCGAAAAGAATATTTTTTGACCCGATTTTTTTTTTAATATTTAAAAAAATTAAAAAAAGTCTATATAAGTGTTATTTTAGTTTATTAATATAAATAGCCAAGACATTAAGCTTTAATTTAAGGTATCATATGTGTCTGTATGTACTATAATCATAGAATTATTTTTTTTTATTTTATTTATTTATTTAGTCTATGAATATAATTCCTTACAGACTATTAACAAAAGAAACTTATTTTTACTTAAATTAGAAATATGCAAATAAAAAGAAAATAAACTTAACAATTGAGGAAGACAATAATTTTATATTTAATAGTATTAGAATTGAGACCAAAATCAACAAATTGGTATAAATCATTAAATTGTCTACATATTCTAACAAATGGGTCTGCATCAGCATAATTTGTACTACAGAATTTTACATGTAAAGGCTTATAGTATCGGGAATTACGACGTGGAACATTAAATTTTACAAATTTTAAAAGATATTCACAATTAATATTTCCATTTACAATATTGAACATAAAACATACATTTAACATAATACGTCGACTTTTCAAGGTGGGTAATTTAATTAAAGCCAATATGCTCGTATAAAATGGTAAATTAGAGTAATTCCATTGAAAACTTCTTAAACAAAAAAGCAAAAAAAGAAAAAAAGCAAAAAGAAAAGCAATAAAAAAAAAAATTAAAAAATACACATTTTTTTCAAAATTTTGTATGCAGGATAGGATTTTTTCCTCTATGGTATACAGAATACCGGCTTGGCATTGTACAAATTTCCTGTATTGCGGAAGGATTTTCTCCTATACAGATTTTTATTTATTTTATTTATATTTTCTATGGTGAAATGTCATAATTTTTCTTTTATAAAGGGTGGTTAAATTGTAAGGGCCGATGTTGAATGTGAACCACACCTAAACACCAAGCTTTTTTCCGAATTTTATTTGACATTTCTCTATTTCAGACTTACTCAATTTGAACCATGGAGAAATACACAATCCAACAACGTGTTAAAGTTATCCAGACTTATTATGAAAATGGGCGTTCAAATCAAAATGCATATCGTGCACTTCGTGATTTTTTTGGTCAATTTGATCTTCCAAATGTGCGTACAATCGCTAAAATCGTGGAAAAATTCGAGCAAACCGGGTCTGTAGAAGATGTGAGAACACCAGTGCATGCTCGTACAGCTCGTACTGCAGAAAATATTGCTGTTGTTCGCGATAGTGTGGCTGAAGAGCCGTCCACCTCAACTCGTCGTCGTGCCCAACAATTGCACCTCTCACGCTCGTCGTTGATGAACATTATGCATAAAGACTTGCATTTACACGCTTACAAGGTGCAATTGGCTCAAGAACTAAAGCCTCTTCACCATTCCAAACGTTCTGAATGGGCAGAGTGGTGGCAAGAAATGGCAACAGTGGATGATCAATTTTCGAAGAAAATCATCTTCAGTGATGAGGCACATTTTCACCTCAGTGGATTCGTCAATAAACAGAATTGCCGCATTTGGGCGAATGAGAATCCAAGAGTGATTGTCGAAAAACCAATGCACACACAAAGAGTGACTGTTTGGTGCGGTTTATGGGCTGGAGGCATCATCGGGCCGTATTTTTTCCAAAATGAGGCCGGTTAGGCAGTTACTGTGAATGGTGTTCGCTATCGTGAGATGATAACGAACTTTTTATGGCCCGAATTGGAAGATATGGATGTGGACGATATGTGGTTTCAGCAGGACGGTGCCACTTGCCACACAGCTAACGAAACAATGGCTCTTTTGCGCAACAAATTCAATGGCCGTGTTATCTCACGTAATGGCGATGTCAATTGGCCGCCAAGATCATGTGATTTGACACCGTTGGACTTTTTTCTTTGGGGTTATTTGAAAGAAAAGGTGTACGTCGATAAGCCAGCAACAATTCAAGAGCTAAAGGATGAAATAATTCGGCACATTAACGGCATAGAACCTCCATTATGCCTCAGGGTCATCGAAAATTTGGACCATCGGATGGAGGTGTGCCGCCGTGGTCGCGGCGTCCATTTGGCCGATATTTTGTTCCATACATAATTGAGTAATACCAATATATCATAATAAAATAAAATTACAATAATTTCCAAAATAGTTTGTGTTTTATTCAAAATCAACATCGGCCCTTGAAATTTAACCACCCGTTATCTTCGGATTTATATTACCTACATGGTCATGTTATACCTTAAATTAAAACTTAATTTCTTGACTTGAAAATATTGTAATTGATTTACTTACTCATATAGACCTTTTTCCCGGATTTTTTAGATTAAAAAAAAAATTCGGACCAAAAAATAGTTTTGTGAAATTTATCAATAGGTGGTGCATAGAAATATGTAGGTCATGGATACCTACCTATCATTTGATATCGTCTAATAAAAAATGTAGTTTTTAAGATATAGCTAAATATATAACAAACTTTGGATCCCTGCCCTCTCAAAAATAGGCGTGACCGCCCCAATTATTATATTAGACATACAATAAGTATCCATCTCGTCGTAACGTCGGTCTTGTATTTTCATTCGCTCCCCGAGTTCTAGTTTAAAAACTGTGTCATAATCTGCTAAAAAGTTCAATAAACTCTTAAAAAAAAATTCTTAATCATATTATAAACTGTGTAATTCAAAACTAAGTGTTGACTACATTGTATTAATTATAAAAACAAAATTAACTTTTTACATGAAATCTTCTGTTTGTAAATTTGGTTTTGCTTTCCGTTTTGCTCTATATTCTGTTTATTATACTGTGTTGAACAACTCTATTAATTTTGCTATAAAGTACAACCCTAAATTGTGTTGCGATACTTATGCGCCACCTATACGTAAAACAAGCTGAACACATTTTCCGTTAACTTTGAATTTTAAAGACTGTAAACAAAAAAGTTTTTACATTTTCCTATATTAAATAAAACATACGCTTTATCAATTTACACTATGAGCGAATCAAAATATAAATGTGTAATTAAAAACTGTTCAATATCTGATGATGATGAGAGGATGATTAGTTGCTGGCTATGTCATGGTCTTTGTCATTATAAATGCAGTGGACTAAAAACACTGTCGCTGAAGCTGAGCATTATAGGCTTAAAATGCTGCTGCAGTGATTGTCAAAAAATTGATGTCAAATTTTTCCGTTTTTTTTTTTTAAACCACTAAAACTACCTTTTTCAACCTAAAAAATAAATTGTCTGCGTTATCCAGTGAACTCGATGCTTACGGAAATTTGTTTGAAGATTTCAAACAACTCAAAAGCTTTCAAACACCTGAGTTATCGCCAAAACGTCGTAAATCGTCTAGAAATAAAAATAAACCTAGCAACGAACCTGTAATTCCACCGAATCAGCCTGAAACTGTATTGGCAGTTCCAGTTGACTGTTCTCGTGTTCCCGTCCCAGCTTCTAGTGGTTCCTTAAATTTTATCAATCCGGATTTAGTTCATACTGAGATGGATTCAGCTGCTCCCCTATCCGGTCCATCTGGCATGACGAAAAATGCTGTTGAATTAATTGCTACTAAGCCGTTAATTGTTAATGCTGTTCAATCAACTGCTCCTAAGCCGTTAACTGTGATCCGTTCCAATAGATATATATTTGTTTCACGTTTGGCATGGAATATAACCACTGAAGATGTTGAATACTACTTAAATACTAAACTTAGTGGTTACACTAATATTAAATTTTCTATAAACAAATTTTAATATTCCCAACCTAGAAGTATAACTTCTTTTAAAATAGCTGTTCCCCCGCATATCTATGAACAGGTTGTTAACCCTAGTTTTTGGCCTGAAAATATTTTTGTTCGAGAATACTTATTTAAGGAAAACTCAAGGAGAATTAGTAACATAGCAAATCTGCCAACTAGAAGCGCACCTGCTCCAAAAAATTGAATATAGCTAAAGATTTAATAAATATTATATACCAAAATGTTTGTTGCTTAAACACTAACCCCCTTATTCAAAAACGATTATTAAATTCAACAAACGTTTATTAAGCAAATTTTTATATGCAAATCTGTCTTAATAAACGTTTGTTAAATTTAATAATCGTTTTTGAATAAGGGGGCAAATTGTCAACTCTTTTAGTTAATAGATATAAATTTACCTTTGATGTCATTATTCTTACTGAAACATGGCTTAACGATGATGTATTTAATGCGGAAATCCTTTGTGATAACTACGAAATATACAGATATAATCGCAATATTCGTAGGGAACGTGGTGCTCTGATTGCTTTAAATTGTTTATATCCATCTGAAGGCATTGTTACTGATATAGCAGATATTGAATTTGTTGCTGTTGTTGTTAAGGTAAGTTTAGACGATATGTTGAACCAGCATATATATGCTGACAGCCATATGATTAAAATTAGCAGCAAATTCCTATGTCATATGTTAGACGTTTACACGATATGTTGAAAGTAGCAAATTTTTTGATGTCAGCATATGTTAGCAAATGAAATGTCAACATAAGAGTTAGCATACGATTTTTGTGTTTATACGATATGTTGAATTTTATGTGGTGCTACATATGCTAAGTCGTATAAACATTTGTTTGTGAAATTAGTCAGTTTGACATTTTTTAGTTATTATTCAACTTCTGTATTTTATGTGGAACTTTTGAAATAAAATTAAATAATAAAAATAATATCAATAAAAAAAACATAAATGATGACGTGGGAGGAAATTGGTCTAGCTATTGCTTGTCCAGTGCTGATTTTGGATGACGATGAAGTGGAATTTAAAGCAAAAAAGACGCAGAGAGGAAGAAGGTTTTTGTGTAAAATTATACAAGGAATTGGAAGAACAATCTTTATACAAAAATTTCTTACGTATGGATATTAATCAATTTAATAATTTGTTTTTTTTTTGGTGTCACCAATAATTACTAAAGAGGACACAGTGATGCGCACAAGCATTACTGCAAAGGATCGACTTATTTTGACTATAAGTTTCCTAAGCATTATACACTAACTGCCGTATTTATAAAAAATAAAGTAGGCTTGAAGTGTGCTTTAAGACAAAATTTTCTTAAAGTACACTGGAAGTCTACTTTAATTTTTTATAAATACGGCAGTAAATATGCAAATAATGCACGAAAACATGTAAAACATTTATAATAATTTATTGTTTAATTCCAGAGACCTGTGTCGATTAATTTGAACAATGCCGCCGGCCACTATATTGCGTTTTGTGTTCTTATGTGTGTATGTTTGTAGGTACATATGCAACAAGAAGTGTATTTACATAAAAAAAAACTATCGGCGGCTGGGCTTAAGCATGCGGCGCATATGCATACGAATTTGCCATATGCTGAAAAGCTTGCATACGCTTTTCGACAAATAACATATCTGTCAACATACGCAGGAAATTTGTCAAACACTAATAATATGCTGTTTACACGATATGCATGGAATAAAGTGTTGGACATTCCTATAAATAATGTTTCAGATATCGACCCAAACAACATGCCTACACTCCTGTTGGACCACCTTGAAATAATAAACAATTATCACATCTTAAAAACTTTAAAAATAAACGTTATAAACAATACAAAATAACTGGATCTACTGTTGATTATGCAAGGTACTCTGTGAGTCGGTCGGAATATAACATACTTAATCATTCCATATACAAGAATTACTTATTGAAAACAAAACAAAATTTTTTACGTGATCCTAAATCTTTCTATTCATTCGTTAACTCTAAAAGAAAATCCAACGGTTACCCAGCTGCAATGAAATTTAATAATGAGGAATCCAGTAACTCTAATGTCATAAGTGATACGTTTGAAGACTTCTTTTCAACTACTTATTCCGATGCTGTGTATGATGTTAAAAGTAATTATCAATATGAGATTGCATCTAACCAAATTATTTTCCAACACTTGATTCTAACTCTATCTTTATTAACCTGAAGAAATTAAAGATGACATTTACTCATGGTCCTGAGTAATTCCCGCTTGAATTTTAAATCACTGTGCTGAGTCTTTCACTATACCATTAACTATATTATTTAACATTTCGTTAAAATTTGGCTATTTTTCCGAATTTTGGAAAAAATCTTATATTATACCTCTGCATAAATGTGGCAATAAATCTGATATTGCTAATTATAGAGGAATTGCTAAATTAAGTGCGATACCAAAAGTATTTGAAAACATAATTACTGATATTCTATGCCATCAGACATCATCCTTATTATCACCTTGCCAACATAGTTTTAGAAAAGGATGTTCGACTATAACTAATGTTATTCAGTTAACAACTGAAGTTAATTCTACATTTGAACATAAAAAGCAAACGGACGTTATATATACGGACTTTAGCAAGGCGTTTGATAAAGTTAATCATTCGCTTCTTTTACGTAAATTGGATCTCTTGGGAGTTACTTCTAATAATTTAAATTGGATAAAATGTTATTACACATAGTGTTGTTGAACTGTTCGGACGTGTTATTTTTAGTGCGGCTGAATTTTCGGTGAAAAAATCGTAATAGGTGAAAAAGTGTAATAGGTCGAAATAAAACAAAAAAGTTAAAAAATAATTCGTAATAGGTAAAAATACCTACGGTAAAAAAAAAAAAAACATTAAAAAAAATAATAATAAAAAACATTAAAAATCGCATAAAAACTGTATGAGTGTTCCTCTCAGATGTAATTCTGAGAAAGAGCTTAGCTCGACTAGAAAATCTTTATGGATCTCTGAGGAAGAATCCTTAAAAAAATCTGTGGAGAATCTTCTCACTACAAGAGCCGTAGAACGGCGCCGTTCCTGTTCGCCCAATATAGTGATTTCATCAGATGATAAAACATCAATATCTTCTACATCAAATAGTGCAGTCAAACCTAGAAAACAAGTAGGTATGGATAAATACGTCACAGTTCTTAAGCGACAGAGGAGCCCGACATCTGCTCAAATGTTATCAAATTCAAAAGCTCCCAAGACCGTGAGTATTGACAATCCAAATGATCAAAACAGGTTTGCTCTCCTCCAGACGGATGATCCAGAACTTCCTAAAAAGACGTTTAAGCCCCCACCAATTTATCTGAGAGAGCCCACTTCCAGTAAATTGGTACAAGGAATTGTTTCGGTAATAGGTGAAAATATGTTTAGCGTAACCGCAATTAAACATGGAAATATCAGCGAAACCAAAATTCAAGTGAAAAAGGAAGATGACTTTCGAAAATTGTCCAACCAGTTGGAGAGGGAGAGTAGGGATTTCTATACCTACCAGCTGAAAAGCGCAAAAGGACTCCAAGTCGTTCTAAAGGGTATAGACCCAGATGTTGATCCTGACGAGATAAAGACTAGTTTAATGGAAAATGGCTTCAAAATTAAGAGCATAACGAATATTAGAAACCGTGAAAAGATTCCTCAGCCAATGTTCAGGGTGGAATTGGAACCCGGAGATACAGTCTTAAAGAAAAACGAGTCCCATCCCATCTACAATCTGATTTACCTTCTGCATCGTAGAATCACCGTGGAAGAACCGCATAAGCGTCAGGGACCCGTCCAGTGTCTTAATTGTCAAGAATTTGGTCACACTAAAGCGTATTGTAAATTGCCATCAGTTTGTGTTGCGTGTGGGGAACTACATACAACTGCTCAATGTGATAAGTCGAAAACCGACTCAAAAATCAAAAAATGCAGTAACTGCGGAGGTAATCATACCGCAAATTATAGAGGTTGTCCAGTTTACACTCATTTGAAAGGCATAAGGACCACCAAGACGTCAGTATTACCTGTTCATCCTCAACAGCCTAATTTTGCATCGAGTAACAATTTTCCTCAATTGTTACGGCCCACTAGTCATGCAAACGCGCCTAGTTCTAGACAAGTTTCTTACGCTAACGTGGTTAAATCTAATATGCCAGGTTTGGAGCAGGAACCTAAATCTCAATATTACGAGCCTAATATTAACACTCTAGAGACTACTTTGCAGACACTTGTCCAAACTATGAACACTTTTACGACCACTATGACATCCATGATGCAGGAAATGCTGAAAATGCAATCCACTATCTTACAAGCAATTTTAAAGAAATGATTTGTTTAAAAATTTGTTTTTGGAACGCGAACGGCCTCCGCCAACATAAAAACGAACTGGAACACTTCCTGATGGATAAGCAGATTGATGTCATGATGATTGCTGAAACTCACTTGACGGCGACAGGGTACTTCAAAATTAATGGCTACGTGTTGTATGATACTAAAGATCCCCGCGGAAGAGCATGTGGAGGTTCGGCAATTCTTATAAAGAACAGAATAAAACATTATTTAATGAACAACATATCTGAGGATTACCTACAAGCAACAAACATTTGTATTGAATTCTGTCAATACAATTTTGTTTGATCATCAATTTATTCGCCGCCTCGATTTTCAATAAAAGAACATCAATACTACAGCTTCTTCAATTCCCTTGGAGCTAGATTTTTGGTTGCTGGTGACTTTAACGCCAAACACATATTTTGGGGTTCACGTCTAGTGACCCCGAAGGGTCGTGAACTCTTCAACACCATTGCCAAAATGGGCTTAGATGTACTCTCAAGCGGGCATCCCACCTACTGGCCGACGGACCGACGGAAGATTCCCGATATTATTGACTTCGGAGTAGTGAAAAATATCCCTGTAGAATCGATACAAGTGGAGCCTTCATTAGACTTGTCTTCAGATCACTCTCCTTCTATTATTTCAATGCGTTTCCTTCAAGGGTATGGCTCTCCATTTCGGGACATGTCTAAATCCAGAGTAAGTTGGATAAAGTATAAAAAGTATTTAAGTTCCCACTGCACGGAAAATGTAGTGTTGAGAACTACCGAGGATATTGATGGGTCGATTGGCAAGTTTACTGAGGACATACGAAGAGCTGTGCATCACGCTTCCACATATGATGTTGAATGCAGAAATAGGACAAACAGAACTTATTTCGCTGAACTCGAACATCTCCTGACAGAAAAAAGAAGAGTTAGAAGAGAGTGGCAAATTCACAGGTCTCCTCAACTGAAAGCTAGGCTACGGGAATGCAGAGATATACTAAGAAATTTCTTAGAAACCCAAAGAATGGCTTCACTTAAATCATACTTGGAGGGAATTGACAGTTCCCCACAATCTGACTATTCGTTATGGAAGGCGGCACGAGGTTTAAAAAGACCAGTTAGAGGAAAGCCTCCTTTGCGAAATCCGACTGGTGACTGGGCTAGAAACGATTCCAAGAAGGGGACTTTATTTGTTAACCATTTGAGAAATGTGTTTACTATAAACAACTCAAATAATGCAACTGATTTGCCACCACTCGTTATTAGACCTCCTGTACCTCTAAGACTTAGCTTTAATGATATTCGGTACTCTGAACCTTAAAAAAGCTCCAGGTATGGATAAAATCAGCAACAAAATGCTTGTGGAGTTACCTCGTGTAGCTAGAAGAATTATTCTCTTTATTACGCCTATTTTACGCCTAGAATACTATCCTGCAGATTGGAAGGTATCTATGATTACCATGATTCCTAAGCCAGGGAAGGACCTCACCAAAGTAGAGTCATATAGGCCAATTAGCCTACTGCCGACAATTTCAAAACTGTTTGAAAAATTGTTAATGGCTAAGTTGATTCCAATTCTAAACGACACTCAATGTATTCCAAATCATCAATTCGGGTTCAGAGCTAAACACAGTACCATCGAACAAACACACAGATTAGTAAATGTGATAAGACGGTCGTTTGAAGAGAAAAAATACTGTTCCGCGCTTTTCATTGATGTTTCCCAAGCGTTCGACAAAGTCTGGCATGAAGGTTTAATGCACAAAATAAAATTAGCTCTGCCTGCTAACACCCACAAACTTATGAAAAGTTCAACACCCACAAACTTCATGGTCGCAAATTTACAATCAAAGAAGGCGATTTTTTAAGCCCCGCTCAGCCAATTGAAGCAGGAGTACCCCAGGGTAGCATACTGGGTCCTACTTTATATTTGATTTATGCATCCGATATGCCGTCAGACCCCAATATACATACTTCAACTTTTGCTGACGATACAGCCTTTATTAGCGTTCATAAGGACCATCAAATAGCATCACAGAATTTGGAGAATTATATTTATAAACTAGAGAATTGGCTTGAGCTTTGGAAAATCAGGGTTAACGAACAGAAATGTATTCATATAACTTTCACATTGCGAAAAGATACCTGCTCGTCCATCAAAATAAATAACCAAATTATTCCGCAACACAATGAAGTCAAATACCTCGGAATCCACCTCGATCGTCGTTTAACCTGGAAGTCTCATATTGACGCAAAACTTACACAGATGAGATTAAAAGCAGTGCAACTTAATTGGCTAATCGGCAGAAATTCTACATTAAAGTTGGATTGTAAACTTTTGTTGTACAATGCAATTCTAAAGCCAATATGGTGTTATGGAATTCAATTATGGGGTACTGCCTCAGCATCCAACATTGAAAAAATTCAAAGAGGTCAAAATAAAATTCTACGTATAATTACTGCAGCTCCATGGTACGTTAAAAATTCTCGAATTCACAAAGATCTAGGCATTCCTTTGGTGAAAGACGAATTTACAAAATATGTCAGCAAACTTGAACACCATCCAAACCCACTTGCACGAGACATCCTTAACTTTAGTGGCCATGTTCGGTTGAGAAGGAGGGATACCCTTGCTTTAACTCAAACGCAAAACAGATGACTGGATCAGTGGATGTAAATTTTTTTGTAGTATCATAATATTTTGTCTAGCACTGGCTGGATTTATTATTTTCTTTTAGTATTAAGATTCGAAAACTTATTGTCATTTCAATATCTGAAGATTCAATAAATAAATATAATGTATTATAAAAAAAAAAAAAAAAAAATTTGTCGTCAAGGAAACAGAATGTTCGATTTAACAACTGTACATGTAAATGCATATCTGTTTCATCGGGTTTACCCCAAGGAAGTCATCTTGGACCACTGCTATTTTCATTGTTTATAAATGACCTCCCTAATAGTATAAACCATTGTAATATCCTAATGTATGCTGGTGATGTAAAAATATTTTTTTCTTTTAACGATTATACTGGCCATAATTTCCTTTAAAATGATCTTGATAACTTTTTCCGTTGGTGCGAATATAATATGAGGAGGTAAACATAAAAAAATGTAAATACATGCGGTTTTCTAGGAATAATTTCTTAGCGGCCAACTATTACCTCGGTAATCATTATTTGGATCTTGTCGAATCATTTATTGATCTTGGAATCTTACTTGATATAAAATTAAACTTCATACCTCATATAACTTTAACTGTAAACAAGGCTAAAGGTGTCCTTGCTTTTATAAAGCGTTGGGCTAAGGAATTTTGTGATCCATACATAACTAAACAACTGTATGTATCGCTAGTTAGACCCATTCTGGAATATGGATCCATCATATGGGATCCTTATTATGAGATTTATAATGAACAAATTGAGTCCGTGCAAAAACAATTTTTGCTTTTTTGTTTAAGAAGTTTTCAATGGATTTATTCTAATTTACCATCTTATACGAGCAGATTGGCTTTAATTAAATTACCCCAACCTTGAAAAATCGACGAATTATGTTAAATGTATGTTTTATGTTGAATATTGTAAATGGAAATATTAATTGTGAATATCTTTTAAAATTTGTAAAATTTAATGTTCCACGTCGTAATTCCCGATTTGCATGTAAAATTCTGTAGTACAAATTATGCTGATGCAGACCCATTTGTTAGAATATGTAGACAATTTAATGATTCATACCAATTTTTTGATTTTGGTCTCAATTCTAGTATTATTAAATGTAAAATTATTGTCTTCCTCAATTGTTAAGTTTCTTTTCTTTTTATTTTCATATTTCTAATTTAAGTAAAAATAAGTTTCTTTTGTTAATAGTCTGTAAGGATTTATATTCATACACTAAAATAAATAAATAAATAAAAAATAAATAAATACAGTCGGAATTAAGGAAAATAATCAAGTTATACAAAAGTCGAAGAGACAATTGTACCAAGATATGGCGTTAAATGTTTTCTTAACCGGGTTAAGAGAACCTTTAGGTGGAATTATAAGATCAATGCGCCCAGAGGACTTATGCATTGCCTTGAATTATTGTCAAAAGGAACAGAACATTAATTTATATAAAACGTACAAATTTAATAGTAACCCTTACCTGTTACTAGTTACGAACGATCTTGTCCGATGAGCTATCCGGGAAAGCGCAAGCAACCAGGATGGTGGACAGAGGATCTGAAAGCCCAAAGGTCCACGGTCAGGAAGTTGTTTAATAGAGCGAAAAGCACGCTAAGGGATGAGGACTGAAACGACTTTAGGAACAGTCTTAGTAGGTACAAGAGGGACATTAGGAGGGCAAAAAGGGACTCGTGGTTAAAATTTAGCGAGTCAGTCGATTCCGTAAACGAGATGTCCAGGTTTAGAAGAATACTATCCAAGGACCCAGTAGTCCCGGGTTTTATTCAGAGACCAGATAACTCGTGGACGGAATCTAGCTAGGAATCTCTCTGCTTGTTAATGGAAACTCACTTCCCGGGGTGTATTGATCCAGGGTCGGAGGGTCAGATCATTAGTGAGGCCCCCTTCTCTGAATCGTGCACAGTGGAAGAGGTTATAAGAGTGGTGAAGGATATGATCACTTTAGAGAAGGTAACATAGGCAGTTAATACTTTTGGGTCCTACAAATCGGCAGGACCAGATGGTATCTTCCCGGCAATGTTACAGAATATTCGGGGAACAACGCTTCTGTTACTAGTTGAGTTGTTCAGAGTGTGTGTGCTGAAAAGGTACATACCAATAGGGTGGAGAGAGGTCAGGGTTATTTTCATACCCAAGGCAGGGAAGGCCGGTCACTCGAAACCCAAGGACTTTAGACCACTCAGCCTATCGTCTTTTCTATTGAAGACATTAGAAAGACTGGATGAGACGCATCTGAGGATGAGGATTGACACCGGCATCATAAGCGGCTCTCAACATGCCTATCTCAAGGGTAGATCCGTTGAGAGTGCGCTTCATGATGTGGTGGGGTACATAGAGCGAGGTTTGCGAACCAGGGAGTACACTCTGGCGGCATTTCTCGATATAGAGGGCGCCTTTAATAATCTGAAAGTAGAGGCTATTAGACAGTCATTAGTGGATTTGAATGTTCCGCTCTTCGTGGTCGAGTGGATAATCCTGATGCTCAGCAGCAGGGTGGTCCACTCGGACTGGGGAGGGGAACGTCTAAGGAAGCTAGTGACCAGGGGAACCCCACAGGGAGGAGTTCTCTCTCCTTTATTGTGGCTTTTGGCTGTCAATGTCATTCTGAGACATTTTGATAGTGTAGGACAGAAGGTCGTGGCCTATGCAGATGACGTAGTTATATTGATTTCAGGCAAGTTTCTGGGGTAAATCCGGAGAAGACAGAATTGGTTGTTTTTACAAGGAGGTATAAGGTTGAAGCCTTTAGGCTACCGATACTAGGAGGTGTAGAACTTGGGCTATCTGACAGCGCCAAGTATCTAGGAGTATTCCTCGACAGTAAACTGTCCTGGACGAGGAACACACAGGAGAGGCTTAAGAGAGGTCTATGCTTGCAGATCATCGATAGGTAGGAGTTGGGGTCTACGGCCGTCAGTTGTTGGATGGCTCTACACTTCGGTTGTTAGACCCATTCTTACTTATGGATGCTGTGTTTGGTGGGAGACATTGCGATTATCCAGTCGTAGGAACCTTCCGTCTAAGGCTCAGAGGTGTGCTTCGATTGGTATCACAGGGGCCATGAGAAGCACTCCTCAGGCGGCGCTGGATGTTATTCTACATCTCAGCCTTCTTAGGCTGAGGGAGTTGGGGCTGTTAAGTAACCTCACTCAGGGTCATGTCAAGATACTGGGTGAGATTGGGGCTAACGGCTACCATCTGGGAACAACCGGCTCCACGGATTACGTGGGGACTAGGGTTGATTTTAGACATATGCCACCTAGAGAGAGCTGGTCAGATAAAAGCAGATTGTACACAGGATTTACTATATTTACTGATGGCTCAAAGATGAGAGGTACAGGGGCGGGGATCTACATTGAGGATCATATGGGCTTCCCGACGACTGTAGTGTTTTCCAAGCTGAGGTTCTAGGGATCTTGAAGGCCGTGGAACTAATAAGAGACAATATTGACAAAGGTCTGGAGGTCACTATTGCCAGGTGGCAGTCAGGCCTCCTATAGAATCAGGGAATGGGTTCTAAGCGAGACAAATAGGGCCTGGGGAAACCGTACGGACTGCCGAGTGTCAAGGACTATATGGCCGGCGCATAGGAAGTCCGACTCGGAATCGTTACTGGGCGAGAGCAAGGTCTGCGTAGGAACCATAATAGGAGTGATCACGGGCCATTGTATGATAGGTAGAATGGCAAGGATAATGGGATCTGACTTGACAGACATGTGCGGGTTGTGCAAGGACCCAGAGGAACTGGAGACGATTGAGCACATTCTGTGCCATTGTCGCAGTTAGCAGGTTGAGGTGGCTAGGCAGTAGATACATAGGCGAATTAGGGGATGTCTCGGGGTTCTCAAAGGATTCGTAACGAATATGGCCAGGCTGCGCAACAGGGGAAGGGGCTCTGTGCGGGCTTAGGCGTTTCGCTCTTGGAACGCACTAAGTGTCGCAAAGCATTTCCGAAATTCATCACAATGGACCGTATTGGTCTCTGGGTGATGGTGTGGGCACAACCTAACACCGGCCTTCTAACCTAACCTAACCCTTACCCGAAACACCGATTTACACAGAATCCAAAAAGTTTCCAAAGACCCTCAATAGCTTATCACCGACAAAAATACACATAATTAAACTGTCGTTATACGCCAGACCAACCCTCTCCTTCACAAAACCCATTCAGTAATTACACTCAGAATCGTCAATCCCACAAAACACATTCATGACAAGAAGTAATTTTCCACCGCATCCATCGGCACAGAATCGATACAATAGACAACAAAATTTCAAAATAGAAGAACTAAATAATATCAAATACAGAAGTGGAACAACCAGAAAGAGAAACTTTCAATATTGACGACACCCAAAATTTTCAAATACAAGCCTCGAGAAATCATTGGGCTACTTAGATGTGAATACCCATGGACTAGAGTTAACATATATAAGCATTTGACCCCTTTCGGTAGACCGCTCCGGTTTCTTGTAGATACAGGAGCATCGTCTTCCTTTATAGACCCAAAATTTATAAACACTGTCGATCATATCACTCGATCACCATTGACCATAAACACGATTTTAGGAAAACCTATAATAGAGAAAAAAAAATGTTTGTGGAATTTAAACAGAGGATTGTTGAGCTTTCTTTTGTTCAAATTCCATAATTATTTTGGCGGGCTTCTTGGTCTAGACGCATTAACAACTTTAGAGGCAAAAATTGATATTGTGAATAAAAAAATATTCACGAAAAATTCGGAAATCAACCTAAAACTAAAATTAACCTCAGGCAAACACACCATCAGAAGTTATACAAAAACAACAATTAGATTACCCGTTGATATCAAAGAAGGTTGCCTGTATACAAAAATTAAGGAACATATTTATATTACAGAGGGAATATATACCGCAACCACTAGGTTCGCTACCGTAAAAGTAAGCAATAACTCAGATTCGGAACAAATTCTATTCATTGAACAACCACTAAAAGTAAAGCCCTATGATAATAATGATTTTGTGGAGGTAAACATGCATGACCCAATGTTATCATGTGAACCATCCTCCACAATTTTGAGAAACCTTCTCCGTACAGATCATTTAAACAAAGAAGAAAGGAAACTTATTTTAGAAACATGTAAAGAGTTTAGTAGCATATTTTACAGAGAAGGACAGGACCTCAGTTTTACCAACGAGATAAAACAGAAAACAAACACATCGGACAACATCCCAATTTACACTAAATCTTACATACATAAACAGGAAAGTCAATCACAAATAGACAAAATGTTAAATAAGGGTGTAATCAGACAGTTATTCACCATGGATCGCTCCTGTTTGGATAATGCCAAAAAAAAGTGGACGCTAGTGAAAAGCGAAAATGGCGCCTGTTGATAGACTTTATAAAACTCAATGAAAAAACAATAGCAGACAGATACCCTATACCGAATATCAACGAAATCCTTGACAAGCTAGGTAGGTGTATCTATATCACTACTTTAGACTTGGCAAGTGGATTCCACCAACTGGAAATGTACCCTAGTGCATTTACGTTGGATGGCGATCACTACGAATTCATCAGAATGCCGTTTGGGCTCAAGAATGCGCCATCTACTTTCCAACGAGTTATGGATAATGTCCTTAAAGATTTAGTTGGTAGAATATACCTAGTATACCTCAATGATATTATTATATTTGCCACATCATTAGAAGAACACATCCAAAATTTAAAAAGAGTGTTTAAAAGATTAAGAGAAGCAAATTTTAAGATTCAGACAGACCAATCCGAGTTCTTGCACAAAGAAATCGAATTTCTTGGGCATATTGTATCAACCGAAGGCATAAAGCCGAACCCTGCAAAAATACAGACTATAAAAGATTTTCCTATCCCGAGAACACAGAAAGAAATCAAATCCTTTCTGGGTCTAATAGGCTATTACCGCAAATTGATAAGAAACTTCGCACAGATAGTAAAACCAATGACTGCCTGCTTAAAGAAAGGTAAAAAGGTGACTTTAGATAGCGAATATACAGAGGCATTTGAAACATGCAGAAATCTCCTTGTGAATGACCCTATTCTACAATACCCAAATTTTACTAAACCATTTATTCTAACAACAGACGCTAGTAATTACGCCATATGCGCTGTATTGGCACAGGGCCATTGAATAACGATAGACCAATCTGTTATGCCAGTCGCACACTTTCAGTTTCAGAAACTAACTATTCCACGATTGAAAAAGAACTCCTGGCAATAGTTTGGGCCACCAAGTACTTTCGACCATACCTTTACGGGCGGAAGTTCTTGATAGTCACAGATCATAGACCTCTCACATGGATCATGTGGCTGAAGAATCCAAATTCTAAACTCATTCGATGGAGATTGAAACTGGAAGAGTATGATTAGGAAATCGTTTATAAAAAAGGTAAATGTAATATCAATGCAGACACATTAGGCCGAATTCGGCCCAACAACACATCGGAAATACTAGAAGTTAACATGACTAACGATATTACTGACAACGCAGTAGAACAAGAAACAAATGACTTTACTATACATTCAAATGACGAAAACCTCGAAGATGGTATACCACTTTCTGAACGACACATTAATGAATTTAACTTGCAAATTACATAGGAAAAAACAGATGATGTACCTAGAACAACACTAGAGGTACTCTTTAGAAATAAACAAAGAAGAATAATCCAATATTTAAATTTTACAGATGCAAAATTAGTAGACATTTTCAAAAAATATGTAATACCAAAAGAGCAGATACGCATCTTTTGTGACAATGAAGTGTTCCAAAATATACAAAGAGTATATTCCGAGCACTTTTCTCAAAGCAAACTTTTTAAACCTATACGTTGTAGTAGCATATAAATTGATTTCACCAATGAAGACGACCAGGATAAAATCATCAATGAATACCATAGAGACAGTAACCACAGAGGAGTTCAAGAAACACACCTCCACTTAAAATGCAAATACTACTTTCCAAACATGAATAACAAGATCAATAAGATTCTTAACAACTTCGAGGAGTGTAATACACAGAAATACGATAGATAGCCCCCTAATTAAAATTTTCAAAAATTGAGAGCCCCGTAAAACCTCTCGAAATTTTACATATAGACATTTATTGCATTAATGGTAAACAAATTTTGGCAATCAAAGATAAATTCTCGAGATTCGCTGCAATTACACATTACTAACAAGAAACAGCATTTGTATTATAATCTCTAAAATCTCTAAAACAGTTCATAAGTATACACGATATACCTAGAAATATAACCTGTGACCTAGGCTTTGAATTTTGCGCTCAAATATTCAAAGACTTTTGTAGACAATACGATATTAATATTCACTACACTTAATTTCAGCAGACAACAAGTAACTCTCCTGTGGAACGACTTCACTCCTCATTGAGCGAAATTTACAGAATAATTCTTACCACCAGGACGAAAAATAAATTAGATACAGACCTTGAGGAAATGTTTTCGGAAACTTTAATAACATACAATAATGCAATGCATTCAACTACAATGAATTATTTTTCGGTAAAACATATAAATTTAACGAAGGGATTAACTTCTCAAACGAACATGAGTATTTGACCAAACTCCACGAATTTCAAACCAAACTGTACCCCCTCATTAAAAATGAAGATAGGGAAATGAACAAAAGAATAGATAAACTAAACGAGAATAGGTTAGATCCAGAAGAAAGAATGGTAAATAAAATCATGTATAGGAAAGAATGTAGATGCAACAAAATAACCCCACGCTTTAAAAACATACACAAAGCTAGACTCAGGAAAAAGCAAAAACAATATAGATTTTTTGCGAATTACAGATTGCACATGGTGATAGCACAATATTTCCAAACGCAAAAGATAAAGAACAATTCGAAAATTATTCAAATCCAACTTGGATCCTGCAGAATTATACGCAACCATTTCAATCTAACTTGACTTAATATGAAAATAATTTAGACAAAATAGCACAAACTCTACAGAAAGTTGAAACGCATATTTCCCTAAAAAAACGCTCTAAGATTATCTAAACAGAAACTTTCTGATCTGGAAAACAATTTGTTATTACCATTACCTGCAAAAAGACATAGAAATGCACTTATAGATGGACTGGGTTCAGCCATTAAATTCATTACGGGAAACATGGACGCAACGAAATAAATTACAATATGGAGACTCTTAATGACCACATTAAGGATATTTCACAAGCATTAACATTATCTAAACTTAATATTATTTCGAATCTCATTTTGAATAAAGAAGAAATCAAAACAATTCGTAAAATATTAAAAAATGCAAATAGAAAATAACAATCGCAAATGTTTCAACATTATTCCGTTACCAATAAACAACACAAAGCAAATTGTAACAAAACCATATGTAGCATATAACCATAAAACAATTCAGTTCTTCCACTCATCATTTATAGGGCCTATTTTCAACAAGACTCCAAGCTGCCAGCTGAATGAAATAGAACTTACTACAACAGTTTACCAACCTAAAACAAACCTTATTATTTTGTATAATGTACCATTAACTCTTATAAAAAATAATTGCAGTAAACCAGACCAGGGGCCAAATTACCGCACTCGTGATCGAATGAACTATCGTATCGAAATTATGATAAAATGTACTAAATTTCTTGCTCGATATCGAATGCCATAATTTCAACTAAGAAAATTACGATCAATTTTACTCGATATCTATTGCGCTAATTTGGCGCCAGATAACTATAGAAGGCATCATAATGATCACGTTTCAATCTTGCATCATAGAAATAAATGACATAACGTACACGGACCAATCTAATATATTCTAGGATGAAGTCCAGATGATATTGCCATCTGCCTTGCCAATCCAACCTAAATCAACGTCATCACTCATAACGCTGCCTAAACTTCAGGAATTCAACTTCAAACACAATTCATCCATAGTAGCACTACAATGCGAAAACAACATAACAGAAATAACCACAGGATCTGCAATAGCCATCCTAACATTCATAACAACAATCGCAATCATCTTGGGATAAAAAGAAACATACTTAGATATTTCCCGCAGCCAACACCCACAGTCGCTCCAACCATATCTCTATGACCGTCGCCATAGGAGGAGATATGGAATCATACATGACAACAACAAGCAATAGTAATTAATAAGTTATAGTATGGAAGTAGAATAGACAGAATTATTGAGAAACCTAATTAAAAGTTTGTAAAATATAAAATAAGAAATTAAATTAAGCACTTTTGTAAAACAGACAAATTATTAAGAATTATTAAGAAAGAAGAAATTAGATTAAGCATTTTTGTATTTAGTAAATTAAGCACTTTTATATTTAGTAAATAAGTTTCATTTTAAAAAATATTAAATAAAAGAATCACTAGTTAATCAGTTTTTTCAAAAGAAAAAGTTGTTTTTTTTTATTTATGAAGAAATGATAATTCTTCATGATAATAACTCGCGCTTGTATAGAACTGTTAAACTTATTGGAATCATTTAAAATAATTATTAAAGTTTATATTAATAGATTAATAATTTCAAGCTTATAAATAAATTCAAGTTAATACTAATAAAAATAAATTCAAGTGTTTTATTCAAACAGACGCAGTTGGCCACGCCTTCAAAATTATATTTTTTCCACAAATCGTTTGGCGAACTTTTACTTATATTAATTTTTTTCTATAGGAATGTTTGTAAAGAATAGTCAGTTGTTTTTGGCATTACAAACATGAAAGCAATAACAAAAATACCATGTTGTTTCTGTTGGTTTTGTATTGTTGTTATCTCGATGTACAAGGTAATTTCACCATGGTACAAAGTGTGTACAATATAAAGAAACACAACAAATATCACAATAAAAAACAACACAAGCACTACAATGAAAATAAGACCAGGGGGGCTAATTCTCGCATTCGTATGCGAATAAATTTTCATTCGAACATTCGAATTTTTTAACATTTGGGATTCCCTCATTCGATAGCGAATAAAACGTATCGAAATTTCTAATGATGGCATTCGATAACGAATGATCATTTGAACGCAACCTTGCGAGTTTTTTGCTCGTAAGCAAAGAATCATTCAAAATAACGTTTTTTTTTTAGCAAACAGAAGACAAAAAAATGTAAATAAAAAATTGATTACTTAGGTACTTAAAAAATATCATAATATTAATAATTTTATTACTTTTAGGTCAAAAATATCAAAAATAAATTTTACACATGCTTCCTTTGTGAGCCTAAAACGTCTTTTGAATCTAGAAAAACACATACATACATATGTATGTATGTTCGAGTATTTATACTTACTCATTGTTTGTCAATCTTAAGGGGTCGGAGAAGTTTCTTATTTGCTTCCTTATGTCATTAATGTTTTCAACAGAGTTTCAAATTACTACTATATTATGTAAAACATAGCAAAATATTTCATAATTTTATAGGAAAACTAGAAAAATATTTTAAGAAAATAATATTTAACTTTTACATACTAAAAATATAGAAATATTTCTAGTAATAATTCTAAAAATATTTTGCCATACAAAATATTTCTAGTACCAACCAGATCACAAAATGAAAATGTTTCATTTGCAATATATTTACTACTAGAACAGCATACTTTTTATAGTTTACTACCGAACCATAAACCATGAAAAGAAATAGTAACATGAAAACCCACTAACAGACAGCAATATGCGAAATCGAAAAAACAAACTTAACAACTATGGCACATGAAAAATAAAAACTGGCAAACATACGAAGTTGAAATATGTAAAAAACGAAATTGTCCGCAGTTGAAATGTTAAAAACGAAAATGTGCATATACGTATAAGATTCCTTCACCGCATAAATAAACTATTTTCGTCGCATATGTTGAATATTACGCCACATATATGCAATGTGCAGAAAATTGGGGAAAAAAAACTAGAAAAAAGAAAAGGTTCATACATACAGTATACGTTGATTTGTGTGTATAGAATAATAATTTGTATAGAATTGTGTTTTATTAAGATAAGGAATTAAAGTACATGAAAATATAAGGTGCTTTTTCAAGCTAATGATTTATTTTTTGTAAATTTATGATTTTTAATAACGATTCTGATTAATTATTGATTTATTTATTGAGTCTTCAAATGCATTGTGCTATTTGTAATAGGAATTCAGAAAATTTTAAAATAAAGATGTAACTAAGAAATTAAAAAGTTGTGGGTGCACGTATATAATTATGCGGTATGAATGTAATAACAACAAAAACCGGAATGGTATAGAAAGAATGGAAATTCATCAAAAATGTTATCAATGCACACTTATTTGTTTATTTATGTACAGTCAAAGACTAAAGTTTAAATACACCTCAAAAATTGATTGTTTAAAGAAAAGTAAACGTTTTACGAATACTTAAAGTGCACCTAATTCTGTTTTTACGCGAATTTGATTTAACGCGTTTCCAAATAAATATTTCATTCTGTTTTTATGCGACTAGATTTGATTTAACGCGATTTAAAAATGTATGTATTTTTACCAGAAAAACGTTGTTTGCACTGGTTTTGGAGAAATTTAAATTAAACACATAGTTGGCAGCACTAAAAATCGTCTGGTACGAAAAACAACACTATCGAAACATGGGATTTCCCTTGTTTATTTCAAATAAATTTAGTTGCAAGTAAGAGTGTAAGAATTCAGTCAAATTTAAGTGTTAAAGACGAAAAGATATTGATTTTTTAGAGTAAGTAAAAAATGGTAAGTTTAAATCAGCAGCCAATTGCTGTGGCTGACTGCGCCAGTATATAACATTACATAGTAAAGCTGCAGTCAATGATTTTTTGTTTGGCTTGTGCTGCGCTGTTGTTTGTTCACTAACAAAGTTTCTTGTTAGTAATTGAAAACACAGTCGTTTATTGTGCTGAAAAAATGTAAGCTAAGCAGAAATTTTTGTGGTTTTCATAGTCAGCAAATTCAACGCTGGTTTCACTGGTCACAATCATACGTAAGCCTGGAAAAGATCACACAGAAGTAGAATCATATAGACTCATCATACTATTGTCGAATATATCGAAGTTATTAAACAAGTTGTACCCGATTTTAATTGAAAATAATTGTATTCCGAATGATCAATTTGGATTTAGAAGAAAACACAGTACTATCCAACAAACCCATAGACTTGTCGATATCGTATTGACATTTCTCAAGCGTTTGATAAAGTGTGGCATGATTGTCTAATATACAAGTTTAAAATAAACTTACCTGTAGACACACATGAGGTATTGGGAAGCTACTTAACTTGTCAAACATTTAAGCTTAAAGGAGATTTCTTAAGCTCCGCACAACCTATTGAAGCAGGAGTATACTTGATATACACATCTGATATGCCAACAAACAATCGTACTTACACATCTACATTTGTTGGTGATACTGCTATTCTAAGCATTCATGAAAACCCTCAAGAAGCATCTCGCTACCTACAAAATCATATACATATCTGAATTAGAACACTGACTAAATCCATGGAGAATAAAAGTTAACGAGCAGAAATGCACACATAACTTTTAGATTGCGTAGGGAATCATGCTCTTCTATTTATATCAATAATCAAGCAATAACACAACAATTCAAATTAAATATCTCGGTATACACCTCGATCGTCGCCTTACATGGAAATCCCATATAGATACAAAATTGACTCAAATGAAATTGAAATTATTTGGCTCATTGGCAGAAACTCTAATGGTGTTTTCTTTTCTGAAAGAAAATTTTATTATGTACATTTTTATAATGTTTATCCCACATTTTAAAGATGTCACATTTTTATTGGGCAGAATAGAGCATAAAATCACAACAGTGTAACACTTTTTTTCATGTACAGCTGTTTTTGTTTTTAATAAAATAATAATTAATAAAATCACAACAGTGTAAAGGTAAGTTTAGACGATATGTCGAATAAGCATATATATGCTGACAGCCATATGATTAAAATTAGCAGCAAATTCCTATGTCATATGTTAGACGTTTACACGATATGTTGAAAGTAGCAAATTTTTTGATGTCAGCATATGTTAGCAAATGAAATGTAAACATAAGAGTTAGCATACGATTTTTGTGTTTATACGATATGTTGAATTTTATGTGGTGCTACATATGCTAAGTCGTATAAACATTTGTTTGTGAAATTAGTCAGTTTGACATTTTTTAGTTATTATTTAACTTCTGTATTTTAAGTGTAATTTTTGAAATAATAAAAATAATATCAATAAAAAAAAACATAAATGATGACGTGGGAGGAAATTGGTCTAGCTATTGTTTGTACAGTGCTGATCTTGGATGACGATGAAGTGGAATTAAAAGCAAAAAGATGCATTTATAATAATTTACTGCCGTATTCATAAAAAATAAAAAAGGTTTGAAGTGTGCTTTTAGACAAAATTTGCATACAAAATTTTCTTAAAGTACATTTGAAGTCTACTTTAATTTTTTGTGATTAAGAGCATTATTGTTTATTTCCAGAGACCTGTGTCGATTAATTTGAAAAATGCCTGCGGCCACTATATTGCGTTTTGTGTGCTTGTGTGTGTATGTTTGTAGGTACATATGCAACAAGAAGTGTATTTACCAGTGTTGAATTTGCTGTTTTCTTTTCTGGCAAAAATGTTACATATTTGTTACACTTTTTACCTATTTCCCATATAAAAAAGGAAAAAAGTGTAACATTTTTGCCAGAAAAGAAAACGTCACATGAATTAGCAAAAGCACACAAATTTCTGCTTAGCTTACATTTTTTTCAGCACAATAAACGACTGTGTTTTCAACGAAAATTAGACTTGATTAACTTCAGCACAGCAAACGTTCACAGTTTTTAGCTCAGCAAAAGCATAAAAGAAAAATTCAAAAACTATAAGTTTTAAGCAGAAGCTAATTTTTTAAAGTGATTTGCTGTGGCTGACTGCGTCAGCAAATAACATTTCATAGTTAAGCTACATTCAATAGTTTTATTTTTGTTTTTTGGCTTTGTTAAGCATATACGTAGTGCTTGAAAATAGTTAAGCATTTTTAAACCCTGGTTGGCAATAACATGTTATTTTCACTCTCATTTTATACTTAGTGATGAATATAATTATAATTGATTATTTAAGTACTCTAATAGAATACTGAAAATAATATAAATTATTGCACATAATTTAATCGAAATATTAAAAAACATTTGTTTTATTACTTGTTATTACATAAAGTGCAATAGTAAACAAATTTGCTTTTAAATACAATTATTCACCGCTGGCACAAAGTTTAAAGAGTACTCGTGCCGCCGTCAACAACAGGTAGTCGACTACTCACTTTAATGTAATTGTTTATGCATCTCTATAATTATGTTTATTTTTATTTAAGTAATATTTATATAAATAAAAAGTATGGACACAATTTATGATGCTTCTCCTTCCGTATTGAATAGGAAACGTGCTAACAATTGTGTCAAGTGCCACTTTATTAAATGGTTAAAGTTGGGTAGAGAACACAATAAAAATATCAAAACATACAAGAGACTTATAACCAGCTATTATACATTTATTAATACAAATTTTTTCGTATTTTGCCTCTCATTGCCTTATTACCCTGTTATAATGTATTTATGAATTAGATGGTTAACATTTAAAATGTAAGTTTGCAAATTATCAGAGAATCTGATTAACAATCTACGATTTGCAATTTTAAATATACCGTTCCTTCAATTTTTAAATCTTTGATCAGGTCAGAGTGTTTGATAGAAAATTTTTTGGGAATACCGATTAATGCTAAATACGGGAAATTTCAAAATTCAAAAGATAAGATAGCTTCAAAAAGTTAGTTAGTAATTAATTTGTCTCTATGGTGATAAAAATGTCGAATTCGACATTTCCGAAAAAATATACAGCTAAAATTTCTGTGGGACTCAGGTCCGTTCATAGAGGAACTGTTGGCGCAAGTGTTTGGTACGGGTCATTATAATATTAAAAATAAAATCTAATTCTTTGACCCATTTTTCGACTCTGAAATTTCGATTTTCTTTAGGAATTAGCAAATATCGATGCTGGTCCACAATAACATCAGTAAATACAAGATTACTTGTTAACCGTTGGTTTTATATTACTATATTTAAGGCTTCATTTGGCGGGCTTCCGCCACATCTGAACCAAAAATATTGCATTTGCTTTTGTCATTGAATATAACACATTGCCAATAAAATAAATTTTTTTTTTATTATAGGGCTCAGCGTCTTCTATCTATTAGTTAAGGAAATAAGTGATTTTTACCTTGCCGGACAACAATATATATTTATGGCTCTCAGCACAGTTTTCTTGTTTACATTTGTACATATTATTCCTCGTAGTTGATCGTCTATCTCTGTACCGGTTTTCATGGGTATCAGTCTTCTGCATTCACCCATTTTGGCGGAACATTCCATGGAATATTTTCAAAGCTCCCACGTCTATAGACCAATTTATTAAATTGTGTATTGTTTGACGACATCTATTAAACATATCACAAACGTTTTAATTGATTTGTCCTAGTAATAAAGATCAATAATTCTTCGGTTTTATTACTTTCCATAAAACATTGATCTTCACAACCGCTCAAAATAAGCACTAGATTATTACTAATATCCAGGGTTTAATATTTAGTAAAACATTTTTTCCAGCTGACTATTAACTGTGCAATAAATATGTACCACTTCCACATTTATATGTAAAAATACTAAAAATATACAAACGAAATATATTCACTAGCTTCATGGAAGAAATATTTCTAGTAGTACTTCTAAAAATATTTTGCCATACAAAATATTTCTAGTGCAACCATATCACAAAATGAAAATTTTTCATTTGCAATATATTTACTACTAGAACACACGCATACTTTTTATAGTTTACTACCGAACCATAAACCATGCAAAGAAATAGTGACTTGAAAAACCACTAACAGCCAGCAATATGCGAAATCGAAAAAAAACAACCTAAACAACTATGGAAAAACGAAATTGTCCGCAGTTGAAAATGTTAAAAACGAAAATGTGCATATATACGATTTCTTCACCGCATAAATAAACTATTTTCGTCGCATATGTGGAATATTTACGCCGCATATATGCAATGTGCAGAAAACTGGGGAAAAAAAAACTAGAAATAAGAAAAGGTTCATACATACAGTATACGTTGATTTGTGTGTATAAAATAATAATTTGTATAGAATTGTGTTATTAAGATAAGAAATTAAAGTCCATGAAAATATAAGGTGCTTTTTCAAGCTAATGATTTATTTTTTGTAAATTTATGATTTTTAATAACGATTCTGATTAATTATTGATTTTATTATTTATTTATAAATAATGCATTGTGCTCATAAAAAACACTTCTACATAAACAATGCAATACATACATAGTCTTCTGTAATGCACTTTCACTGCATTCCTATCTTTCAGACCTCAGATTCATTATTGTAGGCATAATTTGTATTATGTTCCTGCTACGAACCCTCAGCCAAGCACACTCACATGCAATCTGTTTGCATTTCAAATTACGAAAGTTGTATTGACTTTTGAATTTTTTGAACAAACAGTAAAAAATAATTTCATTTGCCTAGATTCTAGATCATTCTTGACTTTATTTTATTCCTTTATTTAATTTCTGTGCTCCAGGAGCAGATTTGTTGTCCTTTGATTTTTTTTGCATTGTTACATTTTGCCTAAATATTTACATACATATGTATCATTAAGTACCAAATTTTTCTCCATCTACAAAATCCTACACGATCATCATTGTCTTATGTATTTGTTTCTTTTCTTGTTATGGCTTTTCCATATTGCAGTTGTTGTTGCATGCACACATATTACAATTTTATTTCATAATTACGCTTTTGTATTCATAACTTATTGTTGTTGCATTTTCTATCTTGAAATTAATGCTTTTGTTGTCTTTTTTACTCAAGCCTTTGTTTCATTTCTATATTGCACATTAGATTTTTCGCTGCACATTTTTTCTCTACTACTTATTTGTTTTTTTTTTTGTTTACCTATTACAAATATTAGAATTCGAATTAAGAAACACACAACTTTTTATGAACACAAGTCGATCATTTGTACTATCACGTGCAATTCTTCATTTCATCCAGAATACAAACAAGTTCAAACAACGTATGTATGTTTGCAAATCAATATGAATGCATGTTATTATTAAAAACTTCTTCTGAGTTGTTGTTGCCTTTCTTTTAAAACACTACCTATACATACATATGCACATAATGTGTCTAAAAGTAAAATTTTCTGATTGAAAAATTTCGTTTTACCAACTTACTGTTTTTTGTTACATTTTTTCTTAATTTTCTATAATTTTAAAAATAATTGTCCTCATAAATGTTGATGCATTTCCATTCTTTCTACACCATTCTTGTTTTTATTGTTATTATTACATTCATACCGCATAATTATATACGTACACCCACAACTTTTTAATTTCTTAGTTACATCTTTATTTTAAAATTTTCTGAATTCCTATTTATAATTAATCAGGATCGTTATTAAAAATCATAAATTTACAAAAAATAAATCATTAGTAGCTTGAAAAAGCACCTTATATTTTCATGTACTTTAATTCCTTATCTTAATAACACACAATTCTATACAAATTATTATTTTATACACACAAATCAACGTATACTGTATGTATGAACCTTTTCTTATTTCTATTTTTTTCCCAGTTTTCTGCACATTGCATATATGCGGCGTAAATATTCCACATATGCGACGAAAATAGTTTATTTATGCGGCGAAGAAATCGTATATATGCACATTTTCAACTGCGGACAATTTCGTTTTTTACATATTTCAACTTCGTATGTTTGCCAGTTTTTATTTTTCATGTGCCATAGTTGTTTAGTTTGCTTTTTCGATTTCGCATATTGCTGGCTGTTAGTGGTTTTTCAAGTTACTATTTCTTTGCATGGTTTATGGTTCGGTAGTAAACTATAGAAAGTATGCGTGTGTTCTATTAGTAAATATATTGCAAATGAAAAATTTTCATTTTGTGATCTGATTGCTACTAGAAATAGTTTGTATGGCAAAATATTTTTAGAATTACTACTAGAAATATTTCTATATTTTTAGTATGTGAAAAGTTAAATATTATTTTCTTAAAATATTTTTCTAGTTTTCCTATAAAATTATGAAATATTTTTCTATTTTTTACATAATATAGCAGTAATTTTAAACTCTGCTAATAAGAATTGGAAATATGTAAAATGTGCCCGGTAACATTAAAATAAAAAAAATTCAAGATAAATTAAAAAAACGCAAAAATCCAAAAAACATAAAACAACTATATAAATAAACAAAAATTAATATTAAATTTTTTTGTTTTCCAATTTTATACAATGCATATTAACAATTACAAAAAAAAAATAAAGTAAAATAATTTATTAAAACTTAGCCCCCTTATCCAAAAACGATTATTAAATTTAACAAACGTTTATTAAGACAGATTTGCATATAAAAATTTGCTTAATAAACGTTTGTTAAATTTAATAATCGTTTTCGAATGGGGTAGGTCTTTTTTATAAAATATTTAAATTTTTATTACAATATTTCGCTACTCTTTCGAGTGATATACAATTTCGAATTGAATATTTAGTTGAGCTAGATGTTAATAGCCCTAAGCTATATCCCGACCCTGTGTTAATACATTAGTACACCATAATTGTATTCTTGGCAAATTTAAAACACAAACCCAATCTAATTCATTTATTTTGCTACAATATTAATCCATCTATCACAACTCAAATAAAAAAAAAATAATAAATATTTACAAATAATTTTTGAAATTTATAAAATTATAAAAAAATTTTATCCTGAAGAAGATACTCAAAGAGTAGCGAAATCTATATATATAAAATTGAATGTGTGTATGTATGTAACGTATGGACTCAAAAACGGCTGGGCCGTTATTCCAGATGAGCTGAACGCATGTTTGTAAGCTTCATATATATGGAACCGAGTCGAGAAAATCACGCTGTCGACGAACATGCGTGTGCATTTGTTGAGAGACCCGTCTGCCCAAACATTCTCAAAACAACTTTTTGACATCGGAAATGGAAAAATTCCAATTAATTGCGCCACAAACGAAATTTCGTTCCCGTCTTACTTCTGTCAAATGCAAATTCAAGCCATTGTCGACAAGGTATTCCCAAGTCTAACAATCTTCTACAAAATTTCGGATTGGCTCTGGGAACGTGCAGTTTTGCCACCAAAAAAATGATGTTGTTGGCATCAATGAGCAAATTCAATTGAAACTGCCTAAAAAATTAATGAAATACAAATCGAATCACACAGTAATGGATGAAGAACAAGCCGTTAATTATTCCACTGAATTTTTGAATTCATTGGAACCACCCGAAATGCCACCGCATGTGCTAACATTAAAAACATTGTCTATCCGCTGGCCTTAAAATGAAGTTATAAATAAATATAATTTACAATTTGCCTGAAAAACATGCGTTTCTTTTTTTCGATTGAGCTCATATCTACACCATATGTAAGGTATTCTGTAAAAAAAACTTTATTCCATGGATATTTATTTAAAGGCCGTAAATTTCGTTAAAAGCTCAAATTAAATCGTGTGGTAATACAACTATAATGTTTGCTTAGAACCAGCAACGCGGACCGGCTCAGCTAGTATTGAAATAAAAATTTAAATATTTTATAAAAAAGACCTAAAGCTTTAATAATTACCAAAATCTTAATACAAAAAAGTTCAAATAAACAATAATAAGAAATGTAAAATAATTTAAATTATTTTTTTTTACCATTTCATATACATACATATGTAAAAAAGCAAATTTTATTCATATTCAGAAATAAACATTGCTGACGACTGCCTTGGCAGGGCAGTGTCAATTATCTAAAAAATAATACTTTACAATAATATTCTTTGAATTATTAAAAAAAAATGAACTCAAGACAAAATTAAATTTATCTAATAATTTCCAAAAAAATCTATAATTGTGTTTTCGATCAGTACAATTTTATTTTTCATAAAATGTTAAAAAACTCTGGGCCATAACCATAGACAAACACTAGAGTCGGTTCTTTTTAAAAACAACTTTAAACTTAAAACCTACTTTTAATTATGTTGTTGTTTTAAGTTAAACCGACTTTAACTGGGTGCCACCTCATATGTAGAAAATTATTTCATACAAACTGGAAAGAAAAATAAGCAAGTGGCAGCTTTAAACAGCTGTCATTCAAAATTGGAAATAAAAACAAAAATCGGCAAAATAATAAATTTAAGCGGAAACTTTTAAGACAAGTGTTTGCGGTGGCAAAATGGAGAAGGTAAGATTAATATCATAATTAGGCTATTTTGGCGTTGATTTTTTTAATAACTCTTTACAGGAACATGAAAAACAAAGAGAAAGAGAGGCGAATTGGGCTACTGCAGAAAGAGAATTTTTTTTCTTTTTTTTTTTGTTCTTTGCATAAACAGCTGGTTGATTTTAAAGTGATGCTAAATTATTTAAAAACAACTTCAGCTGGTTTTAAATAAAAAGTATGTTTTAGCGGTTAAAGTATACATTTACGTGTCTATAGTTAAAGTAAAATGTAATTTTAACAAAAGTCAACTATTAAAGTACACCTTTTTTGTGACTATGGTTATGGCCCTCTGTTTTTAAAAACTTCCTTATTACAGCAATCAGAAATTTAATTTATCAATCAGTTTTAATTTTTATAATTTGACATAATAGGATAAGAATCATAAAACCTAAAGTGGTGACTTTTGCTCCATATTATATGTATTTATGTGTAGGCCCTAAAAGTCAATTTTGATCAAAAAACTTGTTTAGACAAATATCTAATAATTGTTAACAATCAAATATAATAGCAGATTTCTTGTGATAACTCAAAAGTAATAAATTATATTAACCAAAATTAGCTGAAAAGATAACAGAGATAGAAAAAAAAAACAAATGTGGCATTTTTTATGTAATGACAAACATTACCCTTGGATATTCGGCAATCAGCTATTCTCAATATTCGTATCAATGAATATTCTCGGACTAAGATTTAACATACATATGTTGTCTATACGAAAAGAAAAGAAAAAATAAAAAGATCCTAAAAAGCAAAAAAAAGAAAAAATAAGAGAATTTATTAGAAATAATCCTTTATATGTTAACTTTAATACAAATTTCTCTAAAGTGAAACACACCGTAATTTCGTCTGTATGCAGAGAAGACGACATTGTTTGTGACCAAGATTGGTTGTTTTATTGGGCTTGTTTTCAACATAGATCAAGCTTATATCATCACCTCTTAGAATATTGGTAATTTTCTATGAAATCGAAATAAAGTTCAGAGTAAAAGAAAAAAAAGGTATAATAAGATAAAAAAATGTACAAAATTTAATGGTTAGTTAATTACACTGTGCAACAAGAAATTTTAAGTAATAAATAAATTTCTCTAAACAACAACACCTTCAAATATAATCGAAGATGATATCGATTGTTTATCAAAAAGCTCTCCCTAGTAGGAAGAAAATGTGCCACATCTGCGATTACATTAAAGGTGAAATATTAAGTGCATTATTGTAATTTCGAAATATTGCCTTTTTAAATTGTATAATATGAATAACGAACACTAACAATATAAAGTATTGATTCATCGCATTGTTATCCAAAAGGAATACATATGCCAATTCATTTTGAGTTACAATTAATTTCTTAAGATGAGCTAAAGATAAAGGTGAGGTGAATATAATGGCAGCGGAATAACATTGTTAACTGTCTTTCTTTTATTTTATCTACTCGGCAGCATAAAGTTGCGTAAAAACTATTTAATATGTTTTAACGTCAAATTGCACTTTTAAGCAGCAGCGTATCCTTTGAAATTGAGATAAACATTAGGAAATTGTTTTAAGTACATATGTTCTTTGAATTTTGAATATTACTATTACCGTATGTAAAAATCTGTGTACACAAAAGTAAAGGAAACAAAACAAAAATACTTATAATTAATGCGAAAAATTATTTCAGCACATACATATCAGAGATCAGTTATGAGTACTAAAAAAGTGACTATCCTCGAATCATGACTTATAATTTATTGTACGTACTTATACTGGTATCAATATCATCAAACAAATACTCATCTTTAAAGTTTGAAGTACTCATTAAATTCATACTTAATCTCATGTATGATCAGTGATGTTAGATATTTTTTTTTATTATTGTCAAAATTTGAAAAAAAAAAATTGTCATAATCGTCATTAGTTTGGAAAAAACCGTCATATAAAAACATCGTTTTTTTTCATCAACACAGATCAATTGTTTTATTAAAACATAAAAAGATATTAAATATAAAATGATACAAAACCAAAAAATTTATAATTTTTAATACTTATACATCCAAATGTAAAATGTAGATATTAACATTTAAAATAAACTTTACATACATATGTATTTCACGAATTCTATATTGTTGAAAATATTAACATTGTAACATTCTAAAGAATTATTTATTAAAAAATCTTTTGATAGCAAAATTCCTTCCAGATTTTTGTTTCTAACCGATTTCTAATCTTAGTTTTATTAAGATTTATTTGGCTAAATATTCTATCAACGATAGCTGATGAAGTGGGTAGGGCCATTAAATTATTCACTAGCTCACATATATTGGGAAATGTAGGTTTAGTATTTGGTAACCTTATTACATTAACTTTTTTCCAAAACATGTTTATATTTAGGGAACTTTCATCACTATCAACAAACCTTAGTTTTCTTAATTCATTTTCTATGACTTCATATTTATCTTTGGACACTAAATTAGGAAAGCTTTTCAATAAGGGAATAATATTAATATTTTTATTTAAAATCATCGAGGGTGAAATTAACTTTAAGTTTTGCATCATAGTGTCATCAAATTCAAATCTTTTTTATTTGATAACATAATTCAATAGATACATAATTATCAACAAATTCATTATAAATTTTACTATCAACTTTATAATGTGTTATCTTTTATTTAAAATATACACCAAGGTCGCTTTTAAAATGATTTTTATAGTCTCCAAAATTAATTTGATTTAAACTGCAATTAGTTATACAATCCTCTTTAGAGCAATTCCATATGAAAACAATCAAAATTGGCAAATTTTTGGACGACCCCTCTCCGATTTTAAAATAAATAGTCTCAATCGATTGCCCAGCAAAAAATAATGTATTTTTTTTTTTATATAGTGACTGGTTTAGTGGTGGTGTACACCACTGTCATGTGACAAAATTGAAGAATTCTTCATAAGGGACCTCATTGAAAGTTGTTTTAAAAAAAACTACTAAAGCGATCGCAACGAGTGATAGCTCGTTGGAAAGGTATTGAATCAGGCTTTAATTGAAAAATAAAATTTTCCTAATTTTTCTTAGAAATTTACCTTTAAATTTTCCCATGAAAATTAAATTTTCCGATTTTCCACAGAAGCTCCTAAATTTTCCGGCTAATTTTTTTTGGATTCCTCATAATTTTTGCTTTAAGAATCAGCAATAAAAAATGGGCCCCGACTCCTTGTTTGGGCAGGAGAAGAGCATTTAAGAGACCGCCTTGTTAAAAATACATTTTAAAAATTATTTTACAGTTAAAAATACATTTATGAAGAAAAAATCAATTTTTTTTTAAGAGCCCTAAGTTAAGTGTGTAATGAATATGGTCTGCCTGCCTTCACAAGATCGGCCATAAATCCATGGATAATAGCAGCAGTGGCATGTAATGGCACATCAAACCCGACTGAGGCTACAAGTCATAAAATGTTTTGTAAATTTTTTAAATTACCAGGTAATAAATATTTCGCCTAAAATGACACGTGCAGAAACAAGTCATAAAACACGGATTTTCCATAAATATGGGGAAATATTTATTACCTGGTAATTTAAAAATTTACAAAACATTTTATGACCTGTGGTCGGCTTATTGACAGTAACCAATTAAGTCCCTCTTTAAAAAACTTTTTATGACCAGTAGTTCACGCAAATTTTCCTATTAAAGAAAAGCAAAAATCGCTTATTTTTTTTTACCTATTTTTTAACAAAAAATTAATATAAATACTTCACACACTCTGAGTCAAATTTCAGTTGAATACTAAACGTGAAAGTGTTAAAGTGTTTTTTTTTGTAAAGTAAAGAGTGAAGCTGTAAAGACAATTTAAAGTAAAATGAATAAATTTTGCTGCAATCCGTTTAACAAGAGTGGACATCGTTCGAAAAAGATAAAAGTATTAAAATTAACTGGTGTTTCGAAGCGATACATGAATGAATTAAATATACAATACAGCAGAATTCATTTGCCCCAAGTGTAAAATCGATTTGTCTCAACAAGCAAATGCATTGAAACAAATGCAGCCACAATCCCGAGAGTGAAATGACAAGTGAACAAAATGTTTCATCTGATAGTGAGGCAGACATTCCGATGGTCAATATGTCTTTGAGTCCTTTGAATGAGGCTATTACCACTTTAGGTGAAACGCCTATTAGAAAAAGAAAGTTGCGAAGTGAAACATACAGGAAAGAGAAAAAAGGCAAGGTTGTGAGTGCAATCGCGACAATATTTGATAAAGGCTCTGATAACGAATGCAGTCAAGCAGATGACGTTGATGACGGCAAACAAATGATTGAGCAGTTGAAAAGAAAATTCAATTTAGCGGCCACTTTTCCGCAGAAATATATCATTTTATCTGTGCTGCCTCAATCATGGTCTATACGCAAGATTTCTGAACAGTTTCAAACATCTTTTTACATCGCGAGAAGAAGCAAAGAATTAGTGCGACAGAAGGGCATATTGGCGACTCCCACCAAGAAATTTGGCTCAAGGACCCTCAGCGAAGCAACGGTGAAATTGATTCAAGATTTTTACTGCAATGATGACAACAGCCGCGCCTGCCAAGGTACACGTGACTATGTTATCACACGTGAAGATGGAGAAAAAGTACACAAGCAGCGCAGATTATTATTATGTAATCTATCCGAAGCATACCATCAGTTCAATGAGAAATACCCAGCAGAAAAAGTGGGATTTTCTAAGTTTGCCATCCTACGACCAAAAGAATGCGTGCTGGCATTAGACAGGCACGGAACGCATTCAGTCTGCGTTTGCATGTTTCATCAAAACATCAAATTAATTTTCTTTCCATGCAAGAAATTGAAAGTATTTCACGGTGAAATTGAAACATATAGGGACCTCCTGTCGAAGTCGTTGTGCGCATACCCCACGGAAAATTGTCATCTGTCCAAATGGACAATTGTCCGAAGATTGACGAGCTAGAGCAATATTTGGCGGAAAAGTTTGAACAGCTGTTAATTCAGGAGGTGCATTTCAAACAGTGGATATTTAGCAGCGGCAGATGTTCCCTTGAGACCGTGGTAAAGCAGATTCCGGAATTCATCGAGGAATTCGGATTCAAGTTGAATGAACTGAAGGCGCACCATTTCATATCCGAGATGCAATCGAAATTTCTAAAGGAAAGTAAGGAGAAATTAGCCCAAAATGAATTCATTGTGATAAGCGACTTTGCCGAGAATTACACTTTTCTCGTTCAGGATGAAATTCAGGCTTATCACTGGGCAAACGACCAGTGCACGGTGCATCCTTTTTGCATTTATTTCAAAAACGAACATAACGAACTACAGACCGTAAGCCTTGTTGTTGTCGCGGAGAGTTTAGCTCATAATTATGTGTCCGTTTATTTATTTCAAATGAAACTGTTTGAATTCTTAAGATCAAAATTCGATGTAATCGACAAAGTAACGTTTTTCTCAGACGGCGCGGCTTCTCAGTACAAGAATAAAAAAAATTTTACAATCTTTGCATAATTGAAGAAGAACAAAACTGCAAGGTCGAGTGACACTTTTTCGCGACGTCCCACGGTAAGAGCCCATGCAATGCGTTAGGGGGAACCCTAAAACGCATGGCGAGTAAGGCAAGTTTGCAAAGGCCATATACTGACCAGATCTTAAATGTACAACATTTGTTTTCGTGGATTCAAAGCAAGGAAATTGCCATTAACACAGTTTTATGCACTCAAAAAGAACACGATGCCATGGAGCGACGAATTCAAAACAGATATAATAATGTCAAAACTATAACTGGAACGCAAAAGTTGCCGACGTGCTAAATTTAAAGTTACTTTAATTTTATAATGATGCCAAGACAATTGAAATTTTTAATAAATATTGTAATTAAGTATAAGCAGCAAAATAAGAAAGATTTTTTCTTCATAAATGTATTTTTAACTGTAAAATAATTTTTAAAATGTATTTTTAACAAGGTGGTCTCTTAAATGCTCTTCTCCTGTCCAAACAAGGAGTCGGGGCCCATTTTTTTATTGCTGATTCTTAAAGCAAAAATTATGAGGAATCCAAAAAAAAATTAGCCGGAAAATTTAGGAGCTTCTGTGGAAAATCGGAAAATTTAATTTTCATGGGAAAATTTATAGGTAAATTTCTAAGAAAAATTAGGAAAATGTTATTTTTCAATTAAAGCCTGATTCAATACCTTTCCAACGAGCTATCAGTCGTTGCGATCGCTTTAGTAGTTTTTTTTAAAACAACTTTCAATGAGGTCCCTTATGAAGAATTCTTCAATTTTGTCACATGACAGTGGTGTACACCACCACTAAACCAGTCACTATATAAAAAAAAAAATATGTAGGTACATTATTTTTTGCTGGGCAATCGATTTAGACTATTTATTTTAAAATCGGAGAGGTGTCGTCCAAAAGGTGATCGCTTTCATATGGAATTGCTCTTTAACAAAATTTAATAACATATTTTTAAAAATTTTCTCATTTCTATATGCATATTGTGAATTTGAACATATTTTCCCTCGCCTGGGTAACGATCTTGGCGCGATGCGAGGGCTTATATACACTCTGTGGTCTGGAGCTCCATTGTGACTGCGTATGCTTTGGCACTTTCAAAGGAGAGTTATGACTTTGAGGGTGTATTAACTAAAGGTTACTCATCTTGTCAAGATATCGAGGCGATAGTGGACCACTTTAGCTGTTGCGTCAAGTATTAAGACATACATTTACTCTCGTGACATACACACTTGTGTTCGCCACTTGTATAGTAGAGGCTTTACCAGGGTAGTCACGGAATAGATACACTTTTAAGGTCAAGGTGAGTGGTAGCAGTGCCGAGGACCTGAATGGCTGGTTAGTGTTTTTAAATAAACCAGCAGATAACAGCTCCCCTCAATGTCAATAGGGCAATACACACAATACACTGTTGTAAGGAGTTGCCTAGTCCGCGTATTCCGTCACTGCGCGGATGGTCCGGTTTTTACAAGCATACGTGGCAACAAAATTGACTGCAAAAATTTTAAAAACAAAAAGGATGTGAAGGAGACTTCCGATTTCAGGAATAATGTGGAATCGGAAGGGAGGGTTCCGGACAGTACCCTAATGGGGGAACTAACCCTGACGGACGTTCATGACAGGATTATGGAGCATGAAAGACAGGTCACACAACTGGATGTGGAAGGTCTTCTGGGAATGTCGAGAGACTCTTTTGGAGAAACTTGTGTCACTCAGGGGTTGGAGGAGCTGATTCTGCTATCTGATGAAGAACATGAAATCACTGTGGTTTCTGCTCAAAATCAGATGGTGGAGACATCTCCTCCCGCCGCTGCGGACAAGAGCAACCAGGGGAGCCGCTTGACAGAAGACGGTCCACATGGTAATGCCAATCTTGTTCGGCAGGTCGCCGCGGAGGAGCCGCTCAATGCCACTTCACGTGTTGATGGTACACCAAGCGGAACGAAGGACAGGGCCAAAAATGGCACCAGAAAATCTTTGGCCTTTCTGAGAAAGATGGGACAGAGACCCTGGGTCATTTACTGCAAAGGAGAAGTACCTTCTCAAGAAACACACGCAGGACGTCGCTAGATTTGAAAGAATCTACGGCCCCGTGAGTGTTCTCTTGGAAATCCTATCCTGGGAGCAGCCACTCCCACGGCTGTTGATCTGGCTAAAACCCATACGGGTAATAGGTCGACAGCTACTACCACTAGCAGCGAGGGCAAAACAAAGGAGGGTGGTCCTTCTACTATACTACATGGCAAGACTTCGGCCAGAGATGTAGATGGTACGAAGAAATCACCCATAAAGATGTCAGAGGCGAAGGGGGCAAAGAACCCTCCGGCTGATTCCCTTAAGGGTGTCCGCAAGGGTAACATTATCCGATGGTTCTCAACCCTCGTCAGCTAGGACATCGGCAAATAAGAAAGCGGCGGGTAAGAAGGTGATAACCCCGTCTGGCAATTCTAATGGTACCCAAAAAGAGACCATTAAGAGGGCCAGATCCGGTGATGACCAACCAACCTCGTCCACAAAGAAGGCGAAAAGGTCCTTGAGTCAGGATGTATACCTTCAGGCGGCTATTATTGATCGGAATGATCCGGATGGGAAGATCACTACCGATCAATGGCAGCTGCTTGAAGGAAGTTGATCTTCCTATAGACCATTGGTAGCTGTAACATCGATGGTCTGTAAGAACAACAACGGGAGGGATTTTTGTTTCGCAGTGGATCGTAAATCCCTAGAATGGCTGGATAAGGTGAAGGGGCTTGTCAGCTTTGGCTTTGGCACTGTCATGTTTCGGTACTCGAAACATGACACTACCAAAAAGGCTGCTAGTGATGCAGATAAACCTGCATCATTGTGAAGCGGCCTCGACAGAGCTGGCAACCTTTATCACCAAATCCAAAACGGATGTGGCCCTAATCCAAGAACCTTGGATAAATAAAAAATAAGGTTTGCGGATTAGGGATAGCGGGGTACACGTTGTTTGTCCACTGGTGACAAGGTGAAAACGTGTATCCTGGCAAAGAGAGAACTAAAGCTAATAATTTCTCATTATTTCAGGAGTGGTGACATCACCGTAATCAACAGAGAAACTAAAGGGATGGAACGGAATACATGGTGAATAATTTCACTCGTTTACTCAGAGAGCTATGAATCATCATGTCCTATAAAGTTTCCAGGTAGGTGCAAACAACCTAGATGGTGGACCAAGGAACTTCAAGTTCAGAGGTCGACGGTTAGGAAATCTTTTAATAGGCCAAAGCTCACCGGACTACAGGGGGACTGGAACAACTACAAGGTGTGTTTCAATAAGTATAAGGGAGACCTGAAAAGAGCGAAGAGGATTTCATGGAGGAATTACTGTGAATCCGAGGATGGCGTCAATGAGATGACAAGGTTTCGGCGAATCTTATCCAATGACCCAAAGGACATAAGATATATTCAAAGAGATGACAACTCATGGACGGAATCCAGCTCGGAAACTATCTCATTGCTTTTTGAGGCACACTTTCCTGGTTGCGAAGGTACAGGAATGGAGGCTGAGGACCAATGGGGCAATATGATTGAGGGTATTGGTCACGACTCTGGACAGGTTGATGAAATAGTCATGAGGGATAAACTAGCCTGGGAGGTGAAAACTTTCGATCCGTATAAATCACCGGGTCCGGATGGAGTATTCCCAGCTATGCTATGTAATATCCCGGACACAGCGCTATTTCTTTTGGAGGATATCTTTAAGAGTTGTCTCAGATATAGGTATCTACCACATGGGTGGAGGGAGGTAAGGGTTGTCTTTATACCCAAGGCGGCAAGGCCTGCCACTCGAAACCGAAGGATTTTAGACCTATTAGCCTATTGTCCTTTCTTCTGAAGACTTTAGAACGACTGATAGATCTACATCTAAGGAGCAAGATAGATTAGCAACGCTCAACATGCCTATCTCAGGGGTAAGTCTGTTGAGAGTGCGCTTCATGAGGTGGTTGGTTGCATAGAGGACAGTCTAGAGCATAGGGAATATACTTTGGCTGCGTTTCTGGATATAGAGGGCGCCTTTAACAACATTAGAACGGAGGTAATTAGGGACTTGTTAGTGGAACATGGGGTCGACGACTTCCTGGTGAGTTGGATTATCGTAATGCTGGAGAGCAGGATTATCAACTCAACCCTAGGGGACGAAGTGATAAGAAGAAGGGTTACCAGGGGTACACCACAAGGTGGAGTTCTATCTCCTTTTCTGTGGTTACTGGCGGTTAACTCTATTCTCAAAACCTTCAAATCTAAGAGCTTATCAGGAGGAGCCAAATATCTAGGTACCTTCCTTGACAGGAAACTGTCATGGAAGTTAAATACACAGGAACTCAATAGGTAGAAATTGGGGCGTGCGACCAGGCATGGTTAAATGGATCTACACGTCTATTGTTAGACCTATTATAACTTATGGTTGCACAGTGTGGTGGGAGGCAATGAGGAAACGTAGTTATAGGACTATACTTAATAAAGCCCAAAGGTGTGCTTGTCTAGGTATCACAGGTACCTTAGGCAGTACCCCGCAGGCGGCTTTGGATATAATCCTAAACCTACTACCCATAGAGCATTATGTGGAAAGTGTGGCAGCAAGGAATCTACTCAGGCTATCAGAGTCTTCTTTGGCAAAACTCCTTCGGGTTGGTCATACTAGGATATTGTATAAGGCAGGCCTTAGGGGTCAGGACATGGATCCATCTGGAATCTCTGACTATAAGGTCGCGACCTACCACTTCGGTGTATCACCCCCAGTAGAGTTCCCCAGTAGGGCAGTTTTCACTGACGGGTCCAAAATGGACTCTGGTACAGGGGCCGGGGTTTATTTGGTCGACAAGGATATTAAGCGCTCTTATAGACTCCCCAACGAGTGCAGCGTGTTCCAGGCGAAGATCTATGCGATCTGGAAAGCCACGGAGCTGATAGGGGCACACGTCGAGAGGGGTCTACATTGACCATATACGTGGACAGTCAGGCGGCACTAAAGGCTCTGGAGCGTAATCAGACACAATCCAACCTAGTGCAGGACTGTAGGAGTGCTTTAGAGGAGCTATTGGTACTCTACAAGAATGGTCAAACCATCTATGTCACTTCTACAGGCTGATTTATGAAAGATTCCGTGACTGTGCAGACCAATCCTGGGGCAGTAGGTCGGATTGCATAGTGTCCAGGGCCTTATGGCCAAAACTAAATGCAAAGGCGACCGAAACGCTGATGGAATTGGACAGGTATAGTCTCAGGATTCTGGTAGGAGTGATAACCGGTCATTGTTCGATTGGGGCCTTCAGAGGCAAATGGGATAATAACACACAGAACTTCTGTGGGGTGTGTGGGGACGCAGAGGAGCCAGAGACAATAGAGCACATCATGTGCAACTGGCCTGGGTTACAGTCATAGACTTAAGTGGCTAGGAAATAGATTCCTCGACGAACTCAGCAATGTTACTGGCTGCAAACCGGGTAACATTCTGGGTTTCATTAGAGGAATAGGGTGGCTATTTAAGGGACTTTCTACGGCGACTCCAAATCCGTAAGGGGATCGTTCTTTTTTTCCTTCTTTCTCCCCTTATCAGGCGGTTTTGGTTCCTCTTTCATTTCAAATCTATCTCCCTATCTTTTTTCAACGGAAGGGAATCACAATGGACCACAGGGTCTCCGAGTGGAGGTGCACATGGTGTACAACCCTTCTTATCTTATCTTATCTTAGAACATATTTTAAAAAACAAAAATAAAGTTCTTTAATGGCATTTAAGTTCAATAATATATCTTTCGCATTATCAATATCATCGATATTGGCAGGAAAAGAAAAATATATCTTTAGTGGCTTATATACAGACATGTCACAGAATTTAATTCCGTTCGGAATTAATTCCGTATTTTGCTTCTATAGAAAAAGTAAAACGAAAAATTTTTTCGGAATGAAACCTATAAATGCTTAAAATTACAATTCCACATAGCAAATTAAAAGTGGTTTCATTCCGAAAAAAAAATTTCGTTTTGCTTTTTCTATAGAAGCAAAAAATGGAATTAATTTCACTTTCGAACGGAATTAAATTCTGTGACATGGCTGATAATACCAAAATTCTTGCTACTACTGACTCTAACGAAAGCCACCTTGTGAGAGGATGAAGCATCTTTTTTTGATTGATTTCTAATAAAGATTGTGTCTAAAAATTATTTCGTTTTGGACTATTGTTAATACATAATACGAAAAGTAGTAGTCTCTTCTTGCTCTTAGTGTTTGATGTACTTACATATAAATATAAACATATTTGCCTCTACATACCTATACAAACTAAGAAAAAGCTTTACTTGCCAGATTGAAGTGTTATAAAATGGATTCCAGATTAAAGTTTAGAGTAAATTTATTCACGGGATTAAATCGTCAAAACTTAAGTGACTCTACATTAAAAATCATCAATCGTTATTTTGATAAATTCATCGAAAAAAATCGTCAAAATGACGTAAAATAGTCACATCTAACATCCCTGTGTATGATGTTGTTTATTTAGACTCTCCTTAACTCAATGTACGTAGACGATAAAAAAAAATAAGTATGACTCGCATACACTCATGCGAGTGTCGTTCATTTTTACAGCCTGCTTATAAAAATTATAAAATAATAATGTTATATTTTCCTATAAACTTACTTGTATGTTTTTATATTTCTTTTTTACTTATTTTGTATAAATACCTAACGGATTAAGCTGAAATTTTTTTTCAATGACTTAACTGAGTTGAATACTTTATGAGTATGTGAGAATTTTTCTTAAGATGTAAGTCTAAATACCGCGGTTTATGAATCAAACATATTGGGAATGGTATGAGCTCGATGGCGGCGTTGTACTCATATTTATATCCACCTGCATTTATAAGTCAACGTTGTTGTGAGTTTGAGTAACTCAGAGTAGTTAATTTGCAATGATGTAAAACCACTTATACTTAAAATGTTATGAGTAGTTGGGAATCGTAAAAAGACGATTCATTGCAGATCTCTGATACATATATATATATTATACTAGATGGCATTTGCTCGCGTTGCTACGCCACCAATTAAAATTAATTTGGAAGAAATGCATTACACAAATATTCGATTAATTTTGAATAATTTTAATGATTTTGTTTATTTTGAAAAAAGTAGGCGGTCGAAAAAAGTATTTTTAGTCATGCCGGAGTCTTAGTTATATCCCGTCAAAGTTTTAGTACGATCGGTCCAGCGGTTTGGCCTTCCTGGCAGGCGTTGTAATTGATTAAAAAAGTGGGCGTTAGAGTAGGCGTGTTCATACCAACTCAGAAACCTTCCCGGGCTCATGCACAACAAAATTGCCAAAGATAATCACATGATCAAATACATAGTTTATGATTTTAATTAATTTTTTGAGATGGGGCATGAAAGCGGGCGTGGCACATAACATTTTTATTTTTACTTCGCCTTCAGTAAGATGTGTATACAACTTGTTTGAAGTAAATCTGTAAAAAGCCATGCAGAAGCAATTAATCGATTTAAAAAATGTGAGCGTTAAAGTAGGCGTGGTCGTACCAACTCAGAAATCTTCCCGGGCTCATGCACAACAACTTTGCCGAAGATAATAACATGATCAGATTCATAGTTTGCGAGAATAGAATAGTAGAAATGAATTTCAAAAAAGTACCATATAAGTGTACTGAAATTTGGCCCTTTTTACACCTTTATATTTGAGTCGTGAATAGCATGTTGTGGGTTCTTTTTTGTGTGGATGGAAGAATATTTTATATTTCTTTTCTATTTTTATATTGAATAAATAATATCAAATGCCCGTTTTTGCCCCGTTTAGTCCCTTTTTTCTCACCCGTGAAAAAATAATTTTCAAAAAAGTACCTATTAATTATCCGTAATACGTACTATTTGAAAATAATAGTTAACCCATTAACGCCCAAAAGCAAACTGTAGGTGAAAAAATGTTTTTGTTGTTATTTATTAATTCAATGTCAACTAAATAAATGGAATAATAAAAAAAAACTTAAAAATTTGTATTCACTTTTGAGAAAACTGGGTGTCCTCATATGGGGGCATTGGGCATACTAAGTATGAAAATGCCCAAAACAGTTTTTTTTCAACGCAAAGCGTTTTTGTACATAATACACATCTCCAGCGACATTTACTATGACAAACAACACATCGCAATTGGTTGACAATCCGTTCCGGATAATGCCCGTTGTTTTTGAGATTAGAACCAACTATTGTGGATGATGCTTGACGTCGCTTTAATGCTGTGGGCTGAAAATAGGACCGTGCAATATTCCGTCTGAATGATAGTTGGTCCATCGGAGTGATATTTTCAGCTTTACATAGTATCACGTGCAATCGCCAAGCGTTACTTACTGGCAAGTCTAAAATATATGTAAATATTGACCACCACCATTTTTTCCTCTTATGGATACTCTATAAAGACTAATCGATTGATCCATTTGGTCTACACCTCCCATATTGTTATTATAATTGATATACAGTCTTGGTACACTTTTCACTTTTCCCAAGGGTTCTATAAAATCGAAATTTGTTGCCATAGTAACAACGTTATTATCATTCCATCGAACCATTGCAATTTCATTATTTTTGTCAAAACGATAATCATATTGTGCTCTGGGTTGTTTTTTAAATTCTTTGACGGGTACAAGTGGACATTTTTTCGTTTTATTGTCTCGAATTGTACCAGTTGCTCTATATCCCAATTGTTTTAAGTCGCACAACAATTTGTAACTTGTAAAAAAGTTATCAAAGTAAACCACATGATCTTTTGGTACTATTGACATTTTTGCGAGTAGAGATTTCACAAATCGTGAGCCAAGGGGGTCAGTATAAACGTTTGCGGACTTACCGCAATAAATATCGAATACATAACAGTATACATCTGAACTTGTGGCTGCCCAATTCCTATAGCCAAATCTCACTGGCTTGCCCATAATAAATTGTTTCGCTGTATGGCGACCAAAATATTTTATCATAGATTCATCTATTGATAAGTTCTCGTGAAGTGTTCCCCATTGGCATGAATTTTTTTCAATTAGATTGCAGAAAGGTCTTAACTTAAACATTTTATCAGTTGCAATATTGGCAAGGCGGTTGTCGGCAAAATGCAAGTTTTGTTTTATCTCTAGGAATCTATTTCTACTCATTGTCCTGGCAACCAATGAAACCCCTAAATCTTCATATAAACTCCAATATGTAACCACTCAGTAACAATATGCCAAAAAAAACGTTTCAAATCTTTTCCATCGAGACTGAAATTATGTCGATTGTTTTGATAAGCGTATAACATGCTGTTTTCGACTATCAAATCAATAACACTGGACCGTTCATATTTTTAACGAAATCATCAACTCTACTGGTAATTGCATCATTCCCGTTATATTTTGTACTATAAGTTGGTTCTTCACGTCTCCATCTAGGATTTTGATTCTCTTTTCTTAAAAAACTTGGGAGTGACTCATCATCACTATCACTCCAATCTGACGAAGAATTATCATTTTGTTGTTTCAAAGCAACTTCTATTTCTCCTGGTACATGTTTGGCATATTTATACAAAGTAAATCTTGTTCATCACATTCATCGGCATCACTTACAGCAGCAGCATCTGCTGGCATGACTAAAATATCATATTTATAACCATCATCATTTTCCATTATGTATTTAACAGCATCTTCAAGTCGTAAAAAGCTGTTCCGACCTCTAAAAAGATTTTTCTGCGTCATATTGAAGACGATCAAACAGCCTGTGAAATTGTAGAATTTATTAATACTTTTGCCCGTTGCCCCCAATTGGGGACAGTCGAATAAAACCATACCTTCTAAATCACTTTTTTACTTTTTTGTCAAACAAATGGAATTAAAAGATTGTTAACACTCTAAACAAAATATTGTATCGATAAAAACGAATTTGTAAATCAATAGTATTGAAAAAAAAACTGGAAGATGATCAACAAAGTATACCCGAACGAAATACAAAATTAAAAATACTAAATACTAAATACTGCGAATGCTTCTTATTTTATAACACGTGTCTCTGATTATAATTTCAACTAAGCCTAAAGAAGCGGTACGTATGATTATATTAACTAAAATAACGGTTTAAGTTAGAGTTTCCAGCTTTTGAACATGTGTACTCATATGGGGACAGTGGGCGGTAATGGGTTAAATTAAATTTTGAAATTTTGTCTAATTTTCACCATTTTTAATTGATTTAATTCTTATCATAATTTTACTTCATCAAATAGGACTTTTAGAGACGCCAGCAAAAAAAATTGTTGGCGGTCACAACTATTTTCGAGGGGGCGGGCCCGTATAGTTGAAAATATATAGGCCTATATCTCGGAAACTACTGTTTGTCTGATAATTTGTAATACATTAAATAATAGAAAATACCTTTCCAACAATATATATCATGATTATAAAATATGGACCGAACATGGGTTAAATCCGAAAAAAATATTTTTTGACCCGAATTTATGTTTTTTTTTCTGAAATGGTTCTTATATGGCAGCTATGACAAATTATGGGCCGATCTTCTTAAATTTTCGAAGTGATTTTCATGCATATGAGGATATTTCACGTCGAATTTAAACATAATAACGGTATATTTAAGATATATATTAGTATTAACGTGGATTTAGGAAGTGGACCTTATATGGGGAACATAGTCAAATATGGACCGATATTCTTAAAATCCAGCAGTTTGATTTAGGCATGTATGTAAATGATCCGTGTAAAATTTTGGATTGGTACCCTTATTTATAAGAGATTTATGAGTATTAAAGTGATTTTCGGAAGAGGGCTTTATATGAGGCATACGGTTAAAAATGAACCGAAATTCACAAAATTTTGTGGGATGATTTTTGTATATATGTAAATTATCTGTGCAACGTTTTGAGTTGGTACCGATATTTATACAATATATATAGGGATAAATGTCTTTTTCAAATGTGGTCCGTGTATGGGAGCTATGACCAATTCTGGGCCGACCACCATAAAATTTAGTACAATAATTTATTTGCCTATAAAGATTATTCATGTCAAATTTTAGCCGTTTAACATTATTTGTATCTGTTTTATACGTATTTAAGTGAATTTTGAAAGTGGACTTTATATGGGGTCTATGGTCAAACATGGACCGAACTAAAAAAATTTGTCGTTCTGCGATCTATTTTTGCATAAAATTTATTTTTGCTGAATTTTGTCTTGATATTCCAATTTTATAGGCATTTATGTATAATTGAGCAATATTTCGGGAAGATTTTTGTATGAGGGCTATGAGAAATCATGGACCGATTCTTACTATTTTCCGCACACTTTCTTCTTTTATCAGTAAAACAGCGTATACAAAATTTCATTGTATTATCTGCAATATATTTCAAAATATTGCAATAAAATGGACAAAAAAGATCAAAATTTATGGAGGTTGTCTCATAACTCTGGTTGGCCTAAACCGATTTTGCTGATTTTAAATAGCAAACTTCTCGAAAGCATGTCTGACAGAATTATTGAAGATTTGGATCCCGAAGATATCTGGGGACTTCAGAAAATTGATTTCAACAGACAGACAGACGGACATGGCTTAATAGACTCCGCTATCTACATATAAGGATCCAGAATATATATACTTTATAGGGTCGGAAAATTATATTGTGGAAATTACAAACGGAATGACAAACTTATATAACAACAACTTATATAATGACAACTATAATAACAACTTTTGGCTACATATTATATACTTCATCAAAGGTGTATTCTTCACTTTCTGAGGGCTCTCTTATAATATTATATGTATCACATTTCTGGATTAATTCTTTGAAAACTTTGGCAGCATATATTCAATCTTTTCAATTCACATCTTATATAGAGGAGTGAATTCATTGTATTTAATATCATTCTATTTCTTATTTTATTTTTTAAAATATTCATACACGTGCAATTTCTGCATTACTAAATAGGAAAACTAAATATTTCATAACAAAATCGGGCAATTCCTTGAACGGACTTTTTTCACAGCATTCCTGTATTCATAAACTTGTATCCAAAACTCAATAATTCTGAGTTCTGATTTTGCCACTCGTATGAAGTTAATTTTTGCCATTGTAATTCTAAAGTTGTAATTTCATCATTTGAAAAAATTATCATTTCTGCTTTGAAATATTCATATACATACATATTTAATTTAAGAATTTTTATCCTGAAAAATTTGCGAGGTTGAATCAAATAAAAAAAAATCAGCCAAATCGCTCCAGCCGTTCTCACGTGATGCCATTACATACATGGACCACTTCATTTTTATATATATGGATTATTGAGGGTTGACTTGTATTTCGGAAGTGGTACGTATATGTGAACAATTTCATATGCGGATTTCCACGTTAAATTTCAATATAATAAGAGTACATTTAAGATACATAATAATATTAAGGTGAATTTCGGTAATGGACCTTATATGGTGGATATTTGACCATATTCACCATATAAGGTCCGAAATTCACAAATTTGTATAATTAATTTCGTGTATATGTAAATGATCTGTTTAAAACGTTTGAGTCGATAACGATATTTATAAGATGTATGTACATATATAAAGATAAATGACTTTTTCGATATTCGAATTTAATACACATTTATTTATCATTAAGCCAAATTTCGGGAAGATATTTGTATGGGGACTATGAGATATCATTAACCGATTCTTATAATTTTCTTCTAAAGCTGTGTTCATATTATGTGTATTTGTCATGTGGAATGTAACTTTTTTCATGTATATGTCAAAATTTGAGTTTTACATACGGTTTTTAAATTACATGTTCATATGTTGGTTATGTCACATACATATGTACATACTTACTTTTGTTAACTCCTTTTCAAGTTTTCCCTCCATTTTCAATAATAAATTTGTGTAGTTTTTTTTGTATTTTTGTTTTACTATTGGGTATAACTTATATTTATTAAAATTTCAATAAATTTTTGCCGCCACAAAATTTTGGTTATAAAAAACAGCTGATGTCAGATGGTTTGTCACTTGAAAATAGAACTCGTTCTAAATACAAAAATGTCATATGTATTGCACACAGAGAAATAACACATGATATTGTTTAAAGGTATAACTTCAGTAAAAATAATTTAATGAAAATTAAATTTAATGAACTCAAGCCTGACTAAAATTATCAAGAAGTAAAATTAAGAGTTCAATTATGAAATAATAATTATTCTATAAAAATAGATAGTACACAAGCCATAATGTTTACATGTTGTACGAAAGTGGACAAAAACATAATAAACAAAAACAAATGTATTCAAGTTTTCGAGACGAAGTCTTGACATGAATACGAAAAAACTGAAGAAAAAAGGAAAAACAACTATGAATAGAAATTAATAAAGAATGATAATTACAGCCAAAAACTTCGAACTACCAGAACTAACACTGTTTAAAGGATTGATGTTTGTCTGTTGGCTGGCCGGCACCGCAGTGGTGCATGTGGTAGAACGCAAAGAATTCTGATGAGAGAAAGTGGGATTTCTCGAAACATATGTAAATTAAACAACCCAGGTTCGAATCCCAGTCAAGAAATATTATCAAAAATTTTTAATAATAAAAATTTTTCAAGTTGTAATTCCTAACTTCAGTAAAAATAATTTAATGAAAATTAAATTTAATGAACTCAAGCCTGACTAAAATTATTAAGAAATTTCTAATTTTATTATAAAAATAAGGTGTACAAAATTTCATGGCAATATCTGGAATATACATATTTAAAAAAAATTGCAAGAAAATTTTTAAAAAATCAACTTTGTTGGAGGTTGACTCAAATTTTTGTCCATAACTCTGGTTCTAAACTAAACTGCTTAGGAGAATTATAAACGGATTTTTGTAAACTCTGTTGATAATTTGTTGGGTCTCAGATGAATATTTCTCAGTGTTACGCACGGAATGACAAACTTATATATGTACATATACCCTCATTCACCACTTATAGTGGTGGAGGATAATTAGTATATCTTGAAGAATTTAATAAGACAAATTTCGTATGAGTAACAATATGATAAAAATCTATATTTCAAGCATAAGCTGAGTTTGTTAAAATTGACGTCAATCCGCCCATACAAAGTAGTTACTAAATTCATATATCGCCATGAACAAATTCGCAAACGAATGGTTTATAATCGGATTGTCTATCTGGAAGAAAAATTGTGGATTATAATTGCAAACTAAGAAATTTTATTTAATTTCATTACGTTGGGGAAGCGAAGCACATCAACCGGTGTGAAATAATGAAAACATTTTTTTATATTTTTCAACTTTTGGATTGGCTTTTATTTATATTGGCTATATGTCATGGGATTTTGAGTAGCGACATAGAATCATTATTAGCTATTTCATTGGTTTCGAATTTAAAATTTAATTGATCATATTCTAAGATTAAAGTTGTAAAATTTGTTTCAATGTTAGGATAATATCCAATCGTTGAAATTTGTAATATAAAAAATAGAACAAGTCGGTTTTAGTGACTTTGCTCAAAAAAAATTTCATCAAATAGGGCTTTTAGAGATGACAGCAAAAACAATTTGTTGGCGGTCACGCCTATTTTCGATGGGGCGATTTGGAAAAAGTCAATAAACCGACTTAAGCCTAACAAGTAACAGTGCTATATTCGGCTGTGCCGAATTTTATATACCCCTCACCTTTGTTGTGGATGCATAATTATGTCGATAAATACGCCATCTTTTGATGAAATTATTCGTAACAATACTAATACACTTTTTTCAAATCACTACCAAAATTTTATCATTAATATGTATATATGTATGCTTTATTAGTATTCAAAATACTTTAAAATTTCACATTGATATTGTAAATAAAATAAAATTTTATATATTATTATTTTTAACAAAAAAGAATGTGTACTTTCCTAAAAATATTAAGATTTGTTTCAATTTTTATTTCATTTGCTAGTAAATTAAACAATTTAAATCCTTTGTAGAAAAGTGATTTTTGTCCAGCTGTTGTAGTAGCCCTCTCTAGCCTAAAATTATCAGCATTTCTCAATCCATATGGTTGTACTTCTCCTACATATTTGATTTGATCACATAAATATTCAGGTGCATTTCCATATTCAATTTTGTGAATAAAGTTCAAAGTATTTAGTGCAAGTCTCTGTTTAATGCTGAGCCATTTAAGCGTATCAAGCATTGTTCGTATATTTGTATATCTGTTACACTTTAAGATCGTTCGCATAGCTTTGTTTTGTAACTTTTGAAGTCTATTTGGTATTCGTTACAGAGAGAAGTTATCAGAGATATTTTGCTTTTTATTCTTTTAAAAAAGCCCGTTTTCTTACTAATTTTTTTTACAAATATATTCTATATGGTCTTTGAATTTCATTTCTTTGTCTATTATAAATCCTAGATATTTAATATTTTTTACTTTTTCTATAATTTCGTTATTTATTTTAAATACTTTTTCAGTGTTCATATTTATTTCCATAATTTTTGTTTTGTTTTCATTGAGTTTTATTTTATTCTTTTTTAGTCATATATTAACATTATCTATATCGCTCAACATATTATCATAACATTTCTCATTAGTGTCTTCTTCTGTGTAGATTAAAGTATCATCCGCATATAAAACAATTTCACATTTTCCTAGAATTTCTGGCATATCATTTATATATATTATAAATAGCAAAGCCCCCAAAATAGATCCCTGTGAAACACCGAAGTCATTATCCATTACACTTGATTTTGTACCATTTACTTTAGTTAATTGTCTTCTGCTTGTCATAGAATTTTAAATTCTGATTAAAATAAAAAAAATTGGGGCGGTCACGCCTATTTTCGAGTGCTATAGCTATATTTTGAAAACTACATTTTTTATTAGACGATATATATATCAAATGATAGGTAGTGGTATATAACATGACCTATTTATATGGACCACCTATTGAAAATTTTCGCAAAATTATATTTTAAGTTTTTTTGATGAAATTTTCAGAGGTTGTCTCGGATTTTTGCTCATATCTCCCTTATTTATGGACGGATTTTGCTGATTTTAAATACAAACTTTTCGAAAGCATGTCTGACAGTATTATTGAAGATTTGGATCCCGAAGATGTCTGGCGACTTCAGAAAATTGATTTCAACATCCAGACAGACAGACATGGCTTAATAGACTCCGCTATCTATAAGGATCCAGAATATATATATGTACTTTAAAGGATCGGAAAATTATATTGTGGGAATTACAAACGGAATGACATATATATTTATATACAGGTATATAAGATAATATCTTTCTCGTGAAGGTGAAGAGTATAAAAATATTAGTTTTATAAAAGAAAAACATGGTATAGAATTATTAAGAAGTTACTAGAATACAAAAAAATTATATATTACAAGCGGACCCGGCAAACTTCGCCTCGTCCCAATTTTAAGCCTTCAGACAAACTTTAGAGTAATAATATAATACAACAGGAATAATTTCACACAAAATTTCATACAAAATCTCGATTTTCGAGGTTTCCCATTTTCCGACTTTTGCGAAGAGATTTTCCGCGTTTCGCATTTTGTATTTTTCATGATTTACACTAAGAAATTTCTATTTTTTGATTTGGAAAGCCATTAAGGAATAATTTCACACAAAATTTCATAAAAAAACTCGATTTTCGATTTTTCCAACTTTTCCGGAGGGATTTTGCAAAATTTTCTTCCGTAAAAACCTTCTCCTCGAAAATACGAACAACTGAGAAAAAAATTTACAGAAATCGGCCCAGCCGTTGTCATTTTATGAATTACTATACATTTTTTTACACCATTTTTATATATATAGATTATACAATATCAAAGCATTCTGCAACACAAAAATTTTAAATTTTATATCAAAACGCGAGATTAATGTAATGTGCGCACTTCAGCACCAACACTAAAGGATTTTATATTAAATTTGTAAATTCAATAAACACAGTTTCTATGAAAATTACGAAATATAGTAGAAATAATTATTTGCCAATAATTTTTAAACAGGGCAAAAACAATTTAGAATATAGTTTTATTTGAAGATAAGTAATTATAATTAAGATTAACCCAAAGGAAAATCGTGCAAAGTAAAAAATACGAATGCATTTACCAGAATCAGCGCGGAACTTTTTTGGGGACACAGAATCGTTGCCATTGTCATCTGATCTTGGAGACCTTGTTCTTTCATTGGAGCCCTAAATGAAAACAATTTAGCACACACAAAACTCAAAATCTGTTTTACAAATAAAATTTACCATTTTAAACAAAATTTGCAAAATACTTTTATTCCTAATATTATTAGATAAAAAATGCGACGCCGTTTAATCTTGATGTTAGAGTTTGGAAAGTATTCAGTATTTTGATAATCAGTACTACAATACTCACAGCGTTGTATTTTGAAGTACAATAACTTCAGTCATGACCATTGTTGCCACTTTGACGATTTTCCGCCAATCTGACGTTTTTGCAATGCCAATTGCGAGAAAAATGCTTTTTAGCGGTTAGCGTGAAATCTGGAGTTTTTTACAACGCTTTAGCGTTTTCCAAGGTGAATTCATGGTATAACTTATATGTTGTTCACACATACATTTTTAATTGAGTCAGTTATTGGTTAATTAAAAAGTGTTCACATATGCTCAATATTGCTAATTTAATTAGCGTTTGACAGCAGCAGACAAAAAAGAATACATTTACAGTGCACTCGGGAAAACGTCAACGCTCGTTTACGTCAACATCCAAAACCTCAACCCTTTTTTTACATTACCTACTCTAAAATTTTATGAAATAAATAGAGAGAAGTCTCTCTTCCGAATGTTGGAAAGAAAAAACAGAAGAAAAAAATACAGATTTTTTTTTAAAACGTCAATAATTTGTTTTGACGGTTTTTATTAGTTGACGTTTTCACGACTGTACTGTATTTGGTTTTAATATTGTAATTTTTAGCCAAAAAATATTCTTTATTAATTTAAAAGCGAAACAACTGCCATTTTAGTTATTACTGTCACATGGTTGTATTTTTAATTTTTTATTAGAACAATTAACTCTAAATGAAGAAATTATCTTAACTGAAATTTTGTATGGATAATTGAATTCAATTAAGCATGGTACTCTGTTCAAATTTGCGAAATTTGCTGAACAACATCAATTATTTCGTTTGAAAATTTTGACTATTAGCAAGTGGTGACAATGCCGCGATTTAGAAGAAATTGTCGTTTTTATTGCCCTTAGGTATGCAACATTGTTTCTTTTATGTAAATAAAAACATCGACATGACTATTTTCAACCGCAAGCTAACAACTAATTTCTGTTACGTTTTTACCATGTGCACAATAAAAACAAACAAAATAAGTAAACAAAACAAAGACAAAAATATAGCAAAGCTTCTCTTATTACCAACAAGTCAATTTTTAACGAATTTTAAAATTTTAAAGAACCACGGACAGAGAATCCACTCAGGAACCTAACTTTGTGGAGTCGACGTTATAAATTTTAGTATTTTTAAAAAATAAGGTTTCAAATTAAACCTAAAATATCAAGATTCATATGAATATTTCCTGTTATTTTAGCGGTTTTTAAATTTTGAAAACGGATTTCAATAGCCTGTAACTTGAAATTCACAACTCTCACATTCGAAAAATTAGGCGTTTATAAGGTATTCCATATTAAAGCAAAACAAATTTAAAAAGGGTTGTTGCTCTGTAAAACCTTCAAATTGAGCGGTTTACGCATTTTGAAAGTGGATTTCAATAGCCCCATCTAAGGCTATTAAAATCCAGGAATGTTACTTTCGAGAAATTAGCCGATTATGGGGCATTCCATATCAAAACAATTTTTTTTTTAATTTTGCAAAAAGGTTGTTGCTCTGTAAAACCTTCAAATTGAGCGGTTTACGCATTTTGAAAGTTGATTTTAATAGCCCCCATCTAGGGCTATTAACTTGAAATTCACAACTCTCACATTCGAAAAATTAGGCGTTTATAAGGTATTCCATATTAAAGCAAAACAAATTTAAAAAGGGTTGTTGCTCTGTAAAACCTTCAAATTGAGCGGTTTACGCATTTTGAAAGTGGATTTCAATAGCCCCATCTAAGGCTATTAAAATCCATGAATATCACTTACGAGAAATTAACCGATTATGGGGCATTCCATATCAAAATATTTTTTTTTTAAATTTTGCAAAAAGGTTGTTGCTCTGTAAAACTTTCAAATCTCTCTATCAACACAAAGAAATATTGAATTACGTGCTGTTGTCATGAATTTGATTTGTACACAAATTTTATGTCTTTTTAAATAATAATAATAAATAATTTTTTTTTAATTTTTTATTATTATTAAAAGTTTAATTGTTATTCACTTAAATTACATTTTCTTTTTTTCTTTCTTATTTTACATATATGTACATAGTTTTAAATTGTTAAAAAAAGTTGTAAAGTCAGCAGAGTTTTTTGTAGAAAATTTACATATTTACAAATGTTTTTTAATTGTAGGGTTCCGTTGTATGGGACCCACATTATATTGTACATACTGATCATATTGAATACGTTCAAAAAGAATTCCTTCTTTTTTGTTTGAAGGGTATATACCGAGGATATGCATCACTTCCATTATATTCATCAAGATTACGTTTCATAAATTTGCCAACATTAAAAAGCCGTAGAATAATGCTTAACATCTCTTTTTTAATAAATCTTATAAATGGAAATGTCTGCTCTGAATTTCTATTAAACAAATTATTATTTAGTGTTCCCCAACGTTTAGTGTTCAAAATATATATATGTATATGTATGTAATTTTGTAAATGGTCGGTAAGGATTTTATCCATAGACTAAATAAATAAATAATAAATAAATCAATTAATAATAAATAATTACATTTCCAGAAAAATATTTGTTTTTAACATTTTATTAACTAAAAATTTGTGTAGATTTCCACACTACCATTGAGTAGTGCGCGTTGTCAATTATTTTAAATGGCTGGCATCCCCAGTAGGCATAAACCATCAGTTTTAAAAATATTTGAATTTAATTTATAAATCATTAAAAAATAAAATATATTAAATACTATATGCTATATGCTTTTATTTTATCATGCAATTTATGAGTGTTTTATTAGAAGTGTGATTTTTTTTTGTTCACTAAATTTTATCATGCAAATATAAATAAATAATAATTCATGCAACTATAAGTAATAAATATAAATAAATAAAAAATACTATTTTATTGGCTTTTGGCATATCAAACACACTTCTTCTATTGAAAATATTCATTACATTTTTACGTGCAGTGCAGTTTTTGTACTTGTAATTTATGAATAACTCATATAAAATTTTAAAGGTTTTGGAATTTTATATTAGTTATTTTTGGAAAACCTTATGAAAATATTTTATTACTGCATGTTTTACATACCTTGAAATTACTGTTATAGATACATTCTTTACAAACACTGTAATTGCAATGAATGCATTTAGTCTTATCTCTCTTTATGTTACCACAATGACAACAAAATTGTGAGCAGTTGTCAGCATTTTTAATTAAAATTGATTTTATTGTTTTTCTAAACTCGTCTGGATTTGGTAAATGTGTTAACGATTTACCCTTTAAAAAGTGAATTATAAACAAAACAACAAAACTTCCACAGCTCACACTATCATCCTGTGTAGTTCTTTCTGTGATTTGTTTAAATGTCCATTTTTATTCTTACAAGCGGTTGAAATAAATTTATCATAATAGGGCTTTCCGGTGTAATCGTAAAGTGAATCTATAAAAACAAATTTTTGGGACGCAAGGTTTAAAATACACAGATTAAAATGATTGCTCTTTAAAATAGGTATAATAATATAATCTGGTTCGTACAATGCCAGTCTGTTAATTTTTTTTATAACAAATTTCGTTAAAATCTAAAAAGTTATAAAAGCCAATATCTAATTGTTTTAAAGAGGAATACGTTTTTTGGAATAATTGGTTGTATCTTAAAAGGAAATATTTAATTTCGAATTTATTTTCGTTTAGCTGAGGTTGACATTTCTGCGTGTAGGTTTGTTCCATATCAATTCTTGACAACGATTCAAAATTAAGATTATTATCCAAATCAACTTTTATTACATTTTGAATTTCTATCGATTTTTCTTTAAATTTTTTTAATGATTTGACAGTTGATAATTGTTTTGAATTTATTGCTTTTTGTTTCCGTATGTCTTTCTTATTCCATTCTTCTTGAAGTTTTCCCGTATTGGGGTTAGTTTTATAGATTTTTTTTACATTTGAAACTTGTCTTGTTTTTGTTTCCTTTCGTTTTTTAGTGTTTTTGCCTACTCATTGTTCTTCGGGCTCCAAATATTAATTTGGTTGACAATAATTATGCTCTTTAGAGAAGCATTCAAGTTCAATTTCTCTATAATTTTTGGTTTAGTTATTTTTGAGTTTATGTTCTTCATCTTCACTTTCTATTTCATTAAACATATTATAATGATATCGGATTTCTTTTAAGGTACTCATTATCCTTTCGGTCTATTTTTATAAAATCACCAGGTCGTACCGATTTAGCTTTTAATAAAATTTGTATCTGTAAGAAAAAACTAAACTCAACTGGAGCATTACTTAAGTGATCACCAGAAGGATCAATTAAAATGCCCACCACATTTGTCCACATTGGCAGAAATGGACAATACTTATTTATTATAAAATTGCATATTTCATAATTTTAATATTCGTTGTCTTCGCCTTTTGTACAATCATCTTTCATAATATTTACTTCATCTAATAAATTCATAAACATCTTTTTAAATGGACTTCTTGATGCAATAGATTCCATGTTGTTTATTTCTTCTTCCTCAATAATGTTCACATTCTTATATTCTATGTGATCAGTATCCAATATTTGTTTACGTAAAATATTAATACTTTCGAAAAATATGTATTGTTTTTGGGGAATTGAAGGACAACAAATAAGTGTTTGAACCAAAACTAACTATCATTAATTCTATTGAGATCGAAAGCTACCGTCAACACATTTTTCAAAAAATGGTGCTGAAAATTTCTTTCCCCATTTTATTATTTAGATCTTTAGACATAAGATGTATGTAATGGGATTTGCACCATTGTATTATTACTTTTGGTCTTGGATTAGCCTTAGGATTTTCTAAGTAGTGAAACAATCCTTAAGGTATTCAGAAAAATCTTGTTCGTTGAAACATTCCAAAATTCCTCCAAAAAGAGCGTAGCTAACATCTGTACAAAATCTTTGACAGAAAGGCCATTTGTATTTGCGTTCAATACAAAATGTTTTCAGTTTTTCAAATATATGTTTAATATCTTTCAACGTATGACGAGATAAGATTGCAGTTACAATAGGTAACATTTTTTTAATTTTTTTTATTCGTATAACTATTTTATATATTAAGATTCTTTTTTCTGCACATTCAATTTGTCGAACACTTTGCCCGGTAGCATCAAAATGAACTGTAAAATTAGCATCCTTGTGAAAGTTTTAAATGTCATTTCTTCCCAGCAATATATAGTTAATGGAGAGGCTAAAAACTGTATGTAATTATTATAAAGATTTTGTTGCATTAGATAAATCTCGTAGAATGGATCTGAATGATCAAATCGTTCAGCATTTGCTTCCGAATTACATTTACGCAGCGCGTCTAAAGTAGAAATATTTTGAAAGTTTCCACTACTAGCAATATCATCTGAAGCTTTTAAAATTGTTTCCTTTCTATATAAGTATGAACTTTTCCCAGCCAAAGACTTTTTAACAATTTTTCGTGCCACGCAACGCATTTGAGCGACACGTTTTTCATTTTTTGCGTGAAAGATTTCTCCAGCTCTGTGTATTGTGACGATTCCATCAAAACTTATTTTAATCCTGTATGTTGCACAATCAGAAAAAGTGTAATGTGCGTATGCTAGTAAGCCATATCCTAGATGTTTTATGCTATAAAATGATAAAATACAGGCATTGTTTTTCTTAGAATATTCTTCCCGAATTACGTCTACAATAAATTTATTTTGTGTTAATTTATATTTTTTGTCATTGTTTATTTCGAAAACCAATTTTGGATTTACTTTAATCTAAAACACCGTTTTTGAATGTCCTTGGATGTGTTGTAGCCATACCCTTATAACGAATAACCTTTCTGGTGAGTTTTTCTTTAGGATTGAAATTCTTTCTATAAATCTTAAATTTTGAAACATCTAAACTACTACTTGTTGTTTCAAATGGACCTAAAGTGGCACTGCTTTTTTCAAACATGTTAATAATACTATCTTCTTCATTTGTTATTTCAAAAGTTTTAGATTTTGAAGCATTTAAGTATCTATTTTTTTCTTCAAACTGATTTTGATCTTTTATTTCAGAAATATCTAAACAACTATTTTTTTCTTTAAATTAACCTAAATTTTCATTGGCGTTGCGATTATCTACTGATAATTTATCAGTATTGCTTCTTAATACAGAATAGTGTTGTTATTAATTTGTTTGTCATCTATTTCAACATCATTACAATTTACATTTTTTTATTAGTTATATTTGTTAAACAGTGATTTCTAATTTCATTTTTAAAACAATCTAAAATATCTTTTAAATCATTTTTAAATATATCCATAACACTTTTTAAACTACAGACTAGTTCTTCCTTTTTAGATTGTCCATGTATTCCATCTGAAATAAAACATAAAAAATAAATTAAAACTTGGTTCATTCAGATTGTCTTTAGTAATACATATTTACCTTCAATTTTTAATTGTATTATATCTTTGGAGTCAGATTTATGTACATATTCAATTTCACACATTGGACTGTTATTCTAAAAAAATAAACAATTTACAAATTACAATATTGTTGAAAATAATTTACATTCAAAATCCTAACCATTTCATTTTGCAAAAATGATACAATTCTTTGCACGGACTCTACTTGTGATATCTAAAATAACAAAACTTTTATTTATTAATATTTTTTTTAATGTTAAAATAAGCTGAATCTTACTCGTTCATCTTCGTATAAGGTTAACAACCCACTTAAAGCGCATAATCCATTTTCATTTAAATTATTGTTATTGCAATTAACATTTACTGCATTATTTATCTAAACAATTTAAACAATAATATACATATTTTTTGTTTCATTCTTCTAGACTGCAATATTTAGTATTAATATTTGTCACAAACTAATATAACATAAACATCGTCTAAACCAGGACTTTATAATATAAGATAGACTTTTTGAAAATAAAAATAAATTATACATTTTACAATTCATGAAATAACAAACAATTTTATAACAAACGAATATTATAATAATAAGTACGAGTATAAAAACATAAAAATTATGGCTGCTCTTTCTTAGTTTTGAAGTTATATTAATTTAAAGTTATTACATATAATAACAAATATCTTTGTTATTACGTAAACCGCTCAATTTGAAGGTTTTACAGAGCAACAACCTTTTTGCAAAATTTAAAAAAAAATTTATTTTAATATGGAATGCCCCATAATCGGCTAATTTCTCGAAAGTGATATTCATGGGTTTTAATAGCCCTAGATGGGAGCTATTTAAATCCGCTTTCAAAATGCGTAAACCACTAAATTTGATAGAGTTATTCAATTTTTACTTTGATATGGAATACCCCATAATCGGCTAATTTCTCGAAAGTGGCATTCCTGGATTTTAATAGCCCTAGATGGGGGCTATTGAAATCCGCTTTCAAAATGCGTAAACCGCTCAATTTGAAAGTTTTACAGAGCAACAACCTTTTTGCAAAACTTTAAAAAAAAAATTATTTTGATATGGAATGCCCCATAATCGGCTAATTTCTCGAAAGTAATATTCCACTTTCAAAATGATTAAACCGCTCAATTTGAAAGTTTTGCAGAGCAACAACCTTTTTGCAAAATTTAAAACAAAAATTATTTTTATATGGAATGCCCCATAATCGGCGAATTCCTCGAAAGTGATATTCATGGATTTTAATAGTCCTAGATGAGGGCTATTCAAATCCGCTTTCAAAATGCGTAAACCGCTAAATTTGATAGATTTATTCAACAACAACCTTTTTGAAATTGTTTACTTTGATATGAAATACCCCATAATCGGCTAATTTCTCGAAAGTGACATTCCTGGATTTTAATAGCCCTAGATGGGGGCTATTGAAATCCACTTGCAAAATGCGTAAACCGCTCAATTTGAAAGTTTTACAGAGCAACAACCTTTTTTATTTTTTTTTGTTTTAATATGGAATAAACGCATAATTTTTCGAATTTGACAGTTGTGAATTTCAATAGCCCTAGCTACAGGCTATTGAAATTCGTTTTCAAAATTCAAAAACCGCTAAAATAACTGGAAATATTCATATGAAACTTGATATTTTAGGTTTTATTTGAAACCTTAATTTTTGGAAAAATACTAAAATTTATAACGTGGGCCCCACAAAATTAGGTTCCTGAGTGGATTCTCTATCCGTGGTTCTTTAAAATTTTAAAATTCGTTAAAATTTGACTTGTTGGTAATAAGCAAAACTTTGCTATATTTTTGTAGTTTTTTGTTTACAGTTTTTGTTGTGGTTTTACATGCACGTGTATTTTTTTATATAATTCCAACAACAACATATATACAGCACGTGGCATATAAAAAAAATGTTGCTGTTGCGGTTGATTTGCACACTGTTTATTTCTTCACATACGCCTGCCAGAAACATTTCGTAACTTTTCATAATAAGAACAGAGTACAACTTCAGCAGCATTAGTTTGCATTTATTTCGCATCAATTTTTTTTATATGGGCTTTTGATAGTATTTCGCACGAAATGATGAACAGAGTACCATGCGTTAATTTTAAAAATGTCAATTAAAAATGCATGTGTGAACACCATATTACCTAGTAACTCAACCTATTTAAAACCATGGTGAAAATATACCAGGGGACAGCATAGAGTCAGCTGATTATTTTTTGCTCTATTCATGGTGAAATTGAAAATGTCAAAAAGTTGCTTACATATAGTCAAAGTTTATATAAAAATATTACAAAATTATTTTGTTTTTGAAAAATTGAGTTTTTGTCGCCGTTTTATCTGCGTCAAATAGCTTAAAAGTGTTAAAAAACTACATTATATTAAATAGTGTGTTTGTTTTTTGATTTTTTTGCTAAAAATGTTAGTTTTTTTTGTAAGATAAATATTAAGATCCCTCTTTAAAGTTATATTTTTTACTTTGCAAAATTACGTATTACTTGTATATTTAAATAAATATTATGCGTAACTTAAAAAAAATCTTTGAGAAAATAAAAGAAACAAAAAAATCACTATTGTTTTCTGTTTTTATCCATGTTTGCATATTTGTTTTCTTTATTTTATGCCAGATGTTTTTGACAGTAACGAAAGTATTACACAAACAAAAATGTCTGTTGTTCTTGCCTTGTCGTAATTGTTGTAGCAATGATGTCAATTGAGAAATTTTTAATTTCACCATGGTTAAAACCAAAATACGAAACAGGCTAATACCACTACAGTCAAATGATGTGCTTTAAGTAAGGTAAATTTACTTTTAACGCAAACATTTAAATGTATATACATTTTTTATTAAAATATTTTAAGAATTCTGAAAAGGCTAAATAAATTTAAAAAAACCCAGTAAAAAATGTGCTCCATTTTGCAAATAAAGCACTTTCCTAAAGTATTTTTTTAATTATATCTGAATGTTTTTGCTTAAGAAAAATTCATAATAACAGAGAAGCGCGATATTCGTTTTGTAATTGACTTTCATTGTCATACGTAAATCTATAGGCTATAATTTCGTTTTTCGCTTTAAAACCTTCTTCGTTGTTAGCACTAAAAAAGCATATTTTTTGTATATTTTATTCGTAAGCATTTACTACTTCAAAAGAGCGCTTTTATTGATGCGCTTTTTCTCTTAAGCGCTTCAAAAAACACGATTTTTTTTTACTGGGAATATATATATTTCTAACTCTTTCCAATAATGAAAGGAAAATGGAACAATTAAATCAATTACATAATTTCTTTTAATAGTTTTAAAAAGCAATTTATTAAATTTTTTAGTTTCTTATTCTTATGCAATAAAATTTTTGAATATTGATTTAATACATTTTTGCAAAGTAATTTTTTGTAAACGAATTCAATTTTAATTACAGATACGGTCATAAACTTGAGAATATATTTGGTTTTGATTATAATTTTTCAAAATCTATTCTAAGCGAAGTAGGTACAATGGTACTTATACACAAAATTCTGAAGACTGGAACTATTTTTTAAAATACCTAATTTTGTTTGTAAATGATTAAAAATAATTCAATAAAAAATACATATGTGTAATTACATATTTACATATTATTTTACCAGCTATTTTTATTTAACGTAAATTCAAATTTTTCAAATTATTTATTTGACGGTTTTGTAAAAAATTATTTAGCGATTTTTAAATCCCAAATTGTGAAAATTGTTTGGCAACACTGGTCATGACATGCTATCCAGCGTTTCCGTTTTGGTTAATTTTAACCAAATTTGGTTAATTTTTTTTAGTGTGTAAATGTGTAATTTTTTTTCATTTTGATTATTTTTATTGATAATAAAAAATGTAAGAATATTTTACTTAGTAAATATCAAATTAGCATGAGAAGTTTTAAAATTAAATTTTGAAGAAATTTTTTAACGTATTTGTATATTTAAAAGAAGTTTTTTGTAACAAATTTCAAAAATATTTGTAACAATTTTTACAAATTTGTAAAAGTTTTTAGTCACTAAACAAACCTATTGTTTTTAGCAATTTTTATACGTTTCTTTTCTATTAAAACTTGAATTTGTTATAAATAAATGAATAAAAAAAATTTGGTTAATTTTTCTCCAATTTGGTTATTTTTTATTTCAATGTTGGTTAAAATTTTTTTTTGGTTGTGGCAACGCTGATGCCACTCGGCGAACAATTTCTTGTCTTCATATGAATTTAAAGCTGGAAGTCCACAACTCGCGTTTTGGCGTCAACGCGGTTTACCCGGCATGTGCAAGTGCAAGTTCGAAAAACTCAATACACTCACATTTTTTTCACTTGCAGAGCTACTCAAGTTTTTCGAATAAGTTTTCGTATATAATACGTACACAGCACTCGCATCAAGTACTTGCATGTGTAAAGGCAGGGTAAAGCTTTCTAAACGTTTTAAGCGTGGTGATGCCGTATGCCCAGCTGATTTTTTTTATATGAAGTTTTTTATCGGTTTGTTTGTCAAACTCATATAAAAAATGTTATTTCAACTGTCATTTTTTCTGGTGACATCATCTTTAAAATAAATTTTCTTTGCATTTGTCAAAGTCAGCTTTGACGCGTGCACTGCGTTCAAAAGTAGAAAGTAAACGAACTTTTCGCGTTTCAGGCATCAGCGCGTCCTACGGTTTGAGTGTGTAACTTAACTCAGACAACTTCATTGATTCTACTTTTTTGACAGTTGCTTAGAACGCGTCAAACGCGTAGACGCTTGGTGTGGACCTCCAGCTTAAAAATGAGAACTTTAACAATTATAGTGCTGACAAGTACACAACATGGGGAAACTACATAAGCAAAAACATAAGACAAAATTTCAAACACATGTTTTTAAATCTATATGCCAGGCGAAAAGATTTGTCGACGGTTAAATATCTGCGCTATCATTAGCCGACCGAATGAAGAATTTGCATAACAGATAAATTAAATTTTTTTTATCCCATTTTGATAACAATGATATAAATTATTTAAAAATTGTTTATACAAGCTACACATCTTGTATATTAAAAACGAAAAACCTTAAATCAATATTTTTGACGCCGGCAGTTTAGTGACGCTACCAAAAATTTTTGCAGCGGCTTTAACGCATTTTTTAAAGAAACGACATGAAAATTTATGTGTGAAAATAATATTTAATATTTAGGCGTATCAGCTGTTGTAAATAATCATGGCGATGTCACGTGTAATTGACATACAAGTTGGTGACCAAAAATTAAAACCCTTATGTAAAATAACCAATTTTGACAGACATAAAGAAAAACATGTGAGTTGTAAACTTAAAAATACATAAACAAAAATACGTAGTGTATATGCACCTTAAAATCTAATTTTAGTATGTAATATCTTCTACAGGGTGGACCAAATAAGACCAGCTGATGTGAAACACAAAAACTTTTTTAATTTTTAATATAATTTATTTTTTCTTTTTGCAGATTATAACTAAACTCTTGAAAATTTAAAATGAATACGTACAGTCCACAACAACGCATTAAAATTATCGATTTTTATTATTCTACTTAACGATCAATTGTTCTGACGCAGCGAAATAATCGCAATTTTTTAATGTAAGATCAGCGCCCATATCTTCCATGATTACAAGTTTAGTTCGCCGTTTTGAGGAAATGGGTTCAGTTGCCGACCGTCCAGGAAGAGGGGATCATCGAAATATTCGTACTGAAGACAACGTGGAAGCTGTGCAGCAGAGTGTTGCAAATGTTCCATCTGTCTCAACTCGTCACCATTCCGGCCAATTGGGTGTACCCAGAACAACATTACAAATTGTGCAACAGCTTCTACCGCAAGACCCCTGCTGAGTGAAATTATTGGTGAACGCATAATTTCAAAAAATTCAGATTTCCCTTGGCCTCCACGTTCACCAGATTTAACTGCGCCCGATTTGTTTATGGGGTTATTTAACAAACCACAGACACTTGGACAGCTCAAGCAGAATATTCGAGACGAAACACGGCGCCTGCAACCAGAAACATGCCGTGTGATGTCATATTTCACACATAGTCACGTTAAATTTCCATAAAATGTATATAACATATAAAAATAAATAAATAAAATTTAAAAAAAACCGTTATCACATGAGTTATACGTGTTTAACCCTGCCTTTACACATGCAAGTACTTGCATGCACGTATTATATACGAAAACTTATTCGAAAAACTCGAGTAGCTCTGCAATTGAAAAAATGTGAGTGTATTAGTAAAAAGTACAGTCAAATGTTTTTGACTGTACAACTCACAAAATGTGCCACTGTGCGGCGGTATCTTTAAAGGGTGGACCTAAACTATTTAAATCCTTAGTAAGATTTTTCGTTTTTGATCCTGTCACCTTTTGTAAAACCCTTGGCTATATCCAGATGATCCCCCATAAACTTTGAAATTGTTTCCTCTTGTCGCTGATTTTTATGTTTTTCCCTTGAAATAAAACAATTTATTTAAAGTTTAATTTATTTTGAAATAAAGTTACTTTTACTACATTTTCAGCGCTATAAGTTTTCCAATGAATTGAAATCATACGCCAATATCAAAACGGTTTAAAACGATTTTAAAATGGCTTTTTCGATTTGTGTCACACAATAGCGATAACATTTTCATAGGAACGAAATGAAAAATGAAATCGAAACGGTAAACGATTATTTATTTATCTGGTCATTTTTCTTATGGAACATTGCAGCTTGGAAAATAAGTACGTAATTGCTTTTATAACTTTAAAGCAATCTGATCAAATTTAGAAAAATCTTTGTTTGGTTTTTGCACCATCTTTATAAATCCATCTGATATTCTTTTCTTTTGAACGCCCGTGAATAAATCAAACTGAACGAAAGTTTTATAACAAACCGTAACAAGTGATTTATAAACACAAACATTTTTTCTTGTGTGGTGAAAAATTGTTTGTTGTTGTTTATGCATCATCTTGTAGATTTGTTATTGTTAAATGCGGTTTGATAAAGAGTCCATTCCATTCGTTTCTAATTTGTAAACTAACAAACCACAAACATAACCAAACATAGATACATTGAACAAACTTAGTTCCGGTTTACATGATGATTTTTACGACGTCGTTTTTTAGACGTTACACGATTTCTGTTTTCATGTTTTTTTCATATTTCATGTTTTTTTCATATTTGATAGAGTTATTCAACAACAACCTTTTTGAAATTTTTACTTTGATATGGAATACCCCATAATCGACTAATTTCTCGAAAGTGACATTCCTGGATTTTAATAGCCCTAGATGGGGGCTATTGAAATCCACTTGCAAAATGCGTAAACCGCTCAATTTGAAAGTTTTACAGAGCAACAACCTTTTTTATTTTTTTTTGCTTTAATATGGAATAAACGCCTAATTTTTCGAATTTGACAGTTGTGAATTTCAATAGCCCTAGCTACAGGCTATTGAAATCCGTTTTCAAAATTCAAAAACCGCTAAAATAACTGGAAATATTCATATGAAACTTGATATTTTAGGTTTTATTTGAAATCTTAATTTTTGAAAAAATACTACAATTTATAACGTGGGCCCCACAGAATTAGGTTCCTGAGTGGATTCTCTATCCATGGTTCTTTAAAATTTTAAAATTCGTTAAATTTGACTTGTTGGTAATAAGCGAAACTTTGCTATATTTTTGTAGTTTTTTGTTTACAGTTTTTGTTGTGGTTTTACATGCACGTGTATTTTTTTATATGATTCCAACAACAACATATATACAGCACGTGGCATATAAAAAAAATGTTGCTGTTGCGGTTGATTTGCACACTGCTTATTTCTTCACATACGCCTGCCAGAAACATTTCGTAACTTTTCACAATAAGAACAGAGTACAACTTCAGCAGCATTAGTTCGCATTTCTTTCGCATCATTTTTTTTATATGGGCTTTTGATAGTATTTCGCACGTAATGATGAACAGAGTACCATGCTTTAGGCGTTAATTAAAAAATGTCAATTAAAAATGCATGTGTGAACACCATATTACCTAGTAACTCAACCTATTTGAAACCATGGTGAAAATATACCAGGGGACAGCATAGAGCCAGCTGATTATTTTTTGTTCTATTCATGGTGAAATTGAAAATGTCAAAAAGTCGTTTACATATAGTCAAAGTTTATATAAAAATATTACAAAATTATTTTGTTTTTGAAAAATTGAGTTTTTTCGCCGTTTTAGCTGCGTAAAATAGCTTAAACGTGTTAAAAAAAACTATATTATATTAAATAGTGTGTTTGTTTTTTGAGTTGTTTTACTAAAAGTGTTAGTTTTTTTCTGTAAGATAAATGTTAAGATTCCTCTTTAAAAGTGTTTTTTTTTTTGCTACAGAAAAATGCGTTGTTGCATCTTGTGCCGTAAAAAAGGAGTAGCTGGAAGTGGTACTTTCTTTAAGGTTCCTCAAGACCCAAGAAAAAGAGAACAGTGGAGTAAGTTATGCCAAAAGAATCTTACTCCAAGCAGCTTTATTTCCAATAAAGCCAGTTCGAGAACACACTATAAATTTTTTTTTTATTATGTATATTTCCAATCTTTTATTTTAAAATTTGAATAAAAATAAAAACTTTTTCGGAAGAATAAGACTGCATTAATTTTAATTAAAACATTATTATTAGAGGGTTCCTTAATGGTGGGAAAACTAAAAATAGCCTTAACCACATTAAAGTTGACCTCTTTGAGAGACATGTTGTACGCGTAGCGGGAAGAATTAATTTCGGGTATATAGAAATCTGGATTTGATTTCTCCTGAAAACCTCTGGACAAAGAATCGACCAGTTACGATAGGAAAACTAAAAAATAAAGTAGCCTGTATTAACAAAATTATACAAATCTGTTATTTAAATGGCCTCACTATTGGCATCATCAGGTAGGGGAGAAAAAGGTTGTGAATCTTCTTCATCACTGCTGGAAAAGTAATCACTTTCATCCTGTTTCAGAGGTAATTTCATAATTTTTATAGCAGCAGTCTTAATTGCCAATATATCAGGCAATTGTTCACCTTTCAAGCATACTGTTCGCGTGGCAAAAGGGAAACACAGATACGACTGTCTAGAATTTCCTCATTAATCAAAATGCCCCGAACAAAATCATCACGAGTTTCGAAATTGTTTAAGAAAATAAAATAAACAATTTTTCACTACTATTGTTTTCTGTTTTTATCCATGTTTGTATTCCTTATTTTATGCCAGATGTTTTTGACAGTAACGAAAGTATTACACAAACAAAAATGTCTCTTGTTCTTGCCTTGTTGTAATTGTTGTAGCAATGATGTCAACTGGTATTTAATTTCACCATGGTTAAAACCAAAATACGAAACAGGCTAATACCAGTACAGTCAAATGATGTGCTTTAAGTAAGGTAAATTTACTTTTAACGCAAACATTTAAATTTATATATATTTTTTATTAAAATATTTTAAGAATTCTCAAAATGCTAAATAAATTTAATAAAACCCAGTAAAAATGTGCTCCATTTTGCAAATAAAGCACTTTCCTAAAGTATTTTTTTAATATTTAATAGTTTCTTTTTACAAGCAATAAGGTCACTTGAATTTTATATAAAAATATTTAATTTATTTCTATATAGAATAATTATTATTTCATAATCGAACTGTTAATTTTTACTTTTTGATAATTTAAGTTAGGCTCGAGTTCATTAAATTTAATTTTCATTAAATTATGTTTACTGAAAAATACATATGTGAATTACATATTTACATATTATTTTACCAGCTATTTTTATTTAACGTTAATTCAAATTTTTCAAATTATTTATTTGACGGTTTTGTAAAAAAATTATTTAGCGATTTCTGGCGATTTTTAAACCCCAATTTGACGGGAAATTGTGAAAATAGTTTGGCAACACTGGTCATGACATGCTATCCAGCGTTGCCGTTTTGGTTAATTTTAACCAAATTTGGTTAATTTTTTTTAGTGTGTAAATGTGTAATTTTTTTTCATTTTGATTATTTTTATTGATAATAAAAAATGTAAGAATATTTTACATAGTAAATATCAAATTAGCATGAGAAGTTTTAAAATTAAATTTTGAAGAAATTTTTTAACGTATTTGTATATTTAAAGAAGTTTTTTGTAACAAATTTCAAAAATATTTGTAACAATTTTTACAAATTTGTAAAAGTTTTTAGTCACTAAACAAACCTATTGTTTTTAGCAATTTTTATATGTTTCTTTTCTATTAAAACTTGAATTTGTTATAAATAAATGAATAAAAAAAATTTGGTTAATTTTTCTCCAATTTGGTTATTTTTTATTTCAATGTTGGTTAAAATTTTTTTTTGGTTGTGGCAACGCTGATGCCACTCGGCGAACAATTTCTTGTCTCTACATGAATTTAACCCGGCATTTACACATGCAAGTACAAGTTCGAAAAGCTCAATACACTCACATTTTTTTACTAATACACTCACATTTTTTCACTTGCAGAGCTAGTCGAGTTTTTCGTATAAGTTTTCGTATATAATACGTACACAGCACTCGCGTGCAAGTACTTGCATGTGTAAAGCACAGAGAACACAGAGGCGGCAATTTTGAAGTTTCAAAATCGCTACAATCAGCTAAAAAGGCAGGTATATTAAAAAGAGAAAGAAAATATTTTCTGGTAGTAAATTTGTAATGTGAAAAAGCAAAGCACTATATACAACAAGAATTTTGTGGACAAAACAAAATAAACAAAACAATTTGAGTTAGAATATTTAAATTGAAAATTTGTTTATATGTTTGTGATTTTAATAACTAACTAAATTGTATTTTAATAACTGTTATACTTTGTGGTATGCATTGTGGAGTTTGTGCATTCGTTAGATGATATAAATGCATTTTTTATGGTTGTATCAAACAATACAAAAATACTCTGTGCCAAAAATTAATTTTATTGCGTCAGAAAAATAGTAACATAAAGAAAACAAAAAGGCAGGTTCCAAAGAAAGAGACAAGAAAAAAACTACACTATCTTTGCTCTTCTGTCACCTCTGTTATACTCTGTGGTGTAAAGGCAGGCTAAAGCTTTCTAAACGTTTTAAGCGTGGTGATGCCGTATGCCCAGCTGATTTTTTTTATATGAAGTTTTTTATCGGTTTGTTTGTCAAACTCATATAAAAAATGTTATTTCAACTGTCATTTTTTCTGGTGACATCATCTTTAAAATAAATTTTCTTTGCATTTGTCAAAGTCAGCTTTGACGCGTGCACCGCGTTCAAAAGTAGGAAGTAAACGAACTTTTCGCGTTTCAGGCATCAGCGCGTCCTACGGTTTGAGTGTGTAACTTAACTCAGACAACTTCATTGATTCTACTTTTTTGACAGTTGCTTAGAACGCGCCAAACGCGTAGACGCTTGGTGTGGACCTCCAGCTTAAAAATGAGAACTTTAACAATTATAGTGCTGACAAGTACACAACATGGGGAAACTACATAAGCAAAAACATAAGACAAAATTTCAAACACATGTTTTTAAATCTATATGCCAGGCGAAAAGATTTGTCGACGGTTAAATATCTCCGCTATCATTAGCCGACCGAATGAAGAATTTGCATAACAGATAAATTACATTTTTTTTTATCCCATTTTGATAACAATGATATAAATTATTTAAAAATTGTTTATACAAGCTACACATCTTGTATTTTAAAAACGAAAAACCTTAAATCAATATTTTTGACGCCGGCAGTTTAGTGACGCTACCAAAAATTTTTGCAGCGGCTTTAACGCATTTTTTAAAGAAACGACATGAAAATTTATGTGTGAAAATAATATTTAATATTTAGGCGTATCAGCTGTTATAAATAATCATGGCGATGTCACGTGTAATTGACATACAAGTTGGTGGCCAAAAATTAAAACCCTCATGTAAAATAACCAATTTTGACAGACATAAAGAAAAACATGTGAGTTGTAAACTTAAAAATACATAAACAAAAATACGTAGCGTATATGCACCTTAAAATCTAATTTTAGTATGTAATATCTTCTACAGGGTGGACCAAATAAGACCAGCTGATGTGAAACACAAAAACTTTTTTAATTTTTAATATAATTTATTTTTTCTTTTTGCAGATTATAGCTAAACTCTTGAAAATTTAAAATGAATACGTACAGTCCACAACAACGCATTAAAATTATCGATTTTTATTATTCTTCTCAACGATCAATTGTTCTGACGCAGCGAAATTATCGCAATTTTTTAATGTAAGATCAGCGCCCACATCTTCCATGATTACAAGTTTAGTTCGCCGTTTTGAGGAAATGGGTTCAGTTGCCGACCGTCCAGGAAAAGGGGCTCATCGAAATATTCGTACTGAAGACAACGTGGAAGCTGTGCAGCAGAGTGTTGCAAATGTTCCATCTGTCTCAACTCGTCACCATTCCGGCCAATTGGGTGTACCCAGAACAACATTACAAATTGTGTAACAGCTTCTACCGCAAGACCCCTGCTGAGTGAAATTATTGGTGAACGCATAATTTCAAAAAATTCAGATTTCCCTTGGCCTCCACGTTCACCAGATTTAACTGCGCCCGATTTTTTTATGGGGTTATTTAACAAACCACAGACACTTGGACAGCTCAAGCAGAATATTCGAGACGAAATACGGCGCCTGCAACCAGAAACATGCCGTGTGATGTCATATTTCACACATAGTCACGTTAAGTTTCCATAAAATGTATATAACATATAAAAATAAATAAATAAAATTTAAAAAAAACCGTTATCACATGAGTTATACGTGTTTAACCCTGCCTTTACACATGCAAGGGCTGTGTACGTATTATTTTCGAAAACTTATTCGAAAAACTCGAGTAGCTCTGCAATTGAAAAAATGTGAGTGTATTAGTAAAAAGTACAGTCAAATGTTTTTGACTGTACAACTCACAAAATGTGCCACTGTGCGGCGGTATCTTTAAATGGTGGACCTAAACTATTTAAATCCTTAGTAAGATTTTCCCACAATTTTTCGCTTTTGATCCTGTCACCTTTTGTAAAA